>LR812531.1:19265994-19888494 GCA_903798195.1 Danio kyathit | reverse complement strand
TATATGCCATAATACCAACACACTTCTATGCCATGATACCAATAACTTCTGAAATAGCTTAAATTAATCCATTAGAAAACGTTTTAAGTTGTGCCATGTCTAAATTAAACAACATTAAATAAAAGGCTTCCCTTTTGCACTATGTACTTGCACTTAAAGAACTCAGGTAGTTAGCTTCCTGCGGTCTTGCTTATTTATGTACTATTAATTATCTCTTAGAGAAAATATGATTCCCAGATAAGAACTACAAATGTACTTACAGCAGGTATTTTTGTAATTAAATATGCAATGTTAAAACATGTACACAGTAAGTGCGTTGCATAAAATTCTCATTTGAAGGATGCTATATTGTAACTAAAGACACTTGAAATAATAAAAAAAAAAAAACTGCGATGTCACAGACACACCAAAAACAACAACCCCCCTTGTTTTTGCAAAAAAAAAAAAAAAAAAAACAAGACCAACATCATAGTCTGATCCATAAATGCATAACTGTTATGATGACAATATTTCTGCAGGTTTTAAGGTAAATGTAAGACCAACTAAAAGAATTTGTTCCTTTATGCTCTCCAAACGTAAATGTCTCAAGATGACAAAATGAATTGCATTAGCTTGACCATCCTTAAAGACACATGCATTTTATTTATAGTATTCTCTGGCTCACAGAGAATCCTAATCTAATCCTATCATTATCTTATTACATAACAACCCCTAAAACTGACTCAGACTACTTAATATAATAAAGTATGGTAAATGAATATTTGCGGTTCAAGAATTCACTTATCAAAAAGCCAAATAAAAAGCAGTAGGGTCTTAGATCACTCTTTAGATCAGGGGTGTCAAACTAATTTTGACTGAGGGCCACTTCAGCATTATGGCTACCCTCATTTTGGCCGGTTATAACTGTCACTGTATAAATGTCATAACTTTTTAATAAAGTTAAATAATTGTCTAAATCAATAATGACTGTTAAGTTGACTTTGGGTTCGATATATCATTTTCTGTATCGTTTAGATATTCAATTGAGTCATGTGACCATAGTGTTCAAATAAACTCCAGACGCACCTGAACTTTGTTACCCACGTAGGTGCTGTTTTATAGAATAGCCATGTTAGGTTTTTTCATTTTCTCCTTACTTTAAGTGCCTTGGACTTATGATATCGTTGTTTATCTTTATGAATTCCTTACCCAAACAGCACCGACACGTTAACTACACTTTAAGCCCTTTTGGTTAATTTTGAATTTAAATAATGGTCTCTTTTTTTAATTATAGCATATTAAAGTAACAAATAAATGGATGTATTTGCATAGATGTAAAATGGATATTAATTATCTGGGTTATGTTACCATGAATCATTTTAACAGTTTAAGCAACTCGCATTACTCCAAAGTATATAACAAAGACCATCAGACACAAGACACTTCTTTTCTCCAAAACGGTAACATTTGAGAAAACAAATATGGAACGAAAAAAAAATTCTGAGCTGACCAATGGGACATTTGCAAATGTCAAACAAATCTTGCTTAGTGGAACGCTAATGCGGAAACACTGCCATCTAGAGACAACAAGTTGTAAAACAAACATGCATTATGGGAGATGTAGTTTACTGTAAATGTACACGATATAATTTTTTTTATTATAATGCTGGTTGACACCAAACACAAAGCACTGCGACACTGGCTCCAAGTAATTTGCAGGAAGCTTTTTGCCTCACGCAAAATTGAATATCTTAAAGGGTCATGAAACCCCCCTGTCTTAGCAGGGTGTTTTCACACCTTTAGTTTGGAAAAAGTCAGGAAAGTGGGCGTGTCCAGCTCCATTTAGGTGGGAGTGTCGGGGGAGGGAAAGAGGGAAGGACTTGCAAATATAAGAGTTTCTGTTTGGGCACGCAGACGCAGACGCAGGGGAGAAAGACAGTGACTGTTTACATGGACATCAGTAATCAAATTACTTGCCAAATTATTAATTTGTCGACTTTAACTGCAGTTTGGCACTTTCACTTTTTATTCAGGAACATTTCCTGCATGTCCCTCGTGACAAACAAGATATTGAAAGCGAGGAACTGCTGGAAGAGTGGAGTTTTAATGGTATGTTTGATACCGCACGACGAATAGGAGAAAAAAATCCTCTGCATTTCTCAGAAACTTAGATGCACTCGGTATGTAGCGCCAGAAAGCCGTGTGTATATAGACTATTCTGTCACAAAATGCGGCGAAAATCCTACATGACGGGAATAGTTTGATTGCTGTGTTTACACGTTTAAATTCGGAGAGCAGCTTTTACAGCGGATCTTTCAGTCTATAATATTGTACTATAATATTGCAGTAATATTAACATACTGTAAACTTAGTAACTAAATCATTTTGACTGAGGTATGTCTTTAAAACTGAAAGAGCACTGCTGACGATACGAACTAACTTTGCCATCTGGGTTAAACAAAGGGCACTGCACTGCACACACTTACCAAATCTGTAGAGACAGGACAATCACACTGGAACTGTGTCTTTTTTTAAAAGGAGACGAGCGGCAAATCCGGATTTCATAATTTCCAGATGCAAAAAGCTCTCGGGTAAAAAATGTTCCTTACAAATGCATTCTGTCGCGTGCACTGTAATCCACATAAGAGTCCAGCGGCGCTCTCGTAGCGGGGAAATGAAAACAAAACCTTCATTGCAGCACACTAATAAATGCAACACTGACGACCCATGTCTCCAAGTTCTTGTTCTTTTACTTGTTTTGGCAACACAACGTGGCGTCTCTCTGTCATCTGAACATGTAAACAGTCTCCGAAGCTATCATGCATATTAATGAAGTTGCACATCATACACAATAGAGCGCGCTGATTGGTTTGAACAAAGTCTTTTTCATGAATTAATGCCGCACACTCAGAGACGTCACAATGTTCTCGCAGGAACAAAAAGCCACTCTCCACGCTGGATTTACACGAAAGTATCTCATGGCCGTAACGCAGCTTCAAAAATTCGTTTCAAACCGGAAGAACGAATTTGCTCAAAATCACGCAAAAACAACCAATTTTCACTTTTTAGTGAAATATGTGTGTCCTAATAGTGTTTACAGCAGCATGGGACACATATATGACTGTCAACAGCTCAAAAAAAATGTGTTTTGGTGTTTCGTGACCCTTTAAACTTGCACAAAACATGCAACTGAAGTAAATACCGTGCATTTGCAGCAAACTCGTTGTGCATTCCACATCATTTAAACTGCCCAGTTTGCAGTGACTTTGTCAGGGTTTCTGCTAGTTTCACAAAGTAAAATTTAAGACATTTTTAAGATCATTATGAATAAAATTTCAGACTTATAGAGGGATTAACAGGGACAAGGATTTTTTTTCTGATGTCACCCTTGGGCCAGTGGAAAAGACTTTTACTTACCTTCTCAAAAAAATTATTCTAACTTAGTTATTTCTTAGCCACATATTTTAAATAATGTGTCAAAACTCTAGTTGTATACATATACATTTTTTTTTTAAACATAACTTAAAATAAAATGTACAAGTTTTGACAACTACAATAAACTAAATGTATGCACAATGCTCAGTGTCCTCACCAGGTAGCTATAAATACATTGAGAACTTTTAAACCAATGTTATTCTAAAAAAAGATCATTAAAATATATTGTGAAATACAGTTAATACATAAAGCGTTAATAAATAAAGGTGAAAGTTTGACATATTGTTGGTGATTGGATGGGTATCGGCCCATTTTGAGTAACTTTTAAGAAAATTAAGACCTGTTTAAAATGATTTGCGACCTACAACACAACATTTCAGTGAATTTAAGACTTTTTAAGCCCTAATATTTTGTTTTTTGAAATTTAAGACCCAGTGGGCACCCTGTTTGTATATAATCTACCCGCACAAATACTTAAATTCACATTTGGTGTCATTCATATGGCCTCAAAAGCAATTTTAAGTTTGACACGTGCTGTATTGTTTGGCCTAACTGTATACTATCCTAGCCTTGTCATGCCCCCCTTTTTATGACGCCTCTCAGTTTTCGAAGCAGTGTTTTTACCACAAATTGCAAATTAGTCTGAGTGGTTACTGTATTATCGTCATTGACTTGAAGTGAATGTGTTTTCAGTACCTTTGGTGGCCTTGCCGGCGGCGCGTCCGCTGTAGTGGCAGCTGAGGCAGGTATGCAGTGGGCAGCGGAAGCCTCGGTTTTCAAACACGGTCAGAGCACTCAACCGCACACAGGCCTCATGATAGAAACGGCCACAGTGGAGGGCACAGCAGCGCCGCACCTCTCCATCAGCCTTCTTACAGGTGAAACACACATGCACACCTGAAAGAGAAAGTAAATTTAGCCCACATTAATGAGAAAGCTTTTCTAAGCATAACATGATATCAGTATAACTCACCTGTGCTGCAGGCGGTGCACAGGATCTTTTCTGCTGACCGTTCTACTCCAATACAATGCAGGTGGTATGTGCCATAGCACTGCCCCGCACACGTCACAAGATCTTCCCCGGTCTGCTCACACACCTGTGGAAGAGCAACACACTCACAGTCATGCCTGTGCAGCACAAGAGATTAACAGCTATCTGCGAGGACAGTTCACTCACCAGACACACGCTCTCTTTCTTGGCACCTGGAGTGCGTTCGGTCTTCTTTGAAGGATGTGATTCATCGGTACTGTCACTGGGAGAATCGGGTCTCTGAAATATAATTTTTAGAATATATAAGGGATGTATACAGTGATCTCTCGCTATAGCACGGTTTGCCTTTTGCGGTCTCACAGTTTTGCAGATTTTTTTTTTAACAGCGCATCGTGTTCTGCATCCTGTTTGGCTGTAGTGCATTGTCAATCATTCTCCTATGTGTCTCCTGTACAGCACAGAATGCGTTCAGCTTGCCAAATTAACCTAAAATCTTTAAATCGCTAGCAGTGTGAGTTCCAACAAGGATGCAAAAAGAGTTGTAACTGTGTGCAGCAAGACCATCGTGAAGGGGGGGTTGGGGTGGGAGGGGGGTAGAGGTCACACACCCGACGAGCCGCACCATGCATTTAAAATTGTAAAGATAGGTTTATATCAGGGTACACACAACGGTGGCTCAATTCAGCGGCTGTCCGCGGTGCCCAGCTATGACTTCCAACACTCTTCATATTTTTGCCGCACCACAGAGCACCATCTAAATGGTTTCAATTTAAATAACATGTGAATGTGCGTGTTCAGTGTGTGTGTTACTTCCAACTGTCATATGCTAGGGTTGGGCGATGTTGACCAATTTGGTATCGTACAATGTCTAATGTGAAACATCGCAATGGACTATGGCATTGTCGTCATAGGCGGGGTGGGGGTGATTGTTGTTAAATATAAAATAATTCATAACGAATTAATTAATTGTAGCCTACCGTTTTCACTACCAGACTCACATATGGTCTTTGCTTTACCCATAACCAAACCATAAATAAATAAAGTTACACACAAATAACCACCTGTCAATCACTTTTTTCCGTAGGACTCTGGCATGAATAGGTAGTGATCTGTATTGTTATAATGGCTTTTTCCCCACAGCTGGTGGAAGAGACGAGAGTTTGTTTGGAGTTCACTGTTATTTGTATTGTGATTGATGATAACTTCCTTATTTTATTATTATTATTATTATGAGGAAATAATAACATGTAAAGATGCTAGAGCTCGACTGTTTTGGTCACATATGCAGCGAAATTATATCTATGCGACCTAAAAATATATTTGGAAGCATTTGTGCGAGTGCATACATTTTCACTGCAAAATCCTCACCACGTGCGCGGATTTAGAAGACATTTATGCAGAATGCATCTTTGCACCTAAAAACACCAAACGCAGCACTCAGGAACAGATTAAAACAGTTGTTATGTGAACTTGCTGAAGTAAAGAAAGCCCGCAATGCTTGCCCCGCCTTTGTGCTCTTCTTATTGGCCCACTGCTCTAGAGCTGAACGCGAATGGATTGGTTAATATCAGCTGTCAATCACGCAGTCAATGCCTTCTGCCTTCACATGACAGGAGCTACAACCGCAAAAATGTGAAGCTCTGAAGATGAGAGAATAAAAATAACACTGACAGATTTTGTTTTAGAAACCACCTAAAGTTACAAATAATGGCACATCTTACTAGTGATCATGTGCTGAATGTTGATCCACCATTTACACTTTTCCAAGAGTGGATAAAAAACATCCAGTGGCTTCAAGTCCGCTTTGAAAATGACTAAAGCCATTCATTGTAAAGTCTGTGGGACGGGGTTTGCAGGTAACAGCGTTTGCCACTGAATCTACACATTTTAAGAGCGAGACGTACTGTTTAATCCTTCATTTAATCCTCACGATGCTGTCAGCCATGCAAGCGGCAGCTATATGTAAAATTTAACACAGCTCATGAAAAGACCGTTATTGCTATTAAGATGACATGCAAATACCAAATTGTATATCAATATATATGTGGAGATGGATCGCGATGCCGGCTCGTTAGTTTAGTTTATTTATTTATAAAGCACAAAAAACAACGATTGTGCTGTACAAACCTAAAAACTAATTTTATTTTTAGAACGCAACTCTCACGAATAACAAGGGACCACTGTATTGGCATTTTGGCCACAATGAGAGCAAATGTCTAAAAAAATAATTATAAATCAATAAATACTTCAGTTTTCAGACGCAAGAGAAAAATGGCCAAAAATATGAGCTAAATATAAATAATTAAAAAAGGCTATGCAGCACACCACTGCGCAGTGTTGTTCAGGGCGCTGGTTTCACTTTGCCTCAAGACATAGTCACTGTGTGGGTGTGAAGCTGTGCTCAATATTCCGCTCTATGGATATTCTGCTCATGTACCCATATACAGTGCTCAGCATATAATATGAAACTATACAATATTATATTTCTGCATATAAATTAGATTAGTCAGTACTGAAGCCAAATCTGGAGCTTATCTAACAAAATAACTTATGAAAACGATCTAAACACTAGTACACTCAAATTTATATGTTATAGAAAAATATTAAATACAAATTTAAAAAAGAGAAACAAAAAAAAAAATAAAAATAAAAATAGTTGAAATTTTGTATGTTGTAATTTTTTTTTTGCAATATTTAGCTTGAATTTAAATATATTATCTAATAATTTCTAAATATGCTTGGTGACTAAAATATTGTCATAAATATATCCATTTAATAAATTTGTTTGCACCAAAATACATTGCCTATATTCACAGAGAAATGGATACAAATATTCATTTTCAAAATAGGGTGTACTCAATTATGCTGAACACTGTACATATCCATGCATGTACCGCACATGCTCACTGGAAATGTAAAGTCTAAACTAAAGTGCTGACTAGAAATTTCCAATGCGGCTTACAACGGTTTTACTGTGCAGTCATAGGAACACTGTTAAAACGACACTGCCGTTCATTGATCTGCTCTCCACTCTGATATAATAGCTTTGTAGGGCTATACATACACACACACACATATATACATATACATATATATACATATACATACATATACATATACATATATATATATATATATATATATATATATATATATATATATATATATATATATATATATATATATATATATACACATATATATATATATATATATATATATATATATATATATATATATATATATATATATATATATATATATATATATACACATATATATATATATATATATATATATATATATATATATATATATATATATATATATATATAAACAGTTCTATCTGATTTTTGCATAGACCTAAATAAAGATAAAGATATTGGTATTTAATATTAATACAGTGGTGGGCAACATTATTAGAACTGAAAATATCGTTTTCAAAACATGAATTTACTCTAAAACATGAATTTATTTTATAATGTTAATGAAACAGGCAGATGGTTGCTCTGAGCAAAACATTAGATAAAGTGAGTCGTACGGTTTTTTACATTGGGTATGTCCACCTTTGTCCAATTACAGCAGCTCATCTTTTGGCAGAGTGCTAATTTGAGAACTCCAATATTAATGTTTTCCCATATCTGACAATGATTACACAAGTAGTATGGCTACTTCTACGAAAGAACGTGATTCTGTGACAGTTACAGGGCCAGTGGCATTGACAGTGAAATGAGCCTAGCTGCTTTTAGTAAAGAAAACTTCTTATGATTTCTCTATTATATCAGTCACAGACACTGATGACTATGGATATGGATATGTAGGACAAACAGAGCAACTGTAAAGGCAAACAAAACTACTGAAACCTCAAAAATATGGCAAGTGTTCTAATCATTTTGACCGCTGTACATATTTTCTATCAGATTTTATGCTACTTTCAATTAAATTGTTATTTTGCTTGTGTGTTATAAAAAAAATCTGTATAATTTAAGTTAATGAGTTAAAATACCCAAAATTACGTTTTTTTTGCCAAATGCATGAGGAATTTTTAATTAGAATATTAATTTCAGTGCATCCCTAGAATATATTTGCTTAAAGTACATATTGCAGATGAAATTAACACAAACCATTTACTACAGTTCCAAACAAAGTCTTCAAACTCAGAAACACAGGGTGCCACATCTCACACAATAAATTGTCAGGTTTCAAGTATGATATTTCAGGTATTGGAATACGGTCACCAAGTACACGCACCTCTGGCTCAGGGTAAGATGATGGGCGGCACTTTTTGGAGGCAGGAAATGATTGTCTGCCCGACTCCTCTTTCCGCTTTCGGCCACGTTTGGCTTTAGGAGGAGGTTCCTCTTCTGAAAAACACAGCAAATCAGGACATTTAAATACAGACCAACTGTTCAAACAAATTATGAAAAGGCACAGACTAAACCATTTTCATGTAGCTCATAATAGTTTGCAGATTTACTTGAGGCTTTTTTAGATTGCTTCCTATTTTCATCCCTGTCTGTTTTCCGCCTCCTCCCCCTGGGTGCAGGAACAGCAGCCGTCACAGATGATGCTGCCTAATACAGAAAAGAGAGAAATTTTTTTATACATCAATCAATAAAATAATTTATAATGATCTATTTAATTGGCAAACTTTTTTTTTTTTACTTTAAACAATTAATGCTAAAATTTGAGTTCAGACTAAAGCAGGGGTGCCCAAACTTTTTCTTATGACAGACCAAAAACCAAACTTGATTGAGAGCGGTGGGCCGAAGGTAAATATATTCAGCTTTATTAAAGTTTACTAATAATTTCCTCGTTTATTTAAAAATAAACAGAAAACATTACTTTAACCATATTAACAAATCCATTATATCCATCTATATATTTTTACATTTTCTAATGAACCTATTATAATAAAAACATAAGAATTCCATTTATAACACAATGGAGTTTATTGCTGAATACACTAGTCAAGCTGCACCTGACTTTGTCTTGATTTGCTCACTAAGGACTTCAGAACTGTGCTCCATCTGCTGAGCAACAGTATGTTCACTTAAAACAAAAAAGAAATGGATTCATTTACAACATTTAATTAAAACATTTAATTCAAGTTTTTGTAGCTTAAAACAAAAACTAATAAATGAACCCTCATGTTAAATTATAAATGACAATGTGTATTAAAAGCAATAACCCCAACTCTCCCCAAAATTCTCCTTTTCTTCTCAGATGTGATGGCGGGCCAAATCAAAGGTTACAATGAGCCAACTTTGGCCCGTGCCCGCGGACATCTCTGGACTAAAGCATGATATATCTTTCATATCCTACCCAGTGTTGGGCAAGTTCCTTTAAAAGAGTAATTAGATATAGTTACTTCTCACATAGTAACGGAGTTACATAATTATAAAAGTAACTAATTACGAGGGAAAGTAACTATTGTGTTACTTTAAAGGGGTGATCCACTACGATATGATATTTTAAACTTTAGTTGATGTGTAATGTAGCTGTGTAAACATAAACAACATCTCTGAATGCAAGACCCTTAAAGTTCAATGCAAAGGGAGACATTAGCTTTTCCAGAGTTAGCTTAGCAAAGCCTACAGCAAACAAAGTTTGGGGACTACAAAAAAAAAATACATCCGGACTAGTGAGATCACAAGGGCTTCTTCTGGTTACCGCATTCCCCACATGCACACCCTGCGTAGCAAAGGGGCATGGCCAGAGGCACTGTAATGTTATAGCAGAGAAAACTAAGAAGCCGTCCAAACGCTGCTATTTTCAGAGCTTGTTCTGTTCCTGTATTTGGGCTTCCAAAGGACACGACACAAACAGACAAGTGCTTACAGTTTATTTTTAATTATGTTCCAGAGAATAATAAAAAATATATAGCTCTAGCATTTGACAAGGCACAGCTTCCAGAATCTCTACCAGTTAAGTGCTGGATTTGGTTAAAACTCCTCCAACCATAATAGCAGAAGCTGTGGATTCTGAGCCACAACTTGTAAGTGTTTTTATTTGCTAAAATTAGTCTATTACATGTTCAGTTTCCAGCGTTAACAGTGTTGTAGCGAGGACGAAAACGAGGATGTAAACAACGAGAAATGCTTTTTGGCACCGTTAACTTAATTTAGCTACAAATTCATATTTATTAGTCAAACCGCTGTAAACTTCCACAATCTTCAGCAGCGCTGCAGTGTCTCTCTATGCAGTGACTTTCCCTGTGTTCTACATCTCAAATAACAGACTCTAAAGGTTTTATATTACTTACACATGTTTATTCCGAATTTATGTGAAAGACACTTGTAAGATTTTATTTTAGAGAGCAGGCGTGAGGTTTAGCTGTGTGCTCTTCATTTTCTGTCAGATTCAAGCAGCTAACGCCGTTAACAGCTGCTCTGACTGACTGTTTACACAGCGCAAAAACGTGTGCTTGTAGGGGCGTGACGTGGTGACGTGGAGCTACTCCGCGAATAACAGCACATTATGTTAGCTGACCAATCAGAGCCTCTTGAGTGCGGGATTTTCGGAGAAACTAGAAAATATGACAGTCGTTTTCATGTTAGCGAAGTAGCGGTATATAATCAAGTAAGACATATAAAAAAATATTTTTGTGATTTTCTACAAGTAAAGCATGAGCACACATTGCTTTGCATCTTATAAACACAACCAAGCCTTAAAAATACACTCTGGACCACCCCTTTAAAAAAAATTGTCAAAAGACTATAAAATAAATATAAAACATTGTACATTAATCTACACTATTTTAATGTTGTTGTGGGACAATGTGAGAGACAACCATCATTATGCATGGTTTCCGCTTCATTCATTCTTCCATGGCGGAAACCATTCTTCCATTCATCCCGCCACGGCTATATTACAGCTTCCCATTCAACACATTCAGTCATTGTTGTTGTTGTTTTTAATAGCAGGTTATAATAGCACCAAAACGTATTAAAAGGTAAGTGAATTCTAACAGCGAAAACTTTTCTTTAACCGTAGTAGTGCTGTGCGTTATTTGTTTAACCCTTTACGGTGACATGCTGACTGACTGACAGGTGCGTACGTGAGACGTGAGACCAGCAAACACGGCGTAGCTTTCAGTTAAGATGAACACAGTTTCCATAATTATACTGTATAGATAAAGGTCTATGGTTCTGCATACAATGACTTTATCTGGCTGGAATTTATAGCGGTTTCACTTTACTTCAGGACTGTTCAGCTACTTCAGCTGTTTCACTTTACTTCAGGACGCATTAATGCCGCTCTGTCGGTCTATCGGAGACATTCATAAATATTCCTAGCAAATCTAATAAATGTTGGAGATGTACTCGTCACATAAACGCACTAAATCGCACTTGAGCAGCGTATATTTCAGGGTGTAAAGTTGTGCACGAACAGAGGAAATCAGCGCGCAAGCAGAGATTCGCATGCTCGTATTACATAAATGCGCTCACAACATTGAAATAACACCCATAGGTAGTTGGTACATCCGTGTAAAAGTTCTGCCACCACAGCTGGAAAAAATCCTAGAGGAAACACTGTTATGATTATTATACTTGCACAATAAAACACAACAGATGGTTTAGAACTTTAAAAGAAGGTAGTGCCTATATTTACAGTTTTATTTCCTGGTTGTTGGTGTGCATGACTGAATGGACATGTGTTTGTGGGTGAACACCCGCACAACTCTGCCTCTGACAAACGATGGAAATGTTCTCCAAGCCAATCATCACACTCTCAGTTACACCACGTTCACAAACACACCAATCATAAATCACTGGTTGGTCATGTGTCCGGCCCCAGCCCCAAACACAGACACCCCAGTAAAAGAGAGGTCCTATGGCTGAGACGCTGCTCGCATGAAAATCGCTTCAGTGTTCTCAATTACAATAATGCACATTTTATTGTCAGTAAGGGCAATGGCGTTGTAATGGGGGAAACAGCAACTCATTTGATTACTCATTACTGAATAAAGTATTGCCGTTTATTTAAAGCATCGTTATTTCCATCACCAATCCTACCTTTGGGCCTTTCCATTTTTTAAACTCCTTTTCAAGCTTGCTTTTCTTCTTAGGCTGCAATGTCACATTCTCCTTTGGTTCTCGTGAACGCTTGTAGACTTTTTTCATTCCTGTATGAAGCAGTAAGAAAACAAGTTTATAACTTAAATCATTTCTAACAGAAAACCCAAGGTTAGGTCTTTTTCCAATTCATTTACCTTTTCAACAACTGAAATGTTGTAACTAATAATGAAACAACCCACACATCCATGCACACACACACACACACACACCTTTAGAAGTGGCATCCTCCTTCTCCCAGAGTTTTGTGCTTGGTGCAGATACCTTTACTTCTGAAAAAAAAGAAACAAGAACTAAAACACATGCAACAGCAGACCTTTTCATTTAAACACATAGAAAAGTGTGTATTATTTATTTTTTTTATATTTGGTACGCCAACTGTTGTATTAATTAATGATAATTCTCATAAAAAGGTGTGAATTTTAGTACATGTCTCACCTGAAAGTCCTGCACTAGTAGACACCGTGTTTAACGTGTCACAGATACGGACTCCTGCTTTAATTTTCCTTTTCTTCACCGAATTTGGTGCTGCAGGAAACTTCTGCCTGATCTGTCTTGGTTTCTTCTGAGAGGCTTTTAGCTGAAGGTCCAGATCAATACAGAGTAGGTCCTGCATATATGTAAAAAATAAACTTGAGTAATAATAAAAAAAAAAAATCATTACAGCAAAAATACCACAGAGAAGATAAAACACACTTTTTTCCGGTAGGGCCGTTTCCCAGCATTTGTCTTTCCTTTCTTCTTGTGCTCTGTATTGCCCTCGCACTACATCAGAGACATCAATGTCAAAAGATTAGAAACATAGCATCTCTATCCTCAGAATGAAATCAAAATCCTTCAAAGAGATGAACAACGGCAATCATATTAGCTGCTACCTGAACAGCAGACTCAGTCAGAGGCATCTGTTTTGCAGAGGAAGCTTCAGTCACTATCCACTCTATTGTCGAGCTGCGCTGTTTGCGGCGATTCGTCTTCACTGACGGTTTACGTGCTTTCCTAGGAAGGGCGGTTTTCCCTGATGAAGTGCTGCTGTCTATGGGGTTGGAGAAGAGGCTTGGGATGGTGGAGGTTGTTGAGGAGTTAGTGGGGCTGGAATGAGTGGAGTCGGGGGGAGTGAGGCTGACAAGCTCCTGAGGCTCTCTCTGATCTGGCTCTTCCTGCGGTCCCTGATTGCGTTGCTCCTCAAGCACTTGAAGCATATGAGGGTTGAGCTGGGCTTTGCCATCTTCATAAACAAAGCTGAATTTGGCCAGTCGCTCCTCAGTTAGCAGGCCCAAAGCTTCTTTTGCCTGTAACACACCTATTTCCCACTTTTGCCGAAACTTACGAGGAACTGCCCGCTGTAGAGAGCACATTAAAAAGTCTGAGATCAAAGAATTACATTATAGTGGTAAAACATTTCTATTGACAGAACATACAGTGCTCAGCATATATAAGTACACCCCTCACAAATCTCTTTTAAATTCATGTTTAATAGGAAGCTATACAATATTATATTTGTGTATATACATTAGATTAGTCAGTACTGAAGCCAAATCTGGAGCTTATCTAACAAAATAACTTATGATAACGGTTCAAAAACTAGTACACCCAAATTTTCATGGTATAGTAAAATATTAAATACAAATTTTGTGCAATATTTTGCTTGAATTTAATTGTTTTGTCTTTCAGTTTTAAATATGTTTGGTGACTAAAATATTACTTTAATAAATATGTTTAATAAATCAGTTTTGTTTAAAAGCATCAAAATACATTGCCTATATTCACTGAGAAATGGATAAAATATTCATTTTCAAAATGGGGTGTACTCAATTATGCTGAGCACTATTAACACAGTATATACTGTACCTTCCTTCCACTGATATTAATTGGGAGCTGGTTGCTGCGGCTAAGTGACTGGTATTGGTGTTTCCCTGAGAAGGTGACTATGCACTTCTCAAAAACATATCCTCTTTCTGGAGAATCTCCGAAATACTGTACATGGTACAATAATCCTGTACGGCTATTCACTGCAAAAAAAATAATAATAATGATAATAGTATAAAGAAATCGACTTCCTGCAGGTGCTACTTTTCTCATGCTTCGCCTTCGTCATTTAAAAGCGCGTCCTGCTTTCTGCTTATGTTAGTTCAGGGTCAAACTTGTGCAAACAATTTCTACAATATCTATGCTCCCCTATCAGTGTTTTCAAACCATCCTTTTGAACTGGAATAAGTCTTTTCTCAACATTTGCGTCACCATCACAGCTTTCTCATGAGACTTACTCTTCCCTTTTACTCATGGTGTCCCCCCCAGGGTTCTCTTGTTTTGGAACCCGTCTTGTTTGCCCAGTTAGCGCAGTTCGTTTCGCATATGTGAATCCTGAAATCGTGCTTAGATCGGTGTCAAATCAATCGGTCAAATAAATGGATTGAAACGAACCTTGGAGCGGATCGTTTGTAGTAAGATAGCAAAGCGATTCAACAAACTAACGAACCACGCTATATCACAGTGTATTATGGTTGTGTAATAGCCACATATACAGCTATATGAAGAGAGAATTATGAGTAGGGTGGGATGTCATTCCTGTCGGCAAATGTGCGTTTTCATGCCAAAGACGAAAGTGAAAGTATGCTGAAATATTAACCAGAGGTGTTTATCCATTAGGAAAATTGACGGAAATTACCATCTGATGATTTTTCCATACTTTAATCTTATAATATTTTGTATTAGGCCTATTGTTTAGTTCATTTCTGCACTGATGCCTCAAAAGAAAGATCAACATTGATCTGCTTCATGATCTGACTGCAGTCTCGCTTCATCTGTTATTTCTCTCTATAATTTAGGCCTGTGATGCATAATTCTAGCCAATGTTATTTTTAATAGATTAATTCAATAGATGGATTTTTACAAAACTTGACAACTGAAATGAGGCTATGTATAAGACAGTCTTGCCTCTCTGATTTATATTTGGTGACGATGTCTGAGGGTGCCAAAATTAAAGTGCGCCTTTTCACTTATATTATATGTATGCATGCAATATACACACACACACACATATATACATACACATACATATACAGTATATACACATACATACTCAGCACCACCCAGGTTTAAAGGGATTCAGCCAATATTTATGTCTATAATTAGATACCTGCCCAAGACTGCATACTTCAGGCCTCTGTGAAAGCTGCACATATTCACCTTTCAACATTTCAGAAAGTTACACCAAGATTACTGCAATTGTAATTAGCCAACCCGCTATTATCATTGCACAGCAACATTGCATAAAACTACATTGCTCAAGGCCTTTTATTTCTTGTTCATTACAAAGAAACTGTAACCCTTTAATCCCTCAGTGACCCTTGCGTCTTTAAGCTAATTCTGTTTTATTTCTTTGTCACCCTTTGGAGGAAGTCAGAGTGTAGCAAATCCTTAAGTGCAGCTAAGCCCAATTAAAAGCAGTGCTTCCCACACATAGACTTTTCTTGGGCGGGCCACCCAGGTATATTAACGGCCAACCAAGTATATTTGGTGACATTTATTTATTTATTTATAATCATTATCATCCTTTTACACTTTTTTTGTATCCGCCCAATAGCCAAACATCCACGATCGATTAAATGGTGTAAAATCTCCTCTCACCCTACACGTCTCCTACTGCTCGTTGTGCTCTGCAGAGACCCACAGGACAGAGAAGCGCCATTTTGGGACTTAAAACACATTACATAATTAATTCTTTGATCTAAACGACTCAGAAAAACTTTTCTATTTACTCAGGGAGGACAAAGTTACATCTTAACTGGCTGCAAAATATATGTACATGCTAGAAATGGTTCATTAAAGAGCCCCTATTATGCATCATAAAAGGTTATATTTTGGTTTGGTTTCCAACGACAGACTGATAAGCATGCAAGGTCAAAAAACACTTCCATTCTCTTATACTATGCATTTATATTTACCTTATTATCCCAAGGACTCCCATATTATTCGTTCAGTGATTCATTTATTCCCAAACTCATCCTTAGCACGATGCTAATCTGCACTTATTGGTCCGATGACCCATTCTGTTGTGATTGGTCGACTGTGTTCAGCGTGAGACAGAGAAAAATGCCCACCATGGCTTATCAACATTGTTGAAGTAGTCAGAGTGCAGAGTATATGTGTGAGCCCAATGCAGGAGTGCATTAAAGCAGTGCAGTTCTTAACCATGACACACATTCAGTATTAATCCACACAGCGGCAAAAGCTGAACTATTTTGAAACTTGACCACTGCACGCGTGTAGGAACAACTGACGAAGGCCATAGCAACAACAAACGGCAGAGGATCGCAAGCTCATAAACGCGTTTAAATCGGTAAAGGAATCGGCACCATTTCAACATGGTTTTAGATGCGATTTGAGAATATAAAGACTTAAGCAGATACACTACAAGCCACATGGAGCGATCACATATCACAAAACACAATTAAATACATATTTAGCAAGCTAGAGAAAACAAGGAGGCAACCATTATAATCGTACTTACTTACACTTGTGAACTTACTAAACTGTGTAAAGTTTCTGTCAAGCTCTGACAAAGTCCCATACATCAATAGTCCTTCCTTTAACAAACGACCAACTAATGCCCCGTTGTAAGCATGTAGATTGGTGAAGCACTTGTCAGAAAAATGACGGGAACACAGTACAAGGCTGGGGCTATAATGCTGAGGTATTTTTGCAAAAATAAACTTCAATCACTGACTCTACACAGCCTCATCTTTGGGTAGGGAAAATATTACTAACTGTCGACGTCACACAGACACGGCTAAAGATTCAATACCCTGACAACTCATTTAAACCACTCTGAGTCGACTCTTTTATAAATGAATCAACAGTTTTAAACACGGTGCACTTTCAGATTTAAGCCTTAGCAGGATATTTTACTTCAGTTAGAGCCGTTACATACTGCATGGAAGGTCATTTTCAAAGGTCCAAAATAGGGGCTCTTTAACTCATTTGCCTTATTTAAATAATCTACATTTTTAATTCTTGTAATTATTATACTTTTTAGAGATTTTTATTCCATGGACGTTTTATTGCTTTATGTCATTTGATTCTCATTTGCTGTATATATTTTGTTTATTTGATGTTAATATATTACATATTTTATACATATCTTACATGCTTTGCCAATACTGTACAAAATTTCAGCAGCGGATTTTACCTGTCAGTGGGTGCACATGGCTCCAGAATAGACTAAAAGTAAAACAAATAGTGGATTTCTTTTTTTTTATTTCAACAGTCTTTAAAAAAATTCAAGCCACTGAAAAGAAACGGTGTATAATAAATAAAAACATTGTTAAAAATCTCTTTTTTGTCGCATGTAGGTAACCATGTGCCATGTGTAAAAGCTGTGTTTGTATTCGGCTATCACCTGTGGGAAGCACTTTAAAAATCTTATTCTTTTCTACATTTGACTGTTGATGTTTCAATCTAGATACAATTTTGATCTAAATATAGATTATTATAGTGCAGCCTACGTCACGTAAGCATAGTAGTGAGAACTAACAGTGGGAAATTATGCAAATGCATTGCGGTTGCAAAGGATGTGGGGAAAGTCCTTAAAACAGCAAGTTGAACTATTGAGCACACCTTACCTTTTGACCTAAAGTGCATGTTAAACTTCGGGTCTGTAGTGATCATACACGGCCACCATGGATATCCAGACACTTTGGTCCAGATGACGTCTCCCACTGAGAATTGCACATGGGATTGAGTCTCTGTATTTCTCTCATTTACATCATTCTCACCCTGTACATCATCAGTCTCATCCACACCCTGTGCATCATCAGTCTCTTCACAGACAGACAAAGGTTGCTAAAAAAACAGAGAACAAAACCTTATGAGGGTCAAGATATAAAGAGAATGATCATTATTCTTAAGACAAACAACCTGCAGGTAAACAAATGCCATCAAACAATACCTCATCTGGAAAGGCAGTTACACAAGTAGGCATCTCTCCATCAGTCTGCTCAATAGACTCAACTGGAAGACCACACGGTTCAATAGTGAAGTCATTTGAATTTATGGTGGGGCGCAGAAGAGGGGGTTTATCAGAACTTGTGGCATGGGTTAAGATTGGATAAGGTGGGATTCTCGTCCTCACCATACCCTTCTTCTTTTGTCTCTCTCTCCTGGCAGTTGGAGAGGTCAGAACCCCTTCTGGTAGTCTCAAAGGTGCATCCGTCTCCTCAGCTCTCTCCTCAGTATAATCTACTTCATACCGGTTTGACTTCCCACCTAAATTAACCACACATTTGGTTATTTTGACAGTGAGTTCAGGAGAAACGCTGGTCTTCCTCGGAGGGCTGGCATGTTGAGAAACAGGTTCGACCCCTTTTAAAAGAGGCTGTCCGGCAGGGGCTGCACATAGCTTTGGAATTTTTTCTTGATCGCCATTTAACAAGCGGGAAGTCAGGTCCTTTAGATGCTCGTGGGTGTGGTTGTGACCATGACTGCCAATCATCTGCAGAACGCTTTCTTGAGGTGTTGCTGCCAGCTGAGTTGCAGCTTTATCCATGAGCATTGTAGGATCAGTGATCCCGTCAACCAGACCGTTACGTCCACCGGGTGAATCCGACAGCTGTTTCATGCTGGTAGGACTCTTGGGCTCTGGCATTGCGGGCAGCGATCCCCCCTTACTGTCTGTCATTGTAAACCAGGGGCCTGCAAAACACAAAGAGCAATACAAGCTTACAAAATAAAATAAAAAATAAAAGATTGACACCTATCCATCTTATTTTAATAACACGAAGCAATATTTTCTGTTAATGTGGAATATTTCAGATTCATTGGCTTTTGCAAGGCTGCGAGGCCCAGCATTTAATTCAGTGTGTGGCTAACGATTCTTTTTGATTATTTACAATTAGTTATTTTGTTTTTTTGAGCAGATTTTTTCAGATGTACTAGAAAAGAGGTGTCCAAACTATGTCCTGGAGGGGCGGTGTCCTGCACAGTTTAGCTCCAACTTCTTTTACCACATCTGCCTGGAAGTGTCTAGTACACCTAGAAAGAGCTTGATTAGCTACTTTAGGTGTGTTTAATTGGGGTTGGAACTAAAATATGCAGGACACCAGCCCTCCAGGACCGAGTTTAGACACCCCTGTACTAGAAAATATAAGAATGACAAATTGAAGTAAATAGAAAAACAGGTACACAACAAATCCGGTGATACCACTAGGGAATAGGGATGTCCAGATCCTATCACAGGATCGGAAATCGCGCCCGATCCCTCGGTTTCAGACTCGATCGAAATCGGACGTTACCCTCCTGATCAGGACTCGAATACATTTATTTTTTTTAACACATCTATAATCATGCGGTGGCACACAGTTAGACCTGTTTCTTGACTTCACACAAACAGCAACACGTTGCATGACATCACTTTGTTGCAGAGACGCTATTGGTTAACTGCTGGCAAAGTAGAACACAGAAGAAGCTTGAAGCAAAAAGTGGAGGGATTATAAAGTTGATGACGACAACATTGCCATAGCAAACTGTGAGATATGTAAACTTGGGATTGCAAGAAGTGGAAAGGAAAAGGCTACATTTAACACAACAAACCTGATAAGGCACCTCAAAAACAAACACCCGATACAATACAGAGAATTTACCCTGGCAACCCAACTAAAGACAAATTAAATAAAAAATAAGAAACATCCTGGATCTGTTTCTTCGCTCTTCTGTATTCTATTTTTTCTATTATAGAAGTATTGGATTGGGTTTCGGTATGGATAGATTCTCAAAGTCAAATGACTCGGGACAAGAGGGCAAAAAAACCTGATCGGGACATCCCTAGTTACCACATTACAATAATATATTAAGAAATACCAGTAAATATCAAGCAGCATAACAAGCAGTTTCATACAGAAAAAAAAATAAAAATGAAAACCAAACTATCAACATATTACAAATAAAATGAAGTATATGCACAGACTTTTAGTCAGCCAGCCTCAGTATTTCCAGAGAACCATCTTTCCATTACATAATAACCACGTTTAAGATCTGCTTTCTTTAAAAATCCGTGACCTTCATTGCCTGATAGATTTACCATTCAAAGTGATCAGTCATCAGACCGGACAAGAAGCACTTCATTAAATTCCATTTTCCCCTGCCAGGTCTTTAAAATATGACAATTAATTTTACCTCAGTTTTTTTTAATAGAGTTTCTGCGCTAACCTGTTGATCCTGACGGCGTTAGCGGTTACACAGTCTTTCATCTTTTTTTACATTCGAACAACTAAATGAATGCTTAAGTCTATTTGACTGAATGTATTTTAATGACATCACAACATCGATGCTGTATAAAGAACCATATGAGATCAAAAATCGTCACAAGCTTTCACCAGAATTTTAACATTAGCTGAAAAGCACTAACTGTGCATAGAGCCCAATGTAAAAAAATGTGCATATATCAAAATATAATTTGTTGTTCCTTTATAACTATGTTGAAGAGTACTTTTAAACCAACATTTCGGATAAATATTCATAAAAGTAACAGAAAAAAATAATAATCAGTGGACTTGTATAAAACGAATTTAATAAATTAAAAAAATCTAACAAATTAAATTTCTATAAAAAGACAAAATAAATTGGAACTACTGTTTTAATGTTTTTCACAATTATAATATATAATGTTTATTTTAAGAGGTATCTGGGTTAGAAAACGTTGACTAAACTCTAAATATGAAAAAAGGCACATCAGCATTCTAAGAATGCTGTATTCAATTATAAAAAACAACAACTATAGGTGATATATTAGAAACCAATGCTCAACAAATATACTAAAAATGAAATGTAAATATAAATGTCGTCGGAAAACAATAAGCTAAGAACAATATAACTCGCATTTAAACTGACAACGTGCAATTATTATTTTGACCACTGCACCTGTGGCGACTGCAGCAAGTAGCAGGGCCTAAATAGTCACAAATAAAGAGTAGTTGCAGCTCGTGTGAGACACTGGGGTCAGGTGAAATAATCAATAGCGAGGATGGGGTTTGAGGACTGGAATGGTTTGGTCCCACATTAAAATGGCTTCCTTGGAGGATTCGCAGTGCGGGAGTGGGTGGCCAGAGGCTTTGATTCAGTTCAATGCACAAACCCCGACGCCTCCTCCTCTTCCTCACATGAATCCTGGACGAAAATACAATACAACACCCAAGCATTCGACACAGCATGAGTTTACTATCAGCTACAGTTCACACGCTTGGTCTGCAACATGCACGGCGTATGAATCATAACTTAAAACCGCATAAGAATAAAATGAGACAAAGCTTTATGCAAAAGAGGGACTGCTCAAATGCAAATGTCCGTTCGGTCCCAAACAAGAGGCAGTTATCGAGCTATTGTTATTCAGGATGAGCAGCCAGGATGCCTCGTTAACATCAATGAAGGGACATTATGGAGGAGTCACTGATGGACTCCTTTAACCGTCCTAATAGCCCACAGCAAACCGAAAGAAATGAACTAGCGTTAATACAAACTTTTTAACACCAAAATGAAAGTAAAACACCTTCGTGGGCAGTGTGATATCGATTGAAATGCGGCAGGTACTTCGGAGACCACAGATGGAAGAAAACGTGCACACATAGTGGAGAGTAAGATATCAAGTCATACGCTTGTAGAAGTAACTGTATGAAGCTAATATGATGTTAGCAAAGAAATCACTCGCCAGAACGCATACTATACTAAACGTTAAGCAGAGCCAAATGTGTTACGTTCTTAAATATGTAATCTTTGAGAAGGTGGCTGTGATATACATTATACCCTCATGGCACGTTTTGTTAACACTGGAATAATCTGCTCTTCAAAATGCAGCTGACAAACCTCGCGAACTACAGCTTAGCCAGCTAGCAAGTGAGGTACAGCTGCAGCTGCCTCAGTCAATGACATACTACAAAACGACTCGTTTCTCCGTAGAGAAAATCTCAAATACTCCACCCCAGCCTCTACTAGACAACAATGCCCGCCGTTAAAGATGTGCCATGATTTATTTCAGTGGGAAAATAAACCTGTTTAGAGCATCTTCATTACTCCCGATCTGTATTGAGGAGCTTGCGGGAAACTCTCTCATCCCAATCAGCGCCAAAAATACTCACATCCGATTGGCTGACACGCGACTGCACAATTCAACCGGCCTTTTCAAATATCTCTCTGTTCGCGGCGGACGCTCCGACGAACATCGTCACTTATCCTCGGCGTACTCCAAACTCCATCGCGGGCCCGTGAGTAAAGACGAAGCCATGCAATTTTCAGATCACCTGTTTTTGTTTTTATTGCGAAAAATGGCAAAGCGACACAGATCACAGCTCGAGGAATTGAGGAGGGCAATTCTCACCATCTGACGTCAGAAACTCGAGAGGGAGGGAATTTGTTATCTTGTTGCCAGTTGTTCGTAGTAAATCCAACGGGGTGCATGCTGTTGGTTTTAAACAGGGCAAACATATTTTGCCATTTGTTATTTGTATTTTGGTAAAATATAAAGTGAGGTTGAAGTGTTTAATTTAAACCTTAAATATATACATGTCGTGATGCAGTTAGTAAGATTTGAAGGCATAGGCGATTTACAAGAAAATGAAAGTGTCTGGCAACCAAAAAATAAGCGCGCCATACAGTGTTGCCATATCCGCCTATTTTAAACGACTTTGGCCACGTTTATTATGAAGTGGCCTAGATATGGGTCTATTATATATATATATATATATATATATATATATATATATATATATATATATATATATATATATATATATATATATATAATGTATGTATTCATATTGTTAATGCACCCGAAAACAAATTGTGATCATGTATTTAGATAACCGTATGTGAAGCATTTGTTTATTTATTTAAACAATACAGCCAAGACACCTCCATTGCATCAAATACAATGTTTTAATGATCATTTATGCCAGGGGGGGCTAAACTTTTTCTTCTGAACGCCCAAAAACCAAATTTGATTGAGGGTGGTGGGCCGGAGGTAAATATACCAAACAGTAAAGTTGTCAATGTATTTTCCTAATTTATTATTATAATTCATTATATAATTTATTATACATTTGAATTAATACTATAATTTCATTCATTTTCTTTTCGGCTTAGTCCCTTTATTAATTAGGGGTCGCCACAGCGGAATGAACCGCCAGCTTATCCAGCATATGTTTTATGCAGTGGATGCCCTTCCAGCCACAATCCAACACCAGGAAACACCCATACACTCTTCATTCATACACATACACTACGGTTAATTTAGCTTATTCAATTCACCTATAGCGCATGTCTTTGGATTATGGGGAAAACCGGAGCACCCGGAGGAAACCCACGCAAACACACAGAAATGCCCATTGCCCACTGACCCAGCCGGGGCTCGAATCAGCGACCTTCTTAGTTTGAAACCCCATAAAGACCAGTTTGCTTGTTTTTCTAAGGAGATCTGGCAACATTGGCGCCAAGACCCATATAATAGACATCACTGGTCAGGGTTCACAAACCATCAAAATGACTGCTGTTTCAAACAGGTCTACACCAATTTCCTTTCACGTTCCTTGACGAATATTCATTTATTTTTAAAACAGTCGCCTTTATTAATCAGTCATACATTATCATCACTTACTTGAGTCGGTCACTGCTAACTACTAAACATGACCATTAAAGTATCTGTACATTATCTTCCAGGAATGTTTTCGAATATCTAAACGCTAAACAACATGTATTTCTGGTCTACTATTTAGAAAAAAACGCTATATATTATTTTAGTCCTGTCCAGCCCCAGCCTCATGATTGGTGGCGATGTCCCGCTTCTTCTCGGTCAGTCACGTCACTCATGGGCAGCGGCTAGACTGCGCCCCCTGCTGGCGGAGCTCCATCTACAGGAAGACGGAAGCAAACGCCGAGCGCCTGCAAACTCATCGCTTGAATCACCGAGGAGGGCACAAGGACATGAACCAAGAGCTCGGGACTATGACTTCTGTGGATAGTTCATAAACCGCCAGCCTATTACCTCCGTACGTCCACCCAGCGTTACTGTAAACCTTACATTAACGTTTGACGCCGTTTCATCCTCACAGACGGGAGCAGAATGGCATCGATTTTGCTCACCAGATCTCGGACTCCGTTGCTGAAAACATCCAGGTCATTAAAGAACGAATTCAGAAAAGGTAATACTGCTTTTTAATTGTTGTTATTATAGGGGGTTGATAAGTATGTGGTTTATTTGATCATTTTGAACAGACAAATGGCTAACAGTAATAATTCTATCGTATGTATTATGATAATTATGAAGCATTATGGACTGTCATATAGTAACGCTAACTGATGTAGGCGCATAGTAACCGGTTTTGTTTTATTTACACAGCAAAAGCAGTCAAGGCCTTGTGACTTTAATATTCCTCAACTGCGTTATTGATTTCAGATATTTTCAAGACCTGTCATGTGTCTTTTTTGTGAAGTCATGTGTAAATCAGAATAGCTCTCAATCCTGGCACTCGAGATTATTGAACGACCGGTGAAACGAGGGGCTTAAGTGATTAGCTAACAAGCTAACCGTGTAGCCTCACAAATTGAAGCAGTCATAATCACCGAGAAGGGTCTGACTGAAATGTGTCGATGTGCTGAATGTTAGGGATGAGTCCAGCAGGCACAGATAATGGAGGATCACTGTAACCCTGTAGGTCTGTGTCACTGGCACACGTGCTCGCGCTTTTGTGTCAGCATGCACTGTTACTGTAAGTCATTTCTGGAAAATAATAGTGCGGTGACCGTTGTTGACCGCTGGCTGGTTTGTCTGCTCATTGTTATGGTCAACACGCGAGTCCTTTCCACGCTTTTGAAGAAACGTTTCGTTTAATTGCTAGTTCTATGTTTTATGGTGTGACTTTAGACATAGTTTCTTAAGTAAAAAGCACTGTTGCTTACAGATAATGTCTGAGAACGTCAACCCCATAAACTGAAATCTCTCTAAAAAAAAAAAGTAATTTTAATGTATGAAAATATGTCTGTACATAGTTCTGTGGGTTTGTAGTTTATGTTATGTACCTGTATTTCGTCATGTTTTGCTCAGATTGGAGAACAGTCGTGTTGTAGCCTTGTGTTGGAGGTTATCTGAGGACAGACTCCTCCTCCGTCTCAGACACTGCTTCCTTATAGGCCTGTCATAGTAAATCATCATTCATACACTTTATAATAATGGCTGTCTTTCATGACTTGACATTTTTTAGTCTTTAATGTGAACAGAATTTGAAATAAGCCGAAATGAAATGGGTTTATGGCACCTAGGGCTGCACGATATTGCAAAAATCTGATATTGTGCTGTTTTATTTGTCTGCGATAACTATTGAGATATGAGTAGAGTTTCAGAAGATGCTTTGAATAGCTCTATTTGATGATTTTCTGGGGAGTCTAACAGTATTCAGGTACAGAAATGAAAGAATCACAATGCAAAAAAAAAAATGCTTTTCTTATTTTTTGTCTCGTTTCTAGTCCAAATATCCCAAAAAATTCTAGACCAAGTGACAATATTGATTAGATTTCACCGTCAGAAGAAATAAGTGAAAATTAAAAGATTTTGCTTGTTTTAAGGAAATTAACTGTTAGTGTGGTACATGAAATAATCTTGTTTTCGCTATGAAATGTAGATATGAAGAGTTTAGTTGCAAAAACCTCTAAATGCCATTTGATAAGTTCTTCTAAAATGAGCATTTTTATCAGGCTCCAGTGTTTGTTCAGTAATTTCACTTTTATGGCAAAGAATAAGTTCTTTTCATGGCCTTCAAAGTGAAATAACATAAACAAAGGAAGCCGAGAATAATGCTGATTTTCGATGGAAATTTCACACGGCATTTAGAGGTTTTTGCATCTGAATTCTTCATATTTGGACTAGAAACAAGACAAAAAATACAAGTTAGAATTGTTTTTTTTTTTTTGCATAAATCATATAAATTCCATATAAACACAGTGATTAAATACAATTCTGAAGCTACAGGTCAACTATAATTTAGGCTGGACATTGCATATCTTTGCGATGTGACTATTGCGGATGCGCACATCGCGATATCGATGCAGAAACGATATTTTGTGCAGCCCCAATGGCACCTATCATTGCTTGTTGTGTGGGAATATAGATTTATTCATTTGAATTTTAAAAAGATTCATTCAGTGGACCTTTGTTTTTTTTTTTTGTTTTTTTTTTGCATTTTAATTAATTAATTAATTTGAATAGTTTTGCACACAAATGACACTGCCTTCATAAATAATCTGCAAAATTACTAAAATGCTGTAAGCCAGGTCAAGAGTTGACAATAGAGAATGGGAATCTATGGCATGGCAAGTTGTGCTCTATCCTGTTTTTGGACACATTAAGGAGCGCACAATGTAAACTAATACAAACCACCACAGAAAAAGCAGACTATTTTATAGTAATATTGTTTGAAAAACATTTTACTAACACTCAGAATAAAATGGATGTGCAGATATCTTTATAAATGCTGTCTGAGTGTCAGAATATCAACAATCTGCCACAAAAAACAATTCCATACATGATTTTCTTCTTTATTTTGTTGTGTGAGCGTTTTCAATTTATTGCTGATGAGTGTATATGACACAATCAATTGATAGAAATCAATGGGTATTAGGATTTCCATATCCTAAATATCTATAATGCATTGTGCTGTAACAACACATTCCCGTTCTCTGTAGAGTCCTGTAATCTGCCATAGAATGCAACACATGGCTTCTCAAAGGTAAAAACTCCATTAATTTTCCCACACATTTCCATTTTTATTCACATATTTTCCACAAAATATATTTGTACTAACTGATAATGCTTTAAAAACTTGTTTAGACACATAATATGCCTGTGCATAATGTTAGTTTTCACAAAATCACTTTTTTACACAGACACGGTATAGGCATTGATTTCAGAACCTTGTACTTTGAAACCCATTTTTAAAGGTTTGCAAAATGTTATTGTGAAACTCAAAGTTTTTTGTATATTTTTTAAACCTTGTAAACATCATTGGTCATTAATTGAATGGGGAAATAATAAATCATAATAAGAGCCATCTCAGTGGATTGGGAACTTGCCCATCAAATGAGTCTAAAAAAGTACAAATGTATTTAATTTAGACTTTATTGGAGAACCACACGTTTGCAAAATCCAAACTATACTTTGTTGGTTGTTTGCTTTAAATTACACAGCTCAAGTAATTAGGACCACCAATCTCCTCATCGTGCAGCCATTGCAAGTTCTGGCCTTTTACCTTGTCTAAATGAAATAAAGTGAATGATCTTTTGCCTGCTTTCTCAACCACAGCATCACTGCCACGATATCTAATTGATTTCGAAATACACTTGAAGTGCTTCCTGAGAAACCTCACTGAGTCCCATGTGAGGACTTTCTTTCTTGCAGTGGTCTGTCAAATGATTAACCACAGCTCTGCATGACAGCCTATAAATTAGAGGTCTGATCTGGAAATGCATTGTTAGGTAAACAAATGATACCATGAATAGCTTTGACAACCTTAAGCCTTTGGATTGATAATGTGGATTATTAATGAAAAAGCACATCCTGTCATTAAGAGGTTATTAAGATGGCAGAACAGTTTCAATATTGTGTATATGTAGCATCAGTTTAAACAGTCAAAGAAGAGTTTACAAAGACAAAGAAATCTCTAATGTAGTCTTAACCTACATTGTGTCTTGCCAGAGATGGGGTTTTCTTATCTGGATACTGGATACAATCCCCAAGCTTCTACAAAGCTGGTTAAAGGTGCCAGCACAGACTGTGACTTGGCACAGGCAAACAATTTGGGATGAAGGGCACATGTTGTGTGTGTCAGGTGAACAGCAGTCCAATTTAAAGCGGGACTGTTCATAATTTTTAATACATTTATTTTTAATGACAGAAATGACACGTTGATCATCTGTGAGCAAATGGTTTTGCTGTTTATTTTATATATGCTAAAATAAAGTTTCGTTATTGGTATTAAGGATTTCATCAAGAAAATTTTAACATTTATAAGTCTTTCCATTTCCCAAAAGGATTTTATAGTAATAAAGTATATATTTTATATATGTAGTACTATATTTTTATAGTTTTTATAGATTTTTCTTTTTTAAACAAAAGAAGTAAGTGGTTGTTTTAAGAACTTATCACTGAATTGTGTGTAACAAAAATGTTACATTTATGGCATCACCACAATCCTATTTAAAATCTTTAAAACTTTAAATTAAGTAAGTTACTGGTTAAGTAAGTCAGTTTATTAAGAAACCAATTTGAAGTCCTTAACCTTTCTGACAGAAATGAGGTAATTCTGTGGGACTTAGCACGTTTCACTCAGAGAGTTTTATCAATCTGTCAGAGGAGCTGCTGCTTCTGATAAGACACTTGCAAAAAGGACTGTGAATGCTGACGGAGTCGGACACTATCGGTGAGAAGGTTTCATAGAGCATAGACGACCTTCTGAACTATCTATATGTATATGCAGATTGTGACAGACTATACGTGTCAAAGACATATTTGAAAAGATGTATTTCACTGTATTAAAGGCACAATATGTAATTTTCACTGCTAGAGGGTGTATATTCACAACAAACAAAGAGGCAAAGAGAGTTTGACAGAGTTTGATTATGCTATGACTAAATGTGGAATCATGGTAGTTGTAGTCTTCATTACATTTTATGGGACTCCTGCAGAAATCATGTTAATTGATGAAAAGTATTCAAAAGTTATTATCATTGTAGTATGAAGCAGAATAAGACTGAAAGCTGTTGAAATGAATCGAGTCTGATAAAGCAATGGGATATATCCACGGGGACCTTTAATTTTGAATAAGCCTACTTAGGTGCTTCCGGTGAACTGTCATGCCATTATGAACTCATTTTGTTTATAATCAATGATTTTCACTGGCTAATTGAGAAGTAACATAATCCACCAGACAAAAAACACTGCACTAAATTCTATTGTTTTGTAACATGTTTTTAAAATATTAAAATGAATTTTACCACAGTATTTTTAAATGGGGTTTCTGCTCTTACATTTAAATGGCCTTTCATTTTGCTTTACACTTGAACAACTAAAAGCATGCTTGAGTAGATTTAACTTAATTTTGGTTAAATTGCAGTATTGATGCTGTAAATGGAATGAAAATAGTCACATCACACCATCCTTTCACTGGAAGTTTATTGGTGATGAGAGCCCATAAAAGATGAGAGCCCTATAAAGCCCATTGCTGATGAGAGAGAGTGCTTGTCTTATTAATACTTGTCAGTATTAAAATGACTTTTTTCTCTGCATGTGAGAATTTTGGGATAGTGCAATAATGGAAAACAAGAAATTTATTGTGCCCTTCAACCTTTTAAAGTTTTTTTTTATAGCTTCATAATTATTAAATTGTAATTATATTTATATGCCTTTTATTTATATGCTTCTGCCTTTTGACATCACTAATGTTTAGGACTGTTGCATGTTAGGGCGTACTCACACTATGTACAGTTGCCTTGAACCGGGCCAAAGCACGCTTGTCCCCACTCCCGTCTCCCCCGACGGCCCGCACTCACATTACATTCGGGCCTGGGCACGCTTGCGTCATCGGTGATGCGCTTTTCAGTAAGCTCTTTCACTCAGCACAGTGGAGATTTCTTTAGTTTTAGTCGTTTTAGTCGTTTGATATGTGGTGACACGCAGTCAAATATTTTGCCGAACAGATCAGCCACTTTTGACGCTCATAAACAATCATAAAGTCCTCGTGCTGCAGGAATTAGGAGGTTTGCTGAAGGTGCAGCTGTCGTGCAGTGAGGGGTTTGCGTCTTTAATAAACCACGACAGTTTGCGTTCATTGAACAGTAAGAATGATTAATAAATCCATATCAAACAGTCCCTTAAAAGTCACGTCTCGCTTTCAGTTTCGGGCTCAGGCGCGTTTTGCACTCTCACACAAGCGCACCGCGCCAAAGCCCAATTGAACCGCGCTCTTGCTCACCTCTTCCAGCAGGGCCAGAGCTGGCCAAGTGAACCGTGCCTGAGCCCGATTCAGAGCACTCACACTTCTCAAACGATCCGGGAAACTGGTCTGGGGACGGTTCGGAGAGCATAGTACTTTCTTATAGTGGTGCTTTCAGCCAGTCAGCATGTAAAGTTGTAATTTTCTTTTGTCTCTTTCTATTTTTGAACAGAATGATATCAGATAGCAACCCAGTCGATTCGTTATATGATGTTAAATAAACAGAGCAATGTTTCGAAAATGTTACAGTGTTTACATTCATTACTAAAATCAGTTTATTAATCACTTACTCAACTTACTGTAGGATAAGTAGAAAGGACTTTAGGACTAAAAACTGCACCCTTTGCTTTTAAACTAACTATACCTAACCAACCATTAGATCAGCAGCCAATTATTAATGAAACAATTCTGGAGATATGAAATCGTATGCAAGAAACCTTATTTTTAAGCCTACTTTAACTTTTTTTTTTTTCTCCATTTCACCACACCCTGAAACTGTTGCAGTTGTATATACAAAGATTTGTGACCGCAAGGTTGTGTTAGATTTTTCTACACCCTTAAAGGAAGTTGGACAACACCCAGGAAGATTTACATTTCTCTGTGTTAGAGTTCCTTTAACATGTCATCATCATCATAAGCAGGCGGTGTTTGATTAATGACAGTTCTAATGTATACTATTTAATAAAGGTTCTTTGTCACCATCAGTGGGTTACAGAACTCAGACTTCTGATACTACAATGAAGTGCTGTGAAGTGAAGTGATCAGTCTGTGAAAAAGTTCAACATTATTTACTACATTATTATTACCTTTCAATCCACAGCCTCAGGTAATAGTCCTGGGCCAGTAGTACACAACAGTTTGGAGCTTTTAACATCTATAGATTATTTCATAGTGACTCTTCATAGTGTAACATATTTAGACAAATACTTTATACACCAAAAAAATAATACCTCTGACTGTGACTTAATGATCTCACTTGAATTTTTTGGGAATTCAAAATAGGCATGGGACGATAACCATTTTCAAGCTATACCGCGGTTTGAAAAAGTCAAGGTTTTAAAACCGCCAAACTTTTCTGCTATACCGTTCCTAAGGTATGTGTAAAATTGATTTATTTATTTTGTTTGTTTTTTTAGGACAACAGTATCTCTAGTAGAAAAAATATACATATATGCCGTTTTAATTTTAAAGAAATCAGTGATTTTGAAACAAATGAAGACAGCAGAAGTCAATAATTAATTTTCATTATTTAGCCTGTCATGTTTACTTTTCCAAAATATTATAAATGTTTCTCAAAATAAAATATATTGTGTTCAAAAGGAGAAAAAAGTTTTGTTTTTTTCAGGGTGTCCGTGGGATTTTAAAACTCTTAAAATGTCTTAAATTTCAAAAACTAAATTTAAAGCCTTAAAAAGTAATACATTCACTGAAATATGTTGTTGTGGGTCTTAAATACTTTTAAACAGGTCTTAATTTTCATTAAATATCCATGTAAAGCTATTGCCAATCCGTAAAACCAACAAATCCATCTAAAAAACGTTTAACAAAATCAACATTTATTAACTATTTAACAATATGGTTTAATTGTCTTCCTTACATCCAGTTCTTCATGTTTTCATGCATAAATTTATGTTGTGCATAACTGTAGTTTATTTTAACTTTTAAAACCTGTCTTTTTTTTAAAAGAAAGCTTATGCTAATAAAAAAAATATGTATATAACTAGAGTTTGCTTGTTTTGACACATTATTTAAAATATGTGGCTAAAAAATAACAGAATTTTAATTTTAATGGGGCAAGTAAAAAAAATCCACTTGTTATTACTGAAAATTATTAGTGTTTTACCATGAAATTTCATTCATAATGGTCTTAAAAAGGTCTTAAAGTCTTACATTTGACATGATGAAACCTGCAGAAACCCTGTTTTTATCCAGACATTTAAATATAATATATTTTAGAGTAGTAATCACAATACCATCAAACCGTGATATTTTTATCCAAGTTTATCATACCGTCAGAATCTTATACCGGCCCATGCCTAATTCAAAATAGTTCTTGTATTGTATCACTGTAAACTGTATTCCCGCTTTATTTTTAAGAGTGCTTACTATTTAGTGAACTTAACTGTCTACATACGAACACAAAGAGACTTGCAGATCTCAGGCCTTAAGTCAGCAGTGGACTGACCTCAAGATTCAAGGCCAGATGTCCTATAGAGCTAAATATAGAGAGTGAAAGTAGACGGAATGCATTTATCCTCCAGTGCGAACATCCTGGCATCAGTAGGATTAGACTGTATACTGGGGGCATTGGGCCAAGGGTCTTACACGTGTAATGAACATTATGGTGAGCAAGACTACTTAGATTAGTCTTCACCTGGGCATTGGAGCAAAGGTCCTACGCCATAGTGCTGAAGACAAGGCAGTTGAATGAGAATGGATTGATTATTATTAAGTCAGGCCCCTGCTTTCCGTCTGTTAGTGAAGAAGTTAGAGAATCACAAGACTGTAAGTATGTGATCTAGAGAGTGTACTGAAGAGGGGAATAGTTCAAGAGGAAGTCACGTTTGATGGATTGTTGTATTTCAGGGAAAGGAGAACTGTGTGCTTGCTATGTGCGTGTGTTTATGTGGAATGCAGACAGAATGGGTGAGAATAGCTTTACTAGCTTACTCCAGATCCAAGGGAGTTTCCTGAAGTTATATTTACTGTAAGTAGAGGGATATCCTGCACAGTCATGATCCACTCCTTCACTTTCCTTTTCATAGGGGGTAAATTAATCTAAAAATTCTTCAGTCGTTCACATATTTAAGCTTTTTGTCACTTTTTGTCTTCCAGGTTAACACTGGAACTATAAAAACTACTGGAATGGCCATAGCGTTCATTGTTGACCGTTCATTCTGAATCGAATTTTGGTCACGTCATATTTAAATTCAAAACTTCTATAGAGATTGTAGAATTAAGCTTTGAATATCTGTTGTAATAAAGTCATAAATATGATCTTTTTTTTAAATAAAGCCTATAATTGTGTAGAGCTACTTAACCCGCCCACAAAAGTGTGTACCTCACTTTGGCAAGTGGTAGAACAGTTTTTTCATTGCAATGCTATTTGCACCTACTGCTGCAACTATTTTTGCTATTAGAAAGTTATGTTTTTGTTAGCAGAATATTGCTATTGGCAACAAAGGCACCGGTATTCAAAGTCATAGGAATAAGTAGCGGGACGCTTGTTGCAGTTATTTCTTTTTGGTGCACAGAACTGTTCTTGGAGCTTTGAATGATTATTATCAGAATTTTTGTTTTGGGGTAAACCCTTTAATATCAATTAAATAGTTATTAACTAGTGCTTGGCAAAAATTAATTGCGATTCATCGCATCCAAAATAAAAGTTTTTTTCACCTAATTTAAGTGTGTGTACTGTGTATATATTTATTATGTATGTACAGTTGAAGTCAGAATTATTAGCCCTCCTGAATTATTAGCCCACTTGTTTATTTTTTCCCCATATTTCTGTTTAATGGAGAGATTTTTTTTTTTTCAGAAAAATGGAGAGATTTCTAAACATAATATTTTTAATAACTCATTTCTAATAACTGATTAATTTTATCTTTGCCATGATGACAGTAAATAATATTTTACTAAATATTTTTCAAGACACTTCTATACAGCTTAAAGTGACATTTAAAGGCTTAACTAGGTTACTTAGGTGAACTAGGCAGGTTAGGGTAATTAGGCAAGTTATTGTATAATGATGGTTTGTTCTGTAGACTATTGAAAAATATATAGCTTAAAGGGGCTAATAATTTTGCCCTTAAAATGGTGATTAAAAAATAAAAAACTGCTTTTATTCTAGACAAAATAAAACAAATAAGACTTTCTCCAGAAGAAAAAATATTATCAGACATACTGTGAAAATGTCCTGAATCTGTTAAACATAATTTAAGAAATATTTAAAAAAGAAATAAAAATTCAAAGAGGTATATAATAATTCTGACTTCAACTGTATAAATGCACACATGCATGCATATATTTGTGAAATTATATATTTGATATATGTTTTATTTAAAAGTATATATGTATAGGATACAAATTATATATACATTTAAATGTCTATGCAACAAAGAGCACTGAGCGCAAAAACAGCCAGGCACAGGAAAAGGTTTTACGCATTCTCATTTGTACACAGCACCTTATAACTTGTATATTTATAACAAATCTGTACATACAATTCAACATCCAGAGCTTTTTGTCTAACTGCATCTCTGTTTAATGTTTGTCGTCTTTTCTCATATTTATGTTTGTGTTGTCTCTTGTCGCTTTATGTACACTGGAAACTTCTGTAGCCAAAACAAATTCTTTGTGTGTGTAAGCACACTTGGCAATAACACAGATTCTGATTCTGAAAATTGTTTTGTATAATTTTTTTATTTTAGTGCAATTAATCTTTGCCTAATACTACTGTTAACCAAAAATAAGCGTGGGAAATGCACAGTCAGCAGCAGCATATATGGCATTGGTTCAAGCATTCACTTTAACTGGCTATTTTCTGCACTTTAAATTGGATGGTTGGTTTCCTAGTAGGGCTGCATGAAATTGGAAAAATCTGATATGATATTTTATTTTTCTGTGGTTAAATATTGTGATATGAATACTATTCAACAAGATGGTTTGAATAGCACTGTTTGACAGTTTTCTGGGGAGTCTTAACAATATCCAGGTACAGAAATTTAATAATCACAATGCAAAAAATGCTTTTCTTACTTTGCTTTGTCTCATTTGTAGTCCAAATATCCAAAAAAAAAAGGCAAAATTAAGAGTTTTCCTTAAAACAATCAAAATGATCTGCCAGTGGAGTAAAATAAACTTGTTTATCTTGTTTAACCCTTGTTGTGGAGTAAACATCTTGAAATGTAGATAGTTGGACAAGAAACAGGACAAAAATTCTGAATAAGAAAAACTTTTATTTTTTTTTACATAAATCATATAAATTTTATTAAAATAGTGTAATTAAATACAGTTCTATAGCTCCTGGTCAAATATAATCCATTCCAGACTCAACATTGCACATCTTACGATGTGACTATTGCTGATGCATACATTTTGATATGTTGTCTACCATGCTTGTGAAGGTAATTGCTGATGAAATGCTGACAGACGGTTACAGTGTGTGCGGTCTTTAGTAAACTGTAAAGTTCCGGGAATTGCTGTAGATTAACATGTGTAATTAATCATATGCTTTAAAGGGGAAAATCCATTTTAATGTAGATGTGGGCTGTGCAAACTCTTCACTGTAGGCTATTTGTGTGAGGTCTGTCCTGATGTAACCTGGTGTAATGACAGATTCACACACAAATGAAGAGGATTAAGTGCCAAAGTAAAGTTGACATGAGAGAATGTTTTGAATAGCTGGATGAAAGAATATTAAGTGAGTCATATTTAAGCATTCAATGGAATAGTCAGTGCTGTTTCAACTTGATGGCAAGACCTACACCTTTTTTGGGCTGCATACCTTATGACATAACATCTGTAGATGATTGCATAAGTTAAGTCTTTGTTATTGGTGGCATCGGTGTATGTATAAAATGTTTTTTCCTCATTTCACAGATTTGCTTATATTTATTACTAAATTATTTATTTTAATATTTTTTTAAATGTCACTTTAATGCTGTACTTTTTAACCCTTAAAATTTTTTGCATATAGTTTTGTGGACAAAACTATAAAATTTCTGAATTTGAGAATCTGTCAAGCTTACTTTCTTTCCAAAAAACCTTTTCCAGAAAAAAGTAATTTTTGACAGTTGTTATTTCATTTTGTGGACCGGAAGCGGTGTTAAAATATACATAAATTAGCATTGAATTATTGGCAATTTAAATAATTGTTATATTTATGTTCTTGGATTATTTTTGTAGATTAAATTTTGTGATGTATTAAAAACCGATTACCGTTAAACCAGTTGAAATGATAATACAACAGATATTGAGGGAAGAAAAGAAAACTTTTTAAAAAAAATTTAAATTATGTACTATTCATGCTTTGTTATTATTTAAGAGATACATGTCAAATCACATTTTAAATGCTTTTAGCTATTTAATTAACCATTGTTTTTTATTCTTTATTAATAGTTATAATTTTAAGCAATGTTTGTAATTGCTATTTATTGACTGAACACCATTGTCAATAACGATAAAAAAAATTGTTCGATATGAAGTTTCGGTATGAAGCGCTATAGTTTTATTAAGATGTGTCTGCTGAGTGCATGCCTTTGAAGGAATGCCAATAAGCTTAGGGTTATTTTCAATTGAGGAGCTCGCATTTTCCAGGCGCACCTGTAGTTGAAAACAGCACAGCGATTCATGTAACTAGAACTTACCAATCTGCTTCACACTGTATGGAATATGCACATTTTGGTAATAATGGCAGAATAATTACCTCAGACAAACACAGAGCACCCAAACACTGCAGTGCTTTTTATTTCTCTTCACAAAGAAAAACTTGTATTGGAACGCAACAATGTTTTTTCCGTTTGTCATCCTCTAAGAAAATGGTTGTTGGTTGCCTACACTCTCAGAAAAAAAGGTACGCGAACGGTCACTGAGGTGGTACCTTTTCAAAAGGTACACATTTGTACTTAAAGGGTCCACACTGGTACCTCAAAAGTATATATTAGTACCTAAAAATTTTAAGAAGAACACTTTTGTACTTTATAGGTAGTCATATGTATCATTGAAGTATTAATATGGACCTTTTAGTTACAAATTTGTACCATTTCAAAAGGTACCACCCCAGTGACAGCTCGCGTACCTTTATTTCTGAGAGTGTAGACATGAGAGACGCCAGTGGAGTGTAAGTGCAATGGCAATGAAAATTGTGAAGGAAACTATGCAGTCGCACTTTTCACCTTCTTTTAGACACAATATGTGAACGGACTTAGGTTGGGTTTTGTCATCGCCACCTCAGGTCAGAATAACACATGGGAAAATAAGTGCTGTGACTAGCAGCAGTGAGGAAATTATAAATAAAAAAAGAATGTTGCCAGAGTGGCTTTTTGGTTTCTTTTCTTGTGCATCCAAGCCACTAGCTCCCTATCTGAAAGAGTTTTTAGCATAGGGGGTAATATAGTCAATCAACTTCCCAATTTGTAATGCTGCAATATGTATTTGAATAATGATGGTTGGTTCCTTTACTTGAAAGCTCAGATTTGATTATCATCATTTGTTTTGTTTACAGAGTTTGAGGTTTATTGTATCATTATTATTGACACCTTACAGATGTTGATCTACCTTAAAGTTCGCTTTGATTGTTCCGCGTTTACACTTTACTATTGCACACAGTTTGTAACATTTTATTTATCAGGTTTAAGTTTGTTTACTTTATTATAAAACATAAGACTTAGTAATATTGGTAAATAAATAAAATAAAAATCCAAATTTTCCTAAATGGATTGTAAAAAATATTCAATGATTATCGATACTGAATGATATGAAACCTAAATTATATGATAATAATTGTAATATTGAGGCCCCTAAATACCTTCATTTGTGTATCCTTTCTCTTGGCAGTGATGCTATATTTTTCTGGCAGGGGATCAAGTATTTTCTCTGTCCTTTTCTGTGATCCCATGCTGGCATATAGCCTGTTGCACTCTCCATGACCCCCCTTATGTTATATCCTATCATCTTACCATGAATAAACATTTAGACACATAACAAGAGCAAGCAAAGGCCAGGACACTGGTTTAATGCATCATGCAGATGTTTGTTCATGGTGTTTTTGAAACTATGTAATGTTATTTAACGAGTCACAAATTATTTAACAGGTTTTCTAGTGGTTCTATATGATTAAATGTTTTATTTTTTTCCTTCTTTCAGGAAAGTTGTCAGAAGGCACATGCTTTAACTGCACGGCACTGCGGTTAGCCACAAACAGGTAAATCAAACCAAACACAATTCATGCAATTTAAACATTAGTTTGAACACATTTTCTATGATGTAAATCACACATATTCTTGGGGGAATATCATTATGAAGAAAAAATGAAGGTAGTATATTATTAATAGTGATGATAATAATAGTGAACATTTTGCTTGTTGATATATTTAGACCTGTCATAACCACGTGACTCTTGAAGCTTTTCATGCTTTTTATTTTTTGTGTGGTGGTTAGTTTACACAGCAGTAACTTTTCATTCAGAGGATATATTTACCACCTTAAATTAACGATATGGAGCACATTTATACACTTTTTAGGCATAATTTTGTAGTGCATAGGAATTATGCATAGGTTTTCATATCAGATACGCTGTAAATAAGCATTCTGAAGGCATCTTGGCTGTTAGAGCAGTGGTTGGGTGAGTCTTGCACTATGAAAGGAAGAGATGCTGCATTGTAGACAACACTTCATTTAGATTTTTTTGCCAATTTGTGGCATGTTCTTCTAAAAAAAGTAAGTAAAATGCTGTTGTGCATCTTTCATGTAACTCAAGAAGTTACATAGATTGCAACAACATTTGATTAGAATAAGAAATAAATCTTTATGTTGTCAATCAAATAAAATTGGTATTCAGGGTATCTGTGGGATCTTAAAAAGCCTTAAAGTCTTAATTTCACAGAAATATTGTGTTGTAGGTCTTAAATCAGTTTAAACGGGTCTTAATTTTAAAAGTTGTTGAAGTAATGTTACCCAACTAGGCTGAATCCATCCAATCACCAAATCTATCTAAATCTATATATTTTTTAAAAATATATTTAAGTGTTTTTTATTGCAAAAAGATGTTTATTTCAAAACAGCTGTTAGAAATTTTACAGCTAAGTTTTTTTAATTAAATTCCCTAAACAGGAAAAGAAAACTAAAAAAATTACACAATTACTCGCGATAATAACAGTAATATATCACTTTACATGATCTTCCATTTACACAAAAACTATTTACTGTAGAAAGTGTGAGTGGACATAATATTTATAAATAGGCATGAAATTTAATGTTTTATAACAGAAACGCATTGGGTTGAATAGAATATACTTCATTCATTTGGACCAAAAGCAAACAAATCAATTTTTTTGATTATTCGCGTAGTTTTCTTCATAATAAATATACTTTTAACAATGTTAAACTTGTCATTAAAAAAATAAACATTATTAAGTAAATATAGATCTATTTACGTGTGACAAACTTCACAGCGTGTGTAAACATCATCCCCGCTTAAAGCGGTGAAGATGTGCAGCGAGGAGACGTCTCATAACCAAGATGAGCAGTAGCCGCGAAAAACGCTTGACTTGAGCAGGATTTTGAGCAGCTTTCTAGCGCGCACTATCATATTGGTAAAATATGCCTCTGAGCAAGTCTCTGAGAGTGTAATTAGGCTTAACGTTATAACCTTTGTCTTTCATGCATTATGTTATGAATAACTACATGAATCTGTGTGCTGAGGACGTATGCATTATTTTTGCACTAAAATATCTGTTACATTACAGGGCTCAAAGTTAACTTTTTTACTTGGTAGCACCGGTGCTCCCAACTTCAAAAATTTAGGAGCACCAGAAAAATTTTAGGAGCACCCACTAAAAATGAATGAGCACCACTGCAAATTGTATATTAAGGCATTTATTGTATTTGAAAACAACATCAATCAGGACTAACAAAAACCAGAAACAACTATCTAACTAATGCTGTGATGACTTATTGATATCTGTGCAATAATTCCAAAATGAACGTCTAATAATAATAAAATATTATTTATGATGACGATGATGTCAATAATACTTACAATGAATAACATTTCTCATTATCATGCTGCCCTGAATGTGCTTGAATGCGAGTTATGTACTGTAAAAGGTCCTGCTGTTACTTTATGGAAAATAAATTTATGGTTTGCATCAAACAAAAATGAAGCATTGCAGTAAGAAATATTTATTTTGCACTATTGTTTTTATATGCATGTCAAATTAATAAATAATATTTCTGCTACAAAACAAACGTAGCTTCTTTGGCGATAATGTGTACAGTGTTAGATTTTACATTTAGCGGACATTTGCACTGAACACACAGTGAATGCAACGCATCGAGATTTGGGCACCTTCTCCAAAAACCCTCGATTGATCTCGGCTGGCGCCCTTATAAGCTCCCTGTCATCTGACAGCAGAAAGCCTTGAGTGATTGACAGCTAATATGAACCAATATAGCGGCAGGGAAGTCCGATTCAGCATGTTTTTAGAAAAAATCGAAACAAGCCGCACTGCAACCATTATATGCACATTCTTACTAGAACGTGCAGTGATCAATGTGTTGACTGCATTTATTTAGCAGTAAAATTAGCCCAGGTGCTAAGGTTGCGTTATTAACAAAATGAAAGTGTTGACTGCATTTGTTTTGCACTAAAATTAGTCATTGATAATGTCGCATTGTTTTTGCAACCTGTTATGAGCTGTCAAGCAGTATGTGTATATATATTTCCTGCAAATAAAGCGCAAATTGTGGGATGTTGCAAAACATTTGCATCTTGAGTTTTATTGAAGACGTCACCAGCGACTAGTCGACGTCAACTCAACTTTAAAAACATAAAAGTCGACTTCCAAAAATCTAAAATCGTTCAACCCCTACTGCCAAGGTGTCATTACAAAATGTTACAAAGCAATGTTAACAACATTTCTACTCTGAGTTTGCAACTTGAAAAGCTTAAGAAATTTTGTAAAACTTGAAAACTTTTTTTTACAATCAGCATGACATTTGCAATTGTGATGAATTTGAAGAAAATCCTCTTTCTTGTGATGGTAACCAAATAATTTGAAATACAAATAATATATAATTTTGAAACGTCCTTTACCTTAATCAAAGCTTGTTTAGCTTTACTGAATGCTCTCTGTTTTCCTCAGTCCTGGTGTTCTTGGAGGAATCGTCTGGCCTCATGCATCATCTGTCCAATACCTGGACAACTCCTCTGTGCTTCAGCGACGCTTGTCCAGATCTCCTCGTCTTTATTGTGCCATCTTAGTACCCGACCCTGCCCTGCCAGTCCACACCAACTCCACATACCACAGAACATTAGCCTGGCCACAGAACGCCCCAGTCCGGTGGGTTCACACCACAGGCCGCCTGCACGATGATTCAAAGGTGGAGCGCTCTTTACGTACCCTGAAGGATCGCAATAAAAAGCTGGAGGAGGGCGGACCAGTGTACAGCCCGACGGTGGATGCCGAACCAGTGCGACGGACAATACGGCAACGTGTTATTGACGAGGTGAAACATTACTATCACGGCTTCCGTCTGTTGTGGATCGACACAACCATCGCTGTGCGGATGCTGTGGAGGGTGTTGAATGGACACATTCTGTCACGCCGAGAGAGAAGACAGGTATACATGCAGTCAAACAAGTGATATTTTTACTAAAAAACAGAAACATAAATTTACAGAAAAGAATAGTTCAAAACATTAATAATGAACAGATGATTTTTATATATACAATTAAATATTTCTATAATCACACCTACTGTTTTTTGTAATGCTGAGTTCACACCAAATGCAAATTTAAGTACAGTATTCACGCAAGTAGATTACATACAAGTCCATGAAAACATGCAAATAAAAGTTAATTTCCAGCAGGCGACACAAATGATGTAGATTGTGCAACGTGTTTGCTCTGCTGTAAACGTGCACAATTGACCTCAATCACATCTTCTGCTCAACTTTTAGAAAATTCAACTTGAGTGGAAAATTTATCTGAGCTAAAAAGCATCTCGCTAGAAATCTAGAGCGAGTGATAAATGCTTCCTGATTGGTCTGAGAGTGCTCAAATGATCTTCAATTGAATGAGCAAATACAAATGCAAGTTAAGTTTTCAAGTTTGATTGCCAGTTTACCATATACGTACATGCACCTATAATGGAAGAAAGTAAAATGTAGCTAATGTTTTTTAGTTTAAATTTTAACAAATAAAATAATAAACTGCTTCTCATGAAATTAAAATTAAGTTTTTAAGTAGGGATGTAAGGATTCACCGTGAGCAGGTTGAAAATCAACTCAAATATGTAACGATTCAAATCGGTAGAAATGTTGAATGAATTGCGATACATTCTTTGAACAGAGATGGCGCTGTGTTTACAAACACAAGCTTGCTTTACCTGCACATCAGCGGCGAGCAAAAGGTGAAGCAGCAGAGTAAAATGACAGCAGTGAAGTGCGCCAGATAAAACAAACTGTGTGCAAATACTGCAAAAAGACGCTTACTTGCACTAACAGAACAACGAATATGATGCACATAAACTGTCAACACAGTGAAAAACTACTGTCACAGACGTCTATACACAAAAAACTATTAATAAGGCAAAACGCACGGACCTGATGATTTGCAGCTCCGCTTGCTCTGATGAGTGCTACGGAGATCAGACGGTGCATCAGTATTTTCATAGTGAAAGTGTGAAGATGTTTTTCAGACTGAAAGAGAAAGTTGTTCTGCTACAGAAGCAGGTATTAGATTATTTTACCCTCTCCTTTTCAAACTAGTTTATGCATATTTTAATAATTTGCTTAATTATAATAGTTAATATTTAAAAATGTTAAGGATTACTCTCTACTTAAGTGTATCACACTGACACTTATACTAATTAATTATACAAGTAATATTAATTATTTAACTTTATAATCATGTTCAACTCCTGTCTCTATCCTGCTATATAATTAGTCATTTTATAATCAGTTTGTCTGCCAGTGGCCAGTCCCCTGGATCAGAGGGCCTATTGACCACTTCTGTACACGCTGCTCTCTGGTTTAGGAAAGGCTTTCCTCTCCACACCAGCCATCTCAGTCCCCAGTAATAGAGTGTTTTCAGCAGGGGACATTGTAAATGTGCAAAGACCTCAGCTTATGTCAGAAAACCTAGACAAACTGATATTTCTTTTAAAAAATGTAAAATTCCAGCACAGGTGACGCAGTGGCGCAGTAGGTAGTGCTGTCGCCTCACAGCAAGAAGGGCGTTGGTTCGAGCCTCGGCTGGGTCAGTTGGCGTTTCTATGTGGAGTTTGCATGTTCTTCCTGCGTTCGCGTGGGTTTCCTCCGGGTGCTCCGGTTTCCCCCACAGTCCAGAGACATGCGGTACAGGTGAATTGGGTAGGCCAAATTGTCCGTAGTGTATGAGTGTGTATGGATGTTTCCCAAAGATGGGTTGCACCTGGAAGGGCATGCGCTGCGTAGAACATGTGCTAGATAAGTTGGCGGTTCATTCTGCTGTGGCGACCCCAGATTAATAGAGGGAATAAGCCGAAAAGAAAATGAATGAATGAAAATCCCAGCACACTCACAGTTTTAGTTTGTTTATAATAATGAGTCTTTAGTTGTATTATTTATTTATTTTATTATTATAATTTTTTAATAGCAATTTAGTTATGGCAGAAAATATATTATATTTAGCAAAAAAAATGTGCAGCATTTAAGAAAAAAATGAAAGGCCTCTTCACCTTAAATTTATTAAAAAATCATGACGACAATCGTGAATCGTGAGATTAGTATCGAGAATGGTATCAAATCGTGAGTCAGGTGAAACGACATCCCTATTTTTAAGGTGTGTAAAGGCTGATTAATTCTTCTGCGTCAAGCGCACGTGTATGCTCTGGCGCAGCCTGCGCGCGGTCGCAAAGCCCTCGCCGTGGCTGCGCGCACCTCTCATTCATTCATTCATTCATTCATTCATTTTCTTTTCAGCTTAGTCCCTTTATTAATCTGGGGTCGACACAGCGGAATGAACCGCCAACTTATCCAGCATATGTTATGCAGCGGATGTGCGCGCACCTCTCAAAAAATGTTACTACACGTCACAACGATGCGTAGCACAAGCTCTGATTGGACAGCTTGGGTAGCTGTGATGAGTGGGCGGTGCTGAGAGCCGCAAAACTGATACAGTGAGTGTTCACAAGTGTCGTGTCCTGTAAAGGAGCCCCAGATGGAAACTTTTGTTTTGTGTTTACCTTATGATTAAAGTTGTTGCATGTCTGCTGGTTCCCACCTCTGAATGAGTGGGTTTGAGATACTTGTACATTAAGGTAATGTACAGAAAAAACAAAACACCCGCGAAGAAACTTGAAACGGAGAAACTTAAAAACCTACTGCCCGCTAGCATTTCGGAAGTGTTATTGCAGAGCAACGCAAACAGTTCGCAGAAGTATAAATCCACGGCTACGTAGGATTTTTCCAGCTGCGGTGGCAGGCCTTTTACACAGATCTACCAACTACACGGATCTACCAACTATAAAAAAATTTTCACATCACCTCATACATGGGTTTCTCTAAAATCTTGACCAACCAAATACTCTCTAGTATTTGTCATGCCCCTCCCTCTTCAAAACACTTCTCATTTACATTTCAGTTGACGTGCTTGAGCTCAACCACTCTTATTGGCTGTTTTTAAAAAAGGGGTGGAGCTACTCTATTTCCCGCTCTCGCTTTCTTGTTTCAGTTGAGATTACGTCAAACATTGAATAAAAACCACTTCACGGGACCTTTAAGTAAAAAAAGTACAAGTAATCTTTTTAAATGTGTCATCCATCACCAAAAATAATACTTAATACAGTAATCTTACAGTATTTAGTATTTTACAAACATGTAAACATTACAAAATATACTTGAAGAAACAAAAAAAACATTAAAATTCTGTTACCAAAATGTAGTGCTGATGAATATATCGTCAAGTCAGGAAGATGGTTTGGTGACGCTTTAGTATATGGCAATTATTAATTCACACATTTAACCTACTTCTGATTTATTCACCTTGTTTTTGTCCAATTCGGTCACATTTTGTTCTTATTTTCTGCATTGGCTTTATTTAATAGACCCATTAAATAAGACTAGTACCCACATAACTCTCTTTGACCTGTGAGTGCTTATGGTGGAATGGTAATGGTTTGTTTGTCTGTCATTGCCCTATGGATTTAACCCTGGGTAATGTAATTAAGTCATGTTGGTAGGATTTGGAGTGGAGGGTTAGCATTCTTCCGTGGTTTAATCCCAGCCCTATAAAGCCTGGCTGGATCTCTTCTATAGCTTAATGATTTTAAATTGGTGCCATGCTGAGTCTTCAGGGAAGCGTCATTAGAGATTATTCTGCAAGTCAGGAGGCCAAGAGAAACTAAAGACATTTTTAACCAGCTCACGTGATTTCTAGCACTGCTGAGGCTCTAAAGATGAAGACTCCATTTGGTGAGTTCAGATTAAAACCCTCATAACACACTTTGGTTCGTTTTGACCTGGAAGAGATGCAATATTCTGAAAACTACTTTGAGTTTAGTGAAGGAATACAACTTTGCAAGTGTTTTAATTAAAAAGCCCATGCTCATTGGAAATACAAGCCTCAGCTTATATTTCGTTTGTGAAATATAAAGTTAGATACTTAAGGTACGTTTTGTTGTACGTTTTAGGTACATGTCCTCCTTGTACATGTCCACAAAAAGGCAGGGCTTCATACATGTATCATTCATTTTACCTTGAAACTGCAGTCAAACATATGTTTAAGAAGTACTTTTTGGATTTCACAAAGCTGAAAAACATATTTCAGATGAGCCTGATTTGATTTTAAGGTGCTTGTAATACACTTTTTTTCACCAAATATATTTTGTACTATATATATATATACAGTGTTCCCATGTTTAAATATACTTGCGGTGGTGGCCGGATTAGGAAACGCCATTTACCCACATCACATAAATAGTTAACTATATAATAATAATTTTATTTATTATGACACTCATATATGCTGTTTCTTTTCGATGGGTTAAAGAAAAAAAATCAAATGAAAAAGAAATCCATTCTCTTTTATGCTATTCAGGAGCCATGTGCACCCACTGACAGGTAGGGGTGTAACGGATCACAGTTGATCCACGATCCGTACGGATCACAATTCATGGTTCAGAACGCACGTGACGCACGTTCTTTATATATATATATATATATATATATATATATATATATATACATGGTTTCCGCTACATTCATTCTTCCATGGCGGGGCGCCACACCAAAATTCATCCCGCCACGGCTATATTACAGCTTCCCATTCAACACATTCAGTCATTGTTGTTGTTGTTTTTAATAGCAGGTTATAATTGCACCAAAACATATTAAAAGGTAAGTGAATTATAACAGCAAAAACTTTTCTGTAATCGTAGTAGTGCTGTGCGTTATTTGTTTAACCCTTTACGGTGACATGCTGACAGACTGACAGGTGCGTACGTGAGACGTGAGACCAGCAAACACGGCGTAGCTTTAGGTTAAGATGAACACAGTTTCCATAATTATACTGTATAGATAAAGGTCTATGGTTCTGCCTACAATGACTTTATCTGGCTGGAATTTATAGCGGTTTCACTTTACTTCAGGACTGTTCAGCTACTTCAGCTGTTTCACTTTACTTCAGGATGCATTAATGCCGCTCTGTCGGTCTACCGGAGACATTCATAAATATTCCTAGCAAATCTAATAAATGTTGGAGATGTACTCGTCACATAAACGCACTAAATCGCACTTGAGCAGCGTATATTTCAGGGTGTAAAGTTGTGCACAAACAGAGGAAATCAGCGCGCAAGCAGAGATTCGCATGTTCTTATTACATAAATGCGCTCACAACATGTGTCATTGAAATAACACCCATAGGTAGTTGGTGCATCCGTGTAAAAGTTCTGCCGCCACAGCTGGAAAAAATCCTAGAGGAAACACTGATATATATATATATATATATATATATATATATATATATATATATATATATATATATATATTTTTTTTTTTTATTTTTATTAAAATTACAGGTTCTAAGTTCTGTTTGTTAAAACCAATTGTTTTTGCAGTAATGTTTTTGTAAAAATGGAAAGCAAATGACATCTGTCTCCTCCCTTTTTTGCTGATGCGAAAAATGGTAAGATCCGTGACTCAAAACCGCAGTGTGATCCAAACCATGTGATTTGTGATCCGTTACACCACTACTTACAGGTAAAATCTGTAAAATCTCTCTCTCGTTCAAGTTCTCTCTCAGTCAGCTATGAAGCCAATCGAAAGTAGGCTTAAATAAAAAGGTAATGCAAAAAGGCATAATGACAGCTTTAGAAAGCAAAAGCCGAATCCCGGAATGTTTAGGAGCTTTAGAAAGCCCTGCCAAAAGAAATTTTTAATTCCAAAAAAGGCACGTCTCTGTGGGTTTCTGAGATTACCTGTGGGAGTGTTGACAGTTCACGTGCACACAGAATGAAACGGATAAACGAGAGAGGATTTTTCACTACTTAATCGATCGCGGATGTTTGGTTATATTGGGCAAATACAAAAAAAGTGTAAAAGGATAATAATATTAGTAAAAAACATGTGTCACTAAATATACAGTACTTGGACAGCTGTTAATATACCTGGGTGCCCACCCAAGTAAATGTGTGGGAAGCACTGATATATATTTTTATCATTTTTAAACTAAGGATCAAGCTCAGTTAAGTGACAGAATTATTTGTTTATTCATGAAATTATAATAGTGCCAAGATGTATGAACACCTGACAAATCATTTCAGCATGAAACACGTATCTAAAAAAAAAGATTTTGATTTAAAAGTAAACATTTATGCTAGTAAAATGAATTTTTTGTGTTTGATTTTTTTTTTTCTAAACAATATTTATGTTTTGCTGTTTTCTTAGAAATGCAAATTTAATTTCATTAATAAGATTTAGATTTATAAACAAAATATCAAAGGACTTCAGGGGATTTTCTATTAGTAATTTTCAGATTATGGTCTTATACATTTCAAACAATTAGGAATTCAAATACAGTATCATCAGTAATGAAAAGAAAACTTTTTTTATGTAATATCATTTTTTGTTGTGGATCATGCATGTGTAGTCTTCATTTCAAAGAGTTTCTGAATTTGTGAGCAAATCAAAATAGATAAGTGAAGTACAAACATAGTAAATATTATAACCTTAAAAAAAACTAAAGGTCAAATAGAGGAGATTGAGTGTAACTGAAAAAAAACACTATTTTGTAAAACACCAATTATCACACAGAAATACAGATTATGAATTCATGAATGCATTAATTGGCTGAATGCACTAATCGGCTAAAACAAAAATATGATACAGTTAGAGCTGTTAAATTGTGATCAGAGGTCTCTGGTCCGTGTTCTTCTTCATTATCTCTATTTTTTCTGTGTAGTTTAATGATTTCTAGATAATTACGGCTAACATTAACACGTGGATGGCCGCTGGCCCATGCAGACTGACTGCAGTGAAGTCTTGTTCCTCTGAGATATGTTGTCCTTGAGGTTAGCCGAGGGCATGTGCTTTCGCTTTATGTGCATTAGGTGCCATTACCTTAATGAAGCTACTGAACAAATCTTTTCCACTTGGTGGACAATAAAACAGGTGAAAATGTGCTAAATGTAAGGACTTTGACCTGGGGCTGTAAGAAACCACCCAGGTGGACCTATCAGCTTAGCAAAACACACATGATTTATACACAGCTGAACAAAGCAACTTAAAATGCTTGTCAAAAACCACACACTCCCCACTGCTATATATATTATCTTTGCCATGATGACAGTAAATAATATTTGACTAGATATTTTTCAAGACACATCTATACAGCTTAACGTGACATTTAAAGGCTTAACTAGGTTAATTAGGTTAACTAGGCAGGTTAGGGTAATTAGGCAAGTTATTGCTAATTACTTATTGCTAGTGACTATAATCACTTTTTTGAACTTTTTGAGGTTAAAAGTTGTTGGAAGAAAAATCAGGGTTTCATAATGCAATTCAAAAGCATGAATAAATGGAAAAATGAAATGAGTCGCAAAATATGGGAAACTGCTGATTTTATGGATTTTTTTGAAGTATCTAGAAATATAGTGGAAATATAGCTATGGAGAAAGGTTAAGAAACCAATTGAAAAACCTATGTTTCCCCTGATTTACTGGATTTAAAGTTATGGGTTTGAACAATTTATTCTGGGTTAAAAAAAAAAAAATAGAAATGATTTTTAAAAATGTTTTGCATAACAAAAAAGTTGCCACAACTTCAGATGTTAATTTTCTTTTAAGACGATACACAATAATACTTCAGAGGAGATAAACGATTAATATTTAGCGGAATAACCCTTATACTATCACAACAAGCCTTTGTTATTTTTACCAGTTTCTATGACAAACTCTAAATGACAATAGTATTATTTGAATTTTGGAAGAAATGTTCCCAGATCTTTAAAGAAATAAGCAAATATTGACATTTTGCTCAAACACTTATATAATTAATTTAGTGCTTCCAGAAAAACTGAGAAATTTCAAGTTGTCAAATTTGTTTCCCCATTGATGTACTGTACACTAAAAAAAATTACTGTCCTAATTTTCGTAGTGTAATCAAATTAATTTTTAATCATCGCAACTTACATCAGCCAAACTGACTAAAACTATTAAGTTAAGCTAAAAAAAATCAGGTTTCAGCTGAATTAACTTATTAAAATAAGTTAAAGTAACATAAAAACACTTGCAATCATGACTTGTCATATCATTATTTACATTGTAAAACGATGCTTCTCTTATGCGTTCTACTGATTTCTCAAGCACATGGCAGATTGTACTATCACTGGACTATCACATGGTGTCCGACTGTCACATGGTTTATTGTGTGAACGTCTGTTAGCATAGTGCTAATGTGTTCCCAGCCTTGAATTCTCAGACGCTTGCATGATTCAACCTGCTGTAAAGTGACACCCCAGTGACGCATTCAGTCTGTAGCAGCTGATGCCTTACTGGACGTACTGGAAGTGGCTTAGTTGTTCTATCACATGTTGCTCTGTCTCTCGCTTGCTCCGTACTGCCTGTCCTTCAGTTGCTAGGATGTTAATGCCCAGGGTTATCCACTACATTACACCTATCATTACTTCACAGACATGGCAGTGTTATGGAGAGCTGGTGTTTGGCTTTCTAGTAACAGTTATGCAGATGATTAAAAAATAAAATAAAATAAATACATACAAATAATATATAACTAACACCCTTGCAAATATATATATATGTATAGCAGAACCACCAGGAGCGAGTTTGGACACCCCTGTCTTAAGTGTATCACAAGTAATACACTACAAGTAATATTAATTATTCACCTTCATAATCATGTTCAACTCCTGTCTTTATCCTACTTTATAGTTAGTAATTTTATAGTCAGTATTTTATGCCAATCCCCTGGATCAGAGGTCCTATTGACCACCTCTGTACACCTCTGTACACACTGCTCTGGAAAGGCCTCTGCACACCAGCCATCTCAGTCCCCAGTGAATGATTTTTTTCAGCATGGGGCATTATATAAATGCAAAGACCTCAGATTATGCCAGAAAACATAGATTTGCTGATGTTTCTTTTTTAAAATGTAAAATGCCAGCACAGTCACAGTTTTAGTTTGTTTATATTTGGGTTGTCCTGATACTGAAATTTGATACCAATAGTAACTGAAATTTCAAAAACGTCCATTTCCCGCAAACATTTAAGCTCTGTGGAGCACGTTCGTAAGCGGCGCTGATTTGCCATTGTGTTCACGTGCTCTACAGAAATGACTGTGATTGGCCATGAAGGTCATCGGTTCACCGAACTCACCGCTGTTTACTGAGTTTAACCACAGATACAGGCAGGCCTGGATTAAGGATTCAGAGGCCCCTGGGCACAATGTCTTGTAGGTCCCCTACCTGGCCGCACCCCTCTAGTTGAATTAAGAAATAAGATTTATATAATATTTTTTTAAATAAAATGAATCTATAATGTATTGTCCGCATTTTTTAAATAAATGATATACAGTACATATTTCTAGTCTACAAAGATTTAACTTATTTTTAAAGCATTTAAAGCACACTTTGAAAAAAAAAAAAACTAATACAACTAGTGAAAATTTAATAAATTTTAATATACTTGTTCAAGTTCACTGAAGCAATACTAAAAATTTATATTTAATGGTATTTTAATGTATAACTTTTACATATAATGCATATGATTTGGATATAACACCTCTCCAAACCAGTTCTATGAATCTGAGTCCTCCATAATACACACACTTATTAATGATTCCTACTTGTCTTCCTCGTGATGAAGAGTGGGCAAAATCTAATATGTGGTGGAGGAAAAAAAGAAGAAGAACGTATTCATTAGACGCTGGATTCGAACCGGGTTCATAATCGATCGCGTCAAAACATGTTGCCATGTGCTTTGCGAGCTACGCCACTCACGCTGATAACTGCTGCGTTCATTAGTTATGTTGTCTCTGTCAAACAAACGGTGATGGGCGTGAATCACTCAACTAGTTTACTTCAACGAGATGCGATATTTGCTCTTAGCCTAAATATTCACTGCAAAATTGGCATTTTACCCCCCTCGCAGGGACCCCAAGTGCGCACGGGCCCCTGGGCCTGTGCCCATAATGCCCATTGGTTAATCCGGCCCTGGATACAGGAACACTGGAGCATTTCAAAGATGCGTTGATCAGCTGATTTGTCTATAAGCTGACATACGAGCAATCACAGATTTAAGAAGGTGCTCCACAGCACTTACATTGCTTGCATTCTTACAGAAAAGGACTTTTTTTAAATTTTAGTACCGATTGGTATCGAATTCCAGTATCGTGACAATCCTAGTTTATATTAATGAGTCTTCTTTAGTTTTAAAAAAGTTTATTATAATTTTTTTAAATAGCAATTTAGTTATGGCAGAAAATGTATTATGTGCAGCATTTAAGAAAAAAAGAAAGGGCTCTTCACCATAAATTTATTTTAAATAATTTTTTTTAAAAAATCGCGACTAAATCCTATCGTGAGATTAATATTGTCAATCGTATCGAATCGTGAGTCTGGTGAATTCTTACATTCTTAATCGCTATGTCTTTTAACAGTGTAAACTATTTAGTTGAGTTTTATTTTAGTTATTTTTTCTTTGTCGTCAACTTATACTTTTAATACATAAAAAAACAAACACAAATGATTGATTCGAATCTACAAAATTAAAAAAAGAGTCAAACAACAACAAAAAAACATTTGAGTGTGAAAAAGGACCAAAAAATGTATAAAATTGAATAAAATTAAAAAACTGAAATAAAAAAATAATAAATATAAATGAAACAATAAAAGGAACAACACATGTGAACGCTCTCAGATCTGAGAAGATGCCATCCAAAAATCAGTGAAGTTAAATCATAGCCGGAGCAAGTCCACATGGTGAATACTGACTTCCTGCATTTCTTGCTGTATCAAATATTTGACCGAATATGACAAATTTAGAAAATGAGAGATTATTTAACAAAGGCTCTTCAGCTTTATAACTGAGCTCCCTGCACCCCTCACTCCACCTGTGTGTCAGTCGTCCTATAGGGAAGAATTTAAGCCAACCAGGCCTGAAAAGAGCCTTTGTGTTCTGCCCATTGACATGTATATCACCACAGGCACAGAGAGAGAAGAGCAAAACAATGCTGATGGACGAGTGAGTGCGATGGAGAAACCTTCACTCTCTTTCTCCAAAGGAAGTAGCTGTGTGGGAGTAGTACTGAGGGTTTGGGAAGGGGGTTGATGACTGCCTTCAAAAGCTCCAGGAGCCACGCTGTGAGAGGGCCGTCAGTGAATAGGCAGGATTAAGGATGAAGCAGGTCAGAAGAATAGCCAGAGTGAGGTGTGACAGATGCTAGATGAGACTTGTGCATTAGCATACCTCGCTGTGCTAATGTTGTTGACAGAGTTGAGAACCTGAAGAAAGCCCAGGAAGCTCTTGATGACAACAAACAATGACTAACATACTAACATACTAAGACTCAAACTGTTATTCAAAAAACTTTTTCTCAACTGAAATTAAATGTCATAATTCATGATAAATTAAACGAACTGAAACTAACAACAGTTAAATACAAGCTAACCGAAATAAAATAATACTTAGCAAAAAGTTATGTTTATTAAAATTATGGCGAGTTCAGACTGCATGATTTTAGCCCTAATTTTGACTCTCCGACAGGTTTTGAGAAATAGCCGACAAATGCCTAAAATTACAGGCAAATTGGTGATCGTTCACACGAGTAACAATCACACAGTGTGAACTATCAAACACACGATCTGAGAGAATTGCAGACACCCGTGAGATATTTGGCTGGCTAAATATCTGGACTTCAAAATCCAATGCCGTGTGAAATGTGTTCTGCTTGAAAATAACATCAGCGATTACCTACAGCCAATGAGAGAGCAGCATCCACTAGTATGGGTATCTGCAGGCCAGCGGGAGGTTGACGGAGAAGTTAAAAGGGCTTATTTTTGGTCTTTTTGGACCCAAGAAATGGAGGAAAAACATGTGTAAATTTGGCAGGAACACCCCTTTCTGCTTGATGTGTCATCTGAGCGATATCACAACCGAAAAAGAAAAAAGTTTAAGAGAAATAGCGAATTCCCTTCAAAGACCAGGGGTCTCATGTACAAAGACTTGCGTTGAATTAATACTAAAACATTGCGTGGGATTTCACGTACGCAGTGTTTCGTACCTGAAATCCCACGCATATTCTCTTTGTACATCCGAATTAACGTGAAACTGAGCGCACGTGCACGAGCGCAAAACCCCTCCCTGCCTCCTCCCCCGTAAATATGGTAATGACTCCACTTTGGCAAAACCAAAAAAAAAGCAATGGCAAAAGCAAGCAAGAAGAGAAAATGAATTGGAGGTGCTCCTATCGGAGGTAGACCGGAGAAAAACTGTGTTATTTGCAAGTTTGTCCTCCGAAATTAATATTGGGAGAGTTTAGCTGACGTGGTTAACGCAGTGGGGTCTGAACATCGCACTGTGAACAAATTAAAAAAGAAATGGTCTGATTTAAAGGTGCACAGGGCACCGTCAAAGTGTGGACCGAACAGGCGGGGGAACAGGGGATGCTGAACTAACACCCTTTGAGGAGAGAGTTGCCTTAATTGTGGGCGACACTTTACTGTCTGGAGTAGTATCCGTGTCTGTGGAAGATACAGATGTATTAGAGGAACACTTTGTTAGGGCGGTAGCCTATAGCAGCACCCCTCCGCTTTTATCAAGGCAGCACCACCGGCATTTCAGCTGCCCAATCGCCCGCCCCAATCTGACTGAGTACGAAAATGGGCATCATTGTATCAGCCCTCTTGGTTAGTTTTGTGGGGTGTTGAGGGGGCTTAACAGCCACGTCTTTAATGGATAACCGCGGTCTCCTGATAATAAATTAGCTGTAATAATATCTTTAAATACATCACTCAGCAAAAAGCCACCCATCGCACGTTTTTGAGGATGAATGAATCATGGGTTGACCAAGGCTGCCTTGCCACAATATTGTATACATTTGCAAATGCTTTTATATGTTGTAATCACATAATTGGTAAAAAAAAAATGTGTCAATTAACCCATTTTATCAATTCTAAATTAATAGCAATGTTTTTCACATGTGTTGGTGCGATACTTTGTAGTGTGCAATTTAACATATTTGCCTCAAGGAGTCGCCAATGGAAATAAAACAAACACACACAAGAAATACATGTACACCAGACATGAAGTTGGCGCGGACCAACGCACATTCTCACGTTAATTTCATTAGTAAATCCAAACGTGAGCGTGAAACCTGGCGTACGCATAGTTTTTGTACGTATGCAGCGTTGATACATGAGGCCCCAGGTGAGCAAAAAAACATTTTCTAGCCCACTAAAGGCTTCTTTCTCATTATGTAGTTAATAACAAAAGATATACTATGTGACCACACATTGTTTCCATGTTTCTCGCGTGCGTTTGGTTGTGAGACATAGTTTGTGTACAGAGACAAAAGTTGTCGGCGATTATCCTATTGTGATGTCAATGTAATGTAACATCCTACAGTGTAAAAGCAGCACAGACAGAACGCTACCCCAGATAGTCATGCATTGCGAAAACATCTGTGACATGACTACTTTGAAAATCATGCAGTCTGAACTCGACATTAATAAGCACTGTAGATGGTTCAGTACATGAAAATGACATACAGCAATCCTCAAATGCCATTGTTTCCTCATTTAAATGGCGTTAGTGTGTAAAATCCCAGTGAAAAGAGGCTAATCGCACTAAAACACCAACAGTTATGTTGCGTACAGGATCATTAATATGCAGCTTGCATTTGATTGGTCACAATGTTTCCTAGTGAGATTAAGACAATGATTACCCCCCCCGCCCCCTTATTTTTTTTTTATTTAAGCCTGTAATAGGAATGGGCCAGTACAAGATTCTGACGGTATGATAACCTTGGATAAAAATATCACGGTTTAACGGTATTGTGATTACTGCTCCAAACTAAGTTTTTTTTAAATGTCTGGGTAAACAACAAAAACCTTTTTCCCGTTTGAACACAATATGTTTTATTTTGAGAAACATTTAAATATTATGGAGCAGTAAACATTATAAAAAAAATTATTAAATTACTAAATTATTAAAATGAATCATTGACTTCTGCTATCTTCATTAGTTTCAAAAACACAGATTAAAAAAAATAAATTTAAAATGGCGTCTTTGGAGATCTTTTTTTGCTGGAGATACTATTGTTCTAAAAAACGTAAATAAAAAAATCTTACTTATACTTTAGGAACAGTATAGCATAGAGGTGTGAACCTACACTGGTCTCACGGTTCGGTTCGGTTACGATTATCATGCCATCGATTCGGTTCAATTTGATATCTCGGTGCATCACGGTGCATTGACGATTCTTTCCATACACAGCTTTTTATTTTCTTCACAGCACAACAATTCTTGTATTAAAATGTATAAATATATTTATATTTACTATTTGTAAAACAATTTTGTCCTTTAATAAAAACAGTCAGATATATAAACTGTACCTTTAAACAACACGAGCATTTATAGACAATTTCGAGGGATGTAAACAAAACAATGGCCCTAACGTATCCTGTTTTACATTTTTAATTTCCATTGCTTCTGAGAATCCAAAAAGGTCCACATATTGATAAATAGTGTTATGACTGCTGATTTAAAATCAAGTTATGATTGAATTGCCTCTTGTTACAGTTAGGAAATAGTTTAAAGTCAAGCAGGAAATGTTCATGGGCCAATGACATGACCACATTGAAATGGTCTATCGCAAATAAACAAATATAAATATCCCGCTCGCTTTCTGCCTTGTCTACCAAGTTCTTTCTTACACCCCTTTGATTGGTCACGCGCTCAACAGAAAGGGCTGCGATTGGCTCTTACACGCTGGCGCTCTTCACAGATGCACTCATGGGCCACAGTGAGACAGAGAGAGAGAAATGGAGATTACTTTCATTCTCTTAATCGCCATGAAATAGGGGCGTTTGCTGTAAGTTTCAGTGAAACAGTGTTCAGCAAACACACACGCAGTGAAATTTAGAGAAAAGTTAGAGCGTTGTAAATAATCGCGCTAGCGGCTCTTCTTCTTCTTCTTCTTCTTCTTCTTCTTCTTCTTCTTCTTCTTCTTTCTCTTCTTCTTCTTCTTCTTCTTCTTCTTCTCTTCTTCTTCTTCTTCTTCTTCTTCTCTTCTTCTTTTTCTTTCTTTCTTCTTCTTCTTCTTCTTTTCTTCTTCTTCTTCTTCTTCTTCTTCTTCTTCTTCTTCTTCTTCTTCTTCTTCTTCTTCTTCTTCTTCTTCTTCCTCCTCCGCCGGATTTGAATGGCAGCCCATATAACCGTACGCGGGAAAGTTGTATAATTTGGCACAATGATAGAGGGCAGTGTCAACATGAACCACAGCAAACCTGAAATCTCAAACTCTCTAGCGCCACCACTTGTCCAAATTTTCCCTTATGTTTATCATTGTAACTTTTGAACTGAATGGGCTACTTTCAAAAATCTTTTTGATCAAACTTGTCCCAGGCCGTTTATCAGATTTTCGCCAAAATTGAATCACATGATCTACAGACCATGCTGACCAAAAGTTATGGAATTCAAGTTGATTTGACCAACCGTGTTTGTTTAACTTGCGAACAAATCTAACATGGAGCTTGTGAAAATGGAAAAGCGATATCTCCGTAACGCATTGACGTATTCACACCAAACTAGGTGTGTGTTATGACAACCATGGACTGAGGTTATCTGCAGCGTTTCGGAGCACTGCCCCCTAGTGGTCCGGAGATACAGAAAATAGCTTTTTTTGCTTATGTCTTCTCAGCCCTTCATCCAAAACTCATAAAACTGGTCTCTTCACATCCGACAGAGCATGCAGAATCGAATAATGTCAGATTTTCCTAGGTCAGCCATTTTGGGCAACTCCCATTTAGATTTTTGTCAAAAAATGCTATATTTCACAAACGTATTCACGTATAATTACAAAACATGGTATGCATCTTCAACACCATGCCTTGAAGGTACTTAAAATTTTCTGGAGCAGCGCCACCTTGTGGCCAAAAGTTATAAGCAATTTTTGAAAAATGCTAAAAACTTTTTCTAAACATTCCTTATTGACATGACATGTGTCTTGTTATATTTCCTGCATCATGCTGAGACCATTGATACCAAATATGCCAAAATAAACTCAACGTCCTGTCCGCCATTTTGTTTTTGGTTGAAAACCTATTTTTTCGAACTCCTCCTTGACGGTTTTTCAGATTTTCACCAAATTTGACTCCGATGTTCTTCAGACCATGCTGGCAAAAAGTTATGGAATTCATGTTGATACGCGACACGTTTTTGTTTACACCACTGACAAATGTCAAAGATCGTCTGAGGCTGTAATTCTGCAATGTTTGAACATATTGACGCTGAACTTTAAGTGTGTCATTGGTGCCTCACAATAACCACCAATACATAAATTTGGCAACAGTGCCACCTAGTGGTCATGCGTTATAAACCCTTAACTAACCATCAATAATGAATCTTCCAAAATGGCAAAAGAAATGTGGATTGCATAGGTTTAATGTGGTAAAATTGACTTCGAATTATTCCTTTTGTCATGCCGAGAACATTGATACCAAACTCCTCCTCGATCGTTGATTCAATTTTCTCCAAATTTGACTCCGATCATCTTCAGACCATGCTGACCAAAAGTTATGGAAATCATATCGATTAGCGAAACCGCTGTTTACGGCATCAACAAATGTGTTAGCACGATGTCAATGTGCATCTGAGGCAGCGACTCTGCAATACTTAAACATATTGGCACTGACCTTTAGGTCTGTCATTGGCAACTCACAATGACCCCAACACATAAATTTGGTAACAGCGTCACCTAGTGGTCATGAGTTATAAACCGTTCACTAAACATCAATTATGATTCATAAATTTGCTAATAACTTTAAGTCTGCATATGTTTATTGTCATAAAAATGATCTCAACTTATTCCTTGGGTCATGCTGAGAACATTGATACCAAATATGGATACCATATTTGGCTAAACAACCTGTCCGCTGTATTGATTTTGTTTCAAAAAACTCTTTTGCAAACTCCTACTAGACCATTTACCGAAATATCACCAAATTTAACTCGTATCATCGTCAGACCATGATGACTAAGTGTTGTGAAATTCATGTCAATAGGCAAAACGGTTTTTGTTTACAGCATCGACAAATGTGCTGGTATAATGTCAAACTGCATCTGAGGCTGTCTCTCTGCAGTGCTTAAATATATTGACACAACTTTAGGTTCTTCATTGTCACCTAAAACTGAAGCCAACACATCAAATTTGTAACTCTGCCACTGTTTTTGGCCTCTGGACTGCTTTGCTCATTCTCGCTGTAAAATGCTTGGCCCCTTAATGGCTGCTTGCAGCTACGTTTATTATTATTATTATTTATTATGGAGATAAAGTGTGAATGTCTGTAATTCCCACAATAGTAATGTCACAGTGCAGAAAAAATGTATAGTCGTATACAGGGCTTTACATTAACACCCGCCAACCCGCCAAATGCGGGTAGATTTCAGTGGTGGCGGGTAAAACAGACACTCCCACTAGCCACTTTAGCTGGTGAAAAATAATTTTCCCGGATAATAATTCATAAAAGCAGGGTTCAACAATAAGGATGGTCCAATATGCATGCAAAGGCGATCTTGGAATTGAGAAGCAAAATGACTGAAAAAATTATTGCGTTCGTGTGAGCAATAAAAAAAGCAGATGAATACCGAATGAGAGGATGATCAGTCGTGCTAACAGCTGAGGTGATGCGCGCGACTGTTTAAAACGTGCGCGCTCCCGTTTCCTTGCGTGATGCAACTGTGTCTAGAAACACAGCTGATGTGATCGGTTCTCTTTCCAATAGACTAGACAAAAAGTGATGAACATGCACCCACAGTCTTGCTGCTTTCAAGAGCTCCAGATTTGTATTTTTGTAAGCAGCACCGGTTGCTTTCGCTTTCACCATTATAGAACAGATTTATTTATGGGTCTAACGTTAACTGTGTGCTTTATAATCCTTTCATTATCACACGGTATGTTTTTTTACCTGCTTTCTTTTGCGTAATGTGGTTTAATTATCATTTTTTACAATAACATTGCTTTAATGGGAGATTACTCCCCATTTATGTGTAGTTAACTGGTGATCTGGGACCTTTAGCCAGGACAGATTACTGTGCATATGTTTTGTTAAATAAAAAGTATAGTATACAGCTATATTTTGCTTATTTTGACACATTTAAAATGTGTGGCTAAGAAATAATTAATTGTTTATGTTTGGTGTGGTCAGAGATAAATTTGGTAAATCCTTCATTTTGAGCTCTGAAAATTCATATGAAATAAAAACTAATTGTAATACTATGAAACCATGACCCATTTGCTCATGAACATTTAACAAGCTCATACACGACACACAAAAAGTAAATCTAAATCAAGTAATTTTAGCATTTCAAAGTCATATTTATGTGTATAATATATATTTTCCCAACAATACAATTGTGGCTAGTGAAAATGGCAAGTGGCTAGTAATGTTGGAAAACTACTAGCCACAGTGGCTGGTGATCAAAAAAGTCAATGTCAAGCCCTGGTCGTATATAATAATTTCAATATTATTTTTCTGCTCATTTAGATTTATCCTAAAATAGAGCAGATATTCTGCTCAGATTTTGTGAGATTCACCCAAATAGTGTTGAGGAAGACAGGCATTTTTGGAGAAAACTCACTCTGTGAGTCTTTTCTCATCCCAGCAGGATTTGCAGCAGCTGTAATTATACAGTGGTGTGTGTAGTCATCCTGACATAGCAGCTCATTCTCTGAAGTCTGTTCTTAGCTCTTCATGACAGGCCTCCAGGGGCTTTACTTTATTTTTAGCTCTACAGGTTAAAAGTAACAGCACAGATCAATAATTGCATTTCATCCCCAAATCCGCCATCTTCTGACATCACTGCCTGTCTTGTGTTAATTGCAGTTTCTGAGGACGTGTGCGGATGTCTTTCGCCTCCTGCCCTTCCTGGTCTTTATCATCGTTCCGTTCATGGAGTTTCTGCTTCCTGTCGCGCTGAAGCTCTTCCCCAACATGCTGCCATCCACCTTCGAGACACAGTCCAAAAAGGCAAGTTGACCTTTCGAACTTGAATCTATAATTAAAGACCCTTTAAGACCTTAATTGTATTTCTGTCAAAGTCACGCCGTAAATGTCTCAACCTGCACTAAACCAATGTGCTAACATGTCATTTATCTGCCTCACACACACTTTCTGTTTACACCATGTGTTAAAAAGCATCTCTGTTGACAAGTGGATGATGCTACACTGTGAAATGCGATTAGTTACTTTTATAAAAAAAAAAAATAAAAAGATTAAACCTATTGCTTTAAAAGCAACAAGTGATTTTACCTAAAAAAAACACAATGACTTATCTTTTATAATTATGCGCTAGGGCTGTGCAATTAATCGAAATTCAATTTCGATTTTGGCTTCTAACGATTATGACAAAACATTAATCAAGATAAAATGATTATTGCATCATATACCGCCTCCTTTCCAGTTGTACACATTTGTTGCTCTGCAAAGCTCAGTTTCACGTGAAAATGACTTAAAGCATGTACTGTAATGTAACGTTTGCAGCACAGGATGCGCATCATTCGTTGATGTACATTCGAATCATTCATGTTTTTAAAAGTGCGAGAGAGCGCGCGCTGTTGTGTGTGTGCACGCTCAGCGTCAGAGACGAGCAGAGCACACCCATCTAAAGTCATCTTAATGTGAGCGCTTTAATGGTCAAATACATGCAAATTTGTATCAAAACGTGGTGTTTAGTGATTATTTATATTAACCCTCATTTATGTAGTAAACAAACTAGTTGAGAATCAAAAGACATGTGAAAGTGAAACCATTAATCAAAAACGGTACTGCTCTTAAAGTGACAGCGCGCAATATTCCTGCTGCCGACTGTTTTTATCATTATTAATCAAACAACAAAAGGACAAAATCACTCACTGCTCTTGACTGAAGCACTTTTGTAGCTATAATTAAAGATTTTTTCTTACAGTGAAGATGCTTAAAGCGCAGTCTGTTTCATATTTTTATTCTATTGTATTTATTTCCCTTTCCTTATTTACAGGGAGGAAAATAACTATATATATAGTTGAAGTCAGAATTATTAGCCCTCTTTAATTATTAGCGACCTTTTTCCCCCCATTTTCTGTTTAATGGAAAGATTTCTAAACGTATTAGTTTTAACAACTCATTTCTAATAACTGATTTATTTTATATTTGCTATATTTTACTAAACATTTTTCAAAATACAAGTACTCAGATTAAAGTGTGATTCAAAGGCTTAATTAGGGTAATTAGGCAAGTCATTGTATAAAAGTAGTTTCTTCTGCAGACAATCAAAAATATATATTCCTTAAGGGGGCTAATAATATTGATCTTAAAATAGCTTTCAAAATATTTAAACCTGCTTTTATTCTAGCCGAAATAAAACAAATAACACTTTCTCCATAAGAAAAAAAATATTATAGGAAATACTGTGAAAAATTCCTTGCTCTGTTAAGCATCATTTGAGAAATATTTAAAAAAGAAAAAAACATTCACAGCAGGGCTAATAATTCTGACTTCAACTGTATATTGTTTTGAATAATCGTGATTACAATTATGACCAAAATAATCGTGATTATGATTTTTCCCATAATCGAGCAGCCCTGTTATGCACACAGTTTGTTTATTTAATAATTCTAAGGCAAAGAGTTACTCCCTTTTTTTTTTTAAAGTCAAGTCAACTAATCACTTTTTACAGTGTAAATACAGGTGCAGTGTTGCTGTTTTAGCCTAGATGCTAAATCAAATACGTTCATGCAGTCACAAAAGACTAGCTACAAAAGTCCAACTTCTGACCTCATTACGAGATCATAATCATGATCATTGTGTTCATAATGCTAAATTTGGTTTGAAAAAAATGTGAATGAAAGCTAATAAACAAGCTAGCCATCTGTTACCAACCCTGATTTTAAGCGATTATCTGAAAACAATAAATGAATAAATATGCAAATATATAAATAAATTAGTAAATAAATCCATAAATTCTTGCAGAAATAAAACATTAAATAAATAAATAAATAAATGTTTATAAAAAATCCACAAAATCCTGCATTAATAAATATTTTAGGCAAATAATTAAATAAATTACACGAAATAAGAAAATGCTAAACTGAAAGTTTATTTTCCCCCCTCTTTTAAACATTAATTAAAATAAACTTTCAGTTTAGCATTTTCTTATTCTCGTTGTGCAATTTATTTAATTATTTACCTGCTTGCACTATTAATTATTTATATATTTATTTATGCAGGAATTTGTGGATTTTCATTTACATTTATTTATTTATTATGCATATTTATTTATTTATTCATTTGCTTATTTATGCAGGATTTAATGGATTTATTTACCCATTTGTTTATATATTTGCATATTTATTTATTTATTGTTTTTGCAGCTTTCGTCCTCCATACATCAAAACATTCATACACTATGAAAAAATGTTGTGGCTTTTATAACTACAATATCTAAAGGAAATGATCATTTAAGTAATATAGAAAAAGCTAAATAAATCATTTAAAATTAAAAAATTTAAATTGTCTAAAGTTTCAATCTATATTTTAGGTTTTCATTCATAAAAAGAAATTAGTGTTGGACTAGAAATTCATTTATTCGTTCATTTTTCTTCGGCTTAGATTCTATTTCAGAGGTCGCCACAGCGGAATGAACAGCCAGCTACTCCAGCATATGTTTTACGCAGCGGACACCCTTTCAGCTGCAACCCAGTACTGGGAAACACCCATACATACTCATTCACACACACACACACTCATACACTACGGATAATTTAGCTTACCCAATATAATATAGTGCATGTTTCTGGACTGTGGGGGAAACTGGGTCACCCGGAGGAAATCCATGTGAACATGGGAAGAATCTGCAAACTTCACACAGAAATGCCAACTGACCCAGCCAGGACTCGAATCAGCGACCTTCTTGCTGTGACTAGAAATAAAATTTCTGAAATGGAGCAGTCTGTGCATTTCTTTTTTAAATAGCAGATTAGTTTTATCTAACATATGAATTCTTAAATTTTTTGTTAATAAGTTTATTCTATGAAAACATACTGAGACACAATTACAGTGACTAAAATGAGTGTTGTAAGTTCTATATTGGTATTGCTATATCTATATGTTATGTTGAAAAAAACCTGATCCACTGTATAAAATTGTAAAAAATAAATAAATAAAAATCACAAAAATATAAATCTTAAAGTGAAATGTATAAAATAATGTACAAATATATCTATATGTTAAACTTTAAAGGGTATAAATGTTGCATAGTAATAAAAAAATCTAATAAATTGAAAATGTAAAAAATGCTAAGATTAATAATATTCTCTGCACCCCGTCTCCAATAACTTTACAGTTGGTTGCAGAACATACCAGTGTTGTCCAATAATTTCATTGGTGAACCTAATTAATCAAGTTAAGCCTATTTGCACTTTAAATTGCACTTTAAGCTGAGTATTAATATTCTGCTAAATAACTAGTAAACCATTATGTATCATCATCATGGTGAAGGGCAAAATAAATTAGTTATTAAAACTATTATGTTTTTAAAAATGTGTTGAAACAAATATCTCTATTAAACAGCACTTAATGGAAAAATAAAAACAAATGGCTAAAAATGTTGCTTTTTGCCTGCGTGTAAATGATTTTACAGCTTTACATTTACTTGCATTTTAAACTGTTAAAAATTTCATCCAAACATTACATCTTATTTTAAGATGTTTTGTGACTGTAAAGTATGTAAATTAAAAATTAGCAATATTATATTGAAAGATGACGAAAAAAATCCTACACATACAGTTGCCCAAAGACTCCCCCCTCATCACAAAAGTTGTCAAAAGTGATCAAAACAGGAATATGTCTCCCAAAACGACCCAAATCTTAATACCAGGAGTAAATGGGGCTTCTGTGTGTTTGTTTTGCAGGAGGAGAGGCTGAAGAAGGAGCTGAGGGTGAAGTTGGAGATGGCCAAGTTCTTGCAGGACACAATCGAGGAAATTGCACTAAGAAACAAAGCAGCCAAAGGCAACGTGACCGAAGAGTTCTCCACTTTCTTTCAGAAGGTAAATCAGTTACATGTGTTCAGATTACAACAACAACAACAACTGTACAATAGTGTTGTTACATTTACCAATTTCAAGTTAAACCATGGTCACTTTTCTGACAATGAGTATCACCGTTTCAAGTTTTCATTATCATTAAAACCATGATTAATTATTGAGGTTTTGAAAACTCATAGTAAATCCTGTGATATTGCAAAAGGCTGTAATGTAATGTAACTGCATGTTTATATACAGTTGAAGTCAGAATTATTAACCCCCCTTTGAAATTTTTTTTATTTTTAAAATATTCCTAAATGATGTTTAACAGAGCAAGGAAATTTTCACAGTATGTCTGATAATATTTTTTCTTCTAGAGAAAGTCTTATTTGTTTTATTTCGGCTAGAATAAAAGTAGTTTTTAATTTTTTAAAAACCCTTTTAAAGACAAAATTATTAGCCCCTTTAAGCTATATATTTTTCCGATAGTCTACGGAACAAACCATCGTTATACAATAACTTGCCTAGTTAACCTAATTAACCTAGTTAAGCATTTTAATGTCACTTTAAGCTGTATAGAAGTGTCTTGAAAAATATCTAGTCAAATATTATTTACTGTCATCATGGCAAAGATAAAATAAATCCGTTATTAGAAATGAGTTATTAAAAATATTATGTTTAGAAATCTGTTGAAAGAAATCTCTGGTAAACAGAAATTGGGGGAAAAATAAACAGGGGGCTAATAGTTTAGAGGGGCTAATAATTCTGACTTCAACTGTATAAAGTTAATAAATAATGTTTTATTTGTGTCTAGTTAAAGTATGTTGTATTCCTTTTAGTTACAGTGTGTATTGCACACTATTGAGAATACTAAGCACTTTTGAGAATCAAATAAAAAATCTATAAATCAAAATATCAGTCAGAAAAATCACAATTATATATTTTTTCGTCAAATTGCACAACCTTTTTTTTTTTTTTTTTTTTTTGCACTATTTGGAAGCAGCTTTATGCTAAATGATATGTGATAAACTACATAAACGGATCCCTTTTAAGATAGTTTACCAAGTGCAGGTTTAACACATCATGCCTTTAATAAGAAAAGCCAATTTACCTATTAAAGCAAAACAAAATCAATTTACACAAAAATTATCAAACTTAAGTAAACAAATCCAAATGCGGGGATTCATGACGTTAATGTTGTTTGTCCCAAAATTACATAAAGCTGCAATTTAAGTTGTTCTTTGTTCATTTTCAGATACTTTGTAGAATGCCTTAAGTGTGTGAGACATTTATTTTAAGTTCAATTTAACGAAATTGTGATTATATCAATAGCATTGATACTTTAGTTCAGTATAATCATGAAATAAAATGTTCATACCATCACATCTCTACTGTACATCGTCTTTAAGTAGTTTAAAACACAGCCCTCTGTTGTCCCCATGTGGCGATGCTTATGAATTGCTATGAATGAGAACTGCTTTTGAGGCAAGCTCTCTTTTCCCCTCTGCCTTCTCTCTCAGATCCGGGACTCTGGAGAGATACCCAGCAATGAGCAGATCATCCGTTTCTCCAAGCTGTTTGAGGACGAACTGACTTTGGATAACCTGACACGGCCACAGCTGGTGGCTTTGTGCAAACTGCTGGAGCTGCAGTCCATCGGTACCAACAATTTCTTGCGCTTCCAGCTCATCATGAAGCTTCGAGCCATCCGCGCAGATGACAAGGTTAGAAATTGTGTCGAAAAGAGTCGTCCTTGTGATGTTAATTTATTTCATTTGAAGTATGTCAGTTTTTGTAATAACATTACATTAAGTTTGTTTATCTGTTCCACAAATTAGTCACAAATCTTTCAACTGACAAATTTGAGCTTAAGTTTTTTTTTTTTTTTTTTCTTTCATGTTTTGAGTTGTTTTTCCTATGCTATTATTTTATTTTTTGCTAGAATATTTACGTTTTTAAGCTCTTGTGCTCAGCAAAGCTGCATTTAATCAATCACAAATGAAGAAATATCATAAGATATTATTCTATACAATGTAAAATAATTGTTTGGTGTCTTCAGTGTTGCCTGATCTTTCAGAAATCATTCTAATATTCTGATTTGTTGCTGACGAAAACGTTTAAAACAGTCGTGTTTTATACCTTTTGGTTATTGGATACTGTAAAAAGAATTTTTAAATTACAGTTGAAGTCAGAATTATTAGCCCCCTTTAATTTTTTTCTTTTTTAAATATTTCCAAAATTATGTTTAACAGAGCAAAGAAATTTTCACAGTATGTCTGATAATATTTTTTCTTCTGGAGAAAGTCTTATTTGTTTTATTTCGGGCTAGAATAAAAGCAGTTTTTAATTTTTTAAATGCCATTTTAAGGTCAAAATTATAAGCCCCTTTAAGCAAATTTTTTTTCCGATAGTCTACAGTACAAACAAATATTATACAATAACTTGCCTAATTACCCTATCCTGCCTAGTTAACATTATTAACGTAGTTAAGTCTTTAAATGTCACTTTAAGCTGTATAGAAGTGTCTTGAAAAATATCTAGTCAAATATTATTTACTGTCATCATGGCAAAGATAAAATAAATCAGTTATTAGAGACGAGTTATTAAAACTAATGTTTAGAAACGTGTTGAAAAAAATCTTCTTTCTGTTAAACAGAAAGTGAGGAAATAATAAACAGGGGGGCTAATAATTCTGACTTCAACTGTAGTTATGATGTTTCAATTGTCATGTATATCATTTTTAAAGGTTTTGATCTTATTCTGGCTTCCTTTCTGATTAAATTTACATTCATAAAGTATATTCATTCATTCATTTTCTCTTCGGCTTGGTCCCTTTATTAATCTGGGGTCGCCACAGTGGAATGAACCACCAACTTATGCAGCATATGTTTTACGAAGCGGATGCCCTTCCAGCTGCAACCCATCACTGGGAAACATCCACACACACTCATTAACACACACACACTGCGGTCAATTTTAGTTTACCCAATTCACCTGTACCGCATGTCTTTGGACTGTGGGGGAAACCGGAGCACCCGGAGGAAACCCACGCGAACACGCAGAACATGCAAACTCCACACAGAAATGCCAGCTGACCCAGCCGAGGCTCAAATCAGCAACCTTCTTGCTGTGAGCGAACGTGCTACCCACTGCGCCACCGCGTTGCCTCATAAAGTTCAATTTAAGTTAAAATTATGCATTTTGAATTGAGTGTATAATGGTTAGGGATATGTTGGTATTTGCATGAAAATAAATGTACTAAAGTTCTTTTATATACATACAAAATATTTTAAGTATTTCATGTTTCACATAACTTTTTTGAAAATAAAATCTCTGCATACGAGTGACATAATGCTACATTGTCATTCAGGAAAAACACATTTAAAAACAAAATATTTATTCTAGCCTGTATTTGCTTTAATGTATAAAATAATTAATAAATGTTTTTTGCTGACAAATAGTTAAAACCTTGTAGTAGTTTGAAGGAAAATGGCAAACATGTTGATCCCTAAATGGATTCCTTTAATGTCAGCAAATGTTTCTTGTTTTAAATATTAGGATTTCTTTGGTATAATATAATATAATATAATATAATATAATATAATATAATATAATATAATATAATATAATATAATATAATATAATATAATATAATATAGGCAACGCAGTGGCGCAGTAGGTAGTGCTGTTGCCTCACAGCAAGAACGTCGCTGGGTCGCAGGTTCGAACCTCGGCTGGGCTGGGTCAGTTGGCGTTTCTGTGTGGAGTTTGCATGTTCTCCCTGCGTTCGTGTGGGTTTCCTCCGGGTGCTCCGGTTTCCCCCACAGTCCAAAGACATGCAGTACAGGTGAATTGGGTAAGCTAAATTGTCCGTAGTGTATGAGTGTGAATGAGTGTGTGGAGTTCCCAGAGATGGGTTGCGGCTGGAAGGGCATCCGCTGCGTAAAATCGTGCTGGATAAGTTGGCGGTTTAATCCGCTGTGGCGACCCCGCAAGGGACAAAGCCGACAAGAAAATGAATGAATGAATAATATAATATAATATAATATAATATAATATAATATAATATAATATAATATAATATAATATAATATAATATAATATAATATAATATAATATAATATAATAATACTGTTCCACTGAATACCATTTTAGTGGATAACTGTTTGTCTTCTTTAAATGATAGTGAAAATGTGCTTATTGTTTGACCGCAATAATATGTAATTAAGTAGAACTTGTTCTAATGTACAGGAAGAAAAATTGGTAACACTTTAAAATAATTAGATTAGATTAGATTAGATTCAACTTTATTGTCATTACACATGTACAGTACAAGGAAACGAAATGCAGTTTAGGTCTAACCAGGAGTGCAATAGCAGCAAGTGCAAGATACAGGTATAAGATATAAAGTGCAGTTATAGAAAAACTATGGTGATATTTACAGATGGATGTACTATGAACATTATATACAGGTTGTGTTAGCTATAAACAGAGATTTACAATAGATGGATATATGTACAGGTTGCTATTAATAATCAGAAGTGTGCAGATATATAAACATAGTTACAAATGTATATGTACAGTGGGTGTGTACATAATTACAAATGTACATGGGTATGTACAGTTAGAATAAATGAATCAGTGCAATGAATATGTGCAATTTTTAAATGTGCAAATGTTAAATAGTGCATTGATTATGAGGAGTCTGAGTTATGAGGATAGTGGGGGTGTATCAGGGGGGCAAAGAGTCAGTGGGGGGCAGAGTTCAAAAGGGAGACAGCTCTGGGAAAAAAGCTGTTCCTTAGTCTGCTGGTTTTTGTCCGGGGGAGCCTGAAGCGCCTGCCGGAAGGCAGGAGAGAAAACAGTCTGTGAGCAGGATGAGAGGAATCCTTAAGAATACTGCGTGCTCGGCGCAGACAGTGTTTCCTCTGGATGTCCTCTATGGTTGGCAGTGTGGTCCCTGTGATACGTTGGGCAGTTTTCACCACCCGCTGCAGTGCCTTACGCTCCGCAACAGAGCAGCTTCCATACCAGACTGTGACACAGTGTGTCAGGATGCTTTCTATTGTACAGCGGTAGAAGTTCACCAAGACAGCTGATGACAGCTGGTTCTTCTTAAGTTGCCTTAAGAAAAAAAGGCGCTGGTGAGCCTTCTTGACCAGGCTGGAGGTGTTGGTGGTCCAGGAAAAGTCCTTTGAGATGTGGGTCCCCAGGAACTTGAAGGATGAGACAGGCTCGACGGCCATCCCATTGATGTGGATGGGATCATGTGAGCCCTGTTCGTCCCTTCCAGAAGTCCACAATGAGCTCCTTGGTCTTGTCGGTGTTAAGGAGCAGATTATTGTCCTTGCACCAATTTTAATGGTGCATTACTGTAGTTAATGTTAGTTATTGTATTTACTAACATGACAATTATTAATACATTTACTATGGTATTTATTCATCTGTAACATTGCTTAATGTTATTTCATTTCAATACATACAAGATGTAGAATCGGTCACTCAAGACTTACACACTCATATTCATTGAAAGGGGAAGAAAACCCTATTTTTGTCTTGTGTAAGAATGTTTTGACTATAAAACATATTTTAATAGACTTTGTATTTTAAAATGATAACAGAGAATGTTTTTATTCAGGAGATATTTTAAGGTAAATATTTAAAAGGTGTCTTCTGGAGGAATTTTAGAATATTTACCATTAATCAAACTGAAAGATTGTATATGACTCTTTTCCGTGTTGTTGTTATTAGTATGTCTTTTTATACAATGAATGCTTATCAATAAGCTAATATGATTGCTTGTTGTATATTCATAGTATATTTAGTATAGGTTTTGCCATGAATATAGCCAATGTTGCTGATATGGCATTTAATTAATTAAATAAATATCTTGTTAACATTAGTTAAAGCACTGTGAGTTAACATGAACTTACATTATTTAAATTAATTAACTAAATTAAATTAAAATCAAATTAAAATTAAATAAATACATTTAAATAATGTTAGTTCATGTTAGTGCATTAACTAATGTTAACAAGCACAAATTTTGGATTTTAATAATTCATTGCTCATTGTTGAACTATGATTAATAAATGCTTTACAAAATTATTCATTCTTGGTTTATGTTAGTAAATACATTAACTAATGGTCCATTATTCCAAAGTGTTACCAAAAGATTAAGGTAATAATAATAATAATGATAATAATAATAATAATAATAATAAAAATAATAATAAATGTCATTTTCTATAGCATTTTTAAAGATACATCTCAAAGTGCTTTACAGAGAAGAAGGTAAAAAATTTAAAGAATGAAGGAATAAAGGCAATAATAATAATAATAATAATAATAATAAAGGTAAAAAGATCATTATACATATTATTAGATATTACTTAAAGGAATCACTTAAAAGCCAAAGTGTAAAATATTGCACTTTTATTGCATTGATGCTTAAAAACAACTTAAATTATTAAAATGACCACTGCTTTTAAAATTAAATAAAATTAGTTCATGTATTTAGTGTTTGTTTTATTCAAAATGTCTATACCAGCTTGAGTTAAATCTGTGTGTATGTGTGTGTGATTGTCAGCTGATAGCCGAGGAGGGAGTGGACAGTCTGAATGCAAACGAGCTGCAGGCGGCGTGCCGAGTGAGAGGAATGAGAGCTCTGGGTGTGACGGAGGAGAGACTGAGAGAGCAGCTTAAACAGGTAAACGCTTCCCTCTGTGATCAATCATATCCCAGTAATGTGTCTTCTCATCATTAATCTAACATTTCTGGTCATGTCAGTGGTTGGAGCTTCACCTCAATCAGCACATTCCCACATCTCTGTTGCTGCTGTCCCGAGCCATGTTTCTGCCGGACACGCTGTCTCCCGCAGACCAGCTCAAAACCACACTACAGAACCTGCCAGAGATCATGGTACGTGATGGACAAGATACACAATAATTACAATGATTTTTCTATGGGTTTTTTTTTCAGAATGCAAGTCAAATTGGGTCAAAATTGCATCCCTGAGGGGGAAAAACGGCCTAATTCACAGAGGTTTATAACTAAAAAGAAAGACTACTGGTTGCTCTAAATAAAACACAACTTTTGCAAAACATTTATAAACTTGCATTTTAGTTCCCCTTACTGCTCAGTCCTTTTAATTTAACAGCACTTAGAACAAACAAATGGAATGAATATAATAAAACCAACAGTGACATTTAATTTAAATAACATTTATTATTAAAATCAAGCCCAAACTAATGTATTTAAAGGGAAACATTAATGATGTAAAGTCAATATACGCTAAACAAGAAAGCAGTGGGACTGGGTGGCTAAATCACAGGTGTAGCAAATATGGTTTCTGTAATATTTGTTATAAAAAAAAGAAGCTGAAAGACATTTAGATTTTTTTAATAAATGTATAATAAATAATGTTTATATAATAATTAACTCTTTTTGAAATTGTGATTCTTTTCAAATATTTTCAATTGCAATGAAATTTTTACAATATGTCCTATAATATTTATTCTTCTGGAGAACGTCTTATTTCAATTTAAAAGCTGTAATAATGTAATGTTTTTCTAACTATTTTAACAGTTTTTAAAGTCAATATTAACAGCCCCTTTAGCCATTGTTGTCCAATAACTTTGGTTAACCTAATTTAATAGCATTTTAAGCAGAATTTTAGTATTTTGCAAAAAAATGAGAAAAAAATTATGAACTGTTATCATGGCAAAGTCAAAAGAACATAAGTTAGAACAGTTAGAAATAAGAAATTATTTAGAAATTAAAAAAATCTAATTAGAAATTAGTTATTAAAATTATTATTATTATTAAAAACAAATCTTCTCTCCTTTAAACATCACTTGGAAAATATTATAAAAAGAATAAACATTTCAAAGGTGGGCTATAATATAATATAATATAATATAATATAATATAATATAATATAATATAATATAATATAATATAATATAATATAATAAGGGTCAGTTGGCGTTTCTGTGTGGAGTTTGCATGTTCTCCCTGCGTTCGCGTGGGTTTCCTCCGGGTGCTCCGGTTTCCCCCACAGTCCAAAGACATGCGGTACAGGTGAATTGGGTAAACTAAATTGTCCATAGTGTATGAGTGTGAATGAGTGTGTGTGGAAGTTCCCAGAGATGGGTTGCGGCTGGAAGGGCATCCGCTGCGTAAAATCGTGCTGGATAAGTTGGCGGATCATTCCGCTGTGGCAACCCCGCAAGGGATAAAGCCGACAAGAAAATGAATGAATGAATAATATAATATAATATAATATAATATAATATAATATAATATAATATAATATAATATAATATAATATAATATAATATAATATAATATAATTTTTAAAAATGCTGAAAAAACTGCTGTTTTTCTCCTAGGGACTAGGGACTTATTATGCGGTCTCTATCGGCATCTTGTGGTGGAACATACACCATCTTTGCTCTGCTCAGTATGGCAGGCTGGCCGCCAATGCACTGATTCTTCGAAATGATAAATATTTTTAAAAATAGGCACTATCCTTATAAATAAACTGCATAGATGCAATCTAAACAACTACATTCTCGACTAAAAAAAGCCTCAAACGTACATTATGTTGTCCAACGGCTGCAATATATGTCAAACTGTAGTCCTCTGCTTGCCACTCGTGTAGGCGGAGTAATACACAAGGGTGAAGAAGCTGTAGGAGTGCTGATATTACTTAAAATCTTACGACTATCAGCCAATCAGATTCTAGAACCAGACAGAGCTGTTGTGTAAATAATTAAATAAATAAATAAGTAAGTAAGAAAGATAAATATTTTTTCAATTAGATGGCAAGGCAATGAGTTTTATTTCACTTTAATTCATATTTTGAATAAAACCAGAACCCTGTCACCATATGATCCAATTTTTTTGCAGACCATAAAAAATGTGACTCAAACTCTAGAAAGTAAAAGGGGGGGAAAATATTTTGGTATGCTTAGAAGCACTTCAGATATTCCTGCTGAAATGAGTGTGTGATCGCATGTGCATTCACAGGCTAAAGAGGCACAGATGAAAGTAGCAGAGCTGGACTTCTCTAAAGTGGATAACAAGACCAAGCTGGAGGCCACGCTGCAGGAAGAGGCGGCCATCAGACAGGATAACAGAGAGCGAGAACTGGAGAGACTGGCTGACGCTGCAGAGAAAGCAAAGGAACAGGCACAGGTCATTACAGTCTCACAGTGATGTCTGCGCCGTACCTGTAGTGTAGATGAACTCTTTCTACAAGTTTTTCTTTGAATGCGTCTCCAGGAGGCTGAGGTGGTGGAGGTGGAAGGAGAACGACGGGTGGATGCAGAACACGCTCTGTCCAGTGTAGATGTGGCCATCCATTCAGAAACACTACGAGACACTGCACCAGTGCTGGAGGGGATTAAGGTAAGAAAATCACATGCTAAAAAAGATGTTTTAAGTCTATACAAACTCTTTCTAATAAGCTTTCTAATAACTTTTATAATTAATGTCAAATCAAACTAAATACATATGAAATTTTTAGTCAGTGTCTTGATATTTGGAAAAACTTAAAAATGTGCACTACTGTTCAATATTTGGAGTGAGATTATTTTTACTAGGGATGCTCGGATCTATCGGCCGGAGATTGGTATCGGCCGATAATCACATTTAATTACTTGATTGGTACTCGCCAATCTGTTTAATCTCATGAACCCATTGCAAGTGTTCGTTTACAGGTTTACAAGCAGGGGAAGATGTATTTTAACTTCTTATGCATCAAATATTCAAACATTTTCTTCATTGTGGCATATTGAATTCTCCTTCCTTCATTTGCAGTGTTTTCAGATTGCATTGTTTTCATTTTTCTTACCAATTTTTTTATCTGTTCAATCTATTGTTTTCTGTAAAACTACTTCTGGCCATTACATGTCCAAACTAAATGGTTATAAGAGACGTGTTTAAGGGATTATATACAACATCCTTCTTTTATTCTTTTAGGAAAGGAGAAAGCTCCACTTAAGTAACATACTTAGAGGGAAAATGTGCTTTATGCAATGTTAAAGTTATATAAATCTTGAAGCATCAGAATCGGTACTCGGTATTGGCCAATCACCATGACGAGAATCTGTACTCTGTATCGGCTCTAAAAATCCTCATTGGAGTATCCCTAATTATTATTATTGTAGTTGTTTATATATATATATATATATATATATATATATATATATATATATATATATATATATATATATATATATATATATAAAATATATTTAAATTATATTATATAGAAAAGATGCACCAAATTATGAAAGGTGACAGAAATTAATTGTTTTACAAAATACAATACAATACAAGTCATTTTGAACCTTCTTTACTTCATAGAATCCTGAATCTTGTATGGAAAAATAGATAAATCTCTTTTTACCTGTCAGTCTCTTTTTATTTTTATGACTCATCAAAAACATCCTGTTCTTTCTTCACATTCATCCATGTTTCTTTTCTGCTGTAATGTGCCATATATAAGCACACGTGCTGCTGATGATGTGACAATAAAAGTGATTTGATTTGATAAGCAGTACTTCAGGTATATTTACTGAAAAAACATATGGAACAAAACCCATGTAGAAAAAAAAGTTGGTTCACAATTTTTAATTGACCATGTTTTAAAAATAAACATTTAAAAAGGTTTTCACCCCAAAACAGAACATTCTGTCATCATTTACTCATTTGCTTGTTTCTTTCTTCTTCTGTTGAACACAAAATAAGATATTTTAAAGAAAGCTGTAAACCTGCAACCATTGGCTTCTGTAGTATTAGTTTTTCCTTCTATGGATGTCACTGGCTTCAAGTTTACAGCTTTCGTCTAATAAAGAAATTCATAAAGGTTTGAAACCACTCAAGGGGGAGTAAATTGTGAATACATTTTTATTTTTGAGTGAACTATCCCTTGAATTGAAAGTTCAATTTTTTTGTCCAACCCTAGTAATGAAAATTATTCAGAATTTTATTTTTAACCTTTTTTTTACAGAAGTTACTTCAACATCCATCATGACTATGCTTTTATCCCCTTTTTTGTCTTTCAAAATAACTGTGCAAAGTGTAGTCCCATTTACATGAATCGGAATAAAAGAAACATCCAAACCTTTTGGATGTTTATAATATGCTTTTTTGTTTGCCATTTTTCCAAAAAAAAAAATGTGTTGTTTAAAATGTATCTTTCTTAATCAGAAAGTGTTCAGTTAAAAAGATATGGTTGGCCAATCAAATCCACTTGCACATTCCAGATCAGTAATACAAAATGGGATTTACAAATTTTTTGTGCTTTACAACTTTAATGTAACAGGGAAACTGCTTATCACACCTGAAAAGTTCAACATCATCTAGATAGGCCAAATATGTATGTTAGAATACTCTTTATGGATTTTTCAGCTGCCTTTAACATTGTTCAACCTAACCTTCTAATAGAACGCCTTCATTAGTTAGTAGTAAGCAGTTGGTTGATTGTATGGATCGAGAATTTTTAAAAAACCGACCACAACGTGTTTGTGTTAATCATGTTATGTCTGACTGCTCTGTTTTAAATACAACAGGGATGTGTATTATCGCCTATTTTATTATCTATCTATCTATCTATCTATCTATCTATCTATCTATCTATCTATCTATCTATCTATCTATCTATCTATCTATCTATCTATCTATCTATCTATCTATCTATCTATCTATCTATCTATCTATCTATCTATCTATCTATCTATCTATCTATCTATCTATCTATCTAGATAGATAGATAGATAGATAGATAGATAGATAGATAGATAGATAGATAGATAGATAGATAGATAGATACATTGACATTTCTGTCATGTTAATGTAGAACAGGATCTTGTGCTGACATGTCACAGGAATGACTTTCTCTGTTTCTGTGTGTTGTCGTGTGCATCATTTTGCGTGTTTATTTCTTCAGTTCGAGCAGTGGCAGAGGTATCTGCGCATTCAGGTTAGATGCTGAACTGATCCTCACATCACCACACTGATGCTCTGCTCTCATAGTCACTTTTATTTGTGCTTCTCTCTCATATACATTTTCAGAAAATGTCTGTTGACATGATTAGGTTATATTTAGCACAACAGACACAAACACAACATAGGCTCATGGAAAATACGTGCTTCGCTCTACATTTTTGTAAAACTGCAAAAACGTTCACTGTAAAAAATGCTGGGTCCCACACAATTTCTTCATATTGTCCAAAGGGATTGAACATAAAACAATTAAGTTGTCCCAAAATAACTCAAGAATGGTGTTGATTCAGCTCATTTTAAATAAGTAGTTTGAACAAGCAGCAAAAAATTTTTTTGGCTGTATTGTTATTATATGCTTATTTTTGCACTAATTATATTAACAGAGACATGTTATTGTCAAAAAAAAGCATTATCTTTGTGGAGTTCTTTGCACAGCATCAAAAATACCACAAAAGAACTTAATAAATGTGCTATTTCATAGTTCGGACAACTTTTCTGACAGGGTCAGGTAGTTCACTTTGTGCAGTGTTGTACTTGTGATGCAGATCCAGTAAATTACAGTTCCACAAAGAGATAAAAGCAGTGTAAAATTTAGGTAAAACTATGTGGTTGCAGTGCAGTTTTCTCTTATGTTTGCTTTTGAAAACATGATTTGTTGGTTTTAGAGAAGAGTTCAGTGGTTCAATCTGTACGACAAGCTCTGCTTTCTCTAGGATGTGTACAAGAAAGACATGCATTTGAAACATACATTAAAACATACCTTAAGTAATGTATTTCATATTCGCAAAAATGTGGAAAAACAAAATCACAAAAAACAAAAACTAGCGCCCTTTAATGGATTTGTCTTCTGAAATGTGCAACGAAACGTACCTCGAGCAACTCATTTTATGTTTTGCATAAACATAATTTATGTATGCTGAGGCACGTATTTCCAATGAGCCTGGACTGCACAAACATTATTATATTATATAATATTCATGTTCTTATAATAAACAAATTATAATGTGAATATCTTGATTCGAAGAGCAGATTTTGGTGTGGTTATGCCTGCGTCCTCTTTCCAACTTCACCTCCCAACTCTCTGTTCCTGTATGAGTTTGTGAGTCTGTAGGACAGTGAAACATGCAGAAGCCCACCAGAGGCTCACTGAATGAGCCCTATAATGTGTTTCAGTTGGTTTTAGTCACCTTTTTGACTTTTCTTAGAAACCTTTCCTTCCTCTTACTGATCCTTTAATAAAAGAGCACCCAGTGTATCTGTATCAGTGTTGGGGAGTAGCAAAAGTGAGAGTAATTTAACTGTTTTCAAATCAGTATTGATTTTCTGTAATAACAAGTTATGTTATTTTTTAGAAGTTGTGGGCAGTAAGATTTGTTTTTACTTTTATTAATCAAAGATGCATTAAATTGCTGAAAATATTAAAAGGAAATTGAATAGTTTAAGAAAGCTGTTTATAATGAATGTTACAAAACATTGTGCCACTTTGTGGACTCATGGGGTGTGCTGGTCTGAAAACGAGGTGTGTTAAGGTGCATTGTTGGTGCGTTGCTATTTTGAGGAACTAAAATAGACTGCTCCATTGACCAACTAAAATCTGTTCTAAAGTCCAGTGCAGAGCGCGTTCGTTTTAGCCTATGCAGGTCCAAACCTCTTACACATTGCTTAATACACACAGGATGTACAGCAATACACAAATATATTTACATATGGACAAATTAAAGGATTAAAAGGTTACAAAAATTATAATTTTCTACATAAATATAAAAACCACTGCCTCCATGCCTTATTTTGTTTTTTTTTTTCAGTTTAGTCATGACAATTTACATTTGTATAATGTTGGTATTATTATTATTATTATTAGCAATATTTATTATTATATGCATATTTATATTTGTTTTAATAAAAACAAGTTTAGATTTGTCCACCTGTCAGGTTTTGGAGACATATGCATCACCATATGAGGCATAAGAATAGGACGTGTGTTTGAAGTTTTTTGACCACACTTCATTATTATTGTTCATTTATTCATATGCTGGAAATTAGAACTGAATTAGAAATAGTTTTAAAACAATTAATTTACCTTGTTAAGCGCAAAGATTTATGTAGGCTAATGGATGTCTTTAGTGGAGTGAGTTTCCACTGTTTCCTTATCCATGAAAGTAAAAGAGTAAAGTAAAGAGTAAAAGTAAAGAGAAAGTAAAGAGGCTGAATGGAGGAGGCTTAATCTTTATCCTCGAATTTTAGATGGTCTGTTTAACTGTTTTCTCGCTAGTGATAAAGTCCACCATGTAAATAGCAAAAGCGCCATGGTGCGACACAACTGACTCTTAAGGGGAATGGGAGATGGGACTCTGATTGGTTTAATGTACGTTATGCTCAAAACACACCCATAACTCATTAAGAGAATAAGCACAACCCTGTTAGACCATGCACCTAATTTTTTTTTTTAACAAAGTCATAATTTAATAAATATTTGCTAAAAATAAGATCATCTCTCTTAATGACTTGGCTAACTCATCTTTTTTAAAGGGTAAATTGACTGTACAAAAACTTTTCAGGATGTACTTTATCTATTTTATATTTAGATTGTATATTTTAATTAGCTGTTTTTTCACTGAATGTCCTCCATTTTCGGTATATTGCCTCATTAAAACTGTTATAGACTGTGGAGCGAGCACCGAACCCACATTTGCACCCAAAGGTCAAGTCTGCCACTGATTCAAAGGTTCCCCAACACTGCTTGTCTCATGCATGTCAATGTCTGTATGTGTTCACAAGGATGAGTGTTGATAGACGCTGCGTTTCATTTTTCAGGGCGAGGAGATTACTAAGGAGGAGATTGACATGCTGAGCGACGCCTGCACCAAACTGAAGGAGCAGAAGAATCTCCTCACCAAAGAGAAAGAGGAGCTGGAGGACCTGAAGGATGATGTGCAGGAGTACAGCGAGGTGTGTGACATCAGAAGCACAAGCATAAAGATGCATTCATTAGCGCTGGACAATTTATCGAAAAGAAAACAAAAGTATTAAACTATAATCAATGTAAATTCCCCAATGATGAAAATTTCACTGGGCTCATACTGTCATGGAAAACCTGGAAAAGCCATGACATTTGACATGGCATTTTCCAGACCTGAAAAAGTTTTGGAAAAGAAAACAAAAGTCAGGAAATTTTGTTCTGTGTGTACAAATATCTGTATAGTTGAATGTAGGTTAGTTGTCTTTACTTCTTTACTGTCCTTGGCCAATCATGTACTCTCACATTATTACTGCCATGTAAGCATTATCTAAGTACAATTTACATGGATATAAAAATAAATTTAATATTTAATAAATTTAATAATATAACATTTTATAATACAAATATAATAATACATTTTATCAATAAAGTATTAAATACATTTAATAATAAAATACAGTACAATCAAATAAATTGTTGCATTGTTTACGATATGCTGTAATAAATTTGAAGAATACACACACTATCTATTATCTATGATTATTTATTGAATGATTATTTATTGAACATCAACTGAAATTAAAAGACACATTGTCTAAAACCAACAGGCACTTTTTTCTTTAAAAAAAAGTGAAAATAAATAACTTTTGCACAATTGCACAATTTTTCATATTAAAAGTAGAAAATAAGCAGTATCTCATTTATTATAAGATCTCTTTTCTAAATAAAACAACTCCTGTAAATAATATTTTAAACAGTGTATTTCTTGAATCTACTTTAAACAAGTATTTTAATGTAAATAATAATTTTATTGTAATGGAAAATATGCCGTCTGTAGGCATCTCTGGCGCAGCTTCCAATCATCTTCAATGTAGTTCAAACGTACAATGTGTAGTTACATTTTTTGAGGGGTGCGCGGGTATGCGACTGCGTGAAGGCTGCGCCGGACCACACCTGTGCGATCGACGCAGAAGTTTAAATCAGCCTTAACAGAGCGGGGTCACATGGCTCACACGTGGTAGGGAAAGTAATTGAAAAAATTGACCTGGAAATTTTTGATGGATTATAGGTCCTTAATGTCATTTTCGATTACTTTTCGATCAATCGTCCAGCCCTAAATTAGATCATGAAAATTTACTTGAAAGCCTTGGAAAAGTCATGCAATTTTAGTAGTAATATGTGTATGAACTTCGATTTCAGGTTTTTTTTTTTTTTTTTAATCCTGTTAATATTTTCCCTTTAAAACAAACTACCACTTGTGGACAGACTGAGCGTGTGCGTTTCTCTCAAATGTGCAAAAAAGAGAAAGCGAGACACTCACACGTAAGATAATTGACATGCTGCATGTAAATCAGCAGCACTTCAAAGGCCGTCCATCCATCCATCTGCATTTTGACTTTAGAAAATCAGTTTGAGTAAACAATGTAATTAAAACTTAGAAGCCTGACAAACACTTATTTTATTTTTTAAAATGACCTTTAACATGTCAAGTATCACTTACTCACCCACTTTCCTTCGGCTTTTTATATAGGAGTATTATATAATTATAATAGGTGGATTATATATAATTAAACAAAAAAATAAAATAATCAGGCGTGACAAGGTGGCTCAGTGGTTAGCACTGTCGCCTCACAGCAAGAAGGTCGCAGATTCGAGTCCCGGCTGAGTCAGTTGGCATTTCTGTGTGGAGCTTGCATGTTCTACCCGTGTTCATGTGGGTTTTCTCTGGGTGCTCCGGTTTCCCCCACAGTCCACAGACATGTGCTATAGGTGAACTGAATAAACTGAATTGCCTGTAGTGTGGAAGGGCATCCGCTGTGTAAAACGTATGCTGGATAAGTTGGTTCATTCTGCTGTGGCGAACCCTGATTAATAAAGGGACTAAGCTGAAGAAAAATAAATGAATGAATGAACAAAATAATCAATAATAGAAATTGAGGTAAAGTGTATTGGTTTTGATTTTAGGTCGTATTGCCAAGCACTACACCGTAAAAAAAATGCTGCCTATTTTTTGTTGTTGTTGTAACAACTAAAAGAACTTATATAGTCATCTCAACTTACATTAGTCCAACTGACTAAAAATATTAAGTTAAACTTTATATAACTAAACAAGGGGCTGCACGGTGGCGCAGTGGGTAGCACGATCGCCTTACAGCAAGAAGGTCGCTGGTTTGAGCCCTAGCTGGGTCAGTTGGTGTTTTTGTGTGGAGTTTGCATGTTTTCCCTGTGTTCGCGTGGGTTTCCTCCAGGTCATCCGGTTTCCCCCACAGTCCAAAGACATGTTGTACAGGTGAATTGGGTAAGCTAAATTGTCCGTAGTGAATGAGTGTCTATGGATGTTTCCCAGTGATGGGTTGCAGCTGGAAGGGCATGCACTGGTTAAACATATGCTGGATAAGTTGCCAGTTCATTCCACTGTGGCGACCCCAGATTAATAAAGGGACTAAGCCGAAAAATAAATGAATGAATGAATAACTAAACAAATTGAGTTGAAAACTAATTAATTGATATTAAAGTAACATAAAAACATTGGTCTTCATGATTTTTTGTCATAATATTTTTTTTTTTTACTGTGTAGGATTTATTCATTTTCATTTCTAATATAAACATTTGAATATGTATGTGTGTGTCTCTCAACAGGACCTGGAGGAGATAAAGCGAGAGCTGTCCAAGACGGGACAGGAGAAGGCAGTGGAGGAGTCTAAAGCAAGTCAGCGCCTGTCGAAGCGGGTCAACCGCATGATCGGCAGAATGGATAAGATCATCACTGAGCTGGAGAAGGATAAGATGGTGCTAGACGGACAGATGGACAGCGGGACCACGCCACCAATTGGGTAAGACACTTTGTTTTGCAGTTTGTGTGGAATTGTATGTTCTGTCTGATGGTGCATTTGAGTCCTCATAATGAGAAGTTGTAGTTGACAGTAAAATGGTGGTGGAAGAATAACTGTACAGGATGTGAACGCAAAATAAAAAAAAAAAAGGGTTCCCAGTCCAACTAAAAACATTTTTTGTTGTTTTTTAGATTGTTCTTTGAGAAACGTAGTGACTTGCCAAGGTAAGGACAGGAGAGACATCTCGATTTTCTTTTTGTTTGCTCATCAAAAGCATTATTAACTTAAAAATATGGACTAAACACCATATTTTTTTGACACGTTTGTAACCAAATATTAATTATTGGAGGGCGGGGTGATTTAAGTTTGATTTAATAATTTAATTCACCAGCGGTGTGCTTGTCTTTTACTAGTCCTGTTTGTTTAATTAGTGTTGCTTTTTGTGGATTGAATCAGTTGTGTGATTAGGGTTGTGCTGTGAAATCGTTCATTGTTCTCAGTGCTGCAAGTTAAACATGGATGACAGTTTATGGCCTTTGCTTTAAACCACAAATGAGGTTTGTATTAGGGGTGTAATGGTACATAAATATAATTTTTGGTATATACTTTGTTTTGAAAGTCATGTTTTGGTATGTTTTCCATATAGAGAGCGGAAAATAATTTTCGGGTAATTGTGAAAATGTCACCGTTTTTATTCAGACACCCACACAGTCTTATTTTTAAATGACCATTTTACATAGGGGAGATATTTTGTTAAGAAACTGGTTCACTCTTTTAACCAAATATTATTGTCATTTTTGTATTACAAATATTTAAGTTATTTTGTCTTCATTAAATCTTTAATGAATAAAGATTTAATAATCTTTAAATAAAATGCCCATCACAGTCAGATATGTCTAAAGTGAACGTAAACAGTTGAAGGACATTATGCATGTGTAAGTAGGGCTAGGCCTATAAATGATATTATATCAAATCGCGATAAAATTTATGTCAATAACAATGATAAGCTCTTTTACTCTATATTGATCTAAGAGTTAATTACACAGCAGAAATGTGCAACAATGAGAATCTAAAAGTGTGTTAAAATTGAATTTTTAGCCACCGAGATATAGAGATTCGAAATGTATCGAATTTTCAAAATGTATCGAATTCGATACATTCGAGTTGTATCAAATTTTGTCACCGAAAATTTATCAACCGAAAACATGTTATGCCATTTAATGGACCCTCAATTTTGTGGCTTCAGTCATTGTTGGGGTACTCTTTTAAATCTGGAAGCATTAACAACTTTATAATATAATTATTAATATTGATTTTTTGCCATATCGCCCAGCCTTATGTGTAAGGTATTAAAGTGACAGCAGCCACATACACCATCTACAAAATTTATTATTTTAATCAAATGATAAAAGTCACCAGCCTTGACTTAATATTTCTGTGTAGATTTATTAGGAATCAAAGCATGTTATTTTAATTGGAGGCTCACACACTTTGACTTTGAAAACCCCTGGTTCAGATATGTTCTGATCTCTACAGTAGCAATCAGAATAGTGTAAATCATCCCTTTAAAGGTAGTTAAAATTACTACGTTATAATGATTTTGCTACAAAGTATATTTAAGATGGTATAATATGTAGATGTGGTTAAGCAAGACAACCACTTCAATTTCTTTGCATGACACATTGCATTATCTGGAACATTAAAGGCATTCTATTCACAGATGAGAGTCTCTCTGGACCACTATAAACATCACATCCTTTGCATTTTACCACAAAAAATGTCCTTCACATATTATTAAAAAAACAGATATCATCCTCAATGACCTAGGTTATATATGATATAAGCTGATTTTTAAATTTCATTACAGGCTGTTTACACATCTGCAATAAAAGAGATTCATATATGAAATTGATACATAAAGCCCCTTTTAAAACAACACTATATTTGTTCAGTTTAAATATACATTCCAAAACTAAACACCTATACCAAAACATTATTGGTTTGTGACATGTACCATTATACCTCGAGCTTGTATGATTTAGTCCAAAAAAATCGAAAAAAATCAATTTCTCAATAAAATTAGCAGTGATTCCTAAAGCTCTTCCACTCACTAACATCTCTTCTGGGAACCCTGCTCGCTGTCTTGGCATGCGACTGGTTTATCAGAGAACTTACTCGTCCTCCACCATCTTACCTGTTGTGTTATCAAGTAACCGTTCCCTGTATGCAGTGTCTTTCTGTCCTACAGGGAGAATCTGATAAGCATCAACGAGCTCATTACAGTCATGAAGCAGATCCAGAACATTCCTGAACACAAGCTGCTCAGCATCGCAGACGCACTCGACGAAAACAAAGATGGCAAGATTGACATCGATGACGTCATCAAGGTAACAGGAAGTAAATCTTGAGATCAAAATTTATAAAAGAAAGCAATGTATAAATACCACATTTACTTCAGAAGTAATGGATTCTACATTGTTTGGAATTTTAGTAGGGATGCACTGAAAAGAAAATTCTTGGCCGAAAGAGAAAATCGAAAAAGAGGAAAGCAAGGCTGAACACTGAAACGCTGAAATACATTATGCCAATTATTAGTACCATTGTATTTATAGCTATGACTGTGTACTAACCTTACTAAAATCAAGACATTGCAACTGCATAACTTAATATTAAAGTTTCAAAAAATAAATCAATTACAAATTATGAAAATATTTATGTAGCACATTGCAACAATAGGTAATCACTTCTGGGGTTGGGGGGCTTATTACAGTAAAAAGTAGCAATTTTATTTTACCCAATAAATGCACAGATATTATCCACACATATTTATATAGTCAATCAAATGAAATTAAACAATTAATTCTTGGTGCAGATGAAAAGTAAAAATAAAAAGAGCATTTAGATACAGAACAAACCATCGTTATACAATAACTTGCCTAATTGCCCTAACCTGCCAAGTTAACCTAATTTAAGCTGTATAGAAGTGTCTTGAAAAATATCTAGTCAAATATTATTTACTGTCATCATGGCAAAGATAAAATAAATCAGTTATTAGAAATGAGTTATTAAAACTATTTAATAACGGTTTTGAAATGTGTTGAAAAAAATCTTCTCTCCGTTAAACAGAAATTGGGGAATAAAAATAAACGGGGGGCTAATAATTCTGACTTCAACTGTATATAACAAATTACTTGTGCTTTAAAAGAGAAAACGCAATGAACATACAGTGGCATTTGGAAGCACGTGGTCACTGGCCACTATTTGACTTTATTGATTGATAGAGTAATACTGAACCACTTTGATGATAGACTTTGGCTGAGGGATTTTAGAATGACCAAAACAACATTTTAGATGTTGTGTGGTTGTCCATTCATAATGTGGTTGGTCGGCTGGTTTGTCCATTAATGCTGCCATTTTTGTTATCACATATTTTTTAACAAAATCACATTACTTTTTTGAAGCGTATGCTAGATTTTATTTGGTAAATGTGTTTCCATTGTAGTTTATGCATATTTACAAAATGTATGCACCTTTTGGCATTTCTATTTAAGCTGTTTTATGCAATATTCCAAAATATGTATAAAAATAAATGAGTGGAAACTTTTTCAGTCTCGGCCAAGGATTTTCTAGAGATTTTCAATCAGGTTTAGATCTGGGCTGTTATCTGGCCTTTTCATTATTTTAGTGCTTTCAGCTTTATAGCTTTACCCATTTTCTGAATCTGCTGTCTAATTTTGACATTTGACATTTTATCATTGCTATTTTTAAGTCTCGTTTTTTTTTAAATGTCTTGTTTGTTATTTGTTTTTTGTACTGTGTTCAAAATATGCTTTAAAAACTTCTGTTTTACTCATATTAGGAAACTTTAAATATCACAAAACAGTAGGCCTGTTACAATAATCAATATATCGACTTACCACATGGACATGACCTCAAAAATTTTTGGGGATGCAAAATATATCACCCATACATACAAACCAACTCTAGCAACATTGTAGCTGATTGTGCAGCATCTCTATCTCTATTGGAGGTGTCAGCGTCAGTATGGTTTAAAAAAATGCTATAGTATTTACTATAAATCACTTTGGTATATTTTCATGTGGGTGTCTGACAACTGAAAATAGATCTGGTTGCAGATATCACAGCCTCTGTTACTTTTTACCTTGCACTTTTTTGTTTACATTTATTATTATTTATTTAGGATATGCGTTTTCACATTCTGATTCCAATGCCTAATTATTAAATAGTTAAAATGACTATAATTAAATGAAATATCCTTAAGAATAAAATATTATTTGTTGTTTGGAAGAGTGTACATGCATTGGGATAACATCATATTGCCATTCTAGTGAGTGGCATAAAATGGTCTGAAAATTACAATAATATAGTTTATCATAGATATTATCAGGGGTCACAAGAGCAGAACGAACCACCAACTATTCCGGCATATGTTTAACGCAGCACATGCCCTTCCAGCTGCAACCCAGGCATTCACACGCCTTCATAATATAATCATTTATATTTTGGTGCAATATATCGTACAACAAAAAATAGATACCGTGACAGGCCTACTAAACGGTGACCTCAGTTTAAAAAATTGTAGTTTGTATAAAGTTGATCTCCACTGTAGTGTCTTTTGATATTCTTTCGTTTTCTGTTTGACTCTGTATGTAAATTTGATGTTGATATTTATCTGATGTGTCGGTTAGGTGGTAGAGCTGATCGATAAAGAGGACATCGATATCTCCACCAACCAAGTTGCAGAGATCATGGTGATGCTACAAAAGGAAGAGAAGCTGGTGGAGAAAGAGAAAGCCAAGGAGAAGGTCGAGAAGGAACAGGCAGCTAAAATCCAAAACTAGATGTAGGAAATAGAGAAAGGATTCTAAAGCCAATGAAGCTTTTATGGTCCATTAATGTGTTCAGTGAGACTGAAACTAGTGCTGAGCTCCCATTCGTATTCACTCATATGAACAAATTGGCTTTGTTCGAATAAGACTGAAAGTGTAAAGAATGAATTGAGAAGTTTATTTATTAGAAGAAACTAAAAAGTAATTTAGTATGGAGCCTTGCACATGATGTAAAAAAAGAAAAGAAATGATGGCCAAGACTGGTTTTTGTCTTTGTACTAATTCATAACCAAAACAAATGAATTAATGGCTTGTTTTAATTAACTTGTGGTCATTATTTGGCTAAATTAAAAGTAACTAGTACAACAAAGCCATGATTTAACCAAAATGAGGAAACGAATCAAGCCATATGGATAAATTCCTATTTCATGGCTTTCCCTCATTAAATCTTGAGTTCTATAAAATCAGAGAGAAATTTTGGAAGAAAATCTGTTCAAAACCTCTTAAAACTGAAGTGTGTCATTTGCTGCGCCACTGCTTGTACAAAACAGACTGCGAACATTCTAGCTATAGCCCGAGTTTGAGGCTGAACTATTTTTGTGGTACAGAAATGATGCACTTTAGCTGTAAGATTCAAAAATATACATAAAAAAAGAGAAAATATTATTTCCATAATGATATACCCTGACAGTGATGTCATTTCCTGTGGTCTGAGGTCATTTCCTCTGTTTGCACGTCACATCCTGTCACTATCATTCCACTACTCATCCAGTTTTATTTACTCGTATTTTATTTCCAGTTCACAACTTTCACGAGATTCTTGAATGTTGCTCAGATGTCTCTGATATCACGCTCATGTTTATTCAGTAACCAAAGAAGGTTTATAACGCCTCATTTATACTTGTACATACACATTCAGGCCTCCAAGAACTGCAGCTTTATGTCACACAGCAAGGGACGTATCCCATTAACACTTGAGCTTTATTCAGGGCAGTTGTTTTTGTACCAACTTCACAATGGTAGCTGAGTAATTTATTCTATATTTTTTTTAAATTAGCTTTTATTTTGGAATGATTTGCGCATCACATTTACATTGTGGCCTTAGCAATCAAAAATCCCTTGTCCAAAAATATGCTCATGGGAATTTTGAATAGTTATCGTACACTAGCAGTAAATATCTTTAGAGTGGCCATCTCTGTTAGCTAGATAAAGTGTGTTTGTTGATGTTTGTACGTGTGGAAGAGCTGCTGGCTACCTGAAAGGGGTAAAAATGGAGGTCAGCCAGACAGAATCAGGGTACGGCTTTGCTATATAGTCAGTGTGTGACCTGGAGGATCACTCACTCCTTACATGGAGAGAGCGACAGCAGAGCACCTTCACTAACTGGAATGTGTGCATCTGCATGAGACTCACAAGCACACTCACTGGTAGCATAGTTTCCCAGGGCACATAAGGCAGGGAATGCATCATCTTAACCCTAAACATGTCATGGTGAAGGAGCAGCATGTCTAAACTCAAAATACAATGCTGTGTCTGACAGGGAGTCTACAGTAGGTGCCTATTTCACATCGTGTCCCTTAAAGAGACAGCTCAACCAAAAATGACAATTCAGGCCCCCTCATATTGTTCCGAACAGCTTTGAAAAGAATAGTTCAAACTAAGAATAATACAAAATATCCCTTAATTTACTCAACTGAAAGCCATCCTAGGTGCATACATCTTTGAGATTAACATAGTCTGAGTTCTAATAAGGGGATAGTTAACCCTTCAACCCTTCAAATACATAAATAAACAAACAAATAAATAAATAAATGCATTTTCACACAGTCAAGTTGTTCCGAACCTTTATCAGTTTCTTATTTTTTGTTGAACATGATGATATTTTGAAGAATATTGTAAACTAGCTGCCACTGGCTTCCATTGAGGGGAACATTTTTCAAAATATCTTCTTTTGTGTTCGACAGAAGAAATTTAATCAGATTTGGAACAAGTGCAGGGTGAGTAAATTATCTGTGAATTTTCATTTTTGGGTGAACAATCCCTTTAAATAGCATCCTGGTTTCTTCAGGCTTAGTAATGCAGTGAATGGTGCATGAGTTTTTTTAAACACCAAAAAGTGCACCGATCTATCATAAATATGGATATTTTCTTAGAAAAGCTCATCGCTTTGCTTCAGAAGACATTCATTAACAGGTAACACTTTACAATAAGGTTCATTAGTTAATGTTAGTTAATGCATTTACTAACATGAACAAACAATGAACAATACATTTACTACAGCATTTGTTCATGTTAGTTAACGTCAGTTAATGGAAATACAGTTATTCATTGTTAGTTCATGTTATCTCACGGTGCATTAACTAATATTAACAAGCATGAAGTTGGATGTTAATAATGCATTAGTGAATGTTGAATTATGATTAATAAATGCTGTACAAGTGTTATTCATGATTAGTTCATGTTAGTAAATGCATTAATTAATGAACCTTATTGTAAAGTGTTACCCATTAACATTCATTATTACCACTGGAATCAGATTACTTTCTTGATAGATAGATTCGCTTTTTGGAGCTTTAAAAACTCGGGCTCCATTCACTGCTATTACAAAGCTGGGTAATACTTTGACAGTTATTTTTATTTCTGTCAGAATGAAGGAAAGCGTATACACTTAGGAAGACTTGAGGGTGTTATGTGTATATCTGAGCTAAATACATATTTAAATCTGTTGAACGTAAAATTAGATGTTTAGCAGAATGTTCATGCTGCTTTTTCCATAAAAGAGAATGTTAGCAACAACATGAGGGAACTTCATTTTTTTTTTTATATTTTCAGATGAACTATCCTCAACTATCAACTATCCTTACCTATAGGGACCCTTAACTAAAATAACAGTGGTTAGGCTGTAAGCTATATTCAAGAATTTGTATTAGAACATCATATGATAGAAAAGTCCATGTTTGTGTATTTATAGAGCAAGTATTTTATGCTGACGAGAAATTGCACTATAATTTTTCAGAGCTTTAATTTTCCCATTTGGCGTGTCGATGTAGACTCAGGAAGATGCATGTAATGTCTTTGCACATTAAGAGAGATTTGTTTGGAAACGCACACTTGAATATTTAAAGTGGCAGGTGGGACAAAGTGTGAATATTGTACAAAGGTATAGAGATACCTTGGTTATAGTGTTTTGTTTTTGCAATTTTAAATTGAGCTCTCTAATTAATTTATATAAGACAGCGCTTGTGCACATACAAGTTACCACAAATGGAAGGGATTCAAAAAAATGAGACATGATGTAATTTGCATAAGCTAATTTAAGTGGATTACATTAATTATTTATGTTTCCCTTCAATGCAAACACATTTTGTCTTTCACAGTATTTTCTTGACCGTCCTGTATTTAAGTTCAGAACCTAAATACTGTTACACTAGTTAACTGAAGAATCCAAATGAGAGTGATATGTGCACAAATGTTAATGAAAAGAAGTATGACCCAAATAGAAGAATTTGATTTTGCTGTTCCAACAACTTATGTAATTCTACTATTTACAATCTATTGGTTCCAAGTCAAATAAAATCAAACTGATCTCTAAGTTGTGTACTTTTTTCTTTATTTTTTGTTTCTACTCCAATCCATGTACATTTTATATTTTCTATATGTCTTTTTGTCTTTGTTTTGATGCCTTTTCATTCCCCCTTTGCATTATTCGCCACATGCTTTCAGATCCAACAAATGTTATGACTTCTAAATTAAAGCCTCACTTAAATTTTGCATGTTTGTATAATATGAAATCAAAGGGTATTGTGAATTTAGAGCTAGGCGGCCTATAGTTTTCAGCTTTTACAAATAATAATGAAAAAATAGTAATTCAAAAAGATCTTGAACAGCTTTTAAATTCAGAAAGAGCTCCTGCTGAACTGAAAACAGGACAGTATGAGATGGTTTGGCACTGTAGGAGAGTCTTCTGAAGTATTAAAGCACACTTCAACTTAACTAGATTAATATATGTAATTGAATTGCACACACATTTCGATTGTGCTGTGCTATACACTTTTTTTTCAGGGTATATTTTTTATTGGAGGAAAAATAAGTGCTTAAACATAACGTTGAATTTGGAATTGAATTCTAATGAATGCCTTTCCTATTGAGGATTTGAATTTGCCTTTGAAGTTTTTGCATTTGAGAGAGTTATTACGAGTGCCCAAAATCTAAGTTTTGGAACACTCTTGACATTCAAAGTTTTCTACTTGACATTTTGATCTAATGACACTTTGGATCATAAAGAGATGCATCCAATCCAAGGTTTTAATGCCTTAATTATAGATACAAATGATGAAGCAAGTTCTCTGAACAGTGTTTCTCAACTACAAGGGCCCCAATTGCCTATAACTATATCAAAAGTTACTTTAAAAGTTTCAAAATGTCCATTATGACACTTATATTTAAAGGTAGCACTTTATTTTACACTGCATGCATATACTGTACGTATTTATCATCATCACAAACTAATAGCTATCCCTGAACCTAACCCCTATGTGGTAACCTTATAACAGTGGTAAAGTACTTTACTGGAATACTTATAGTGCAACTAATTTACACTCACCAGCCACATTATTAGGTACACCATGTCCCAACTGCTCGTTAACCCTTCAGGCATGTACATATGGTCAAGATAATCTGCTGCAGTTCAAACCGAGCATCAGAATGGGGAAGAAAGGTGATTTAGGTGACTTTGGACGTGGCATGTTTGTTGGTGCCAGATGGGCTGGTCTGAGTATTTCAGAAACTGCTGATCTACTGGAATTTTCACGCACAACCATCTCTAGGGTTTACAGAGAATGGTCCGAAAAAGAGAAAATATCCAGTGACTGGCAGTCCTGTGGGCGCAAATGTCTTGTTAATGCCAGAGGTCAGAGGAGAAGGGCCTGACTGGTTTGAGAAAGGTGGTAGGGTCAGAATTTGGCGTCAACAACATAAAAACATGAATCCATTCTGCCTTCTATCAATGGTTCAGGCTGGTGGTGTAATGGTGTGGGGCATAATTTCTTGGCACACTTTGGGCCCATTAGTACCAATTGAGCATAGTGTCAACCTGAGTATTGTTGGTGGTTTCTTGAACATGACAATGAGTTCACTGTCTGTACTCAAATGGCCTCCACCGTCACCAGATCCTCAATCCAATAGAGCACCTTTGGGATGTGTTGGAACGGGAAATTCACATCATGACGGATTAAGGCAGTTCTGAAGGTTCAACCTGGTACCAGTAAGGTGTACCTAATAAAGTGGCCGGTGAGTGTATATTAACAGTTCCATAATTAATAACCCTTTTCCGGTCTAGAAATCACAATTTAAAATAAGCCTTTCTAATAAACTATTCTCATTTTCACAAAGAAGTAAATCATGGGTGGTCTTTGAGGGTGTGAATGAAAACACTTTCTTTTTAGATTATTTTGTGCTTCAAAGCATAGACTTATGCCTGTGGTTTTTGGTCTCTATGAAAAAGACATTGATAGATTATTGCTGAAGTAAAAAAGTACAATAAAAAATGTAATTGAAGTTTGTGCGTATTGTTCTAAGAATGCATAAAAATACTGTTTGATCTATGCGCAGTTGAAGGCAAAATGATTAGCCCTTTTGTGAAATTGTAATTATTTTCCAATATTTCCCAAATGATGTTTAACAGAGCAATGACATGTTCACAGTATTTCCTATGATAGTTTTTTTTCTGGACAAAGTCTTATTTCTTTTAGTTTTGCTGGAATAAAAGCAGTTTTTACATTTTGTAAAAATAATTATTAATATTATTAGCCTTCCTAAAATACCATTTGTTTTCAAATGTCTACAAAACAAACTACTTTTGTCCAATGACTTGTCAAATTAATCTAGATGACCTATTTACCTTGTTAAGCAATTAAATTATAGTAAAATACTAATAAATATAAAATATCAATGAAAGTAAAATACAAAGTATCATATTTAATCATGGTAAAGACAAGATATTAGTTAATGAGCTATTATGTAAAAAAAGTTTAAATTAAACAGCACTTGGGAAATATATATACAGTCATATGTTTTCCTGGGAAAAATATTCTAAAGAAGCTGTTGACATGGAATTAAACCAGATTTTGTTAACAAAAATAATAAAACCTAAACAAAACAAACATAAAAATATAACAAACCAATCTGAAAAGAAAATGTTACGTGTAATAACAATGGAATGACAATTTACTGAACTATTGAAATATATTTAAGGCTTTTTTTTGTGATGGCAGCTTAAAGATGCCTCTCATTTGGAGAATGAAGTCAGGCATTGCTCAGGTGTGAGTTTTTTCACAGACTTCAACATAGTGTAAAAGTCTTGATGATTCTGTGGGTCTCGTCTTTTAAATCTGATCTTTATTTTGTGTTCCCTATTGGTTTTAAGTCAGGTTCTACAGCTTTATTTTTTCTGAAAGCATTTGAGAAGCATTTGAGAATTTCCTTGGCTGTGTTTTGGATCATTATCTTGCTGAAATGTCCACTCTGGTAGATGTTGGACTGGTTTGAGCTGCTGTCTGGGCTTTCACAGTCTTTCTACAGCTCCCTTTCTTCATGTGTTTAATACTGTGTCATTTCACTTTATTACACATAACTTAATTTGTAAACTAATTAATATTGTTTTCTTTGCATGTATGAATTTCAATGTCAAATATATGAATGACAATTTCAAGTCAATGGCACCTTTAGAAATATGTTTTCTGAGAAAAATGGTGACGTGTTGAATACTTATTTCCCCCACTGTATATATATTCAAAGCTTAAACTAAATCTTTTAAAATGTGAAACCCATAAATGTAAACAAGTTATGCTTTGATAAAGAAAAAAAGATTACAGCAAAATTTCTTTAGACCACGGTACATGATTTATAATTATCCTGTGTGTTTTTTATGTTAAAAGTTTTATCGCGTTTTGCACCAATTAAAGAAGTTAGAAGTTATCAAAAAAGCACCATTAGTGTATTAAATCATTTTGGGGGTTCCCTTGCGACTTTTCTGAAGTTTTTTTGCTTGAGAACCACTGTATAAATGAAGACCTGCTCATTCACTTTCGCTCTTTGGAGAGTGTACTATTTGCCAATCCACTTGGTGGTGCTGTAGCCTTAGACAAGAAAGCTAATCGCAATCATTTCAGAATATATCCATCTTTGATTATACTACAGGGTATGCCGTATAATTCATGAAGTAAACCCCCAGATTAAGTGAATAAATTCTGCTTTAATGCAAATTATCTCTCTGTTTCAACATAATAAGTGCACTAATAGAAGGAGAGTTGACAACAGACGGTCACGACATGCTAGCGCTGATATAAACACAGCCACTGTAACAGTCAGCTTATCATAAGTGTCTTAAACTCAAACAGTCTGACACCCAGACTGAAAAATGACTTGAAATCATGCCGTCTATAATAATAACCTGTAAGGACTTGAAGTGTGCTGAATAACTGAGGGCGAGAGACCGTAAATCATGATGCCCTGTTAGTAGCGCGAGGACTTGTAATAGGACACTGCTTGGTTTAAGAAGGCTCTTGTTTGTGCTAAACTTCTGTCCGTGATGAGGGTTTATGTGTGTTGCATGGTGGAAGATTACATACTGTATATGTTGTTTGCAGTCACTTTATAGACATAACAGTGCTGGGAGCACTCTTAACACACTAAATGATGCATGCTTTGTTTATATCAAGTTTATTAGGGATTTTTTTCTTTCTATTTTGTTGATAGCACTTTATTTTACAGTTCTGTTTTTATCAGCTGTTACATAAACCAGAAGATAACTATGTATAACCCTTAAACAGTTACCATGCCCAAAACTTTACCCTATAGCCCATTGTTTTTTTTTTTAGGTTTACTGGCTGGGTTACACTTTATTTTAAGGTGTCTTTGTTACAGTGTAACTATTCATTTTACTACAGAAGAATGTTAATTAATTACACGTACTTACTATAGCCTATGGTTAGGGTTACAAAGTAGGTTAGAATTAGGGTTGCATGCTATTATGCAATGTTTATTGTAACTGATATAACAAAGACACCATAAAATAAAGTGTTGTCATATAGGTCCATGTACAGATTGTAAAATAAAGTAATCATTTTTAAAATATTCAAACAAGCATGATAGGTGAATTGGGTAAGCTAAAATTGTCTGTGTGTATGGATGTTTCCCAGTGATGGGTTGCAGCTGGAAGGTCATCAGCTGTGTAAAACATATGCTGGATAAATTGGCGGTTCAGTCCGCTGTGGCGACCCCAGATTAATAAAGGGATTAAGACGAAAAAATAATGAATAAATTAAAACAGGCATGGAGAACCAAGAGGGATAGTTCTCAACACACACACACATGTACACACATTTGTATGGTTTAAGAGGACTCCCCATAGGTGTAATAATTTATATTGTATAATGCCCTTCCACTAAACCCAACCCCCACAGGAAACTTGTGGCAAATTTTAAACCCTGTTAAGCATGATTTTTAATTTTGACTTATGAGGACAGGAAGTTGTCCTTGTCCTTGTAAACCACCTTAATGGAGTACAACTATTCATACATGTCATTATATAATTACTTGTTTTCATAAACCACATAAACATGCACACATAAATAATGTTGGGGGACTTTTATGTTCTACTAGAAACTTCTTAGCCGAAACTATATGCCCCTGCTCATTTACAACAGTATTGCTTTATGTAATTGTCTTTTTCATTATATGTAGTAATCTCTGCTTTGCAACGATATTATACATATATATATATATATATATATATATATATATATATATATATATATATATATATATATACAGTTGAAGTAAGAAGTATTAACCCCCCTTTGAATTTTTTTTTCTTTTTTAAATATTTCCCAAATTATGTTTAACAGGGCAACACAGTGGCGCAGTAGGTAGTGATGTCGCCTCACAGCAGGAAGGTCGCTGGTTTGAGCCTCGGCTGGGTCAGTTGGCGTTTCTGTATGGAGTTTGCATGTTCTCCCTGCGTTCGCGTGGGTTTCCTCCGGGTGCTCTGGTTTACCCCACAGTCCAAAGACATGCAGTACAGGTGAATTGGCTAAATTGTCCGTAGTGTATGAGTGTGAAAGAGTGTGTATGGATGTTTCCCAGAGATCCGCTGCGTAGAACATGTGCTGGATAAGTTGGTGGTTCATTCCGCTATGGCGACCCCGGATTAATAAAGGGACTAAGCCGAAAAGAAAATGAATGAATGAATGTTTAACAGAGCAAGAAAATTTTCACAGTATGTCTGAGAATATTGTTTCTTCTGGAGAAAGTCTTATTTGTTTTATTTCGACTAGAATAAAAGCAGTTTTGAATTTTTTAAACACCATTTTAAGGACAAAATTAATAGCCCCTTTAAGCTATATATTTTTTCTGATAGTCTAGTGGTTCTCAGTTCCGGTCCTCGTGACCTCCCGCCCTGCACATTTTGTATGTTTTTCTTACTTAACACACCTGGTTCAGATCATCCACTCGTTAACGGGGAGATCGTTGTGTGTCAAATAAGAGAGGCATACAAAATGTGCAGGACGGTGGGTCACGAGGACCGGAATTGAGAACTCAGGGTCTACAGAACAAACCATTGTTATAAAATAACTTGCCTAATTACCCTAACCTGCCTAGTAAACTTAATTAACCTAGTTAAGCCTTTAAATGTCACTTTAAGCTGTATAGAAGTGTATTAAAAAATATCTAGTCAAATATTATGTGCTGTCATTATGGCAAAGATAAAATAAATCGGTTATTAGAAATGAGTTATTAAAACTATTATGTTTAGAAATGTGTTGAAAAAATCTTCTCTCCGTTAATCAGAAATTGGGGAAAAAAATAAACAGGGGGGCTAATAATTCTGACTTCAACTGTATATATATATTCACAAAATTGTAAGCAGCTATTTATTTTTTTTATATATTTTTTGTTACCAATGTCTTATCAATGACCAGTCAGAACAGCAGAGAGGCAGGGCTACCTTTTTTTTGAAGTACCCCTGACAAAGGTGTGGCGTATTTAGGCTAATTTGTTTAACATTAGTCATTATTTTTGGTATTAATTTTTTAATTAGTGATGCAGGAGTTTTCTTTATTTCCGAAAATGTATTTTGGGTAAAAAGAAAAAGGTGCTTAGTTGCTTTTTGTTGTTGTTGATGTGTTTGTGCCACAGAATGTTGCGAGTGTACTCTATGTTTACATCGATCAGGTCACTCATCATCATGCTGTATCACTGTAGCAGCTGTTTTACTCATATTACACTGTATTGAATGTTCTTTTTCACTCTAGCACTTTCACAATGGTTTCCTGAGTGAGGACAGTTGAATGTACTATGTGCAATGAAATTTTGTCGGTAAGTTTTTTAGATGGTGTACAGCTGCCTAGCATTTTGCTAAATAAAATGGTCAAAAATGAACTGTCTTTGCACATACACAAACACGTGCTTCCATCTGTTTCCATCTCAGTATGAAAAATAAACAAATTGTGATCTCATATTGTGACTAATTTTTAATCATCAAGGTCCACTTGTTTTACTACGTTTTATTTAGTTTTTTAAATCATATTTTTAAAGTAATTGACTAATCTGTTCTGTTTTGACGCTTTGTTTGAAACAAATTTGACAGGCATGCCACTAAACTTGCAAGTAATAATAATAATAATAATAATAATAATGCATTTTATTTAAAGGCGCCTTTCATGACACTCAAGGTCACCGTACAGGACAGCAAGAACAATCAGTTCAAATAAAAACACAATAAAAGTCAATAGAATACAATACAAATTTAAAAAATGCAGTCGGGTTAAAGAGTTGTTCTGAACAGATGTGTTTTGAGTTTGGATTTAAATTGTGAAAGAGAGTCTAAATTACGGAGATCAGGTGGAAGTGAATTCCAAAGCTGAGGAGCAGAGTGGCTGAAGGATCTGCTCCCCATGGTGACAAGGCGGACAGAGGGAACAGTGAGGTCAATGGAAGAAGAAGACCTGAGTGTTGGAGAAGGTGTGGCGATATGAACAAGACTAGTAAGGTATGGAGGAGCAAGATTGTGGATGGCTTTAAAAGTGAGAAGAAGTATTTTATAATTAATTCTGAAAAAGATGGGAAGCCAGTGAAGCTGTTGTAGAATGGGTGTGATGTGACAGATGGAGGGGGTTTTTGTGATAATACGGGCTGCAGCGTTTTGTACCAGTTGTAATTTATGAAGAGTTTTATTTTATAACACTGTTATGTTTTAATAACCGTTTCACATATTATTATATGCTGATGTACTCCGAAAACCATAAGGTTCATCTTGGTTAAAATATATAAATATTCATAGTACATATTAAACAAGATACAAGCAACATGATTAAAACAACACAGTCTCACAATCTCGTAACTTTTTTGATTCAGTGGCTAATTTTGATTCATTTGTATGAACTCTTTTGCACATTTTTGTACAATTTGCAAGGTTAGGGGTGGGGTTTGGGGGGCACACCTCCTTTAAAAAATCATACATAATACCAGCCTGATTTTAGCCCAATCAAGGATGTTGTATTGATTCGTAAGCAACAGGATGCTTCAGGATGGCAAAATTGATAAATATGTCACATATGTTGCATCTGGGGGCAGCACGGTAGCGCAATGGGTAGCACAATCGCCTCACAGCAAGAAGGCAGCTGGTTCAGGCTTGGCTGGGTCAGTTGGCATTTCTGTGTGGAGTTTGCATGTTCCCCCCGTGTTTGCGTGGATTTCCTCCGGGTGCTCCGGTTTCCCCCACAAGTCCAAAACATGTGGTATAGGTGAATTGGGTAAGCTAAATTGTCCGTAGTGTATGTGTGTGAATGAGTGTGTATGGATGTTTCCCAGTTATGGGTTGCAGCTGGAAGGGCATCCGCTGCCAAAAACATATGCTGGATAAGTTGGCAGATCATTCCACTGTGGTGACCCCAGATTAATAAAGGGACTAAGCCGAAAAGAAAATGAATGAATAAATGAATGTTGCATCTGATGCTTTAAAACACCTGAACATAAGGACTTGCAAGAGTGTTTTCCATGGTTTTTTCCAAATGGAATATATCACACTCAGAAGGGCATTTGCATTTGGTCGCCATATTCAAGAGTCATTGCAAATCAAAGTGCTCAAAACTGCCCACTTTGAAGTAGTGATTGGAAAAACAAAGACAAAACATGGAATAAAACATCCTTTTGGCGACTCAGTAGGTAGTGCTGTCGCCTCACAGCAAGAAGGTTGCTGATTCGAGCCTCACCTGGGTCAGTTGGCGTTTCTGTGTGGAGTTTGCATGTTCTCCCTGCGTTCGCGTGGGTTTCCTCCGGGTGCTCCGGTTTCCCCCACCGTCCAAAGACGGTACAGGTGAATTGGGTGGGCTAAATTGTACGTAGTGTATGAGTGTGAATGAGTGTGTATGGATGTTTCCCAGTAATGGGTTGCAGCTGGAAGGGCATCCGCTGCGTAAAACATGTACTGGATAAATTGGCGGTTCACTCTGCTGTGGCGACCCCAGATTAATAAAGGGATTAAGCCGAAAAGAAAATGAATGAATGAATGAAAACGTCCTTTTTTCGAGCATATTGCAAACTTTTTATTGAAAAAAACAACAACTATAAATGCACTTAGCTTATCATCTGATATCATTAAATGATATGTGTCTGCATAATATGTGTTCTTAAATACTTTTTCAAGGCTTATTTATTGTTTGCTCTATGATGGGCTGTGCTAAACAGGCCACCAAGAGACTAATATTATTGCTTTTAATTTGACAAAAGTCTAATTAAAACTTGTACACTCATAAGAACTCATAAAACTAAACCGAGATCAGGTAAAAACTATGAAACCTGCAAGCGGAAAACCATTGAATCATTGTTTTACTGAAATCACGTGACCTTGCCAATTTGATACGCACTGCAAACCATTGATTCGAAACAAAAGATTCGTAAACCAGGATTTTTTTAATAGTGTATGAACTATGTGTCTCACCATGTATTGTATCTTTTCTTAAACATACAGTATAGTGTAAAAGCATGTTTATTACTAAGGAAAGTCAAAACAATCAAACAAAAATATATTTTATTTGAACACATCACATCACATACCTGTGCATACGGTACACAGTATCGTCCTGTCTAGTATTGTGAAAAGGCAAAGCTGAAAATTGTGTTGATATTTTAGCTGGCTAAGTCTATGGTTAAAGCGCCACCCAGCAGTCCAAAGCTGCAGGTGCTGTTCCTGCCGCAAATGTGGTGGCAAGTGCGCTGGCAGAGGGAACATTTTAAAGTGTTAAAGGGCACCTATTTGAACCCTTTTTCAAGATTTTCTGTACGTCTTTTGTGTCTCCAGGATGTGTCTGTAAAAAATCTGATTATTTATGATACATTTTTAAATCTGGGAAATTTGAGCTGTTATGTCATTGTAGCTGTTTTTATTGCCTGTGCCTCTAAAGCTGGTTCTCCCCGCCCACTGTTCCCACGTGCATGTCAGAGCTGTAGGCTTTACGTAGATAAACAGTACAGTGACAGACAAGAATGAAGCAGATCTCCCTTACAATAAGAACTTTATTAACGGTTATTTGTTATATTTGTTGTGGAGTTAATTCAAGCGTTTCTGCAGCGGTGATTCACACACAATGTCGTTATAAAGTTCGCTCGCGCCGTACACACACTAACACACACGTTTAGCTTTGCATGTTTTTGCACAGCAAATGTGCGAGGATACACGTTAATATACACTGCTGGACATCCGTTATGTTAATGTACAAAATAAACCTGATTTAACGTCCACAAACCGGGATTGAAGCGTCTTCTTTTAGAATTGTACTGACACTATGCAGCTGTGGTGAAGAATTACGTAACGATTTTATATTGTCTATATTAAAAAGATGCACTGTTTTAAAAACGTTTTAGACTTGCAAAATTAAATCTGGATCACATTTGATGATTGATGATCACAGAGAGCTGAACAGATCTTTTAATCCCAGTTGCTTTGCGCACGTCCTGTCTTGTTGATATCCCACATAGCAAACGGACTTGGCCCAAATGTGGCTTTATTATGGCACTGCTGGCGAGTTGCCAGCACTGGCATGCATAATGTCAGCCGAATGTGGGCCATGCATGGCAATGATAGCACTGCATGAATGACGGCAAACTACATTTGGGCCAGTTGTGGATGAGAGGTGTGTGGCCCAGATCAGTGTAGCGATTGTTCACATTGTTTTGGCAACATTAGGTTGGGTTATGGCTCAGTTTTTGGTGTTTCTGGTTAAAGTATAAACTTATAGCGGTAACACTTTACAATAACAGTACATGAATAATGATGTATTAATGTGCAAACTAAACATTACTTTATTATGAATTAATGATGAGCTAAGGTATGCACTAATCATGAACTAACTTGAACTACAACATGATTCACATGAGATCATGTGTGAATAACGGCTACCTTAATTACTTGTTAGTACATGTTGTTAATTAATGTGTTAATTAACATTTAAGTTTAAGCTAAACGTAACCAACATGAACTCATGAGCTGTTAATGTATGATTATGTCATGACTTTACTTGGAGGGGCACATCATCATTAACTCATCCTTAACTACTCATAAACTCCTGTTCATGCTGATGTTGACAGAACACTTTTCTATTGTTATTCAGTGTAAACAAACTAGTTGGACGTGCATAAGGAGTTCATGAGTAGTTAAGAATGGGTTAATGATGATGTGCCCCTTCAAGTAAAGTCACAACATAATTATATATTAAGATATCATGAGTTCATGATGGTTAAATTAAGCATAAACTAATGTGGTAATTAATACATTAATTAACAAACAATCATGTACTAACAAGTAATTAAGTTAGCCGTTATTCACACATGAACTCATGTGACTCATGTTGTAGTTCAAGTTAGTTCATGATTAGTGCATACATTAACTCATCATTAATTCATAATAAAGTAATGTTTAGTTTACATATTAATACATCATTATTCATGTACTGTTATTGTAAAGTGTTACCCTTATAGCTGAGAATCGGTACCAATAATAAACCTGTTTTGGCCCAGTTCAGGGCCAGTTAAGGGTGATAAATTGCCTGAGATTCAGGCCAGTTATGGCCCATGTGTGGCCCTTGTCTTTAATCCAGTTATGGGCCACTTCAGGACCGTCATTCTTTGCGATACTTGGGCCGAGGGAAAACTTATTGTGTGGCCAAGAGCTGAGCCAGAAAACATTTGCTATATGGGATTATATTCGTTACTACGGGGATTTGTTAATACACATCTGTCAATAAATTTGGTGGACAGAGAAACTGCACTCTTACGTCACGTTGCGGTGGGCCTCAAAATGAGAGGGATTTGAATCCTATTTTAACGTCAGGAAATTTAAAAAAAGAGACTTGTTGTGTTTATGACTGTGGACACAATATACCGACACACAGTTCTATCCAAAGGTTTTCATCATAGGTGCCCTTTAACATATGTACAAATGTCTGTTTAAGTGGCTTTTCTGGTGAAAAGACAGACAGTACGAAACATGCTGCTTAGGTAGCCATTATTTGTTTATGCTTTTGTAAAATGAGTTGCTAGTTTTACCTTATGGATGATGACGCATGTTGTTAAAGTTGGCAAGTAATGCTTTAATGACAAGCATTGTTTAGTCTCACATGTTTCTTGTCCAGACACAACAAGAATTTATTAGTTCAAACAAATAATCACAGTCTATCGTAAGACACAAAAAATACGGTGTTGTGTGAACCTGGCAATTGAGACAAAATCCAAAGCAAGCAATTATGGTTAAAAAGCTTGGTTCAAATATATTTTTTGTATTAGTTCAATAAACTTGTAGGATGTTTTCAGGATCGTGTCAGAAGATAGAACATTTGATTTCTCAGTTCATCACTCTTTCAAAAGCTGAATTTACAGTTACATGATGTTTCTTACTCTGAGGTACAAATGTATTCCATAGATTATGCTGATTTACTTGTAATTTTTTCCAAACTGCTTAGGAATTGTGCAAAAAAACCAGTGTGTGTAAGTTCAGCATGCACTTGTGTCGACCTAAAAGGGAATTACACATCAAATAAAACAGTTTTGAAATTTAGCCTTTGGAGAGACGTGTTTTGGTGGGAAAATGCTGTGTATGTGCGAGAAGTCAGTGGAAAGAGTGCATGGAGGCTGGAGAATGCTCACGGAGCAAACATTTACACTGGACTTACGACACTGAGATGTTGCTGACGTCAGAGGAGAACACTCCACTTCATTCTCTCCAGTTGGCTTGGCACACGCTGCATTGAGGCTCACTGAGACTTCAGCTGGGCATGACGAGCGTCTTGTGTTTTGCTTCTGTTTAATCAGCAGTTGACATGCTCGTGGTGACGCCTGCACCTGAGGAGACTTTGGGTTAGTTTGGGATGAATGAGGTTTGTTGCGTGGGTATCAAGAGGTCAAGGTTTGACGGGTTAGCACCTGCTGGTTATCTAAGTGGAAAAAACACTGTTCTGTTGATGCCCATTCAGAAGTAGCCGTATTCACTTTGTTTTTCACGGTTCTGCCATTTGCTCTCTGGCTGGCATTTGTAAATGAAAAGTGCATGGCTTCCAGTGTTGTTCACTTTTAGCTGTACAAAACAGCGCCATATGTTGTTTGATATTGCAACTGGCTTATTTCTTAACATATACACTACCTTAAACATATACACTACAAAAGTCTTGTCTCCTATCCAAGTTTTAGGAACAACAAATAATAACTGGACTTCTAGTTGATCATTTGTGATCAGAAGTGGTTTATATGAAAGACAAAAGGCTCTAGATTACGCTTATTTTACCAAAATAAAATATGATCATGCCTTGATTTTTAATTATTTAATTAGAAGAATAAGGTCTGACTTTGCTTAGACAAAAGTCTTGTCACTTAACAGAAATAATGTACAGTATAGAATATAAAGTCATGCTGCAGTGGAAAAACTATTAATATTGTGTATGACTCTCATGAGCTTGGAGGACTGCATCCTACATCTCTGCAATGACTGATATATCTTATTAATAAAGTCATCTGGAATGGCAAAGAAAGCTTTCTTGCAGGAATCCCAGAGTTCATCAAGATTCTTTGGATTCATCTTCAATGCCTCCTCCTTCATCTTACCCCAGACATGCTCAATAATGTTCATTTCTGGTGACTGGGCTGGCCAATCCTGGAGCACCTTGACCTTCTTTGCGTTTGGAAACTTTGATGTGGAGGCTGAAGTATGAGAAGTTGCTGAAGAATTTGCCCTCTCCTGTGGTTTGTAATGTAATGAGCAGCACAAATGTCTTGATACCTCAGGCTGCTGATGTTGCCATCCACTTTGCAGATCTCTCACACACCCCCATACTGAATGTAACCCCAAACCATGATAAGATTTTGTCAGGTAGTGTATATTTTAAATGTAATATTTTAATTAGAAAATGTAGCTTAACATAATAACAGTTTTACACATTTATATATTTTTTTTATAGAACATTGATTAAATTGGAAAAGAGCAAGCTATTGTTTTAATGTGTTTTCAAAATGTACATTTGGTTTTATGTTTATTCATTTATTAGACACTTTTATTGAAAGTGAAATACAAATGAGGATAATATAAACACTAAAGAGCAGCAATGTATAGATGCCATAAGAAGTATAAGTTAGTTTAGCAGTTTTTTAATATGGCGTTGTAATAAGAAAGTGTTTCAGGTGGTTTGTCAATCCCACTCACCTGTATGAAGCACCCTCAGGAATGCGCAATGTTTTCCCAGAACATGGAGTGTTTATAAGAAATTGTCTGGAGCACATGGTTGGGTAAAAAAGTAATATATTACAATTTTAAGCCTATCTTACTCTTTAAATAAAGACAATGCAATTTAACATAACATCCTTTCACATTAGTCCCTTAAAATTAACACTTATAAGTAACACATTTGGTTACTTTTTAAAAAGTCACGATTGTAGTATATTACTTTTTTCTCAACACTGTATATAGAGAGGGAAGATGAACACTGAATTGGAGCAAACTTTAAAAGATGCTGGTTTATTTCAGTGCAAGTTTGGGTAAAATAAAGACAAACCCAACCGCCAGGTTAAGTCTTAAATTAAATTCATATTGCAACTTTTCGATCAAACCCAATTGTTTTGTTTTTGCCCATGTTTTACCCAAATTTGTGTTAAAATAATTACATTTCGGAATTAAAAGCTGCACTGGTCTCACAAAATGAAGCCATTTTGAGATTTGTAAAAATGTGCTAGGATCTTTTTATAGTCAGTGTATGCCATTTTAAAGATTGTGATTCATCACTGCATTATTGTCATTAGTGGTAAACTGTGGTGTCTAACTTCAGTATCATCTATACCAGGGGTAGCCAAATCTCTACATTTTAAATGATTAGTTTTCTTAAAATGAATTTACAACTAAAAATGATATATATTTTTTTATTTTATAAATTTGACTGCTGGACTGCTCCATGATGGATATTTTATTTTGTAATATTATTATTATTATTATTATTATTATTATTATTATTATTATTACATAAAATTACATTATTATAATAATATTATATTTCATTGTATATTAAATAATATTTAATTATGTTAAAATTGTATTTGTTTAACTCTCACCATACAATATATGGTAGAAAACGATGTTATATACAGTATAGGGGAATTACCAACCTACGTCACACATGACGTCACACGAGTTCAACCCCTTATACCGGTTGCAAAAAAGACAATAGCAAACATGTCGTATTGTGCGATAGGATGCCAAAATCGAAAACTTAAATTTTACCGTACACCACACTGCTTTTAATGCCAACCGAAGACGTCTTTGGCTAACAGCCATCAGAAGAGCTGAATGGAGTGAGGACCTAATAAAAAATGCTCGACTCTGCAGTTCTTATTTCATATCAGGCAAGTTCACGCTATGCTGAATCATACACATTACTCGTTTTTGATTGCAGCAATGATTTCAGCTAAAACAGTTAAATATGGTGAATTAAACTGCAGACACTGAATACTTAGAATGAAATGTAAAAGTGTACGTTCACATACCCTGCCATACAGGTGTAGTTCGCTGTCAAGATGCAGTTGTTTTGCTTGTTGCTGATTACCCAGGCCTTGTACATTTCCGTCTTCTTTCCTTGTCTTTGCAGATCCTCAGTTTTTAGCACTACAAAGTTTTGAATCTGTTAATCATGGAACATTATTTCTTGCACATGACCACACAGAACAACATTGTAGGCATCCAAAGACTTGTAGGCCTTTAACTTCTCTCTTGTAAAATCACTTGGAGTTTAATGAGATAGTTGTATATTTCGGGCTGGATGCTTGGCCATTTTGTCTTATCCAATATCCATTGGGAGGGTGTTATCGCAAATGGACCTGTCAGATGAACGCCGCTCACTTTAAAGTTCATTTTGTCAAATAATTGTGCTTATCGTTTGGGGCCATCTGTTATAATACACTGAAAGCAATATGTAAATAATAAATATTATATGTAATCAATATAACTTATCTCGGTAACACTTTACAATAACAGTACATGAATAATGATGTATTAATGTGCAAACTAAACATTACTTTATTATAAATTAATGATGAGTTAAGGTATGCACTAATCATGAACTAACTTAAACTACAACATGAGTCACATGAGTTCATGTGTGAATTACGGCTACCTTAATTACTTGTTAGTACATGATTGTTTGTTAATTAAAGTATTAATTACCACATTAGTTTATGCTTAATTTAACCATCATGAACTCATGATATGTTAATATATAATCATGTTTTGACTTTACTTGAAGGGGCACATCATCATTAACCCATTCTTAACTACTCATGAACTCCTTATGCACGCCCAACTAGTCAGTTTACACTGAATAACAATAGAAAAGTGTTCTGTCAACATCAGCATGAACAGGAGTTCATGAGTAGTTAAGGATGAGTTAATGATGATGTGCCCCTCCAAGTAAAGTCATGACATAATCATACATTAACAGCTCATGAGTTCATGTTGGTTACATTTAGCTTAAACTTAAATGTTAATTAACACATTAATTAACAACATGTACTAACAAGTAATTAAGGTAGCCGTTATTCACACATGAACTCATGTGACTCATGTTGTACTTCAAGTTAGTTCATGATTAGTGCATACATTAACTCATCATTAATTCATAATAAAGTAATGTTTAGTTTGCACATCAATACATCATTATTCATGTACTGTTATTGTAAAGTGTTACCCTTATCTCTAATAACAAACTCTGTACCGCATCAGATGTCATTCCCCCGCTGTAAATGCTAGTGCTCCTGGGTTTTTTCTGCAACCTCGATGCGTGCACATCCTGAATGTTTACAAACCGGTAATTACGCTATAGTTTATAGGTATAATTTATACTTCTAGATATTTCCTGCTTACCTTGCTTATTGGTTAAACCCGCCCCTGCTGGCACTGAAATGACCACACAATTGTAACAGAAGGTGCCCAGTGTTTTCAGCATCAAGTCAAATCACTCAATTCAAATTCAGTTTTGATCTTCAAACAAACAATGGACAATAAAAAATATGTATATACTGTGTCCATATGCATATACTTTGTCAGAATAAATTTAGCTTTGTTTCTTTGTTCATGGTTCTTCCCTCTCTCACACTTTACTATAATAATTGACAAAAAGACAAGAGAACTACAAAGGTTTCCAAACCTGAGCTTTATGAATGCTAATGCTTGTTTGAACACTAGGGGACAGTGTATGATAAGCTCGACCCCTCTGAATATCTCCTGATGATCATCAGTCGATCCAATGGCTCTTATTTTGCTCTTTTTAATATTTGTCTCATTCAGATTTGTCATTTTGCTGGATTCAGGCAAAAATATGTAAAGGAAAATCTCCAGAAATGAAAATCCACTGTAGCTTACAGGACAGTATGTAAACCAGAATAGCATCTCTTGTTATTTTTCTCCCACTTCTCCTCATCCTCCATCACCGTTGTGTCTGATGTATGTTTTCCAACTGTAGGGATATTATTGGATAGCATATGTTGAACTACACACCGCACTCAAGCAAACTCCTCTCTCGCCATGAGTTCCCAGTCTGCCTGTAATAATATTGTTCCTCAAAGTCCTCTACAAACACATCACCTCTCCGCTGCTCGTTCCCCTCAGTCAGCCTGCTTCACCCTGGCGCCAGCAGTCACCAGAAGCCTGGCAATGAGACCGGGAAACGTGGTTACCATGCCAGCCTTTGTGGTCAGTAAGAGATGATCTCGACTAGTCGTGAGAGTCCAGAAGAATTGAAGAAAAACAAACAACCGTGGTGTGCGTTTAGGGAAAAAGACCACATGGAGCAGTTTTGATATTCTGAGGTTTGCCCTTGCTTGAAAGCAGGAATAGGATCGCGTACCCACTGCGAAACAGTCTGCTGTGTAGTATATACTGGCCCTGGGGCCTCAGCGGGATCCGCTTTACACATGCAATCCATCAGGTGTGTGTGATGCAGGCCCACGCAGGGTTAAACATACTGCTCGCAAACACGTCCCGGATCATGTGCGTGCTGATGAGGAACCGATGACAGCCGTGTATAACTGCTGGCATGTTGAGCCACTTCTGTGCTGTGCTGTGCTGTGCTGTAAACTGGCTTGACTGAAGTGCACAAACATCGGGCCGGTATCGCTATATGGCTGGAATGGTAAATATTGACCTTTTCTGTTGCCTCACCCTTCATTGTGATTGTTTGGTCTAATATGCTGCTTGAGCGTTCAGTGGGTTTGAGCTGACGGACTTGAAGGTTTGAGTGTGTGTTGCCACTGCAGAAACAAATCTGTGGTCATGTAAATAAAGAATACTATGAAATCTGGATTTCATTTAGTCATATTTATAAAACCAATAGTTAAATAAATTTGTCATGAACAATGTTTTGGCCAGTTTTTTTGGTTTTAGTCCAAGCCTAAAGCTTGTAACTAATACTAATCAATAATAAAATCATTAATTTTCCTTCAGAGGTCGCCACAGTGGAATGAACCACCAACTATTCCAGCATGTTTTACACAGCGGATGCTATTCCAGCTGCAACCCTGTATTGGGAAACACCCATACACACTCATTCTCTCTCTCTCTCACACACACACACACACACACACACACACACACACACACACACACACACACACACACAGACACACACACACACACACACACACACACACCACACACACACACACACACACACACACACACACACACACACACACACACACACACACACACACACACACACTACAGCCAATTTAGTTTAATCAATTCACTTATACTGTATGTCTTTGGGGGAAACCGGGGCACCCATAAGAAACCCACACAAACAGGGGGAGAACATGCAAACTCCACACCAAAATAACAACTGGTCCAGACAGGACTCAAACCAGTGATTTTCGTGCTGTGAGGTGACATTGCTAACTACTGAGCCATTGTGCCACCGTGTAACTAACTAACTAACTAACTAACTAACTAACTAACTAACTAACTAACTAAATAATATAATATAATATAATATAATATAATATAATATAATATAATATAATATAAAATAAAATAAAATAAAATAAAATAAAATAATATAACATAATATAATTGTAAAGTAAGGCATAAAGTACATCCAGGCAATGGTTATTGCAGATTAAAGCCTGACTGAAAGGTTTTATTCTGTAAAGACAACCATCTTGGATGTACTTTATCCTAGTTTTTGCATGGCTACTTGCCACAAAACATAAAAATTAGACACAAAACGTTGTTCTGAGTAAATATATACTAACTTGCGCATTATTTAGTCACAATATGGCGGCAAGCAGCCAAAAACGAAAAGCTGTAAGAAAAAAAGCTGGCTCTGGCTGAATAGAGAATATTCTAACCTATGTGTTATTCGTTCACTAGATGGCGCCAAACTGTCAAAAACAGCCAAAAAAGATACGGATACATATGAATGTGGATGTAAGTGTATAAATTTAAACATATTCACCGATGGTCAAAGTCATAAGGTAAAGGCAAAACAAAACTTTTCCATCTGGACCTCGTTCACGGGACTCCACACTTGTAAACACTTGCTCCAATGGGTTTGGGCGGCTCTTGGTCCCGCCCACACTCATCAGCGCTATCAAGCCGACCAATCAGTGTTTGCATTACATTTTTTGAGAGGTGTTCGTCAGTGTCGGCAATGGCCACGGCGAGGGCTATGCGACCACATCCAGGCTGCACCAGAGCATATGCGTGTGGTTGACGCAGAAGTGTAAATCAGCCTTTATCCTGCTTATTACATGATTACTTGCACATAATACGTAAAAATTAGACACAAAACATTGTTCTGAGCCATGATTCAGTTCATTCATCCTTTAATTGAAGGCAAATCTGACGAATTAAAAAGGACTAAAAGGAGCATATACTAACCTATGCATTATTCAGTCACAAGATGGCGCCATACAATCAAAAACAGCATGACAGACAAACATGTTTGAATGTGAACGCATTCACTGACAGTCAAGACGATTCGAAGTACTTACCTTGAAATGTCGCAACTGACCAATCAGAATCAAGTATTCCTGACAGCAATATAATATAATATAATATAATATAATAAAATATAATATAATATAATATAATATAATATAATTCATACTGGCGATGCAGTGGCGCAGTAGGTAGTGCTGTCGCCTCACAGCAAGAACGTTGCTGGGTCGCAGGTTCCACCTTGGCTGGGTCAGGTTCGAACCTCTGCTGGGTCAGTTGCCGTTTCTGTGTGGAGTTTGCATGTTCTCCCTGCGTTCGCGTGGGTTTCCTTCGGGTGCTCCGGTTTCCCCCACAGTCCAAAGACATGCGGTACAGGTGAATTGAGTAGGCTAAATTGTCCGTAGTGTATGAGTGTGAATGAGTGAGTGGATGTTTCCCAGAGATGGGTTGCGGCTGGAAGGGCATCCGCTGCGTAAAAATGTGCTAGATAAGTTGGCGGTTCATTCCGCTGTGGCGACCTCAGATTAATAAAGGGATTAAGCCGACAAGAAAATGAATGAATGAATAATTCATACTACATGGCTGTTTCTGATTTTGATTGGCTGATGGATAAAGTGTGCCATTATATTAAGATAAATGCACAAGTAGTTCTTGGCTGCATTAAAGTTCCACATTAGTACGCCAAATTAATTTTGATATGTCATAGCATGCAACAGGCTTTGGATGTGTAAGATACTAGTCTTATATACATGATTGGTTTGAGGACAAAAAAACTAACAAATGTCTTGGAATACAACATCTGAACAATGTATTTAGGGGTGAAAACCAAAGTATAAGCAGAATAATTGGTTCCAGTTTGGTGAATTATTAGAAATTAATGCATTACTTTGTAATAATTCAATGGCCGTCATTAATTATTATTCATTTCATTTTCCTTTGGCTTAGTCCCTTTATTCATCAGCGGTCGCCACAGCGGAATGAACCACCAACTTATCCAGCATATGTTTTACACAGCGGATGCCCTTCCAGCTGCAACCCAGTACTGGGAAACATCCATACACACTCATAAACTCATATACTATAGCCAATTTAGTTTTTTCAATTCACCTATAGCGCATGTCTTTAGACTGTGGGGGAAACTGGAGCACCCGGAGGAAACAGACAGAACTTCCACACAGAAATGCCAACTGACCCAGCTGGGACTCGGGCCAGCAACCTTCTTGCTGTGATGATGACTGCTAACCACTAAGCCACTGTGCCCCCTCATCCTCAATTATTAATTACAAAATAAAATAAAATGGAAGTGATGTTATGAAAGGGTGCAGAGAGTTTCAGGGGGCTTTCTTGCTGTCAATCATTCTGCCCATTCAGAGTGAGTAGTCTATATACAGTATGGGAGGCTGAGAGTACGTGACCTTGGAGCTACTTTCATGGGTTTGAAGAGTGCAGTGCAAAACATTCACAATTTTTTTTATTCAATAATGGCTTACATAGAACATAAAGAGGGGGACCAAAAAGCAAGTGACATTGAGCAGCAATAAAGGAATTCATCTCCGGAGGAAGCTGAAAGGTTCCAGTCTCTCGAAAATCAACGCTAGAGATTTTCACTAAACTATCTTGTCACTGTTGCTGACTATCACAGAACATGTCACAAATGTGAACGCAAAACTTCAGACAAGTCTTCTTGCATTTATCTGTTTATAATGAATCTTGCCTGTTGTACACTGTGGAATTAATGCCAACTGGGATCTCGCAGTGTGCTGTGGCTTACAGCTGGGAACATGTTCGTACAGACCAGCAACAATCGTAAAGTGCTATTATGAATGGTATGTGCACCCGGCTTTACAGACAAACTAGCACATCTATAGGGGGTCCATTTATAGAAACAGTTTACAGAGTCTGCTATCCAGTAACCTAAACCCCACTAAAGGCCTTTGGGATGAACTGCACCGTTAACTAGACCTCATCACCCAACATCAGGTTCCAGGCCTCACTGATGCTCATGTGTCAGAATTGAAGAAACTATTGGAAACTTTCCAAGCCAGGCTCATTGGAAATACGTGCCTCAGCCTACATTTTTGTAATACGTTAAATATGTTGCTCCGTGTAAGTTTGGTTGCATGTTTCAGATAACAAATCCACTAGAAAGGCCATTTTTGCGAATCCAAAATACATAATTTAGTAGGGATGGGATGGTTCATGAAAAACCCAAACCATTCAGATCTCTTGTCACGGTTTGGTACGCAAGTGTAGAGAATGGTTCATGTATTTAATTTTTTTTACAGTAAAATCATTTTAACATAGGCTCATTCTGAAAATGTAGATCCATTTACATTTTTTGGAGACCTTGAATTATTTAGCCAGAGCTATGTATGGCTGTATTTCATTTTTAAAATGAACACTACAGGCGATATGACGCTGTTCCTTTTTGCGCTTACCAGCTGACCGTTAACCTCCGAATGGACGGCATTCCCACTGTAACCAGTTTGTGCTGTTAACTCGCCATGTATGTCGGCGGACTTAAGACGCAGAGAGGAGTTGACCACGCTGACAGAGTCCGGTGAAGAACAGTTCCAGAAAGCGGGTAAGACAAAAACAGAATCCAAAAAATAAAATAAACAAGTAAATAACAGGGTGAGAATGTGGTATCAATCAAAAGGTCAATCAATACAATTGGTTGAGTTTAGGGAAGGAGGGTGGGTGAGTCGATCGGTCAGTCATTTAGTCAGTCAAACAGTCAGTCGACAGCGGCCTCTGATGGATTTATGTGAGAATAGCAGGCGAGAATGGCACTCGCGAGATAAATTTGAGACTCAAAATACATACACAGTGGCCTCTGGTAGATTCACGAAAACAAAAACTGCAAAAAAATGTAGCTCCTGGCATGTACTGTATTTGGCGTCTCCTGAAATGTATATAGAGGTACGTTTTCAGAATGAGCCTGGGTTGAATCATTTGACAGGGAAGCAGGTTTTTAGAGTGTTTTGGTGTCTGACTGGAATATGTGATCCCACAGTATGGATACCTACCATCTGCAGTGCTCTCTCTCGCTCTTTCTGAACCTCCAGCACTCATTCTGTGCAGACAAAGACTATAGAACACACAAGACATGTCACTCGTATAGTTTTGAATGGGGAAAAGTCTAGCGGTCAATATGGCGAATAAAGCCCCGCCTTATAGTACAGGAGCCAATCATCGATTGCTATAGACTATTCCCCAGGGGAGGGCTTTGGACCAGGCCTGAATTTCTTCAGATTTTGTGCGATTCAAACGTTTAGAAATGAAACTAAAGACACGGTTGTTGTTTAATTTTACAGGTGATTCGTAATATAAAATTTAATCGTAAGATTGGCAAGCAATTTTAGAGAATTTGATCTTTCCCCATTCAAACAGAATGCCCGAGCATACTGCCTAAGAGGTGTTTCAAAGATGGCTGCCGAGTGAAAGGACTTGCCTTAAAGGGACTTTGGTGTAGACGCATTCAGGCCAACTGAAGGAATTTGTTGGTGTGCTACTATGGTTACAGCCCACTTCAGTCTATTCTGTCCTATTACGGTTTAACCTTGCTAATTTCTCCAGAGCTTACAGTGTCTCTTTCACAGTAAATGCTGCAAAACTCACAGGATTGATCAGTTTAAAGACTCGCCCACAAGATGTGACAGAAACTCAATGCTTGTTCTCGTTCTCTCTCAGCTCACAAATCCTTTTTTAATTCAACATGTCCTTGCACCACAACACATAAATGGAATGAATGTAACAATGTCTAAAGTGAAAGTACACGTTTGTGTAAAAGTTTTTTAAATGCAGCAGTCAAAATGAAGACACTGTCATAATTGCCATTAATTATAAGACTTAAATTATAATACACAGCCTTATGAATAACCTTTTTTGAAAAACTGATTATAAGGCAATGTATGCTATGCTGATGTATGGTATTTATAAATGGTTTTTAAGTGAAATGTAATGTAATGTGTATTTATATATAGCGCATTTATTGTGTATGGCCATACACCAGTGCATTCACTTGGATGATGCAACGGCAGCCACAGTACAACAGCGCCAGTGTGCTCACCACACACCAGCTATTGGTGGAGTGAAGAGACAGTGATAAAGCCAATTTAGTGGATGGGGATGATCGTAGGGGCTGATTGAGGGACTTTGCCCAGGACACCGGGGTTACACTCCTACGCTTTACGAGGAGTGCCATGGGATTTTTAATGACCACAGGACCTCGGTTTAATGTCTCATCGGAAAGACGGCGTCATCTTACAGTATAGTGTCCCTTTCACAGACCACAGGTTGAGCGACCCCTGCTGGCCTCTCTAACACCACTTCCAACAGCAACCTACACTGTAAAAAAAATCTGTAATTTTACAGTTTTCACAGAATTTTCCTTAACTGTAAATTTCTGTAATTAAACCTCTGAGTAAATTGTGAGAAATTGTGAGAAATATTTTCATTTTTGGAGGGTGAACTATCCATTTAAGCATATAATTTGGCTTTATACTTATTTATTACAGTGTAGTTTTCCCATGTGGTCTCCCATCCAGGGACTGACCAGGCTTCAGTGAGTGAGTGTAACATTAGGGGATTTCTTTTTAAAATGTATGTGTGTTTCAAATACACATCCTTGTACACTTCCACTAGAAGGTGAGGATTGTATGTTGTAGTACAGATCAACAAGCGAACCACTCTTCCCTAAAGCAAATGTATGAGAAAATTACACTGCATTCAAATAGGTTTACCTTGATTTTACATTGCTTTTATCTCTTTTGTGGAAACGTGCTTCACCAGACTTGAACCCAAGAGCTCTGCAGCACAAGTATAAAGCCAAATGATATGCTTAAATGGATAGTTCAGCCTCCAAAAATAAAAATATTTCTCATAATTTACTCAATATTGTGAAAATGTTGGAAAATGGTAACAATTGGCATCCATTCATTCATTCGTTCATTTTCTTTTTGGCTTAGTCCCGGGGGCACCACAGCGGAATGAACTGCCAACTTATCCAGCATATGTTTTACGCAGATGCCCTTCCAGCTGCAACCCATCACTGGGAACAATTGGCATCCATAGTAGGAAAAACAAATACTATCCCAGCAGCCACAGAACGTCAACATTTTGATTGGAAATGAAAATCGGGTCGGACATCAATGTCCAACGTCAGACAGACATTGCATTTTGGTTACTTTCCAACGCAATTTAAAAGCAACAAAATATCCTTACCTGACAAATAAATGTCAGTATTTGATGTCAATATGACATTGGTTTAGGATGTTGGCTCGACGTTGGATTTTGGTCACTTACTGACGCAACCTAAAATCAACACAACATCAACATAATTTCACTTCGTTATTCGACATCAAAATAACATTGTCCTTAGATGCTGGCGACCTAAATCTAACCTAATAATAATGCCTTCGTTGTGTGTCTGCTAGGTATGGAAGTCAATGGTGACTGGTTGGTCACACTTTATTTTGATGGTCCGTTTGTTGAATTTAAGTTACATTGCATCTACATGCCAACTAATTCTCATTAGACTATAAGTAGACTGTTAGGTTAGGGTTGGGGTTATTGTTAGTGTAAGTTGACATGTACTTGCAAAGTTTCTTATAGTCAGTTAAATGTCTGTTGAAGGAGCAGTACCAACAGATATTAAGCAGACAGTCTACTAATACTCAATAAGTGACTGGAACAGAATCTGGGTGAAACTGCAAACACTGTACATTTGATCAAATAAAACCAAAGAAACTGCAGACCAATTAACTAAATCCTGTTTTAGAAGTGGTTGTGTTTGATTGTGGAGTTCCCAGTGAATGTGTGTAGTTTTGTGATTGTGTGTTTTGGGGTATTGAGCAGGTGTTGGGAAGCTGCTCTTTAAGAAGGCTGACCCATTGGCACAGCTCAGAGAGATGTGAAAAAAAAGAGAGAAAAACGAAAGACAGGGAGTTGGGCAAGGGAAGAGAGGAGTTAAGGAAGAGGAAAGTAACTGGTGTAAAGTGGATTTCCTGGCTGGAAGACAGCTGGTCATTCCCATAGGACTCATTACGGCTCTGACAATCCAGTGTTACACACACAGCCACATGTACATGCAGAAGTAGGTCTCCATTTGCCATCAATGTAAAGCCATGGTAGTAAATTTTCTGATCAACAGTTCCCTTGCTTTCTACATCCCTCCATTTTATTTATGGATAATTCCTGCAGAAATGAACAGAAATGATCTGTCATCGTTTACTTGTAATGTTGAATTTATGTTCCCTTTTATGACTTTAATGTTGTATAAATCAGAAAAGTCATCTACATTTTGGATGGTGAGGAAATTAACAGCAAATTATTATTTTTCTTTCTCCCTTGGGTGTTTAAGAATCAATTTGAGTGATTTTTGTCCATAAATTCAAAGCTAAAGAGCTCCAAATGGATTGGATGTTATGACTTTTCTTATTTTAACAACCACCACAACAAAAATGTTAAAATATGATTCTATAATGGACACTTTTGACAAAGGGTTGAGGTGTTATACAACGTGTTATTAACATCAGGGCCGTATTAACCAATGGGCATTATGGGCACAGGCCCAGGGGGCCGTGTGCACTTGGGGCCCCTGCCAGGGGGGGTAAAATGCCGATTTTGGAGTGACTATTTAGGCGAAGAGCAAATAGCGCACCTCGTGGGAATAAACTAGTTGAGTGATTCACGCCCATCACCGTTTGATTGACAAGATAAGTAATGAGCACAGGAGGTATCAGCATGAGTGGCATAGCTCGTAAAGTGCATGATAACATGTTTTGATGCGATCGATCATGACCTCGGTTCGAATCCAGCGTCTGATGAACACGTTTTTCTTTTTTTTTCCCCACTACATATCAGATATTGCCTACTCTTCATCACGAGGAAGACAAGTAGGAATCATTAATAAGTGTGTGTATTATGGAGGACTCAGAACTGGATTGGAGAGATGTTATATCCAAATCATATGCATTATAAGTTTGTAGAAGTTAAACATTGAAAATACCATTAAATATAAATTCATTATTGCTTCAGTAAACTTGAACAAGTATAATAAAATCCATTAATTTTGACTAGTTGTATTAGTAATTTTTTTTTTCAAAGTGTGCTTTAAATAAGGGGTGTCCAAACTCGGTCCTAGAGGGCCGGTGTCCTGCTGAGTTTAGCTCAAACTTGCTGCAACACACCTGTAGGAAGTTTCTAGTATATCTAGTAAGAGCTTTGCTGCGTCCCAATCCGCATACTATCCGTCCTAAATAGTATGTGAAAGTAGAATTAGTATGTCCCAAATCGTAGTATGTTGAAAAGAGTATGCCAAAAACTCCCGGATGGTTTACTATTTCCGGTCAAAATTTTAAGTGTAGAAGCGTCCATACTCTAACCGCTGATATTACCCACAGTACATTGTGCGTTGGACGTGAATTCGATTAGAACTACAAAACGCGGGTGAAAAGTGTAAACAAACTACAAACACGACGGATGCTCGAGACCAACCGTCAAGCAGAGAGGCTTCGGTAAAGATGTTTGTATGACTGTTAATTAATATCTAGCCCACTGGAGAATATTTAAATACCGCTGTCTGTGTTATATTTCATCTGCAACAACAATACTGAACTTATATAAAGACGTGTTTGGACATTACCGTCTGAATGCAGAATTATCCAAAGACCTGAGGAGATTTTTCTGCATGAAAGAATCGTGAATGGGAGATTATCCTGCTGCTGCTTCTCCAATAAGGTAGGAAATTAAATACGACAGAAAGGCGGATGATTAACAGGGCTCTAACTAAGCAACACAACGATCTGTGTAACGAGGAAGTAGTATGTCCCAAAGCTTGCATACTTTTCTGTTACTCACTCAAAAGTATATATTTTTCGTCCACAAAAAAAGTACATACTTTTAGGTCGTAGTATAAGTATGCGAATTGGGATGCAGCACTTGATTAGCTTGTTCAGGTGTGTTTGATTAGGGTTGGAGCTAAACTCTTCAGGCCCTCCAGGACCGAGTTTGGACACCCCTGCTTTAATGCTTTAAAAATAAGTTAAATCTTTGTAGACTAGAAATATGTACTGTATATCATTTATTTAAAACAATGCTGACAATACATTATAGATTCATTTTATTTAAAAAAATATTATATTAATCTAATTTTTTAATTCAACTATAGGGGTGCGGCCAGGTAGGGGGTCTACAAGAAATTGTGCCCAGGGGCCTCTGAATTCTTAATTCGGGCCTGATTAACATCTTCAATTTTTGTGTTTTTTAAGGTTCACATTTATAAAACAGCTTTTGATCATAAAAAATTTAATGAAAAAATATGTTTGAAATGTTTTGAAAGTACATCATTAGAATAGTGGCTTTGCCTGGTTAGTTAATAGAGCACACAGACAAATTCAGACATGTTAAATGGATAGTTCACACAAAAATTACAATTCTGCCATCATTTACTCAGCTTTCACTTGTTCCAAATATGTTTGGGCTACTTTCATCTGTTGAACATAAAATAAGATATTTTGAAGAATGCTGGAAACCTATAATCTTTGACTTCCCATGGTATTTGTTTCCATAGATGTCATTACTGGTTTCCAAAATTCTTCAAAAATATATTCTATTGTGTTAACAACAACAACAAAACACAAACAGGTTTGGAACAAGAGATGAGTAAATGATGACAGAATATTTATTATTGGGTGAACTATCCAACATAGGCTCATTCTGAAAACGTAGCCCTATATACGTTTCTGGAGACCGCAAATTATGTAGCCAGAGGTATGTATGGCTGCATTTCATTTTTTAAAGGAACGCTACGGGGTGGTATGACGCTATTCCTTTTCACGCTTACCAGCTGACCACTTACCTCTGTATAGACGGCTTTCCCGCTGTAACCAGTTTGTCCCATTAGCTTGCCATGTATGTCGGCGAACTTGAGACGCAGACAGTAGTTGACCACGATGATGGGTTTCGAGTCTGGTGAAGAATGGTTCCAAAAAACAGGTAAGACAAAAACAGAATCCAAAAAACAAAATAAACTAGTAAATAACAGGGTGAGAATGTAGTAAAATCTGGTGGTAAAAATCAGATGAGGGCTTTTCTGTTTCCTGATTGCTTTCGAAAATTCTTGATTGGGTTTAGAGAAATGGATGGGCGGGTCAATCAATAAAATTGGTTGGGTTTAGGGAAGGAGGAGGGTGGGTCAGTCATTCAGACAGTCAACAGCGGCCTCTGGTGGGTTTACGTGAGAACACCAGGCGCGAATGGCACTTGCAAGAGAAATTTGAGATCTGAAAAAGCGTACACAGCAGCCTCTGGTGGATTTGCGAAAACAAAAACTGCAAAAAAACGTACCTCCCAGGGCGTATTTTGTTGTCTCCAGAAATGTATATAGAGATACGTTTTCAGAATGAACCTGGGTTGGAACTATCCCAGCAGGTACAGGACATCAACATAACGTTAGTTTGACGTTGTACCCCAACATAATGGGGATGTTGCATTTTGTTTAGAAATGAAAATCACGTTGACGTAAGAACCCAACGTTAGGCCAATGTCAGTGTCCAACGTCCAACCTTAAATCAACCAAATATTGTCTAATGATGTTACAGCTTGATGTTGTGTGGACGTTACCACTATGATGTCTATCAGACGTTGGATTTTCGTTGCCGTACCTAATAAATAAATGTCAGTATTTGATGTAACCTAATATTAACATCATATGTTGTTGTGTGCCTGCTGGGATACTTTTGCAAGGTAAAAAAACTCACAGTAACAATACACCTACAATTGAAGTCAGAATTATTAGCCCCCTGTATATATTTTCCCCAATTTCTGTTTGTTTTAATAACTAATTTGCGTTCGCGTGGGTTTCCTCCAGGTGCTCCGGTTTCCCCTACAGTCCAAAGACATGCGGTACAGGTGAATTGGGTAGGTTAAATTGTCCGTAGTGTATGTGTTTGAATGATTGTGAATGGATGTTTCCCAGTACTGGGTTGCAGCTGGAAGGGCATCCGGTGTGTAGAACATGTGCTGGATAAGTTGGCGGTTCATTCCGCTGTGGCGACCCCAGATTAATAAAGGGACAAAGCCGAAAAGAAAATGAATGAATGAATGAAATTAACCATTAATTAATACTGTAAGCAAAAAATACCAATTCAAATACCAATTCATTGCAAAAGGTTTCCATAAAATGATTTAAACTATCATCATCCATTCATATTTTTGATGATGACGTTTTATTTATTTAATGCTAAGGTTGTCGAGTTGTCTTATTCCAGTGACCAGATGTGACTCTCTGATAGTAAATGGTGAGGATAAAGTTGTGCAGATCTCCAGCCGACAGTCACAGTTATTATTCAGGGAACTGTGATAGACTGAAATGACGTAATGAGTGTGAAGTTTTTGCCATCTTCAGAGATCACATAGTAATAAAGCGCTATAAATTCAGAGCTTATCCGAGGCATCTCATCTATTTCTGAAGACAGCAGCTCAAAGGCACATTCACACACACACGCACACACGTTATGTGTGTGGGAGGTTGCTTTGTACCTATAGTTTGGTTGTGAGTGTTGGGATGGGATATTTTTAGAGCTTTGATACAGTGATGTATTGCAGGCTTTTTTTTAGTATGCAGTAATTTCTTTGTGTGAGACAGAAACTTGTTTTACGAATAAATCATTTACTCACCCTGAAGAGGTTCCAAAGCTTATGAGTTTCTTTTTTTGTTCACAATTTTTTCATTTTGAAGAATGTTGGAAACCAGTACGTTTGACATTCAATGTTGGAAACCATTGACATTTCCAACATTCTCCAGTATATCTTTTTTTGTGTGTGTTAAACAGAAGAAGAAAAAAAAAACTCAAACACGTTTAGAATAATTGTAGAGTGAGTAAATAAATTTTGGTTGAATTATCCAGCTCTTAATGTGATTTAATGAAGAAGAATATTTTCATTTTATGGTAAATATTTCTTTAGTACTGTCCAAGATTTGATTGATGAAATACAGTACAGATCTGGGAATCAAAAGACATGAGACAAGACCTGTACTGGTTTTCCTACACTGGCTGCCAATTCAGTTTAAAATTCATTACAAGGTACTGTTGTATGTTTTTAAAACCCCCCATGGCATGGCCCCTGAGTGTACAGTGCATCCGAAAAGTATTCATAGCGCTTCACTTTTTCAACACTTTTTTATGTTACAGCCTTATTCCTAAATGGATTAAATTCATTTATTTCCTCAAAATTCTACACACAATAACCCATAATGACAATGTGAAAAAAGATTTTTTGAAATTGTTGCAAATTTATTCAAAATAAAAAACCTGAAAAATCACATGTACATCAGTATTCACAACCTTTGCCGTGAAGCTTTAAACAGAGCTCAGGTACATTCTGTTTCCACTGATCATTCTTGAGATGTTTCAGCAGCTTCATTGGAGTTCACCTGTGGTAAATTCAGATGATTGAACATGATTTGAAAAGGCATACACTTGTCTATATAAGGTCCCAAGGTTGACAGTGCATGTCAAAGCACAAACCAAGCAGGAAGACAAAGGAATTCCCTGTAGACCTCTGACAATGGATTGTTTTGAGGCACAAGGCTGGGGAAGGTTACAGAAAAAATTCTGCTGCTCTGAAAGTTCCACTGAGCACAGTGGCCTCCATTATCCATAGGTGGAAGTTGTTTGGAACCACCAGGACTCTTCCTAGAGATAGCCGGCCGTCTAAGCTGAGTGATCGGGGGAGAAAGGACTTAGTCGGGGAGGTGATCAATAACCCGATGGTCACTCTGTCTGAGCTCCAGCATTCTTTTGTGGAGAGACCTTACAGAGGGACAACCATCTGTGCAGCAATCCACCAATCAGGCTTGTATGGTAGAGTGGCCAGACGGAAGCCACTCCTCAGTATTGGAATTTGCCAAAAGACATCTGAAGGACTCTCAGACTATAAGAAACAAAATTCTCTGGTCTGATGAGACTAAAATTGAATGCTTAGACTGAATGCCAGTCGTTACGTTTGGAGAAAACCAGACAACACTCATCACCAGGCTAATACCATCCCTACAGTCAAGCATGGAGGTGGCAGCATCATGCTGTGGGGATGTTTTTTAGTAGCAGAAACTGGAAGACTAGTCAGGATAGAGGGAAAGATGAATGCAGCAATGTACAGAGACATCCTGAATGAAAATCTGCTTCAGAGTGCTCTTGACCTCAGACTTGGGTGATGGTTCATCTTCCAGCAGGACAATGACCCAAAGGACACTGCCAAAATATCAATGGAGTGGCTTCACAACAACTTGGTGAATGTCCTTGAGTGGCCCAGCCAGAGCCCAGATCTAAATCCTATTGAACATCTCTACAGAGATCTGAAAATGGATGCACACAGTCGTTTCCCATCCAACCTGATAGAACTTGAGAGGTACTGCAAAGAGAAATGAGTAAAAATTCCCAAAGACAGGTGTGCCAAGCTTGTGGCATCATATTTAAAAAAGACTTGAGGCTGTAATTGCTGCCAAATGTGCATCAACAAAGTATTGAGCAAAGGCTGTGAATACTTATATACATGTGATTTTTCAGGTTTTTTATTTTTAATAAATTTTCAACAATTTCAAAAAACCTTTTTTTCACATTGTCATTATGGAGGATTGTGTTGAGAATTATGAGGAAAAAAATGAATTTAATCCATTTTGGAATAAGGCTGTAACATAAAAAAATGTGGAAAAAGTGAAGCACTATGAATACTTTCCGGATGCACTGTATTTCTGAGCTCTAAGGATTGACTCTATTTGCAAGTTCCGCGATCACGCTTGAAATGTCAAGGTGATAGAGCTTTTTTAGTAGCAGCTTCAAGACTTTGGAACGATCTTCCACTCTCCTTAAGAACATCTCCAACTTTTGAGTCTTTTCAGAGGTCACTGAAAACACACTTGATTTCTTTAGCTTTAAATGTAAATGTATTGTATTATGCGTTTTTATGTAAAGCACTTTTTTACTTATTGTGGTTGGTTGAAAGTGCTCTGGAAATAAATTGAGTTGAGTTGAGTTGAGGCTCCGCCCAGCAGCAGTGACACCATACATAAACATTTGGAGATTGGCTGAAATGGTATCACCAATGAAAACAGTGTTAATATGTGCTCTTTGGATGTCTCTTCTGTAGTTCTGATTTTATGTTGCCTTTTCTTCTGCTTTAATTTGATTTTTCCTCGGATGTGGCCAGAGTTCACGGTGCTAAACAGAATTTAATTGGTTCATAACCCCTTGAGGGGGGATCTAGCACCACAGTGCATTTGCACATTTATAGGAGTGAACATTTTTTTGACATTTTTATTCAAATTTTAAAGTCCACATGAACCCAGAAGTTGCTGAGACTTTTATTTCAGTACGTTCATGCATTTCCAACTGAAATGGAATATTGAGTAGGGAACGGGGCTTCCTTTTCTGCATATCGTTTGCTCCTAGCAAACTAACAGTAAGAGGGGCGTCCATGGTTAAGAATATTGTCATACATCAGAGAAGGACCGCCACTTCAAACACAAAAGCAAATGGTCAGATTTTGATTGAAGATTATAAAAAAAACAGTTTTTGAGTGGATTACCTTGCATAGATTAATTATTCACCTAAATAATAACAATGTGTGCTGGCTAAATAAACATTCAAAATTTTGCAACTCAGGATCATTGTGGATATGTACTTAGCTCTACATTTCTGGGCACAGCGAAATTCGTAACTAGAGGTATGTCTTCTCGCAGTTTTTGTTTTTGCAAATCCACCAGAAGTCGCTGTGTACACCTTTGGATGATCTCAAATTTTGCGCATGCTCTTTTCAAGTAAACCCATCAGAGGGGACAATATACACTTCAGCCGACCAGGCCAACTTGCTGTCGACTGTCGTGATTTCACCATGTTTTCAGTCTGTTGTTTATTTATAAAAAAAATTGTTTTGCTCTACCTGGTTTTTGGAACCGCTGTTGCCAGACTCGAACCCTGTTGTCATGGTCAACTATGCTCCACATCCCAAGCCCACTGACATACACGGCGAACTACTGGCCAAACTGGTAACACCAGAAAAGCTGTCCATATGGAGGTAAGTGGCCAGCAGTATTGTGAAAAGGAACAGAAGCCTGGCCGGCATTGTATCGTCCCATAACATTCGTTTTATAGAAGAAATTGAGCCAGACGCACATCTGGGTACATATTTTGTGGTCTTCAGAAATGAAGATAGGGGTACGTATCCACAATGAGCCTGTGTTGAAAGTTCACATGGACTTAATAAAAAAATTAATCTCCATGAAAACTGTAATCATTCTGTTACTGTTTAGATTTTTGCAGTCAGATTTCCCCACCAAATAATTCAGTTCTTTTAATATGCAAATATTCATCTCAGTACATATTCATGTCAGTACAGACTTTATAATGATACAATTGATTTCTGTTCCAAGGATTATGTTTTTAATTATCCAGTGATATAAGAAAAAGTTTTGGTTACTTTAAAAAAGCAATTAGTTATAGTTTCTAGTTACTCTTCACAAATAGTAACTGAGTTAATAACTGAATTACATCATTATAAAAATAACTACACTCTCAGAAATAAAGGGACAAAATCTGTCACTGTGGTGGTACCTTTTCAAACGGTACACTTTTGTACCGTACAGGTGGATATTAGTACCCTTAGGTTACACTTTTGCACCTTTAGGGTGCTTTCACACTTGGTTCAATTGCCTGGACCGTACCCAAGTTCGATTGTCCCCCCCTTACCATCTTCTCAGTTGGTTTGTGTTCACACTGTCTTTTTTCCTTCTGAACCCCGGGACGCTTGCGTCATCAAGCTGCTGTTTTGTGTACAGCTGTTTTGCTAGGTGATGGACACGAAAGCAAAGCGTCAAAATGGAAAGATGTCCACATTTCGCGGTCGTTCTGCTTTTACTGAATCTTTTGGTTTTGGACATACAGAAAGCGACTTGTGTCTGTCTGCTGCAAAAATATTATAAACGTTCATAACATAACGCGATGTCTGCAAAAGCTGTTTTTGGAGGAGACAAGCAGACATTATCACTGTGCTTGCCCTAGCTCAGTCTCGCTTGTCACCAAGATACAGTACGTGATACACAGACACACACACGAATGAACGTTATGAAAATGATAGTTTGCTGTATTGTTGGCGATTGACTTCTCTTATTTGGTACAATTGCATTCATACTAGAAGTGAACCGGACCCCAGACCTCCTCTTTCAGGCAGACTCGGGCACGGTTCAGGGGTGCGCACCCGAGTTCAGAAGACACATTCACAGTAGGTAAATGTACTGTACTCTGACGTCAAATGAACCCAGGTGTGGACCATAAGTGCTAGTGTGAAAGCACCCTTAATGTTCACTTTTATACCTTTAAGGTACTGTGAGGTACAACTTTGTACTTTTTAGCTATTAATATGTAATTTTAATGACTTTTGGGAACAAAAATTTACCTTTTGAAAAGGTACCGGCCCAGTGAGAAATTTTTTACCTTTATTTCTGAGTATAATTATCAGGAAAAGTGACTGAGTTACTTTGTAAAAAGAAAAATATATCAATAAATTGGATTGTACACTATTCTGTACTATATTAATGTTGCTGTGGGACAAGACACCTATCAAATTTAATATTTCATTGTAAATATTATGATTTATATTGCGGTTAAACACAACAGATGGTTCAGAACATTTTATTTATATTGCACAGACGACAACTGGCCAACAATTAAGTCTAAAATGGTCTAAAAGTTTAATAAACAAACTTTTCTGATAAAAATGTATTATTTAAATATTATTTAATTAAATTAAATATATTAAATAATTAAAAATAAAGATTACAATAATTTGTTTGATTACTTGTTACTAAAAATGGTAACTCTGTAGTGCTGTAGTAATGCTGTAATGCTATTTATTTATAAAGCTGTTATTCCCATGAATGGCCAGGAATACATTACATTAAAATAGGAAAAGGTTATATTATATATCTGTTAAATTATTGTTTTTAGCCATAAGAGACTTCTTTCAATGCAAAAAAAAGTTCTTTATGACCCCAAACTTTCAAATGGCATTGTAAATACCATAAAACAATGTCAATAAATGTAAAAACTCTGCAAACAACATTAAAGGCCCATAAATTTGAAAAAGCAATGCTTTTCAAGAAACTGTTGACAATGTGTCAGAGCACTGAAAGCTCATTCTAAAGAGGATCTGTAATCCCGTTTTCCTGTCTCATGGTTTCTGGCAGTGCAGAGCAGCTCATGCAGGCCCAGAGCGCCACACTAATGTGCAGATGTCCATCACACACCAGATGAGCTCAAAAATCAATAGCTGCCCTTTAAAACCGTAAGCCCCACCACAGTCCCTGCGTACCTGATGCAGTTTACCAGCTGCCGTCAGTGCTGCTCTCTAGTCCCGGCCCAATCGTGCTCTGATTGGGACAGATGGCCAAGCTGGAGGACTAGAGAGAGCAGAGCTGCTTGTCCATTTGTTCTCATTAGTCAGGAGTCTGATACAAAACCAGGTGCAGTCTAGCTGCTCATTTGTTTGGAAAGAGCTCCAACTTTTGGGGACATGGTTGACTTCCGATGCACAAAACCACATGGATTTCCATTAAATGGATAGTTTAACCCAAAATTAGTCATTTACTCACTTTTCATATATGCACATAAGCATTAAAGAACCTAAAATATTGTATGCTTCTTTACCCATATTTTGCCATTGCTGTTTGCAATGGTGATTGACAATTACATTACATCATTGTGTCAGTAGCTGGTTACAGATGCAAAATCGCTCCCTATACCCTCATTCACTCTTCCCTACAGTCCACTAATATAGTCCACTTGAAGCAGTGAATGAAAAGGAGTGAATTGGAGCACTGGAAGATATGCCGTGTTGTTTGTTTTTTTTGCTGGTTGATAAATCCATCAGACGGATTAGATTTTAAACTTCTAAATCCGACCCTGTAATAGTTTTTTAACACTCAGCGAGCTGTCTATTAGTAGTAAAACAAGGTATTTTGATTTCTGTCGTGTATACAAACATTACCTTAATTATATTTTATTATACTACATTTTACAAAATTATATTTTATTTTGAAACTTACAGATGCAGAAATTTTACTTGCCGCACAAACTCTCAAAACCTCCAAGTGGTAGGAACTTCCACCATGGTTGGGTTAAGACCATAGACTGTAAAAGATATGGACATAGTATCCGTTACGTCACCCATAGGTTTCTGAAGAACGCAAATGAAGCTACAAGTGAGTGTGGCCAACCGGCGCCATTTTGTTTGCGCGTCATCGCGCTGACCATGGGATACCAAACAAGGGCAAAGAGGCTGAGCATGAGCGGAGCAACAGACACCTGCTAGCATTTTACTTAGACTAACTTTTCTTTGGGAGAAACGATTAATACTTCATTTTCTGCGACTTGTTTGTTGACCACATGTGCTTGGTTGTATACTATAGCAATGAAGTGTTTAGTCTTTTAAAAACCACTAAACATTGTTCTTTTGACGTTTTTCTACAGGAGGAAATTGCGAATTACTTACAAATACTTCAAATATAGTCTGTGTAAATGCAAGGTTATTGATAAAATCCAGCCATAACACTGTATGACAACGTTTCAGATGACTGTTTTATACTGTAGCCTACAGCTAATCAGTCAAGCTAATCAATGAAGTGACCAGCGAGACCTAGCTGTATAATATAAACAAAACGGATGAGTTATAATAAATTCACCCCCATCACAGTTGTTATGAAGGGTAATATTAGTTATATGAACCAAAATCGTTCTTTTGTACCTGGCTGTAAACACCTTTTTTTCCGCTGTAAAAATGCCTTTTTAACAGTGGGCTCAATAGAAATGTGCTCTATTATGGAGCCAGGACTAGCGGAATTTCAATGAATTGCAGTTTCAGTTACTTCCGTATTTGCTTCACGAAGGAGAGCGGAAGGTTGCCACTTGGTTAAGACTAGAAAGGTTGGTAACTGTCATTTTTGTGATGCTGTACAACCATAAGTACTGGTTTTTCATTACTGTAAAGGGTAGGTTTGGGGTTGGGTAGGTGTAGACATAAAACACAATAGGTTGCACTATGTGTCATGTTCAAGGCATCCAATAAATCAATAAAAAACAGGACATTTGTACAGACCTTTTGGAGCTTAAGTTTCATCCATTTAGAGCTGACCTGCTCATTTCAAGCTGATTCAAACCTCCGTTTATACCCAACTCTATTGAACTGGTAACCTAACTTTCAGTTGAGGTGAACTGCTTTAAAGTGACTGGATCTCTCTAAAACAGGTTGTCCAGATGAAGGCCAAACAGATAAGCTTTCCAATTGTTTCAGCCACTGAAAGTAAACTGATCATTCTGCTGATTCAAAAACTTTGATTTCTTAAATACTACATCTTTTCAATGTCACTAACTAATTCAGTACCCTCCAAAAGGCTAGATGTTCAAAACTTGTCCAAATGTCTTAAATCTGAAGTACAGTAAATCTGATGGGAAACATTATGCTCATTGTCAAAGACTGAACCTAAAGTGTATAAAGAAGTCAGTAATGGTGGAGGAGAAAGAGTCGTGGTTTGGGAGTTGTCTCTTATAAAGCTACACTACCTGACAAAAGTCTTGTTGGCTATCCAATTTTTAAAACAAATATTAACTTGACTTTTAGTTGATCTTTTAGTATCGGAAGTGACTTATATGAAAGGCAAAGGCCTCTTGATTACGCTTATTTAACCAAAATAAAAGATGATCATGCCTTGATTTTTAATTATTTAATTAGGACAGTAAGATCTGACCAGGGGATACCAAACAAGGGAGCGTGAGCGGAGCAACAGACACCTGCTAGCATTTTACTTAGACTGACTTTTCTTTGGGAGAAACGATTAATACTTCATTTTCTGCAACTTGTTTGTTGACCACATGTGCTTGGTTGTATACTATAGCAATGAAGTGTTTAGTCTTTTAAAAACCACTAAACATTGTTCTTTTGACGTTTTTCTACAGGAGGAAATTGCGAATTACTTACAAATACTTTAAATATAGTCTGTGTAAATGCAAGGCTATTGATAAAATCCAGCCATAACACTGTATGACAACGTTTCAGATGACTGTTTTATACTGTAGCCTACAGCTAATCAGTCAAGCTAATCAATGAAGTGACCAGCGAGACCTAGCTGTAGAATATAAACAAAAAGGATAAATTATAATAAATTCACCCCCCTCACAGTTGTTATGAAGGGTAATATTAGTTATATGAACCAAAATCGTTCTTTTGTACCTGGCTGTAAACACCATTTTTTCCGCTGTAAAAATGCCCATTTTTAAAGGTGGGGTCAATAGAAATGTGCTCTATTATGGAGCCAGGGCTAGCGGAATTTCAATGAATTGCAGTTTCAGTTACTTCCGTATTTGCTTCACAAAGGAGAGCGGAAGGTTGCCACTTGGTTAAGACTAGAAAAGTTGGTAACTGTCATTTTTGTGATGCTGCACAACCATAAGTACTGGTTATGTACTGGACTTTGCTTAGACAAAAGTCTTGTCACTTAACAGAAATTATGTACAGTGCAGAATTAAAGTCATGGTGCAGTAGAAAAAGAGTTAATATTTTGTATGACTCCTATGAACAGGAGGACTGCATCCATACATCTCTGCAATGACTCAAATAACTTACAGTAATAATAAAGTCATCTGGAATGGCAAAGAAAGCATTCTTGCAGGACTCCCAGAGTTCATCAATATTCTTTGGATTCATCTTCAATGCCTCCTCCTTCATCTTACCCCAGACCTGCTTAATAATGTTCATGTCTGGTGACATGGCTGGCCAATCATAAAGCACCTTGACCTTCTTTGCTTTCAGGAACTTTGATGTGGAGGCTGAATTATGAGAAGGAGCGCTATCCTGCTGAAGAATTTGCCCTCTCCTGTGGTTTGCAATGTAATGAGCAGCACAAATGTCTTGATATCTCAGGCTGTTGATGTTGCCATCCTGTCTGCAGATCTCTCGTATGCCCCCATACTGAATGCAACCCCAAACCATGATTTTTCCTTCACCAAACTTGACTGATATTTGTGAGAATTTTTGGTCCATGCGAGTTCCATGGGTTTTCTGCAGTATTTGTGATGATTGGGATGTAGATCAACAGATGATTCATCTGAAAAATCTACCTTCTGCCACTTTTCCAAATGATCAACCACCGTAGAAGTCAAGTTATTATTTGTTGCTCTTACAACTGGGATCGACGACTAGACTTTTTTTCAGGTAGTGTATATGGCAGAAGCTCCTTCAATAACATGCGGTTTATACCTTGCAATGTTCATGCAGGACAATGAGCCTCGTCAAACAGTATAATGGGTAAATCAGTTCCTTGAAGCTGAAAACATTGAAATAATGAAATGACCAGGCCAGAGTCCTGACCTAAACCTGAATGAAAATCTCTGGAAAATCATTGCTGACAAAGTTATGGAAGAAAAACCATATAGTTCGTTTAACTGTGGAAGAGGTCAACGAAGAGTTTAGAGTGCGAGACTAGTGATGCTGTAATGTTCTGAAATGTTTGTAATATTTCTTTGTGGTACAATATTGTGTTTCCCACAAGACTTTTATGATGTTTTATGTGAGTGTTTTACCATTTTTGGAGCTTTAAATCATCACTTAAAATAAACATAAAAGAGCAGCTCACACATTTTACCAAACATCTCATCAATTGTTCCACAGTTCAAAGAAACCCATACAGGTCTGGAATGACACAAATGCCAATAAATGATGACAGAAGTTTCATTTTTGGCTTAACTACTCCTTTAAGCATCAAGACGAGCTTGTAGGAGGTAAGTTAGCAGCATATTGCGAGTGTGCTAAAGACTTATGATTTCATGTGTTTAGAGGTCACAGTGTCTCGCTCCAGCTGTGACTTGAAGCTTTTGAGGTGTCAGCGTGATGAGGACGTGTGCGTGAGAGAGAGAGATAGACTACCGCAGCCGCTTCCATCACGCCTGTCACCTTTCGCCCAGCAGAAAACCCATCCCGACATTACATGAATATTAAGGCCAACAGCTTCTTTCACTAGGGTTCAGTAGTGCAGCGGGGGCACACTGAATATGTGTGTGCTCACTTGTGTTTATGAGAATGTGTGTCATCTGGAGTGACAGCTCTTGTGGACGTCTCCATCCACGTTCCTGAAGGGGCGGATCTGTGCTGTCAGAGCTTTGAATGATGGGTCACCAAGTGCCATGTACTTCAGTCCGAGAGTACAAACGACCCTCTTCCCCTTTCGCTGCTTTCTCTGTTCCAGCGTTCTTGAGTATCTCTTTTGTGCTGCATGTGGATGATTCTATTCTATAATAGATACAAATGCTTTCCCACATGAAAAAACAAAACAGGACTACAGTATAGTAGTTTATAGTAAATATTATAGTGTTCTTGAACCATACTATAGTAAAGAACATGGTAACAACAACTATAGTAATATCATAGATATTTACATTAGATGTCGCCTACGCTGTTGTTGTCTATTGGAAGGAATGTGTCAATAGAGCCACCATTTAATACAGAGTAACACTCCTTTGATATGAATGTGGGACCAAGGTGCAGTAGAGGACTGGAGCGGTCATTCGGAGCAATGATATATACACATATATACATATATCTATGATCAGGAGTTTTACCGCTGGTCAGTATGCAAATATTTTTTTAAATTACGGAAACTATAATTTTACATCACTTTTTTATATCGATGGATAAGTGACTGCACAGACATTGCTGACAAAGAGTAATGTTCATGCCTGACAATGAGCCTTGTCAACCAGTATAATGGGTAAATCAGTTCCTTGAATCTGAAAACATTGAAATAATGAAATGGCCAGGCCAGAGTCCTGACCTAAACCTGAATGAAAATCTCTGGAAAAGCTTTGCTGACAAAGTTATGGAAGAAAAACCATATACTCCCTATTAAATTTGATCTAATCCATGTCCTGAAACACACCCCCTCTCCCACTTTCACTTCTAATTCTAACGGCGGGAACGATTTGTTTGTGAATGAATCTTTGTTATGAACGACTCATGTGAACCATCGATATCCCTGCGTCTCAATGTGCATATCCACCTGTCTGATCTAAATGCTATACAACATTTGTAATATTCAGTCGTTTAGGATGGACAGTATGCACATTGAGGCGCAGGCACTGTTTTGTTATCAGACACCCTTTTAAGTTACTTCAAAAATGTTCACTTAGCCGACAATAATCTGGCACCACAGCGTCTTGTTGTCATATTTCATTTACATTGTTTGCTGATTTTATTCAACAAAACTAGCATAAGTCTACAATTTATTGCAAGTTGGTGCTACTTTGCCTTATGGTCAGTGCAGTAAATGACTGTATTATCATCAATACTTGTTTAGCACAAGAATTTGTAACATACAATAACATTAAAAACGAAATCTTACCTGCTGAATGTTGAATGACATTTGTCCTGGGAGCACTGTACAAATGTGGCGGCGCTATTGACACATGCCCATGCAGGATCTGTATGTGACATCTACTGTAGTGTATATATCCAGTCTTGGGGAGTAACTAGTTACATGTAACGGCGTTACGTAATTTTAATATAAAATAAAAGTAACAGTAATTCGTTACAGTTACTGAGAAAAAATGTGTAATTAAATTACAGTAACTTATGAAAATGTTAAAGATTACAAATGGGGTTACATCTAAATATGTTGAATAATATTAATCTGTTGCTTTGCCTGTTTTTGATATGCACGATGCCATTTATTAAAGTGGTGCTATTCTGATGCTTTTGATTGTTTTCCGGTTTGATTGCGGCGCACCACGTCTGCAGTTACGTTAATCCTCTCTGCCGCTGAATGCATTAGGCTACTACAACCAGTCTGAGAACTGCCACCAGGCCAGTGATAAAAATGCATTTCATTGCTGGAAATTTACAAATAATTTCACTCTAAAATCAGAGAAGGGCACATATAACGTTATAACAGTTCAGTGCAAAATTTGTTTGCCAGCTGTAAAATATGTTTGACATCAAAGGCTTCAATGTCGAACCTGAGAAAGCATCTGCAGGTACTGTATGTAACCTAGCTTTTCTTTATTTTATAAAAGCAAATGGTTTTTGTCATTATCATGAGTGTACAGAAAAAAAAACAGCCCCTTTATTTCCAATAATATATTATGATATACTATGATATATATTAAAGTTTTGTGAAATTTGCGATTTTATCACATCAACAGTGTTGGGAAGTACCGTCGCTACAAGCAGAAATTTCCTTGATGGAAAGATGACTGAGGGAGAGGAGGTCTATACAGTTGAAGTCAGAATTATTAGCCCCCCTTTGAGTTTTTTTCCTTTTTTACATAAAGTGATGTTTAACAGAGCAAGGAAATTTTCACAATATGTCTGATAATATTTTTTCTTCTGGAGAAAGTCTTATTTGTTTTATTTTGGCTACAATAAAAGCAGTTATACATTTTTTTAAACACCATTTTAAGGTTAAAATTATTAGCCCCTTTAAGCAAATTTTTTTTTCAATAGTCTACAGAACAAATCATCATTATACTGTACAATAACTTGCCTAATTACCCTAACCTGCCTAGTTAATCTAATTAACCTAGTTAAGCCTTTAAATGTCACTTTAAGCTGTATAGAAGTGTCTTAAAAAATATTTAATAAAATATTATTTACTGTCATCATGGCAAAGATAAAATAAATCAGTTATTAGAAATGAGTTATTAAAACTATTATGTTTAGAAATGTGTTGAAAAAAATCTCTCCGTTAAACAGAAATTGGGGAAAAAATAAACAGGGAGGCTAATAATTCAGGGGGGCTAATAATTCTGACATCAACTGTATATAGTTTACTCTAGTAAAGGCTAAAGTATACTATGGTAATTACTATGACTGTAGTTCATGAGAGTTACTAATGATACTACACTCAAAAAACATTTTTTTTTGCTCATTCAAACTACTTATTTAAAATGAACAAACACAATTCTTGAGATTTCATTGGGACAACTTAAATTATTTATGTTCAATCCACATAAATTTGTTAAAAGTGTTAAGTTAGCTTAATCAATTTGTGTTGGAGCAACATGAACGAATTGTGTGGAACCCTGCATTTTTTTACAGTATACATTATGTAGTGTAATTTATTAATGAAGAGTGGTAAATATATATACAATATAATGCTTATTCCAAAATAAATAAGCATTTCCCTTTACTATAAATGACTATAGTATGTTAAATGTGTAACACCTTGTTTTATTGGATTTTGTTGTTTTTGCTGTTGTAAACTATAATTTATTCATGTTTGGTACAGCTTATTATTTACAGTAAGTAACTGAACTGAACAATTATGCCTCAGATTGACACTTCGATTGATTACTAAGATATGATTGACTTGGATTTAAGTTGCTTTGATTTAAAAATAAAAATAGCAAAAATAGCTTAGATGCAATTTATTACAATTTATTGCAAATGCCACAAAAATCACCCTGCACAACTAACTAAAATTTTGATTTTGTAATAACAGTAAACACTTTTTTGGTCTGGTTTTGTGGTGGCTGTACTTTAAAATTAAATGAATGTAATCTTAATTAAAGTGATGAAAGATTTTGAAATTCTAACAGTAAACATAGCTACTGTAAGGACACACCTGCTTGGTATAAATGCTTGAAAATGATTTAGCTGAAAATATCCATTAGAAACGTAAAAGTAATCAAAAAGTAGATGTAATCAGTTACTTTACTTTTATAAAGTAATTGAAAAGGTACACTACTTATTACATTTTAAATAGGGTCATTTGTAATCTGTAATCTATTACATTTCCAAAGTAACCTCCCCAACACTGTATATATCTATGTAGTAATATAAATAAATGACCCAATAATGTAGTTTTCTACAACTATAGGGTATATTATATTACTATACACTCCACTTTGCTGGAGTAAATGTCTTTAGGTAATATTACAATGCTTTAGCATTCATTACAAAGAGTTGTAAATACTATAATATACACAGTATAATACACTTTACTACAGTGTAGCTCAAAAAATGTACTATAAAAATGACTTTAATATTTTTTCATGTGGGTTTTAAAAAAGTTATTGGGTAAATGTTAGCTCCAAAACATTCACAACATTTGCAATTATAAAATATAAAACTGGATATAAACATCCAAAGCTTGATGTTTGTCACCTCCGCCTAATGGATCAACAATTCTTTTCATGCCACCTCATACTTCATTTTCTCATTCAGTCTTGACCAATCAAATGCTCTCCAGTATCGGACATGCCCCACCCCTTCAAGATGCTTCTCATTTGCTTTTCATTTGACGTGCTTGAGCTCAATCGCTCTCTCTGGCAGAGTTGTGAAAAAAACAAAATGCTATTGGCATTTTTTGTTTAAAGGGGAGAGGTTAGTGTAGCTCAAAAACACTACCATAAAAAATGACTTTAGTAATTTTTCATGTGGGTTTAAAAAAATCGAGGAAAAAAACTCCTTTTTTTCCCTAGTTCTGGCATTTGATTAGAAATCCAGTCGATTTTCATAATAATTCAGTGATTGACAAACTCAGTAATAATAATAATAATATATATATAAAAAAAATGATTATTCTGTAACATTATCAACTCTGTTATTGGAAAATCTGTTGCATATTGTCAGTAAATTATTATTCTACCTTGAGATGTATTCCCTTACCATTAATTAACATGTTAAAAGAGGTCCTAGTTTTTTCCACTGTCACACCAAAAATTATGGATATTAAATTAGGTAAGTTGAATTTTGTGGACAAGAAATATACGAATACGTTTATTAAAAAGTGTCTTATACAGGAATGCTATCCTGGTCCTATTAAAAGAAATTTTATTTTCCAACCTTTTAATGAGAATTTAGTTAAGAAAATTAGATGCAAATATTCTTCATTCATAAATGCAAAATTTTTTAAATAGCTCCTCAATAGATTGTTTTTTTTTAAAAAAGGAGTTTCCCCACCTGAAGAGGCTTTAAAAAAAATTGAAGGGTGAGAAGGCTAAACAATTGTATGATTTGTTTCATAAATATGGTTTTATTTAACCTCTTACAGAGTTTCTGTTTCATGTCTGCACCGTATGTTGTTCTTTTTTTGTTAAGTTATTTTATACATTTTGTTTGTTTGTTTGTTTGTTTTGTGTAATTTAATGGCTTTATATTTGATTCATTGTATATCTGACATGTCTCAGTCAGTTTGTGAAAGATTATGTTGAAATTTAGTTTGGCCTAAACGTTTGGTCTATGTTTTTGAAAGAAAAAAAAGAAAAAAAAAAGAAAAAGAAAATAATGAAAAAAACAACAAAACAATAAAACTACAAATATGGCAACAATCCACAACCAAAACAAATAAATAAAATCAAATATATTCTACCTTGATAACAGAGTTTGACACTAACAGAATTGACCACTTTAAACTTTTAGCCAGAAAATCCACTGCTAGCATAAATGCTGAGTGTTCGTGATGCTAATCAAATAAATGTCACACCCTCTGCCCGCTCCAGTAGTCCCAGGCTGTTTCTCAGTATGCGCTCTACAGCGATCTTGTGTCCTCGTGTTCTCCTGTAATGTCATCATCAACTTCCAAAGTTCAGTTCCAATACTCAAGACCGCAAGAAAGGAGGATGCGTGAAAGTTCGCATGGATGCAGACTTGAGTGCCGAACTCGCTCGAGAAATCCCAGAAGTCATTGCGATTGGAGGTGGGAAGCACAGCATTTTATATAGATTTATTATTAAAGTTCAGAGATATAACTTATTTACTTCAGGAGTTTCCCTAAATGAAAAACTCTTAATAAAGGAGTAAACACATTAAGGGTGTTTATTTGCTGAAATTCTTATTAAAATCTGTTTTCTTTGTGATGTGCAACGTATATTTATAAAGTCTTTATGCATAGTATATATTTTGAAAAGAGGAATAACAACAAATTGTTGTATGAGCGCTGTAATGTTTAAATAATTTTTGGTTAAAGATGCGTGAAGGTCACGTGACCATCAGGAAGAACTCAGCACCTCATTCCTCACAGGACGTGTTGTCTGTTCTCACAGTCCCCCGAGTTTGTTCTTCCAAGGACACCTGGCAAGACCGGTCTTCACAAGAACGCAAGTCTGTTCTCTGCATTCTTGGAATTGAGTAACAGCCCCAGTCACCGCACTCAATCACCATTCACCACACACGTAGACCCTCGCCAGATTACTAATCACCCGCACCTGCAATCACCAGCACACTATATATACTCACCTCATTCATTCACTCATCGGCTGGAATCAACATCAGATGCTTCTCCTCGACTGGCTCTCCCAATTTTTCCTGTACTCTTCCGTGGATGTCTTCATTCTCCTGTGGACACAAACACACTTGCTTAAGGGAAGTGACTGATGTTATAATGGTGTTTACTGAAGAAACTTACCATTTGAACTGTGTGTGAGATTGCTCTCCCTTTGCTACTTCACTTACATGCTTCATCTCTCAGCTGTTGTTGCATTCGCACGAATAAACCCCCTTAAAGATTTATCCGTTGTCTTCCTTGTGTGGCTGTGACTCGTGACAATAATGAAGGACTTCTACAACCTACTGTTTGATCAGTTGGACGTTCTGTTTTCTTTTTTAAAATTGTAACAATTTTGATGTTTTTACAAAGTAACAACATCGTTTTAAATAATAATAATAATAATAAATGTTTGAGAATTTTAGTAAGTTAATTAATGTAAGATATTTTTAAATAATTTAAGGTTGCAGAATGTAGAAAATGACTTTAAGGGCTTTCATAAACATTCATTCATTTTCCTACGGCTTAAGCCTGGTTTATACTTCTGCGTCAAGTGATCGGCGTAACCCACGGCACAAGCCTCGCACGTAGCAGTGCATTTATACTTGTGCGCTCCGTTTCTGTTTCTCTGCAATAACACTTCCGAAACGCTAGCTGGCAGTAGGTGTTTATGTTTCTCTGTGTCGAGTTTCTTCGCTGGTGTTTTGTGTTTCCTGAACACTTCCTTAATGTAAAAGTGACTCAAATTCGCTCATTTTGAGGCGGGAACCGGCGGAGGTGCAACAACTTTAATCATAAGGTAAACACAAAACAACAGTCTCCATCCGGAGCTCCTTCACGGGACTCCATACTTGTAAACACTCGCTGCATCGGGCGCGCGGCTCTCACCTCCGCCCACACTCGTCAGTGCTACCAAGCCGACCAATCATAAAGCTTGCGCTACGTGTACGCGTTACATTTTTTGAGAGGTGCACGTCAACGACGCCGATGGCCACGGCGAGGGGCTATGCGTCCACGCGTAGGCTGCGCCGTAGCATACACGTGTGCTTGACGCAGAAGTATAAATCGGCCTTTAGTCCCTTGATTCATCAGGGGTCACCACAGCGGAATGAACCACCAACTTATCTAGCATATGTTTTACACAGCAGATGCAACCCAGTACTGGGAAACATCCATACACACTTATTCACACACACACACATGGGCAATTTAGTTTATTCAATTCACCTATAGCACATGTCTTTGGACTGTGCTGGAAACTGGAGCACCCAGAGGAAACCCACATGTACATGGGAGAACATGCAAACTCCACACAGATATGCCAACTGACCTATTCGGGACTCGAACCAGAGATCTTCTTGCTGTGAGGCAACAGTGCTAACCATTGAGCCACCATGTCGCCAGCTTTTATAAATAATATAAATTAAATATTAACAAAACATGAATTGATTATTCCATAATATATGTTAGAAAAAAAACACTAATTTGGACAACACTAAATAATAATTTACAGCAGTGTCAGACACTTTGCTAAAAAACACTTTAGGCTATATTGTTGTGGCCTGTAACATCTTGCAATCCATGACAACGAGTGACAAATTATTCATATAATAATAATAAAAAACTATTTAGAAAAAATGACTAAGGCGTTATTCCCCTCTGTATGTGTACCCGCACATTCAGACACATCATCAAACGCTTGACTGCGAGCTAAATAAAATCTACCCTCACACACACACACACACACACACACACACACACACACACACACACACACACACACACACACACACACACACACACACACACAGTGGTATAAAGAGGCCTATTGTCCGCAGGCTGCTTTTGTGAATGGGGAATTATCGCAGGGGATCCTCTAAAGCATCTTAGAGCGACTGACAGCTTCATAGAGAGCGAGCGAGGGGTGGAGGCGAGGGATGGATGGATAGAGCTGGAGATCTGAAGCAGAGCCTCCTGGGGGAGTTTAAGAGCTGCTGGCTGCACTGAGATGGAGCATCATGGGGCCACTTCCTGCCTGGCACAAGGGTCCGGCATCTGCGTCCACATCCAAAAGCTCAGCGCTCCCCTCGCAATCATGGGATTAAGTGCGAGTTCTCTCAGAAAGAGTAACGAAGCGTTCGTCCCACCCTGGTGACTAATTGTCAGTTCAGTATGACAGATTTAGCTACGTTGGTTTTTGACATTCAGCTCTCGTTGCACTGACTGACAGGCAGATCCTGGTGTGGAGTGAGCGTCTAAATTCAGGGATGGTTTCTAGTATAGCGCAACTGAGAAGGTCTGAAGTACTAAACATATCAAGGTAGTGTGATGGAAATAATTTATTACTTTTTAACTCTCATAGTAGTTTCAACCCTAAAGCAATTTTAAGTGATAGCAACCTTTTCTTTTGTATTTTGAGGATAGATTCGTTGCAAACACTGAACTGTAATGGCCGTTTCCACTGAGTGGTACAGTACGGTTCGGTATGGGTCGGTTCGGGTCACCTTTATCAGGCTTGCGTTTTCACTGCCAAAAGGGTACCAATGGTGGGCGTGGTGTACGACAGAAAGTTTTAGTCGACATCATTCTCGCTTGAGGAAATGTCAAAGTAAAGCTGTACGGGTCGTTCACATATCATATGAGAAACACTTCTCACAAAACAGATGCTTTATACACATAAATACTAGTGTATAAATGTTTATTACTAACCTTTCTATGAACATGATTTGATTATAACTGCAGATCAATGATAGTGTGAAAAAGCCTGCTGTAATGTCTGCTATTATATAAAATAAATAAATAAACGCAACATATATGAACACATACAGACCCTTACAATCTCCGATATGTTACCAATTACAGAAACAGAACTATACACAGCATAGTCCATTTAGTCCTTATTTAGCTTCAAAAACATGCAACGTACTGTATAGATCCAGTCAGTGCAAACCTCTCATCTGTATCTTTAATCTTCACCAGCAAATGTAACCTCTTGCTAGAAAGTATTTCCATCATTCCGAGTTCATATTAGTCCAAAAGGTGATGATAATAGTTAAACATGGCAGTTTGTTCATGGTTTAGGTTGCTGAATCATTTGCTCTTTTGATTTGTCCGGCTTCTTCTTAGTTTTTTCGCGATTCACTCTCGCATTTGTCTGTTTCTGAAAGGATTGGATGTCAGAAGCACTTCAATAATCACATGTAAGTTATTATCATCAGCTTAAGAAGTTTGTTATTTCAAATATAGACACTATAATTTCAAGTATAGAATATTGTGGCTGTTCATCAAGATGACGACAAGGTTAGTTTAAGCTCGGGTTGACCATGGCTTGTAATTATATGTGTATATTATTAGGGTGTAATGTCACAGCTGCTTGTGCATGATCAGCTGGACATCTAGCTCCACCTTTTGGTACCCCTTTGTTGTGCTAGGTAAGCTTTCAAAAGGGTACCCAAAAAGTGGTACAGTATGGTTTGCTTTTTGGTACCTTTTGACAGTGAAAACGGCCATAAAATCGTACCGAACCGTACCGTACTGTACCACTCAGTGGAAATGGGCCATAAGCTGACCCCTTACACCCCCCTAAACCGTAACTTAACACTAACCCACCCCATTAAGCCCCCAATTTAATTTTTTTATTATTTGTAATTGTCCATTTATTTTTATTAATGTATTTAGCTTTTCTTGTGTAGTCATTTTCTTGTGTGTGTTTGAGATATTATGTGAAGATCTTTAGTTAGTTATGTTAGTTATCTCTTAGTTATGAATGTAGTGCAATTTCTGTAAAATTCAATAACATGATTTGATGAAAAGCTGGTAGCCACTGAAGTGCATTTTATGAATCACCAAGGACCAAGATTTTAGCTAACAATGACCTTTTATGGGCTCCTATTTTACCACCTTAGCAAGATGAATTTGTCTGTTTTTCAGCTCAAAATAGCCATCAGATTATTTATTTTACAATGCAGAATATGCCCATTTTGAGCTCTGAGAAAAGTGTAGCTGTTTTTGTAGCCCGTGCCTTTAAATGCAAATGAGCTGGTTATCCTCGTCCATCGTTCCCACGTGTTTGTCTGCTTCTCATGCGTTACTTCAGATAAACAGCAGTCAGTGATAGAGACAGACACAGAAGAAGCAGAAATCCAGCTTATTAGTCAAAAATACCAAGTAAGTTATTTGTGGTGGAGTTTATTCAAGCCTTTCTGAAACACACATTTACTGACACCCATGCTGATCCGGTGGTTATGAATTACATAGTGATTTTACTGTCTTTAATTTTGTTACAAACATGCTCTGTTTTGAAATCATTCTAAATAGGGATGCTCCGATCAAGATTTTTGCTGCAGATACTGAGTACCGATTCCTTGTCATGGTGATCGGTCGATACAAAGTTCTGATTATGATGCTTAAATAACGCATAAAGCACATTTTGCCTCTAAGTATAAACTTTAAGTGAACATTTTTCCTTACCTAGGAGAATAAATGAAGGATTTTCCATAAAATCCCTTAAACATGTTTACCGTTTAGTGTGGACATGTCATGGTTAGAAGCAGCTTTACAGAAAATAATAGATAAAATTGTCAAAAACACAGAACTTTCAGTTTTTATAGATGTAAAAAGGTCTAAATACATGCAAAACCATTCCAATATTTTGCTCTCCAACTAGCACGCCTGTGACCGCAGCTCCTATGCTCCGGACAGTCTCACAGCAGCTCGATCGCTCAATGAGAGAGCACTCGAGATATCTTTACTCTGCTTTTCATCTAACTTAACAAATGTAAGGCTTAGAACATCACTGTGCCTCTCACAATCTGTTCTCTTGCTAATTCACTCTCATCTGCATGATTTATGGGGTATTTTATCCCATTCAAATCACCTGTGATTGGTTCATGAGATTGGCCAGATTGGCGAGTACCAATCGAGTCATAAAATGTGATTATTGGCTGATACCGATCTCCAGCCGATCGTTCGGAGCATCCCTAGTTTTTGCAGCTGATCACAGAGAGTTGGAACAGATCTTTTAAACCCCGTTTCTTTGCAAATCCTGTTCTGTGAAGATGTTTATGCACTTTACCTCTGAGATATGTTAATACATGTTGCAGTGAGCCTTAAAATCACTGGGATTTGAAACCTATTTGGACGTCAGGAAATTTTAAAAAAGAGACTTGTTGTGTATGACAGTGGACACACTATACATACACAAAGATCTGTCCAAACAGCTTCCAAACGTTGATTTTGTATCATAGGTGCGTTTAATGTTCATTTTCTTATAAAAAATATTCTTCTAATATCAAACACACTCACCTGCTTTTGTACATTTTTATTCAATACATTTTGTAGTGTAGTTAACTCCAGAAGAGCACTCTTTACCTTGGTAGTAACTGATGTGTGTTGAGCCGAGTGCGATGGAGATTGGCTGATAGATTTGTGTGTTGTGGTCCAGTGTGTGAAGGGACCCAGGGGCGACTTCATTTTTTGCGTTGTTTAAGAGGTCCCATTAAATGCCAGGAAATACCACTTCATGGTGTCACTGATACCCCACAGCACGGCTCTGCACTCCTCTCACATGGATGCCACGTTAGATGCAATTAGTACCAACAGTCCTAAATTGATCCATGGGCTATGGGAATGAGTGTGTGTGTGTGTGTACATGTATTTAGAGCAGTGACAGCTGATACCGGTCAGCTGTCTCATTAGTTTTATCATTAGGCTAACAGCTGAGTTACAGAGGCTCTCTCTCTCTCTCTCTCTCTCTCTCTCTCTCTCTCTCTCTCGCACTCCTTTCCCTCCTATTTGTCTTTCTTCTCTGCAGTTCTCATGGGAAATACTTGGTGTGGTGCCCCATTTCCATCTACCTCCTACCATATTCAGATATGCCTTATATGAAATGTAAACAAAGGCCAAACCGTTCAGCCCTTTCATCATGTTCTACGGTTTCAGACTCATCTCACATCCTCTGTGCCCTTTTCATATCATCCAAATACTGTGGCCTGTGAGTGTGTAATGGTGACTCTCACATCCAGCTGTTCTGAGCCTTGTCTAATTGTCGGTATGACATTGTCAGTGATATGGTAAGGGGATGCCCTGGTCATATGTGTGTATCTCTGAATGGTTGTGTGGATAGGGCCTCAATCATAAGGCCTGTTCACAATAAGAACTGTACACTTAAGCTAAAAAGGGTACCAATGTTTACTTTTTAAGGCCATGGCTAGCGTTGTACATTTAAGTTTGTAATACGTTTTGGGTGCAAATTTGTACCCTAAGACTAATTTGGGACCTTTAAATGTACAGTTAGAGGTTTTGAACCCCTCTGTAGAAAATTGTATCTCCATTAGGTATTTTTTCTGACAGTGTAACTATAAAGAAATCTAAATTAGCTTAGCTTCTACCAACCTCAGATAGCATGCTGTTTATTATAGCATGGTAGCTGTTTGTAATTGAAAAATATAAATAAATAAATACAATTAAATAACTAAGTATTCAATTAATTGTATTTATTTACATTTTTAAATACAATTTTTAAACTGTATATTTATCATTATAGTTATCATTATTGACATGAACAGGCTTTACTCTGTCTCACAAACACACAATAGAACAGTTACAAATTAAGAAAGCAGCTTGGTTTTCTACTGTGACAGCATAAATGCTTCACCAGTCATTATTACATAGTTCTGTCTTCAGTGACCTAACCAATAATAACCAATAACACAAAACCCTCTTAATATTTTAAGAACAGTTACAAAAAGCAAAACAAAATAAAGCGTGTTTTGATATCTTTTGGCACTTGGAAGGGTTCAATCTTTCAATCTGAGCAGATCAATTTTTCAATCTTTTTTTTTTTTACCACCAATGTATCGTTACAGAGCATTTCTCCAGTACATTCAGGTACACACTACTTTTCTCTCTGTTTTGAGGGGGTGCGGGGGTCGGGGGGTCTTTTTCTAGCTTAAAGTGACCGCTAATTTGTCTAATACGTCTGTTTTAGCATATATTATGCCACTGTTTCATTCAAAGACAAACGGCTGAAATGCAGAACAAACAGCACTTGTTTAAACAAAAGAGAGTATTCGAGATGCTAACGTACTGTGATTCACTGTAAAATACAGGTTGAGTCGATTTAATCAGATTATTTATTCTGTTAGATGTGAATATGTTGACCTCAGGTCATCATCGCTGATCCATTAATAACGTATCATTATTATATTTAACATTACCTCAGGTCATCGTCGCTGATTTAATAATACATATCATTATCATCTTTACCTCTGGTTATCATCGCTGATTTATTAATGACGTATATGTTGACCTCAGGTCAACATATTAATATTGATAAATCAGCGATGATGGCCTGAGGTCAACATATTAATGAAATTATTACATCAGCAATGATGACCTGATGTCAACATATTAATATTAATAAATCAGCGATGATGGCCTGAGATCAACATATTAATGATGTTAATATATCAGCAATGATCACCTGAGGTCAACATATTAATATTAATAAATCAGCGATGATGACCTTTGGTCAACATATTAATGATGTTAATGAATCAGCAATGATGACCTAAAGTCAACATATTAATATTAATAAATCAGCGTTGATGACATGAGGTCAACATATTAATGATGTTAATAAATCAGCAATGATGTCCTGAGGTCAAGATATTAATATTAGTAAATCGGCGATGATGACCTGAGGTCAACATATACGTTAAAAATAAATCAGCGATGATGACCAGAGGTAAAGATGATAATGATTAGTATTAATAAATCGGTGAGAGTGACCTGAGGTTACATTAAATATAATAATGATACGTTATTAATGGATCAGCGATGATGACCTGAGGTCAACATAATAATGATGTTAATAAATCAGCGATGATGACCTGAGTTCAACAAATTAATAATAATAATAATTCAGGTTTGATGACCTTAAGTCAACATATTAATGGTATTAATAAATCAGCGATGATGACCTGAGGTCAACATATTAATAATAATAATAATTCAGGTTTGATGACCTTAAGTCAACATATTAATGGTATTAATAAATCAGCGATGATGACCTGAGGTCAACATAATAATTATATTAATAATTCAACGATGATGACCTGAGGTCAACATATTAATGATATTAATAAATCAGCTATGATGACCTGAGGTCAACATATCAATATTAATAAATCAGCGATGATGACCTGAGGTCAACCTATTAATGATGTTAATAAATCAGCAATGATGACCTGAGGTCAATATATTAATGATATTAATGAATCAGCAATGATGACCTGAGGTCAACATATTAATGATGTTAATAAATCAGCAATGATGACGTGAGGTTAACATATTAATGATATTATATCAGCGATGATGACCTGAGGTCAACATATTAATGATGTTAATAAATCAGCTATGATGAGCTGAGGTCAACATATACATTATTAATAAATCAGCAATAATGACCTAAAGGTAAACATAATAAATATATTCATAAATCAGCGATGATGACCTGAGGTCAACATAATAATGATGTTAATAAATCAGCGACGATGACCTGAGGTCAACATATTAATGATATTAAAAAATCAGCGATAATGACCAGAAGGTAAACATAATAAATATATTAATAAATCAGCGATGATGACCTGAGGTCAACATATTAATGATGTTAATAAATCAGCAATGATGACCTGAGGTCAACATATTAATATTAATAAATCAGCGATGATGACCTGAGGTCAACATATTAATAATAATAAATCAGCGATGATAACCTGAGGTCAACATATTAATGATATTATTACATCAGCGATGATGACCTGAGGTCAACATATTAATGATATTATTACATCAGCGATGATGGTCAACATATTAATGATATTATTACATCAGCGATGATGACCTGAGGTCAACATATTAATCACAGTACGTTAGCGTCTCGAATACTCTCTTTTGTTTAAACAAGTGCTGTTTGTTCTGCATTTCAGCTGTTTGTCTTTGAATGAAACAGTGGCATAATATATGCTAAAACAGACGTATTAGACAAATTAGCGGTCACTTTAAGCTAGAAAAAGACCAAGTTTCATCGCGTTTGATAGCTAGGCACATTATTAAAAAAATTAAATTTGTTATCTTGTTTTAATTTGAGCCAGAAAGTACATTAGAGCACATTAATCTAACGTTAGACTTGTATGGATCGCTAATTAGGCTAATGCTAACTTGTCGATGCAAACTAAAGTTAAATGTTTGCTAAGCTGGAAAAAAGAGCAAATCTATAAACAAATATTAATTTTATGATCATTCTGTAAATTGATAAGAGAAAACTCGTGATCTTACCTTTTTCACTTGTCCTCTTCACTGGTAAAAATGCAGGTGTTTTTCTTCTTCTTTTTTTGAATTTTTGCAGGGGGCACATAATGATGACATCATGACGTTTGATTGGCTGATGGAGTTGTTGTCCCTGGGTCATCATAAGAAATGTTGGTCTCAGGGCAACTAGCACTTCAAAATCAGGACGAGCTCATCATGGTGTATCAAGTACTGTATATCTGAAAGATTAAAGTTGGTGAACTGCACTTAATTTGTCATCAGATGTATAATTATAGCTGCACAAAATATATGCACTGTATTAGATACCTTGGGTTGTTAGTGACCCTGTTCAATTTTGTGTGTGTGTGTGTGTGTATTAGATCATATATTAATTAATTATGTATTTTTCTCTTGCTGTATTTTTTGTAATAAACTGAGCAATATTAGTATTACTGATGTGTCACTTTCAAAAAAATTTATTATACAGAAGTTAATGATGTTGAGGGTTGCTAAAGACCTGAAGTATGCATTTAAATATTAAGTAATCAAAGTTGTTATGATGTAAAAATCTGTTAGTGGAGCTACACAGTTCTGGATAAATTGAGAATCGCACTTTCTTTTTGTTTATTTGTTACAAATATAGACTATACATTTTAAAGTCAGAAGCTAGCTTCTGCTACTCTCACATGGTCGCCCATTGAAGCTAACCAGGGCAGTACCTGGATGGGAGACCACATGGGAAAGATAGGTTGCTGCTGGAAGTGGTGTTAGTGAGACCAGCAGGGGGTGCTCAACCTGCGGTCTGTGTGGGTCCTAACGCCCCAGTATATCGATGGGAACTCTATACTGCTTTGGGATGAGATTTAAACTGAGGTCCTGACCGTCTGTGGTCATTAAAAATCCAACCCAGGCTCATTCTGAAAACGTACCTCTATATACATTTCTGGAAGCCGCGAAATATGTCCCAGGAGGTACATATTTTTGCTGTTTTTGTTTCATGAGGTTGCTGTGTATGCTTTTTCATATCTCAAATTTCTCTCGCAAGTGCCATTTGCGCCTGCTGTTCTCACTGCTGTTCTCGCTGTTGACTGACTGTTTGACTGACTGAATGACTGACTGACTGACCGACCAATCGACTGACCCACCCTCCTCCTAACCATCCAGTCCAGAAAAAGAAAAGCCCCTGGTCTGATTTTTACTCTGTTTCCAGATTTTACTACATTCTCACCCTGTTATGTACTTGTTTATTTTATTTTTTGGATTCTGTTTTGTCTAACCTGCTTTCTGGAACCGTCCTTCCCCGGACTCGAACCCCGTCGTCAACTTCTGTCTGCGTCTCCAGTCCGCCGACGTACATGACAAGCTAACAGGACAAACTGGTTACTGCAAGAAAGCTGTCCACACGGGGGAGGAAGTAGTCAGCTGGTAAGTGCAAAAAGGAATGGCATCATACCGCCCCATAGTGTTCGTGCTATGAAGTGCAGCCATGCGTACCTCTGGCAACATAATTTGTGGTCTCCAGAAACGTATATAGGGCTACAATGAGCCTATGTTGTAAAAATCCCAGGATTTCCTTTGAAAAGAGTAGGGGTTTCCCGGCACCCTGGCCAAATTTGGCCACTGCCCTCTGTCCATCATGGCCTCCAAACCATTTCCATATCATAATTGGCTTCATCACTCTGTCTCCTCTCCACCAATTAGCTGGTGTGTGGTGTGCGATCTGGCTCAAAATGGCTGCCGTCGCTTCCTGGTGGATGCTGCACATTGATGGTGGATGAGGAGATTCCCCCAATGTGTAAAGCGCTTTGAGTAAATGTAGGGAATTATTAAAGATTTTAACAACTGTGTTTTATTTCGTAATAATACATTAATTAGAATATATATTTTTAAAAAAGTATTTGAAAGAATGACTCAATTATAATGTCCTCTCTTGTTTCAGTACTAAGTGAATCAGCGGTTTTAAACAAATCTTTTAAACAAATGATTTAACAAAATACATTTTTTAGCCATTTTATTTTTGCTGATTTAGATGTAGACATAGATGTAACTGTTATTTTAAGCAATAAGTTTCTTTCAAATTGTGATTACCCGTATTTTTTATTAATATTTATGTGACAAACTTTAACACTGATTAAAAGTCAATGTGAGGGGAAATTCTCTACTTTTCATTTTATGTAGATATTTAACTTTTGTTCAATAGAAACATTTTCTGTTAAAAGCACAGCACAGAATCCCTTTTTTCAACATGTTAAAATGTTTTTAATCACACTGAAGAATCTTTATCATCAACAGAAACTATTCCATTTATAATAGTTAAAGATCCTTTAAAATGATTACAAATACTAATAATAAATATAAAAATAATAATAATAATAATAATGGTAAAGGGACTAAGCTGAAAAGAAAATGAATGAATGAATGAATGAATAATACCAAACTACTGGAATGTGTTGCAGTTCCACACTTATATGTGTGTGTTGAGTTGCTGCCAAAGGATAGCATTCCTAATCGGTCACTTAGTAAGTTTCATGGTGGCTAAAAGCTGTCTTTGAAGGTATTAAAGCTGCCTGTGTAGGGAATCTTCAGTGAGACTATTTTGTACAGTAGTTTGTGTGAAAGCTCCTTTCATTAAGAAGAGAGACCAGGGATGGACAGAGGCGAGGTCTGAAACTGCTCTCTGAACCTCCGCCGCCGATAAATTCACAGGAAGTGTAAATATTTGTCCCTAGTAGACTTGACAGGGCCGTCTTATTTACCAATCTCAGTACCTCATTCAACACTCTGTTTGTTCAGATACACATGGGAGTGTTAGTACTACAGTGTGTCTGAGCGAAATCTTTTTTTGGCGTAAATCCTTCTGGAGCAGCGTTGTGTCCGATTAGGCTCTGCCCTGCATGCGTGATCTGAACGACAGCTGCCCAGAACTTCTGCTGTCCTCCTATAGGTTTAATGGGCTCAGATTGAGTTACATAATGGACACCCTTCACTGACAAAATCTCGTTTTCTTTTCGCTTGTTTTTATTTCCTCACATTTCATCATCTGTCCTTCGTAAAGTCCTTTATGTTTTTTTTTTTTTTTGCCTTTAGATCTGCATGTCTGCCTCGAGGGTCATTTTGGACGTTCGTTTACAGTATGTTTTGAATGTTAATATTTGAACACTTTTCTCATTATTATAGTTTTATAAAGCACTACTGTTTATGAAATGTATAAACTATATAATTCAGAACTTGAGGACAGCATTATATATTTTATTTTAACTTTTATTTAACCAAAATTATATTCAAATACATTTTTTTTATAATTTGAAAATAGTGGATTGTTCCAACTTTGAGTCAAATAATCAACAAACTTTTTTTTTTTATAAAAATATAGGGTCACAATTTATTTGGTAACACTTTAGTTCAGGTCCCAATTCACGCTATTAACCACTGACTTATTACCCGCCTATCATTAAGTTATTAACTGTTCACTAGTAGCTACAAAGTACACTACCTGACAAAAGTCTTGTCACCTATGCAAGTTTTAGGAACAACAAATAATAACTTGACTTCTAGTTGATCATTTGGTATCGGAAGTGACATATGAAAGGCAAAGGCCTCTAGATTACGTTTATTTAACCAAAATAAAATATGATCATGCCTTGATTTTTAATTATTTAATTAGGACAGCAAGGTCTGACTTTGCTTAGACAAAAGTCTTGTCACAGAAATAATGAACAGTATAGAATATAAAGTCGTGATGCAGCTGAAAAAGATTTAATATTGTTTATGACTCCTATGAGCTTGGAGGACTGCATCCAAACATCTCTGCAATGACTCAAATAACGTATTAATAAAGTCACCTGAAATGGCAAAGAAAGCGTTCTTGCAGGACTCCCAGAGTTCATCAAGATTCTTTGGATTCATCTTCAATGCCTCCTTCTTCATTTTACCCCAGGCATGCTCAATAATGTTCATCTGGTGACTGGGTTGGCCAATCCTTGAGCACCTTGATCTTTCGTTGCTGTCAGGAACTTTGATGTGGAGGCTGAAGTATGAGAAGGAGCGCTATCCTGCTGAAGAATTTGCCCTCTCCTGTGGATCGTAATGTAATGGGCAGCACAAATGTCTTGATACCTCAGACATTACCCCATGTTACCTTTTTTTTATTTACATCTCTCACTATTAACAAAACATTAGCTAAGACTTTAGCTCAAGCACTAATTCGCTGATTATTAATAGTTAGTAATGTTTATTATGATTAGGAATGTACAGTTCTAAAGAAGCATGACAATGTTTTACAATTTCAAACTGTTGGTCATACAGTGACTGTTAAAAAAGGTGGAAATTGCTGTTTTTTTTCCTACGGTGATTGACCTGAAATACTCATTTTTGCAACACTTTTGAATAGTTACAGATTTACTAAAGGACAAATACCATATTTTTGCAAATACACATATTGGCCTTACAAAGCTCGTCATTTAAAGATAATAATGTGATTTAAATGGCTAAGACTTTTATTTCAATGTGTTGATGTATACTTCCAACTGAAACTAGATATTTATTAGGGAGCAAGGCTTTCTTTTTGCACATCATTCCATTATAGTAATCTAATGGTAAGAAGGTCATGCTTAAGAATATTTACCAAATATTACCAAAACAAAAGTTTCTTCAGTGGATTAACTTGCACTGATTAACTGTTCACTTAAAGAATAACAATGTGCGTTAGCGAATTGAACATTGTAATTGTTTTTAATTTAGCATTTTTTTTAATAATTAACAAAACAACAACAACAACAACAACAACAACAAAAATACATAAAATAAGCATAATAATACGGATACAATAGTGGCCCGTTTCAACTGAGTGGTACAGTACGGTACGGTACCAAAGGCCAAACCGTACCACTTTTTTGGCACCCTTTTGAAAGGTGGAGCTACACACACAGCTAAACGCTGATTGGTTACAGAGATACGTCACAATCTCGTGGAGCTAGCCAGAATGAAAACAAAGGAACCGCCATGTTTTTAATACACAGCCGAGGCCCGAGACATTACAGCGTAAAACTACTGTATATGCATATAATAACGAGCCATGGATGACCCGAGCTCAAACCAACCTTGTCGTGGTCTTGATGTCTAGCCACAAATCCAAGAAGAACAAAATCTGCCGTGTCCTGTTGTTGTTCTAAAAGTGCGAGCGGTTTTCGCTTTCTCCAGGGAGCTCGCGATCGCGTCTATATTTGATATAACAAACTTCTTGAGCTGACGATAATAACGTGTGTTTGATTATTGGTGTCTTCGACATCTTATCCTTTCAGAAAAGAAAAGGACAAACGCGAAAGTGAAGTGTGAACAAAAAAGAAGCCCGACAAAACACAGGAGCAAATTGTTTCAGCAACCTGATTCATGAACAAACTGCCACGTACATCGCATTTTAGACTATTATGAACTCGGAATGATGAAATTACTCTCTAACAGAGGCTACATGTGCCGGTAAAGATTACAGACACAGATAAGAGATTTGCTCTGACTGTGGGCTATATTTCGTGTTGCTTTTGAACTCAAATAAGGACTAAATGTATGCTGTGTGTAGTTTTTCTGTAATTGGAAACATATCAGAGACTGTAAAGGTCTATATGTGCTCATATATGTTGCATTTATTTATTTATTTTATATAATTGCAGACGTTACAGTAAGATGTTTCGCACTGTCATTGATCTGCAGTTATAATCAAATCATGTTCATAGAAAGGTTAGGAATAAACATGTATACACAAGTATTTATATGTTTAAAGCATCTGCTTTGTGAGAAGTTCTTCTCATATGATTTGTGAACAACCTGTACGGCTTTACTGTGGACATTTATTCAAGAGAGAATGACGTCGACTGAAACTCTCTGTCGTACACCATGCCCACCAAAAGGGTACACTTTGTAGTGGAAATGCAAGCCTGATAAAGGTGACCCGTACCGACCTGTACCGTACCGTATTGTAGTCAGTGAAAACGAGCTATAGGTGTCTACGCACCTTCAGTGCTTAGCCCCTAAAAACAACTAGGGCATATAAAAGGTGGTCACACTTTATTTTGATAATCTGTTTGTTGAATTTAAGTTACATTGCATCTACATGCCAACTAATTCTCACTAGATTATAAGTAGACTGTTAGGTCGGGGTTAGGGTTGGGCTTAGGGTTAGGGTTAGTGTAAGTTGACATGCACTTGAAAAGTTTCTTATAGTCAGTTAAATGTCTGTTTAGCAAATATAACAACAATTTATAATTTAATTTATAAACAAATTAAGCAGACAGTCTACTAATACTCAAATGGACCATCAAAATAAAGTATAACCTAAAAGATTTCAATGAAAATACAAAGAGGCAGTCAATAAGGCCAGTGAACATATTAAGCACTACACTGCTGCTCAGAATCCGCATTATATTGGTCCAGGTGATCAAGAAACGGTTGCCATATATTGTAAACTTTTCAAGGTTACCAATAACTCCACATCGAACACTTTTTATATGCAATATTTGAGTAAAATAAGTTAACCATGTCTTAAATTGAAGAATAAAATCTCATTTCCACAGTTTTAAAATGACAATCCATAAATTATGGTACTTTGTATGGACACTTTATAATCCAGCAAGAACAAGAGTACCCAAATATTGCAATTTCTGGGTCATGTTTAAAGGCAAAACCATACATATCAGAAAACCATTTAAATATGTCACACCAGAAATCATCGTTTTGGACACATCCAAAAGAGATAGGTCAGGAAGCCTTTAGCAGACTTACTCCGGTCACATGTAGGAGAAATGGTTGGAAAAATTCTGTGTAATTTAGATTTTGAGTAGTGCAGTCTATGCATTACTTTAAATTAAATTTATTAATGCCTGGAATTAATAGAGCAAGGCTTTCTTCCCATGTATCAGTCTCAATCTGTATGCCCAGTTCCTCTTCCCAAGCATTCTTCAAAGAAATTGTAGAGTAACTCAGTTCTTGAGAAAATACATGTACAAGATCTGAAATCAAATGTTTGGAATCAGGTGAGCACAATAGAACATCGTAAAGTTTGAAGTTAAAAGTAATTTGAAATGATCAAATAATAGAAAACTAAAATCAGGCATAATGATATGGAACTGTTATTTGATCAAGACCTGCCTCAAACAGTCTGGAAATATCTGCACACTATAGAATCTTCATCATCCAATCAGAATCAAGCATTTAACAACCCTCTATTATAAGTGTCTCCCACCAGGTTTTGGATCATAGCTTGTGTGTTTAACTAGTGTTGTTTCATACAGCAGCATTCTGTGTGTTTGTGTTGTGTTGCTGCGTATGGAAGTATTCTGGGTTGGCTGCTGTAATGAGGAGTCCTGTGGACAGATCAGTAGGTCAGCCAGCACCACTGAGACCCACACAACACACCAGTCAATTACACAAACCCAAAGCACGGCACTAACAGGAAACACTTACTGGATAAGACAAAAACATGAGCAGTGTTTTTATATAAGAGATGGCACAGACGCTCTTTATGCGGAACGAATGCGTTGTTTGTCTTAAATAGTTGTGTACGTGTGTGTCTGTTTGTGTGTTGTCAGGCTCTGTTCTCTCTGATTCTCTTTGATTTCTCTGTGGTCTTCTGATCTTTTTACATCCTTTCTCTTCTCGGAGCAGGTTATTGTTTCAGGGCAAGAGCTGTAAAAGGGTTCAATGCTCATAATGTACCCACCCCCCCCTCACACATGCTGAACTGAGGCCTGAGGTGAGTGCTAGATGAAAGGGTGAATCTATAGCGAGCACTTGTCCCTCCAGGATTCTTTGTTGTGTTTTATTTTCTTTCACAGGGCCTCATCAGGTTCACCTGAAATCCCAGATCACAAAAACCTCACACATTCCTTGCTATTTTGAAATTTGCAACCTTGAATTGGACCTGCATTCTGTGAGGCTTTGAGATACTGAGCTTTTTAAATTTTTCCATGTATCCATAAAAGAATTTGGGAATAACTCTTTTTCCATCTGGAATTAGAAAAATCTGTCTTTTTAAGAAACAAAGTTTATTGAAATTTAAGTGAATCTTTGCAGTGGGGGAAATGAGTTTTGAATACATCACCATTTTTCTAATAAAACATATATTTAAAGGTGCTGTTGACTTTTCACCGGATGTTGGTAAAAAACAATCCAATCCATATATGCAAAGAAAACAAAGCTAATTTGTTCACAAATGAAGTTTTGTATAATAAAATTAAATGACAGAGGGAAAAGGTATTAAACACATGAAGAAAGGGGTGTGTAAGGCAGTGAAAAGGCTGTGAAAGCCCAGACAGCAGCTGAAATCTCTCAGTGGTTCTTCAGCAGCCCTCTGCCTTTCCTCATTGTAAATTAATATTAGCTGCTTCAGTTCAACATCTACATTAGCCAACCAGGTCTCATTCTGAAAATGTACCTCTATATAAATTTCTGGAGAGCGTCAAATACGTCCCAGGAGCTACGTTGTTTTGCAGATTTTATTTTCACGAATCCACTAGAGGCCGCTGTGTACGCTTTTTGAGATCTTAAATTTCTCTCACGAGTGGCATTGCTGCCATGCTGTTCTCACGTAAATCCACCAGAGGCCGCCGTCGACTGAGTGTTTAACTGACTGAATGACTGACTGAAAGCCCACCCCACATCCCTAAACCCAACCGACAAATTTAAAAAAGCAATCCAGAAACAGAGAAGCCCTCGCATGATTTTACCATATTTAACCACATTCTCACCCTGTTATTTACTTAATTTTTTTTTTGGATACTGCTTTTGTCTCACCTGCTTTCTGGAACCATTCTTTATCAGACTTGAACCCCATTGTCTCAGTCAACTCCTCTCTGCAACTCAAGTCCACCGATGTACATGGCGAGCTACCGGACAAACTAGTAATATCAGGAAAGCCATTTATACGGAGGTAAGCGGTCAGCTGGTGAGCGCGAAAAGGAACGGCGTTATACCGCGCCGTAGCATTCGTTATAAAAATGAAATGCAGCCATACGTAGCTCTGGCTACATAATTTACGATCTTCAGAAACGTATATAGGGCTATGTTTTCAGAATGAGCCTTTGTTGATATTAGCAGTATGATGAAGATGAAACCAGGGTGGACATTTCAGCAAGACAATGATCCAAAACACAGCCAAGGAAACTCTCAAATGCTTTCAGAGAAAAGATATATCAGAAAATGTATTTTGGTTTTCTAAATAGTGCACAACTTAAAATAAATCACAAATCGTAAATAATACGATGTCACAGAGTAAAACATCTTCAAAACACATCAAAAATGCGGATGTCACTTGACATCTAACATGGGCGTCAAAAAAACATGTCAAAAATTATTACAGGACATTTTTTGACACCAGTTAGATGTCATTTTGACATAAGTTTACATGCATTGTAGAGATACAAAATCCAGTGTTAATTGGTCATTTGGAATTGAAGCTTTGTGTGGATGTCAAATAGACATCAAGGTTTTGACATTAAAATAATTAGCATTTTTGACATGTTTTTTTGGTGCGTTTTTAAGTCAATTTGAAATCAATATACTGTACATGCTGGGATGTAAATAACTCAACATAGGCTCATTCTGAAAACCTAGTCCTATATACGTTTCTGGAGACTGCAAATTAGTAGCCAGAGGTACGTATCGTTGCATTTCATCTTTAAAACCAATGCTACGGGGCGGTATGATGCCATTTCTTTTGTGCTTACCAGCTGACCGCTTACCTCTGTATGGACGGCTTTCACGCTGTAACCAGTTTGTCCCGTTAGCTCGCCATGTATGTCGGCGGACTTGAGACGCAGACAGGAGTTGACCATGATGACTGGGTCCGAGTCTGGTGAAGAACGGTTCCAGAAAGCAGGTAGGACAAAAACAGAATCCAAAAAATTAAATAAGCAAGTAAATAACAGGGTGAGAATGTAGTAAAATCTGAAAACGTGGTAAAAATCGGACGAGGGCTTTTCTTTTTCTGGATTGCTTTTGAAAATTGTTGGTTGGGTTTAGGGAAGTGGGTGGGCAAGTCAATCAATACCATTGGTTGGGTTTAAGGAAGGAGGAGGGTGTGTCAGTTGGTCGGTCAGTCATTTAGTCAGTCATTTAGTCAGTCAATCAGTCAGTCAACAGCGGCCTCTGGTGGGTTTATGCGAGAAAAGCAGGTGCGAATGGCACTCGCGAGAGAAATTTGACATCTCAAAAAGCTTCTACAGCGGCCTCCTGTTGATTCGCAAAAACAAACACTGCAAAAAAAAAAAAACGTACCTTCTGGGACTTATTTCACAGTCTCCAAATATGTACATAGAGGTACGTTTTCAGAATGAGCCTGGGTTGGAATAACTTGATATTGACAAAAAAATACTAAGATGCCAAATTAACCCTCCATCCAATCACTGGTTAATTCCTTCCAGGGCCCCTGAATGTCATACCCCTGATCCTTTAAAGTCTTCTGCACACAGTAATTGCAGCCTCTATTAGTCAGTATTTTTAGTGCAGACGCTCCCAGAGGTCTGTTAGGCTGAAGATGGTATGGGCTGAGTGAGCAGATGCAATAACACTCCTCTCACCTGTCTCTTCCACTGAGACTCTTCACCATCTGACAATCCAGCCGTGTGACACAAACACACCACACCGCCTGCAGATACATAAGCAGAGCTCTTGATATCACAATCCTCCGGACGGATGTTTTATAGTGCACGATGATCTTAGTATCTGAGTGTGGAAGGATTTGTTTGTACTTGCAAATTTATCAGGCCTAAATTTGGACCACACATGAGGGTGAGAGGAAACTTTTAGCAGTGTTGGATGCCATGTGGTGTAATATGTAATCAGATTAAAAATTTAGAGGAGAGTTATTAGTTTTTCAGTAGCCTAGATTAATAGTTGGCAACCTGTCGTTACTTATCCAAGATTGTTTTCAAACCTAAATGCTTAAGAATTTTGGAAAGTGTTCCCTCTAAATTATAGATGACAATAAATAATACACCAAATTTAGTCAATGAAAATAACTAGTTTTAAAGTTTAATAAAGCTGATCATAAAGTGGATACATCAGTACTTGATGATCAGTGGTGTAAAGTAACAAATTACAATTACTGTTATTAAGTAATTTTTTGCAGGAATTGTAATTTACTAAGTAGTTTTAAAAATGTGTACTTTTACTTTGCCTTGATTACATTTATAGTGCAGTATCAGTACTTTTACTCCACTACTTTCCTTCAAACTGCAGTCATATGCTTAATTTTTTCTTGTCTATTGGAATAAGAAAACATCCAACCTAAAATCAACCAAATATCAACGTCTAATAATGTTACAGCTTGACGTTGCGGGGACATTACCACTATGATGTTTATCAGATGTTGGATTTTGGTTGCCATACCTGACGAATAAATGTCAGTATTTGACATTAATATGACGTTGGATTAAGATGTTGGCTCGACGTTGGATTTTGGTCAATTTCTAACACAACCTAAAATCAATCAAATATCAACATCATTTGACGTCATTATTGGACATCAAAATAACGTTGTCCTTAGACGCTGGCTAGACATTGAATTTTGGTCACCTGACTTCACAACCTAAATCTAACCTAATATTAACTTCTTATGACGTTGTGTGCCTGCTGGGCAATATCTAAATGCACTACAGAATGTTACGTTTACACACATCCACAAATTACATATAAATGCACCAGCTTTTTACAGTATAATACTCACTAAACACTACTCTTGAGTTTTTTTTGAAGGGCTACTTTTTACTCATACTTTGAGTAATATTTACAACAGATAATTTTCCTTTACTTGCACTACATTTTTAGGCAAGTAATGTTTTTTTTTTAATTAAGTATGATTTTTCAGTTCTCTTTCCACCACTGTTGGTAATTTAAAACACAATTTCTGTTTACTGCTAATAAAAAAACATCATAGTAAATTAATGAAACTTTAGATTGGCCAAAACTAATAACATTGAAAATTTGGCAGTGGGTTTTTATTTCCCAGGAGAATAAATCGTCACTAAATTATAAGGTTCTATCTGACATTTTTGTCAAAATTGAGTTATTCACATATTCTTATTAAATGACAACTTATTTACATAATGTGATGTTTTGTATGAGTTTACATTTTAAGACTTTTCATTAAAAAAAACTAAGGTTTTATCTACAAAGTCGAACTCTAGCTTGGCTCTATAAGGTTCTTTCTGTGAGCCAATCAGCATTAATAATGCATGCTCAAGGACCAATCAGGATAAGCTTGTCTTTTACCATTCCACCAGACTGCTCCGAATTAAAATCTGCACTGGACAAAATATATATCACAGCCTTGTATGCGTAATTTGAACAAGACAAAATATACATCCTATCTATCTATCTATCTATCTATCTATCTATCTACTATCTATCTATCTATCTATCTATCTATCTATCTATCTATCTATCTATCTATCTATCTATCTATCTATCTATCTATCTATCTATCTATCTATCTATCTATCTATGGTATTTACATTTGTTCTTGCTAGAAGATTTAATATAAATACAGTAACAGTGAAAGAAAATAATGGGGAACTAAATGGATCAATTGTTAAATACATGCAGCGAAGACAAAAACAGAAAGATAATTCAACACACACACACACACACACACACACACCACACACACACACACACACACACACACACACACACACACACACACACACACACACACACACACACACACACACACACACACACACACACCGAATCAATACAAAACATTTTAAATGCTGAAGATTAATGCAAGCCACACAAGATATAGAAAGGTTTAATTAAGATGAACTAAAGTCGACCTAACATGAATTCATGAATGATCTACAAAAAGTCTGTTACAGTTTTTCTCCATTGGTTTGGCTCATTTCTTGAAACTTGAATTACATTCTCAAAACAACATGGACAAACCTCCAAACCACTTGGCAATTGTTCACAACAGAATAGATTTTTCTCATTCATTGAATCAAATTGCAAATGTCTAAGTACATTTAGCCTACATTTAGCACAATTTTCAAGTGAATAGATCTAGTTACAGTTTTTCTCAGTCACTTTGGTGCATTTCTCACAACACTATTTACATTTGCACAACAGTTAATGCATTTCGCAAAACAATTAGTCATTTGTGCACATCATAGTAGCAGTTTCTCATTCCTTTCAACAAATTGCAAAATGCTTTTGGACATGCATCAATTGCTTTCATACAACTCTCTGCTGTTTGTAACATTATCATTTGCTTATGTCATGTCAGTCAAAATGAACTGAACTTGTGAATGCTGAATAGTCATACCATATAAAACTAATAGTCCTCATTTCATTACTTGAGTCATTACATACAAAAATGTTGAACTAGTTGTCAAAATATGTCACACTAATTTTATTTAAAAAATGTTAAATCTTTTTTTTCTGAAAATGTCTTCTAAATCTAACAATTTGATGAATGATTTACAGACCTGTGTATGTTGTAGGTTCAGTTCCAATATGTACTGCAATATTGTTTACAGTTGTGCACAGCTCTACCCAAAAGAAGTTTATGTTTGTTGTAAATAAGGGTGTGTTTATTCTTTTGCACAATGCTGTGAATAAATTAGAATTGCAAAGAGCAAATGCAGTAAAAATGTGAAACACACATATTCAGTGTCTTGTACTCAGATACCTCACTAAATGCGGTGATGTCTAACTTTACTGTAGTTTTCAAATGGCTGTGCAAATAGTATATAGTGCTGCCTTGAGCATTTTCAGAAAGTGTCACCAAAATCTGACTTTTTTTGCATTGGAAATAATGTACAGAGTAAACTGTCATAATGAAAACATGACAAAGCCATTTGACTGTCTTGTTCATAAACGAGGGTGGCAGGACTTTTCATTTTGATGACACTGACACTTTCATTGACATGAATACTTGCTTTTGAGGAATGAGCTATCCATTTTGAGCAAGTGACACGCTTTTGTAAGTTATCCACTAGGTTTTGCAGTTTGTACTAATTGTTTCGAGAACTGCATTAACTGTTGTGCAAATGTAAATAGTGTTGTGAGAAATGCACCAAAGCGACTGAGAAAAACTGTAAATGAGAATTTTTTTTAGTTTTGACACATGAATGAACAGTTTTGGGAAAGATATGAGCTTTTGCAATTGAGCTATAGTGTTGTGCTAAACTGTAAGACAGTTTTGCAAAACAATCTTAGAATTTTGAGAATATAACTCCAGTTTCAAGAAATGAGCCAAACCAATGGAGAAAAACTGTAATAAAAAGTGTGTTTAAAGACAAATCTGGAATGTTTGAGAAATATTACTGTGAATAGTAACCCATTAGCACTCGTGTGCAGTGTGTGCAGAACTTTACAGACCTTACAGAAGTGTCTTCTCACATCACGAGTCTGTTTATTGTAGGTTTCGGCCAAATTAATAAAACTGTTCATTTCTGGAGTGCTGTTACTGTAGGAGGGCAATCACTAGAGTCAAACCTGAATAAGAGGCTAACTGGAGGCAAACAGTTCAAACATCTGAGCACCTGCCAAGCAATTCTGGTTGCCTGGCAACAGCTCCTTCTCCCTTATTATCCCTCTGATGATGCTCTGCACACTTTCCACTGCAAACCAGTGATAATGCTTAGCGCAGGCTTTTAGCTTCCAAGTGTGTGTTTGCGTAACGTATGTGTGTGCTGTTCAGACCTGATGGGGTGGATGAGTTATCGTAGACATGCTGTGTTAGCAGGGTGGTTGTAGTCCAGGTTCAGTCAGTGTGGAGAAAAAAAACAGCCATCGCAGATCAGGCCTGAAATTATTCAAAGGTAATTTCAGATCCGGGGCAGGAGAGGATGAGTTACACTGCTTTAAATAAGGCACAGCAGCTGCGCTTCAGTGTGGAAAAGCAGACTTCTAGAGCAGGACACACTATAACAATATATCTTGATATATCTCTGAATATCGTTGCAGTTTTAGGATTGTGTAATAGGGTATTTGCAAAGCTAGTGTTTCTTCAATTTTATACGGTTCCTTTTACAGCATCAACGTTGTAATGTTATTACAGTTTTTTTTCAATTGTTTGGCCACAAATTTCAGAACCCTGATGTCAATTTTCAAAACTCTAGACACAAAACTCTAAACAGTCACTACTTCTTACACAGGCTCTCCAGAGCTCAAAACTCTGCATGCTGCGTTCATTTGTTTAGAGAAGTCTTGCATTTGCAGGATCATTGCTTCACAATAATCTTTTTATCATACAGATACTACAGGAACACAACTTCAGATCACCAGGACACAAGATGTACATCGTTTCAATAAACAAACTTTAACAATCATTAAATATTGTTGTTTAAAATATATAATACAGGTATTAATATGGTTTATACATAAGTATAAAGGGAACAGTACAGACAGTGGATACACTAAACTAGTTTTATTCATTCCATCTTAATTTAGGTTTACTGTAATTTTTTTCTCACTGCACGTCCCCATAAAGAAAGCTGATATATAGCATGATACATGGCAACATATGATAATTACAATTGGATTTCACATACTGTATATAAAATGTCATAACAGTCAATAATTTGTCAAATTGTGCAAAACTCACTTTACATTTTTTTCAACCGTATCATACATATATACAGTATATATATATACAGTTTAAGTCAGAATTTTTCGCTCCCCTTTGAATTTTATTTTCTTTTTCAAATATTTCCCAAATGATGTTTAACAGAGCAAGTACATTTTTACAGTATGTCTGATAATATTTTTTCTTCTGGAGAAAATCTTATTTGTTTTATTTCGGCTAGAATAAAAGCAGTTTTTAATTTTTTAAACACCATTTTAAGGACAAAATTATTAACATGACTATTGAATTATTTTTTTCGATAGTCTACAGAACAAACCATCATTATACAATAACTTGCCTAATTACACTATCCTGCCTAGTTCACCTAAGTAACCTAGTTAAGCCTTTAAATGTCACTTTAAGCTGTACAGAAGTGTCTTGAAAAATATCTAGTAAAATATTATTTACTGTCATCATGACAAAGATAAAATAAATCAGTTATTAAAAATGAGTTATTAAAACTATTATGTTTAGAAAAACAAAAACAAATGTGTTGAAAAAAATCTTCTCTCCTCTTATCTCTTCTCTATATATATATGTGTGTGTGTGTGTGTGTGTGTGTATGTGTGTGCATATACAGCCATATGGACACCTATACAAATTATAGGTAATATATTTGTAGGGGTAAAATATATAACATAATAGATAATATATTAACGTAACATATTTGTAGTTCTAATAGTTGAAAAAAAATGGCAATATTTTAACATGTATGACATGTTTTATATCCATATGTAAAATTCTTATGAACTATTATGTCACATATGTAATTTGCATATATTTCTTTACATCAGATTTCTATTTTGGGATCTGTGTTTTCATCAGTCTGGTCTTGTGGATTTGGTCACAGGTTCTCTTCTACATCACAGTGGTGTTTTCATTACTCAAAAATCTTGGAAAGAACCTTCTGCCAATGTGAATCCATTGGTCTGCTGTGATTGGGCTTTCTTACATACAGTAATGTCAAATATGAAAACATTGTCTGTAAAAGTGGTACATGGAACAAAGAAACCATAAATATGGAATAAGGATGAATAAAGATGAAATCTATAGATAATGTAGTCCAGTTGGGTCATCTTCTGTGGTAACTGATGTCATTTGATCTATCCTGAAACTTTCATCCTCTAAACATGTAATATTGTACCTCAGTTTTCAATGCATCAAGAGTAATGCAACAGTTATTTATCATTTTGAGTGCTTGTATCAGTTGATAATAACATCATGTTAAGTAAATGAATACGCATTTATTTCAAATGTAATTTTTGAGTTGCATTTTGAAATGGGATCAATTCAATGTTTAATTGTATTATATTGAAAAGGTGATTTTAGTTCACTGAACAAAGTATCTTTGACTTGTGTGTATTGTATCCAAGCATTTGAATTTTGCAAAAATGTGCAATTTTGGCAATGGTTGTGAATTTTGTGTCTAGAGTTTTGAAAATTAACTGAGTTCCAGAGTGTGGCAAAACGATTGTAAAAAACTGTAAAATATAATCAGTTAAATAGACTTTAGAGCATTCATTTAGTTGTTTAAGTGTAAAACGAGATGAAAAGCCATTTACACGCACATGCTCCCATCAGGATAAGCAGGCAAGCGCAGAAACTATTTTATTTTATATTTATTATAAATAAATATTTTTGTAATATAAATGTTAATAATTTAAAGACATGTAACTTAATGAAAAAATGTAACTTGTAACTTAAGAAAAATGAAACTTAATGCAGTGCTTCTTGTACATTCTGAGACCCACTTTATATCGGATATCTATCAGGCACTGAAGATCGTTGATTTTTTAAAAAAACAGACCTTTTGTAATGGCATACAGTACACCAGAAGCGTTTGACCCAGGTTACTGAAAAATTTAAGGTCCTTCTGCATATACAGTAGCAAAAGATCAAAAAAATCGGCAACACTGCCACTTTAGCTCTCAAAAGAAGTCTTTATTACTCACAATTTTTTACTTTATTACTCACAACTCACAACCTGCCTTCAAGATTTTTTAGATGTGCGCACAATTCTGTTTTTTCCTTCTGCATATACCCCATATGATGTATTTGCTGTGGTTTTGTCAATAATGATAATTAGACAATAATATTGTATGTTTTTGTATTTTGCATTAGTATTTAAATGTAGGAAAAAACTAATCTTAAACAAAATCTGTCTTCACTCTACAAAAGTAATCTTTGCAAATATGCATACACATACTCACTATAATTAAAATGTCTGCATTATTAATATACTGTAAATGCTTATTTTTTTCTAATGAATTTGATATAAACATATGGTTTGTTTATATTAAAAAATATGTGTACACTTTTGGTAGTAATGGGTTTCCAAATCAGTTTCACTATTGTTTCAGTTTCATAATTGATTTAATCAGATAAATTAGCTATGTTTCCATCCAAAATGGAATTAAATTTGCGCGCAAAACTGGATTATCGCATAAAAGACGTGCAAATAAAGCAGCGTTTCCATCCATCGAGTCAAAGAGAACAAAATCAACACTTCCTGATTAACTGGTGCCAAATATCAAAAGTAAAAATGGAATTTATTGAAGTAGGAGAAGCTGCGTGAGTCTTTTCTTCATTTAATAAATGACTTGCACCTCAGAAGACGACACCAACACACAATGGTGGCATTTGAAGGCGTGAGACGCTGAGCACAGACACTCTTGACATGTTCTGGAGGTCATTAATAATATAACAACACTAATAATGAAATGGTTAAGGCGTTTTAAAATGACCAAAACAACATTTCAGATGTTTTACAATGTGCTCAGCCTGCTGGTTTGTCCATTCACACACATTTTTATCACCACATGATCTCTAATAACAAAATCACGTGACTTTTTTAATGTGCATACTGGAATTTGTTTTGTAAATGTGTTTCCATCATAGTTTCTGCGCATCTTTTTTTTTATCGAATAAAAAGTGTATCCTACTCAGTTATGAGCATATGCTTTTTAATGCGCATTTTCAAAACTGATGCACATCTTGACATTTCCATCACCCGATCTTTTGTGCGCATCTCCAAAATGCACATAAAAATAGCTGGATGGACACATAGCTAATGACACTGAGACAATCGTTCTGTGATAATGACAGCTCAATTAACCGTAGCTCTATTTGGTAAGTGCCACATGTGAAATTAACTCCAAACTCACTTCACAACTTCAGTTGTGTGTTTGAAATACTTTAGTGAGATGATTTCGTAGTCATGTGATTATTAGTCACACACTGAAACAATTAAGGCAGTTATTGTGAATCTTCTGTTTATGAAGAAACATTTAGAGGATTTCCGGGGTTGTTGCTAGATCAGATATGGTTATGGTCGGTAGTTAATGAAAATTATTTATACTATTTAATAAATTTTCCATTGATTGTATTTTATTAACATCTACCCCCACCCCAACCCTAAATCCAACCATCACAATAACGTAAAAAGAGTAGTTGTACCAAGTATTATTTATGTTATCTATTAAATTACCCAATAAATTGTATTTTTTCACGTCTACCCCTACCCTAACCCTAAACCCAACCATCACATATACTGTAAAAATATGAATTATTGTTATACAGTGTCATAAAAAATGCTGCTATATTGATGTGCATATCGCACTTCCGGCCGGCAGTGTATCCTATCTAGACTTTACCGATTTCCTGTTCTGCTTCTTCTTCTTGTGTACTTGGAGTTTCCACATGAGAGTGCCCTCTGGCCTTCGGAGGAGATTCCCCTGACAAGATGTGTATGACAATTATAACTTTGCTCAATTGAATTTCAATTAGTCGCCCAGCCTACTTGCTTGTGAGATGGTGGTCTATACGTTTGTGTTCCAAAACAATGACCTATGCACTCAAAATGTAATGTATTGCATTACTGATCAACAATTGTGATGACATCACTCGGCACTTTAGCTTCTCAAATTGTCTCTACTCTTATAAATGACTAAAGGTGCAGCGAAAATTGGTCATTTGATCACACTATTACTACTTTCTATATGGTGAATGCACTATAAATGGGTTAAATGATTAAGTATATGCTTTCCACTGGGTAGAATGAAATCTGGTTTTACACAAAGCACCGCACACAACCTGCTCTATTTCTGAGACACGGCTAAAATAAACATAAATAAAAACTTATAACAATTAAAATGAACAAATGAAAGTAATTAATAAAATGGCTAAAACCACCTTACCTAAATGACTAAAATTAAAACTTTAAACATTCTAAAATAAAACCTAATTTAAAATAGTATTAATTATATTTTTATATAAGTATGGGGGCTGAGAGAGCTCAATTGTGCTGCAAGTTAATAAAACACATGCAAATAGAAAAACACAAACTGAGAAAACATTCTTCATAATTTTGACAACACATGGATATACAAATTCTCACTAAATTCTCCAATAACACTTAACTCTAAACAGTAATAAGTACGGTGGCCAAGAGAGCTTAATGTTGCAATTTTAAGAAAACACGTGCAATTACAAAAAACTCCAGCAAATTAACAAAGGATCTTTATTCGTTTGAGAGCACACGTGCTGCAAATCCTCACAACGCAATGCGCTGGATTTTCATTACGCAAACAAATTAGTAAAAAGTGCTGCATTTTCTCACAACGCAAACACGCTGCATTTTCACACTTGCAAAAACATCAGAATACAACAGAAATGATTTAAGGGGACTCAAAAATGTAAATTTGCACAGTAAAGTTGTAGATGATCTTTGAAAGGTGAGTTTTTGTTTGTTGATTTTAACATCCTGATTCCCTTGTCTTTTGTATTTTATTAGCCTAAATAACCATACCCTAAATAGCCGGGTCCTTCATATATTAGGGTCCCCTTGAAACATTTCTGTTGTGTTCTGTGCTATTTGAAAGTGTTGTGAGAAAATGCAGCACGTTTTTGTAAATTGTTTGCATTGTTAGAAAATGCAGCACGTTTTTGTAAATTGTTCGCATTGTGAGAAAATGCAGCACGTTTTTGTAAATTGTTCGCATTGTGAGAAAATGCAGCACGTTTTATTTATGTGTTTGCGTTGGGAGAAAATGCAGCATGTGTGCCCCTACAAAAAATTACTGCAGTTTTTTTTTTTTTTTTAAGATTACTGCAGTTTTTTAAAGGAATACTGCAGTTTTAGTCAACTTTTGAAAAGTGCATTTTTTTTGGACACAAAACAAACTGCATTATTTAAATATATTGCAGTATTACTGCAATACAACTGAAGTACTACAATACAACTAACTGCAGTACATCTACTGCAATACAACTGAATTACTACTACAGTACAACTACAGTACAACCACTGCAATGGTACTGAACTGATACTACTACTATAATGCAGTACAACTACTGCAATAGTACTAACGTGATACTACTACTATAATGCAGTACAATTACTGCAATAGTACAGAAGTGATACTACTACTATAATGCAGTACAACTACTGCAATAGTACTGACGTGATACTACTACTATAATGCAGTACAACTACTGGAATAGTACTGACGTGATACTACTACTATATTGCAGTACAACTACTGCAATAGTACTGACGTGATACTACTACTATATTGCAGTACTGCTACTGCAATACATGTTAAACAATTTATTGCACTTATACATAAGTATTAAAAGTACACTTTAGTTTTGTTATGTATTGCAGTATTGTAGATGCATTTCTGTAGTTAGTTACACTTCTGAAAAGGGCAATACAATATATTGTGGGAGTACTTCAGCAATTCAACTGAAGTACTGAAACCTCATTTGGAAATCATTGTCCACCGAGCAGGAAAAGTAGTAGTTGTACTGCAGTTGTATTGTAGAAGTACTTCAGTTGTATTGCAATAGCGGTATGGCAGTTGTACTGTAGTAGTACTGCAGTTGTATTGCAGTAGCAGTACTGCATCATAGTTATAGTACTTCAGTACCATTGCAGTAGTTTTACTGCATTATAGTAGTAGTATCTAGTAGTAGTATTTGTACTGCAGTTGTACTGTAGTTGTAATTCAGTTGAATTGCAGTAGTTGTACTGCAGTTGCATTGCAGTAATACTGCAATATACTTAAATAATGCAGTTTTTTCGTGTCCAAAAACTGCACTTTTCAGAAGTTAACTAAAACTGCAGTATTCCTTTAAAAACTGCAGTATTCTTTCTTTTTTTTTTTAAACTGCAGTAATTTTTTGTAAGGGCCCTCTTAGTTTATTTAATGTTACTTCAGTTGTACTTGCAGTATAGTTGCTGTTGTACTGTTTACTTCACTGCAGTTATTTTTTTACTATTTGTTTTTGCAAATAAACTCTTAAAATTATAATACAAAAATTACTTGAATCCAAAAAACATCCCTGAAAAAAGTACAAAATATTTTTGGAAGTTGTTGAAGAACAAACCCCTTGTAACACAAGTGCAGTACAGTTCTTACCACATTGGCATATTATATTAGCATATTAGACATTAGCATATTAGACATGTGCAGTAAAGATGGAGTTTACTTGTTCTTACTCCAGTTTACTGCAACTTTTACTGCCGTCGAACTTTATTGTACTGTATTTGAACTGTGTTTATACTTCAATGTATTGCAATTTTGCAATTCTACATTATTTTACTTCTAGACTGCTGTTATACTGCAGTAATACTGCAGTTTTACTTCAGTTTACTGCAGTTATTTTTTGTAAGGTTGCTGTCAAAAGGATGAAGATCTTTTCTTAATTTGCTGGCGTTGTTTGTAATTTTATGTGTTTGGGTTTGTCACCTTTTGGAGTCTCCTGAAACATTTCCGTGGTGGTCTGTGCTATTTGCAGCCTATTTCTGTATTTGCATGTGTTGTGAGAATTTGTGTGTGCATGTTGTCAAATTGATAAAGATGTTTTTGCAATATGTTAGTGTTTTTCTATTTGCATGTTTTCTTATCTTTCTACACATTTGAACACTTTGCCCACTGTACAGTATACGTATAATGAGAATTTGTTTTCACTTTGCTTATAGCTAAAAAAAAAAAGTTTGAAATACCTTAGTTGCAGTTTACTGTCGCCAAACATCTTGACGCTGAGAAAACAGCTGTTGAGAAAGCATCGGAACATAGTAATGTGGATATACAGTATTTACAGGAGCTCTTCAGCACAAACCTGAAGATTGCCTTGGTTTCAGTTGACAATATTCACTGGATTACTGAGTGTAACTTTTGAAAATGAAAAATAAAATTGAGTTTAAAACTTGGAGTTTAACAGAAGAAACAAATTCAAATAACATATATGTTTAACAGGATAAAATTTAATCAAGCCACTGGAACATTAATCCCTGGTCCGTCCACACACACACTCTCCATCGATCATTTCCAAATGACTTCAAGTAGATTTTGTCCTCAGGCAAGTGCCTGCTGAAAACATCCTGAAATGAGGTTTCATATGAAAAAGATTAGGCTTGATATTGTAAATCTTTCTCAAATTCTCTTCTTATTACCTCCTCGGTGAGTGTGGGATGCATGTAAGGTATTTAAAACGGTGAGAAAAGCCGTTTTGAAGCTGAGAACAGCAGTTCCGGCCAGCATTGTGTGATATTGGCTGAAGCCTCACACACACGCACACACGCACACACACACCTGCTTGGATCTAATCTGATAATTTGGAGCGAGAGAATGGGTTTACGCTATAGGACATGGTTTTTCTGCATCCTTTTTGCTGTATCCTGCCCTTGTCTCCTCGGTCGGGTATGAACACTTGGCTTGAGCTGCCGAAACAGACAGGAAGGCTCAGTAGTGCAAATTACATGCATTCACAATGAGCATGTTGGGTGTCCAGATTTCTTTGTCTGCAGGTGGTGTGTGTGTTCCAGATGTGCCGATTGATCACGGTCGGTCCGTTTTTGGCAGAAGGGAAATGGGCGAAGAGAGAGAGAAAGGCTGGTGTATTGTGTGCTGCGGTGGATTTTTAAGGACAGCTGGCAACGACAGCGCAGGAAGAAGATGCCAGCGCAAAACTTTTTACTGTTTCCTCTCTCATTCTGTCTTTTCCCTCTCTTCTCTCCCTCTCCCTCGTTCTGTTGTTCAGGAAGCGCCGACTGAATGAAACCCATTGACTGGTGCTGGTCTGGTCTCCACTGCCTCGGCAACAGTTGTCAGGGTGAGGGGCCCTTATAGGACACCCCCGCTGTGATCCAAAGTGTATTAAGCACAATCCAGTGTGTAAAATCATGTGTAAACGGAAAGCGACTCCAAAATAAACCCAGACCAGAGCTGCGCGGTGTGCATTCAAACAGGCCTGGTCAGCTGCACCACTTTATTTACTGGCATGTGTTTGTTTGTGAGGTTGAAAAACGATGAGCATCAAGGAAATTGCTTTATCTATGAAAGTGCTGAAGAATGTTGTTTCTTAAATAAGGATGATGCAGTGTAATTTGTTTTTGCGTAATGCATATAGTGCATCCGGAAAGTATTCATATCGCTTCACTTTTTTCACATTTCTTTATGTTACAGCCTTATTCCAAAATGCATTAATTTCATTTATTTCCTAAAAATTCTCTACACAATCCCCCAGGGGCGTTGCTAGACATAAAGCTCTACTGGGGCACAGTTCCCCCTCAAAAAAATAAAATAATTAAAAATTAAATTATATATATATATATATATATATATATATATATATATATATATATATATATATATATATATATATACATATACATATATATATACATATATATATATATTTTTTTATATATATATATATATATATATATAGTATATCATTATTGTTATATCATTATTATTCCAAATAAATAACAGAAGCAGCATTCTAAAGACACAAAAGTGGTAATGAGATAATTTAAGAAATCTTTTGCATGAATATTAATTTCATTTGAATGAAATTCTATAGACAATTCTATAGAATACAAAAAAAAATGTTTTATTGAATTATCTGTTGTGTGTGGTCTTAGACTGACTCATGGCCGAGAATTAGGTTTATTAAGTCTTAACCCTGACTCATCATCCCTCCTTTTTGCTTCATACAAGGAGCCATGCTTAGTCTAAATAAGATCACCATCATATTCTTTAAACTTTGTTTTGTCTACTTGCAAAACACACTGCGTGCCGAACCCTCCACATAAAAGCCTGTTACATGAGCGGCTCGGCTATTTTTCCGGCGCGCATGTTCTCAACCGGGAGCAGAGCAGCACGTCAGTGTCAAGCAGAAGCGGTGCGCGAGGCGCGTGGGTATAGTTTTTTCTGCGCACATGTTCAGTTTGCTTTTTGATTAAACTTTATTTCGGTATTATGACTCTTAATAAATACACTTGCATATGAAGTAATCACATCTCAAAGCATTTACTGGGGCACTGGCAATTTTTACTGGGGCACGTGCCCCAGTAAATGGGGTCTAGCATTGCCCCTGCAATCCCCCATAATGACAATGTGAAAAAAAGAATTTTTGAAATTGTTGCAAATTTATTAAAAATAAAAAACCTGAAAAATCACATGTATATAAGTATTCACAGCCTTTGCTCAATACATTGTTGATGCACCTTTGGCAGCAAATACAGCCTCAAGTCTTTTTTAAATATGATGCCACAAGCTTGGCACACCTGTCTTTGGGAATTTTTGCCCATTTCTCTTTGCAGTACATCTCAAGCTCTATCAGGTTGAATGGGAAGCGAAGGTGTACAGACGTTTTCAGATCTCTGTAGAGATGTTCAATAGAATTCAGGTCTGGCCTCTGGGTGGGCCACTCAAGGACATTCACAGAGTTGTTGTGAAACCACTCCATTGATATTTTGGCAGTGTCCTTTGGGTCATTGTCCTGCTGGAAGATGAACCCTCACCCCAGTCTGAGGTCAAGAGCACTCTGAAGCAGGTTTTCATTCAAGATGTCTCTGTACATTGCTGCATTCATCTTTCCCTCTATCCTGACTAGTTTTCCAGTTCCTGCTGCTGAAAAACATCCCCACAGCATGATGCTGCCACCACCATGCTTCACTGTAGGGATGGTATTAACCTGGTGATGAGCGGTGCCTGGTTTTCTCCAAACATAATGCCTGGCATTCACTCCAAAGAGTTCAATTTTAGTCTCATCAGACCAGAGAATTTTGTTCTCATGGTCTGAGAGTCCTTCAGGCGGCAATTTCCGCCTGATTGGTGGATTGGTGGATTGCTGCACAGATGGTTGTCCTTCTGTAAGTTTCTCCTCTCTCCACAGAAAAACGCTGGAGCTCAGACAGAGTGACCATCAGGTTATTGATCACCTCCCTGACTAAAGCCTCTCTCCCCTGATTACTTAGCTTAGATGGTCGGCTATCTCTAGGAAGAGTCCTGGTGGTTCCAAACCTTTTCCACTTACGGATGATGGAGGTCACTGTGCTCATTGGATTTTTCAGAGCAGCAGAAATTTTTCTGTAACCTTCCCCAGCCTTGTGCCTTGAGACAATCCTGTCTCGGAGGTCTACAGACAATTCCTTTGTCTTCATGCTTGGTTTGTGCTTTGACATGCACTGTCAACCCTGGGACCTTATATAGACAGGTGTATGCCTTTTCAAATCATGTCCAATCAACAGAATTTACCACAGGTGAACTCCAATTAAGCTGCTGAAACATCTCAAGAATGATCAGTGGAAACAGAATGTACCTGAGCTCAATTTAGAGCATCACGGCAAAGGCTGTGAATACTTACAGTATGTACATGTGATTTTTCAGCTGTTTTATTTTTTATAAATTTGCAACAGTTTCAAAAAATCTTTTTTCACGTTGTCATTATGGGGTATTGTGTGTAGAATTTTGAGGAAACAAATGAATTTAATTCATTTTGGAATAAGGCTGTAACAAAAAAAATGTGGAAAAAGTGAAGCGCTACGAATACTTGCCGGATGCACTGTGTATAGGAAAGTACGGTAACACTTTATAATAACTACACACTATGAATCATTTACTAAGCATTAGCATCTAGTGAATTCATTATTTGTAAAACATTAACTCTACATTAATAAGCGTTAGTAAGCAGTTTATGACTGCAGCTACAAATGCTCTATTCTTGACTTACAACTACATTTATAATGTGCTTAATAATTGTACTTTCATACTTTGTAAATGTTAAGATCATTAAGAATGAGTTAGTAAATGATTAATAAACTATCAAAATTAACATTTATAATTCTTATTATTCAGGCATATAGTAATAGTTAATTTGTATGTTAATAAATGCTTGATTAACTCAACTTCATCCAGTATCGCATTATTTACAAACCATTTGTGTTTAAGAGTAGTTGGTGGTTTTAAGATAATTCAGAATGAGTTAGTAAATGATTAATAATTATTATATAGTGTATATATATATATATATATATATATATATATATATATATATATATATATATATATATATATATATATATATATATATATATATAATTTTTTTTATTTATTTATTTATTTTTCCTGACTAGCCGTTTATGCACAAGTTTTAGGTTACATTGATATACCTGTTCTTTCTGGGAAACTTCTACTTAAAGTGTAGCTTACTTATTTTAGGTATGTCCTTTTGTTCAATTTTTTTTTAAATGCTTTCATCATCCAAAATAATCTTAATCATTGTTTAAGACTAAATCAAAACACCTTTGGGTTTTACACTAATATATATTGGAAAGTTTTATATTTATAATTGTAAATAAATGTAAATCCCTTTTTAGCATACTGCAACAAGAAGTATTACCCTAAAGAGTGATGTTTAAACTCCTAAAATCTGTGCTTATTGCTTTGTATTTAATAGGCCTATTCGTTTTTATGTTTATATTACCCTTTCGTTTCCCCTTATTTCTCTCATGCATTTGTTATATATTTAATTCATAATTCCCTTATTATTTGAAAATGAACTATAGTTTGTAGAGACTGTATTCTGTTTTATTTGTACTGTAAATCTTTTGTTGTTATCAATAAAAAAATGATGATGATGCCACGTGATCAGTCATCATGACTGCCGCAACTTTGAACCCCGAAGTGTTCGGCTGTCCGGCTTGATGGCTTCGTTTTCAAATCCGCCTCCACCTGCGCTCAGCTAATCTTGTTGATCACTGGCTGCAGCCATGGTTCAGGTTAAATGCACCTACTGACTTCAGCATTGTTTTTCAAATAAACAAGAATTTTCACAATATCTGCAAACATAATATGGTATTTTTATGCTTTACAAAAGTCAAAAACTTACAGCACCTTTAAGTAATTATACTGCTAAGCCTTGTGTTTATTTTTGTTAAATAAATAATGACATGGTGTATAATGACACCGGCCAAAAGCTGCTGGCGCACGTAAGTTCCTCCGCGGCAGCGTTAAGAATGGCGGCAGACCAACTGTTTTGAAGTGATGACATCTGTATTATAAAGTGAAAGTTTGATTTATGATTATTATTCTGTCCAATGACTGTTGGTCCCTTAACAAGTGGGAGGGACCCTTAACATACTGTATGCAAACTGTTGTAATTCCTACAGCGTTCACCTGATTGTAATTTACATTTGTAATTTACCATTGTAATTTACAACCCAAGCCAGCAATCCAAGCATGAGGAGCAGATGTACAACCCACATTAAAATAATTTAATAATAAATAATTATAATATTTTTTTTTATGTTGTTTCAAACAGAGATGTTGCTAGAGAGAAAAAAGATCAGTGCTGCATTTACAGCATCACTAATATTGTCTGTCCTCTGTGGGCCTCAGCAAGTATCGAATATTAATGTCATGCGAGTGTAAGTTCACAGCACAGTGTCATTTTCTCTTTCATCCGATGAATTCCATCTTCAGACTTCATCCTGTTTGCACATCAGCATGTTTTCCTCTGATGCCTGAGTGTGCTTCAAAATTTGCTCACGCACACAATTGTTTTTCTATCGTGGTGGGGACTTTTTGCCTGCTATTGTTTTTATACTGAACTAATGATATTTTCCATCCCATAACCTTGGAATAACCCTCAAAGAATTGTTTTTTTAAGTAAATGCTTTTAACTGGATTTCAGGTTTTACCATCCTTCACTATTCCTCACTATCCATGCAGACAAAACAATTAACCTACAGTTTCTTAAATTTCAAGGTCACTGTTTAGTCCTATTTGAAGTTATCCTAACGGGAGTAAAAGAGCACTTTTAAAAACATTTCATGAGTTTAAAATATTAGATATTTGAATATGAACACTAGCTATGTTTCCATCCAAGGATGCTAATTAAATTTATGTACAAAACTGGATTATAGGTGGACGGAATCATAGCTATTGATCAAAAATAGGCCCTGTCCACATGATCACAGGTATTTGTACACAAGCAAACACAGAAATCACTGAAAACTAATTTTTTTGAAAACTCCTGTCAATGTTGAAGAAAAAATGACTTGGTCTGTAAAGTCGTGTAGATGGCAGCCAACCAGAACCAATCATTTTTTGAGGTTTCTGATTGGCCAACATGACTTTACGGTTGCAAGTATATTGCCACCTGTTGCTTTGGTAGGCTCTCGACAGCTCTTTATAGGGCATTTTTGTAATTGCTGGTGGGCAAGATTTTTTTTTTTTTAACCGTGCATTGTTGACAAGATTTTTTTTTTTAAATGGACGAAAAAACTCTGTATTCAAATATACCCCCATGTACGTGTGGACATGAAAACACTTAGATTTTTTAGTTATTGGTATCAGTCTAGAATCTGGTAGTAATTTCCTTAACCCGTTCACATAAGTTCTAAATATACTCGCTGACCCCTATTGCATAATTTTTAAATACATTATTTAGAAAGAATCACTTAAAAATTTTCCATCCTGATGCGTCAAGTTTATCCCGTGACACACATGCTAGTACTTCTGTGTAATTGAATGTGTAAAACCTAACATAAATTTTATTTGTTTGTAGTGAGAAGATTTGAATTTACAGTTGATGACATTTGATCTGAATGTTCTAATCACACTGGTGTGATTCCTTCTCATACAGGCAAATACTTATCATAAACTCCTTCATCAACATGCGTTTCCTGTTATGAAATCATCTCCCAATCATCCTACAATTTTCATGCAGGAAATTGAACCCCAATGAGCCCCTTGAACAGTAAAATGGGTGAAGCAGTTGCTTGAAGCAGAAAACATTGAAATAATAAAATGACTAGCCCAGAATCCTGATCTAAACCTGAATTAAAATTTCAGGAAAATCCTTCTGTCGAAGTTATGTCTATGAAACACTACAGTCAGTGAAGTGTGAAAGATGACAGCAGAGCAGAATGAGAGACTAGTTATGTCCCATGAGAGTCATGTGTACTATATTCTAATTTGGATCACTGTTTACCAAAAAATAAATGAATGAAGACTGCATTATTTTGAAAAAAAAAATCAAGTGCTCGAGAATCATTCCCTATTTTTGATTTCCACATCTCTTCCTGTAAACTTTTGAGAATGTTTACTTCCTCAGGATGGAGAGGCAGGTTTAGCATGTGGAAACGCTCTACTCTGCATAATGACTGCTAATTTCACAGCAAATAAGTCAACAGAGATTCCTTTGAATCACACACCATTTACGAGCAGCCATGAACAGATATACATTCCTCTGAATGGAGCTAAAGCTGGATCTGTCCTCTTATCTATTGAACTGCCACTGAACTGTAGAGTCAAAGTTTTTACCTCTAAACTGAACAGTGTGTTTCTGTGTCTCTCTCTCACACACGCATGTAACACTGCCTTACTTTCTTCTCTGCTAATGAGACTTACCGGTCTGCTGTGAGCACACACAAACACTCTTACACAGAATAACAGCAGATCTGTGTGTGGTAAACTTTATTCGACCTTTGACAGGTTTGTTTTTTTAGTTATAAATTGGACATCGCAGTGGGAACATCTGTCATTCATGTTTACTGAAGATTTGAAAGTGTTCACATTAGTAGTGAATACAAATGTTTAATTTAAAAACAATTTCTGTCATTTTCTGTTCAGAATAATATAAAGAAAAATATAGGATTGTATTTTTGTCAGTATAATTAGCTTATAACTTATATGTTCTCATTAATGCATGAAAAAATATATATTTACCCAAAATTCTGTCACACAAGTGCATGTTACCAAGGAATATCTTACAAAAGTTTTTAGAAAAAGAATGTAAAATTGGTGTCTATTGGTGTCAAAACAGACATGGCAGTGTTATGCAGATTAAATATTCAAAGAATAATTTTATTCCTTCAGATAGATTGGAAACCACCTTTTTAAAGTTTTTTTTTAATGGGGAAATGGCAAAGAATTCAGATATTTTTTTAAATTAAATTCATTTAATTTTGGATATACATATCATATAAACATAAATGTGTTTTTGTACCGTATTTGTGAATGAGATGTGACATTCTTTCTTTAAATAATTGGAATGTACTTGAATGTGACTGACCCCTCTGTCATTCGTCCCATTAACCTCTTCAGACCAGAATTATGTTCCAAGATTTTGAAAAATGTAAAAGTATGTTTTCACAGCTCGTGAGGCTCCTATAAATGAGACCAAAAAATAATACTAAAATTTCAACACCCTTTAGTTTTTGTCCATTTCAATGAACATCAGGTCAGGATAATATACAGGAAAATATAGGACTGTATTGTTGTGAATATAGTTAGCTTATAACTTATATGTAGGCCCACACGGAATCTGCGTGCGCAGAATTCCGCAGATTTACCGCAGATTTCCTTAGCTTTTTAGCCCATCCTTAATTCTGTTTATTTACTTGAGTAAATGTGTGTAAATCTATATATTCAGTTTTTTAATTAATTACAGTAATATTATTAACTAATATGAAAATGTTCATCTGATTTATGTACAATTCAGTTTGTACAGTAATGTTTTCTATCTTTTAGTAGATATATTATATGAGAGATTTGCTTTGTTTACCAAATATATCTGATTTTATTAATGAATCTAATTGGATTTGCATTTTAAACATTAAATAAAAGTTTAAAAGATATAATTTTTTATTTCATATATTAAGGTTTTAGTTATGATACACCCAAAATAATTCCACAGAAATCCACAGATTTTTACCAAAATTCTCCACAGAAATAGCAAAAAACATCAGCAGATTCTGTCTGGCCCTGCTTATATGTTCTCATTAATGCATGAAAAAATATATTTACCTAAAATTCTGTCCCAAAAGAGCATGTTACCATGGTATATCTTACAAAAGTTGAAAAATTGGTGTCTATTGGTGTCAAAACACACTTGACAGTGTTATGCAGATTAAATATTCAAAGAATAATTTTATTCCCTCAGATATTTTGGAAACCCGCTTTTTAAAGTTTTTTTAATAGGGAAATGGCAAAGAATTAATTTTTTATTAAATTTAATTAATTTATAATTGTATATGCATATTATATAAACATAAATATTTTTTTGCATTGCATTTTTAAATGAGATGTGAAATTCTTTCCTTAAATAATTGGAATGTATTTGTATGTGTGTAACATCCCCGGCTCGTCCTCACTCACCCAATCCAGCTTCACCACTTCACACCAGTCCCATCCAATCCCGAGAACCTTCCCCTGATTATTAATTACCCGCACCTGTTCACTATTAGCCCGGACACTATATAATCTCACCTCCTCCGTTCACTCATCGTCCGGTATTGAAGTCGTATGGTTGTCTTCACCCAAGCTCCCTCGTCTTCTCTTCTTCCACGGATGTTCCTCCAGAGTCTTCGTAATTATCGCACTGATAAAGGGAAGTGTCTTTATTGTCTTACCTCATCTGAAGATCTATATTCACCTGCCTGCACTTTGTGCACACTGCCACCAACGGAGGTGTGAGGAGTGTTAACCCCGTCTTGACTTTTGCCAGGTTTACCTGGCGAAGATGTATGAGGTGTTCCTCGGATGATCTTCCTTTGCCCAGCACTGTGTGATACCTTTTATGATTTACGTTGAATAAACTAAATGAATAGATAACCATCTCTGACTTCTTTGTATACCAGCGTGACAGAATACCGGACCCAACAACAACAACAACATGGAAGCTAACGCTACGTTAACCGGAAGTGAGTTGCCTTCCGCATCCATGAGCGCTAGCTCCAACCTGGTGGTGACACCGAGTACTCCACTAGCTCGACCAATGAGTTACTCTGGGGATCCGAGCACCTGCAATGGGTTTCTACTACAATGTTCTTTATATATTGAAGCCAACCTTGTGCAATTCCCTAACGAACTTTCCAAAGTTGCATTTGTTATCTCCCTTCTCTCAGGTCGAGCGTTACAATGGGCAGATGCGTTGTGGAGTACTCGTAGCCCAGTGATAACCACCATCCAATCCTTCGTCACTCACTTTAAGGAGGTATTTTCAGTTCCACTTACCCCTTTATCAGTGCACGACGAACTCATGAATTTATCACAAGGGAGGATGTCTATTCACGAATATACGTTGCAGTTTCGGACACTTGCCGCCAGCAGTGGGTGGAACCCTGTGGCGCTTCTGGCTGCTTACCGTAAAGGGTTGAAACCCTCCCTCCGTAAACAGATGGTCATTTATGATGACAATGCGAACCTTGAATCCTTTATCAAGAAGACTATTAGTGTGTGCCAGCACTTATCTGCTTGTTCTTCTCTCTTTGATGATTCTCCATCACCGCTCAAATCTCCCACGATTATGCAGGACCCAGAAGAACCTATGGTTACGGACTCCTACCGGCTTGATGCCACGGAACGTCAGCGACGTATTCAACATCAGCTCTGCCTTTACTGTGGAGAATCAACTCACCGGATAGCCACCTGTCCCATCCGCCCACCTCGACTAGTGGTGAGTAAAGTCATCCTCACACCCACAGTATCCACCATACCTCATATTTCTGCAGAGTTGGTAATCCACGATCAAACTTTTCCCGTACATGTTTTGCTGGACTCCGGAGCCGCTGGGAACTTCATATCCTCCACCTTCATCACCCGCTATAACATTCCTTCAGTGAGGAATGAAGTCCAGTACCGCATCACCACCATCCAGAGCTCACCACTAGGAGAAGGAAAAATCAATCGCCGTACCAAGCCTCTCACCCTTCGTCTGAATCAGAATCATCAAGAGAAACTTACCCTCCTTATTCTTCCTCGTGCTAATGTGGATGTCATCTTGGGACGACCGTGGCTTATTCAGCACCAACCCAGTATTAACTGGGAAACTGGCGATATCCTCGAGTGGGGATCCAGCTGCAACAGTAATGGTCATATTACCCCCTCTACTGGTCACTCCACGTCATTACCCCTGCAGAGTACCAGCATACAAGCCACTTCTCCTTCCAGCCATCCCATTCCCTCAGCATATCATGAGTACCTTGACGTCTTCAGCAAAGAACGAGCCACCCAATTACCCCCTCATCGGTCCTGGGATTGCTGTATTGATCTGTTGCCCGATGCCAAGTTGCCACACGGAAGGATTTATCCTTTGTCCCGTCCTGAGCATGAAGCTATGCACAACTACATCAGTGAAGCTCTCCAGAATGGGTTTATCCGACCATCTACGTCTCCTGCCGCCTCCAGCTTCTTCTTTGTCGCCAAGAAAGATGGAGGACTCAGACCATGCATAGATTACCGAGTACTTAATGCTGCTACCGTCAAGTTTGCCTACCCTCTGCCTCTAGTCCCTGCTGCTTTGGAAGAACTGAGAGAGGCTAAGGTATTCAGCAAACTAGACCTCCGGAGTGCATACAATCTCATCCGCATCCGCCAGGGGGACGAGTGGAAAACGGCCTTTGTTACACCTTCCGGCCACTACGAGTACCTCGTCATGCCCTACGGACTGGCAAATAGTCCCTCAATCTTCCAAAGTTTCATGAACGAGATCTTCAGAGACTTCCTTCATCGTTTCACTATTGTCTATATTGATGACATCCTTATTTACTCCCGTAATCTTGAAGAGCATCAAGCCCATGTGACCCAAGTACTTCAACGTTTGCGTCAAAACCACCTATTCCTCAAACCCGAAAAGTGTGAATTCCATCAGACCACGATATCCTTCCTCGGGTATGTCATCACCCCACAAGGAGTGAGTATGGAACGGTGCAAGGTAGACGCAGTATCGAATTGGGAATACCCGAAAACCATAAAAGAACTTCAGCGTTTTCTGGGATTCGCCAACTTCTATCGACGGTTCATTAAGAACTACAGTGTCTTATCAGCTCCTCTCACTTCCTTGCTCCGAGGAGGAAAGAAAGTACTCACCTGGACCCCTGAGACGTACCGAGCCTTCGATCACCTTAAGTCAAAGTTTGCCACAGCACCCGTTTTACGTCATCCGAATCCCAACCTCCCATTCGTCGTTGAAGTGGACGCCGCAGACACTGGAGTAGGTGCTATACTCTCACAATGGTCTGGTGAACCCAAAGCCCTCCATCCTTGTGCGTACTACTCGCGGAAATTGTCTACTGCAGAACAAAACTATGGGATCGGTGACCGCGAGCTATTAGCCATCAAACTGGCACTCGAAGAGTGGCGTCACTGGCTTGAAGGAGCCCAACACCCCTTCACCGTCATCACTGACCATAAAAATCTCCAATACATCCGAGATGCTAAACGACTGAATGCTCGCCAAGCTCGTTGGTCTCTCTTCTTCGCTCGTTTCCATTTTTCCATCACCTACCAACCTGGGCACAAGAATGTCAAAGCCGATGCCCTATCCAGACTTTACTCACCTGAGCCTCGTAACGATTCCCCTGAAACTATTCTTCCTCCTTCCATCTCTGTGGCCCCCATATTATGGCAAATCGATGAAGAGATCCGATTAGCCACCTTAGAAGAACCAGTTCCCCCTGGTCTCCCTCCAGGCTTGTGCTATGTACCCACGAGATTGCGCATACCACTCCTCACTAGCGCACACACACCTCCCTCGGCTCAGGACACCCAGGTAGCAGGCGAACCCTCTCGCTTCTCCGAGAAAGGTATTGGTGGCCTAAAATGGCCCATGATGTCACCCAGTACGTTAAGGGTTGCTCGGTCTGTGCCATCACTACCACTCCACGCCATCTACCTGAAGGGAAACTGCTGCCGTTGCCCACTCCCCGCCGACCCTGGACACACCTTGGTGTGGATTTTGCCACCGATCTACCCCCCTCTCAAGGATACACCACGATCTTGGTGGTTGTAGATCGGTTTTCCAAATCCTGCAAACTAATACCTCTCAAAGGTCTTCCCACAGCCCTTGAAACAGCTGAGGCCCTGTTCCATCACGTCTTCAGAAACTATGGTCTCCCCGAAGACATCGTGTCGGATAGAGGTCCACAGTTTATCTCCAGGGTCTGGCGGGCGTTCTTCCACCTTTTGGGCACCACCATCAGTCTATCTTCTGGCTATCATCCGCAAACCAACGGTCAGACCGAGCGTAAAATCCAAGAGATTTCCCGGTTTTTGCGCTCCTACTGCCATGCTCATCAAAACACCTGGAGCCAGTATCTTCCGTGGGCTGAGTATGCACAAAATTCTCTTCGTCAATCCTCTACTGGACTAACCCCTTTTCAATGTGTCCTAGGCTACCAACCATCCTTGTTCCCCTGGAATGGGGAAGCATCAGAAGTGCCCGCGGTTGATCACTGGTTCCAGGAAAGCGAGAGGGTCTGGGACTCAGCGCACGTCCATCTTCAGCGGGCAGTCCGGAGGTACACTGAGCAAGCCACCTGGGACCATTCACTATTCACTCCCAGATCAATCCTGTCACCTACCGTCTGAACCTTCCACCACAGTACCGTATAGCATCATCCTTTCATGTTTCCCTCCTCAAACCCTACACTAATCCTGTATCTCCTCCCTCTGCAGAACCCGAACCACCCCCCCCCTCCCGACCAAACGGAAGTCATCGGTGATAACATCTACCAGGTCAAGGAAATCCTCAACTCCCGGCGGCGGGACGGTCAGCTCCAGTACCTTGTAGACTGGGAGGGCTTTGGCCCTGAGGAGAGATCCTGGATCCCCCGCGATGACATCTTAGATCCATCTCTCCTCGAAGAATTCCATCAGAGATATCCCGATCGTCCAGCTCCACGAGGGCGTGGCCGTCCCCGCCGTCGATCTAGGGTGCCAGGAGTCACCCGTGGAGGGGGGGTACTGTAACATCCCCGGCTCGTCCTCACTCACCCAATCCAGCTTCACCACTTCACACCAGTCCCATCCAATCCCGAGAACCTTCCCCTGATTATTAATTACCCGCACCTGTTCACTATTAGCCCGGACACTATATAATCTCACCTCCTCCGTTCACTCATCGTCCGGTATTGAAGTCGTATGGTTGTCTTCACCCAAGCTCCCTCGTCTTCTCTTCTTCCACGGATGTTCCTCCAGAGTCTTCGTAATTATCGCACTGATAAAGGGAAGTGTCTTTATTGTCTTACCTCATCTGAAGATCTATATTCACCTGCCTGCACTTTGTGCACACTGCCACCAACGGAGGTGTGAGGAGTGTTAACCCCGTCTTGACTTTTGCCAGGTTTACCTGGCGAAGATGTATGAGGTGTTCCTCGGATGATCTTCCTTTGCCCAGCACTGTGTGATACCTTTTATGATTTACGTTGAATAAACTAAATGAATAGATAACCATCTCTGACTTCTTTGTATACCAGCGTGACAATGTGATTGACCCCTCTGTCATTTTGATAATGGCATCGTCCCATTAACGCCTTCAGACCAGAATTATGTTCCAAATTTCTGAAAAATGTATGAAAAAGTATGTTTTTCACAGCTCTTGAGGCTTCTATAAATGACACCAAATAATAATAATAAAAATTCAAAACCCTTTAAGTATGGATAGTTTTTGTCCATTTCAATGGACATCAGGTCAGAACAGTTGTATTTCCCGAAAATTATACCAACATAAAATACAAAAAACATACATGATTGTTGGTATAATCTTGACATTTATTTTTAAAATCACAAACATTAACCTTGTAACATTTTAACTTTAATGTTGAGGTTTTTGTTGTATAGATTGCACCTTGTTTATAACAAACTTTATCTTCATCTTCCACATCACTTCAGATAATGTCCACATCTGAGATATTTCCATCTGCTATATGTTCTTCAAGATCTGTATATTCTGCAGATGAAATTGTTTCAGCAATGAATTAGTACATCAATATAGTTTTTTTTATATGAAAAAAGTTCAATCAGCATTACTGGAGATTTACTTTGTACACATTGTACAGACACATTTGAAAAAAATCCTGATCTAAAGCTTGCAACGTTACAAAAGACTTTAAACTTTAATTAGTAAGTGCAATCCCTCTTTTATACATATAATCTATGAAATATTGGCAAACATATCAACTTATCCAGCACATGTTTTACACAGCAGATGCCCTTCCAGTTGCAACCCATCTCTGGGAAACATCCATACAGACTCATTCACACACACACTACGGACAATTTTAGCTTACCCAATTCAATTGTCTGTGGCCTGTGGGAAACCCGGAGGAAACCCACGCGAACGCGGTGAGAACATGCAAACTCCACACAGAAATGCCAACTGACCCAGCCGAGGCTCGAACCAGCGACCTTCTTACTGTGAGGCGACAGCACTACCTACTGCGCCACCGCGTTGCCTGCAAACATATCAATAAATCTGAATAAAAACATAGTAAATGTGGCTTACGCCTGTGTCTGGAATGAAGTGATGCCATGTTGCTTTTTAGTGTTGTGGATTTTTATTCAAGTTACAACATGCTGTGCCTTACTGCCATTTGATTGGATGACAATCGTTCCACTCTCATGGACTGCAGGCTTTAAATTAAATTAAATGCTCAGGAGCCACAAAAAAACATAGACTGACATGTGATGTCCATTGTAATGAACACAGTGTCCGAAGGGGTACATATAAGAGCCGTGTTTTGTTTAGTTTGTGAGTATTATATATATATATATATATATATATATATATATATATATATATATATATATATATATATATATATATATATATATATATATATATATATTATAGGTGGGCATAGATAAATTTTTTTAATCTAGATTAATCTAGATTAATTTCGAAATTAATCTAGATTAATCTAGATTAAAATGGCTCATTTGAATTTTGCCGAAGGTATTCAGAATATGTGTATTACCCAAATAATTAGTCTTTGAGAACAGGTTTCTTAAGCCGGGTGTCGCATTAGACCAGGGTCTCTTCTCCAAAATGTTTCCAAAATGCATCACAAACTGCTTGAGAAACTGTTCTACTATGATAATTGGTGATGAAAATAAATGATGTTCAATAAGATGTACTCGTGTTTACTAACTGTTTATTCAGTTAAACATGAATTTTGAACTGTAGGTCTACATAAGCTCCAAACAGCGAATTCTGATGAGCTTAATCTGACTAAAGGCATCACTGAAATGGAATTAAGACGTGGAGTATGCAGATATTAGTGGCATTATTGAAGTAAACACCGCGGTCTTTAGGACCTTTCGCCATATTTTCCGACAAGGTCCACACGCGGCTGTCAGAAAGGACGGCACACACACACACACATCGTGAAATGCGGAAGTTTTTTTTCTTACCATTTGGCATGCGTCATTAAATTCCATAACTCTCTCACCTATCCTTACTCCGCATTTGCGTCTAATACCCAAGTTTGTCACTAAGGAATAAATGAAAAGTGAAACTGCCAAACTGTAGTTAGAGCCTCTGCTGATTTGATTCAAAAGAGCAGACGGCACACCAGTCAGGTATACATCCGCGGTAATATATCAAGGTGAAAGCCATCATAACTTGCGTAAAATAGACCCAGCTCCCAACCCAACTTTGAGAATAGATTAACGGCGATATTTTTTTTTTTATCACGCGATAAGAGTCTCGCGTTAACGCAGCATGTTAACGCCGTTAACGGCCCAGCACTAATATATATATATATAAAATAGTTAAATTATATTAAAATATAACACATTTTACACTAACAGTACATGGATAATGATGTATTAGTATGTAAACTAAACATTATTATGATGGGTTAAGGCACACACTAATCATAAAGTAAATAATTAAACTACACAATAACTAAATAATAAAAATAAATAAATAAACTAAATAATAAAAATAACAGCTACCCATATTACTTGTTAGTACATGTTGTTAAATAATGTATTAATTAACATTTAAGTTTAAGCTAAATGTAACCAACATGAACTCATGAGCACTAATTGTATAATTAGGTCATGACTTTACTTGGAGGGCCACATCACCATTAACTTATTCTTAACTCCTTTAAACTGTTCATGTTTATAGAACACTTTTCTATTGTTATTCAGTGTAAACGCACTAGACGGACGTGCATAAGGAGTTCAAGAGTAGTTAAAAATGGGTAAATGATGATGTGCCCCTCCAAGTAAAGTCATGATATAATTATACAGTAACATATTATGAGTTTGTGATTGTCAAATTAAGCATAAACTACATTAATTACCAATCATGTACTAACAAGTAATTACGGTAGCTGTCATTCACACATGAACTCATGTGACTCATGTTGTAGTTACAGTTAGTTCATGATTAGCACAAGCAAACTCATCATTAGTCCATAATAAAATAATGTTTAGTTTACATATTAACATATCATTATTCATGCACTGTAAAGTGCTTCCCACATTTTTATTAAGGATATAGTTTAATATTTCTCCTTTTCACAAAGTTAGACCTATCAAATAATTTGAGTTCAGTAAGTCACCTTAATTTATAGTGTGCTTTAAGCGGTTTATGTATTGTTTTAAAAGCATATTCATAATAATAAACAGGAAAAATCTAAATCAGAAAAGCTGTTTTTAACACAGCACAGACAGCTAGAAGTCAATTTTGCTCACTGTCCTGCTTATTGCATGCTATCAGTGAAGTCATTGCATTGGGGGACACCTATGAATAAAAAAACTCCTTCCAATCAGATGTCATTCAAATTGCAGACATAAATAATAAACCAGGGTTAGTGGCGATGTCTTCTCGCCTCTCACACACATACTATATAGGTTTGCTGGCTCTGTGTTTTTCATCTGTGAGCTCTGCGGATGTGATAGAGTTTATCACTCGCTCTCGTCTGGAAGTGAAATGGATCACAGACATACTGCTGCACACATTCCCCATTAGATAGTCGCAGTCCTAAACAGATAGATCATTCCTTCACGCTCGTATGCCTTTGGCCTCTGAATAAAGCTCAGGGTCTCTGTATCAGTGTGATCTTGGAGCGCGTGTTAAATGCCAGTTTGGAGTATTGAACTGAATTTTAGGAGCAGTGATGAAACTCTTGAAATGGCCAATCGGGACCCTCTGTGTACTGACTGTTTGTCCTGCAATTTTTGAGCTGGAGTTATGGATTATATGTCCAAACAGTGAGGGCACGATTATGGATAAATTGCCTCAATGATCAATTCAAGAGATAACAGAGGCTGAAGTCTTGCACTATCTTTTCTCTCTATCAATGTTTGTGCAGGAAAAGTGCTCTGCTGGTGCAAAAATGCCTTTATTATGGTGGCTTGAGAAAGCCACCATTCTGATATTCTACATAAACTTCTTCTTCTTCTTCTTCTTCTTCTTCTTCTTCTTCCGTCTTCTGAGACTAATTTTTAAGAGTATCTCCTCTTAAGCCTTTCAAGCTACAAACTTCAAACTTTCGTCAAACCTTCAAACTGGTCTGACTCGGGTTGCTATATCTTTTCTAACTGATCTGACTTTCGGTTTTCCGAAAAACGACCCAGAAAATTCCCAAAAGTCCCATTGACTTAACATTGGGTCAAACTTTGTGAGCTCATAAATCTGCATCAGACTGTCCTACAGACTAGAGTCTGGCCTCATTCAACTTAGTCTAGCCAGCAGCCAACCCCTGATGACCTTTAAACCTACTAGCCACTCCTTAGCAACCAATTTCAACACCCTAGCAACTGTCCCACAGACTGTGACTAGCTATTCTAACACATGCTAATAGTTTTAACATCCTACTGACATGCTAATCTTACTAGAAACATGCTAGAAACATGCTAGTGACATGCTAGTCATGCTAGCACATGTTATATGCTAACATGCTAATTTATGCTAGAAACAAGCTGATTCATGTTAAAATCATGTTAGTAACACGCTAGAATGATGCTAGTAACATGCTAATTCATGCTAGAATCATGCTAACAACATGCTAATTCATGCTAGAATCATGCTAACTACATGCTAATTCATGCTAGAAACATGCTAGTAACATGCTAAAAACATGTTAATTCATGCTGGAATCATGCTAATCCATGCTAGAATCATGCTAAAATTATGCTAACATGCTAATTCATGATAGAATTATGCTAACATGCTAATTCATGCTAGAATCATGCTAAACAACATACTAGAACCACATTAACAACATGCTAATTCATGGTAGAATAATGCTAACAACATGCTAATCCATGCTAGATTCATACTAATAACATGCTAATTCAATGCCAGAATCATTCTAACAACATGCTAATTCATCCTGGAATCATGCTAATCCATGCTAGAATCATGCTAACAATATGCCAATTCATGCTAGAATCATGCTAATAACATGCTAATTTGTGTTAAAAACATGCTAATTCATGCTACAATCATGCTAACTCATGGTAGTATCATGCTAATCTTTAAAACTTTTTACTGGCTTGCTTCACTCTTGACAGTGGTTGCATTGTTGACTGCAGTGATCTTAAACATTATTTTACCCAACTTGATACTTTTTCAAACTAAATAAACTTCTTCCAACAGGCTTTCGCAAGCCACCATAAAGTTTGTCCTCAAACTTAAATATCTAGTTTCTACTGTTTTTTTATAGCTGTTTTCTAACATTTGATGTATACATCTTTTTAAGATTCTGCTTGACTAACAGTTCTAGTGGTTTTGCTGACACTGTAGTGACCTATCATTGTATCATAGGTGAATGTTTGCTTGTATACTTTATTGTCCCCTAAGGGGGAAATTTTTTGTGGACTCATGAGTATTTTGGCATAGCCTAATACAGTAAAGAATTAAAAACATGCACATAAAAACACATACATAGACACAGGGACGGATTTAACCAATAAGCAAGGTAAGCAACCACTTTGGGCCCCAGGAAATCTGAGGGCCCCCAAATAAATACCTAGAATTATACCTAGAAATTATATATAACATTGTTTTCTATTGTATTTTGTACAGTGAGGGTTTAAAATTTTTTCATTTGACTGTAATTATTACATTTGTGCAAATGTGTCCCCCACCCTCAATCATCATAATTGAATAAGCTAAAATTGGCCGTAGTGTATGTGTGTGAATTCAAGAACGTATGGGTGTTTCCCAGTACTGGGATGCGGCTGGAAAGGCATCAGCAGCGTAAAACATATACTGGAATAGTTGCCGGTTCATTCCACTGTGGCGAGCCCTGACTAATAAAGGGACTGATTAAAAAACTGCAAAATAACTAAAAAATAAATTAAAGTACAAAAGGTGCATTTTAGAACTTTTGGACCCCATTCCTGGAATTGCTTAGGGCTCTGAAATCACTAAATCTGCTCCTGCATAGACATACATTACTGAATAGTGTTCAACAGTCTGATTGACACTGGAATGAAAGAGTTTTTGAGCTTACTTCACTTGCATCTAGGGATTGTGTATCTTCTGAATGTTGTTAAATGTTTAGCCAGTTGTAGCAAAATCATTCTGTTTATGTGTATGTCTCTTTAAATGCAAATGAGCTGCTGCTCCCCGTCCCCTTTTCATCGCAGGATGAAACCTTTACAACAAACAAAACATCTGCATGCTTTTAACACTAGAGTCATTTTGACTGCTTTTAAATGTTGTAACTTAGTTACTATGTTAAAACCCATACTACTATAGTACCCTGACGTTTTGTAAATGTCTGTATATTTCATTCTAACATTGTTACTTTATTAAAATTACAATACACAAAAGAGTTCTGAGTATTTCTACTTTGACCACATGCATTTTATTGGCTGCTACTTTTTCCTGGTTGCCTAGCATCTTTTTGCTAATAAAAACATGACTTTACTTTAGACATGTCTTTTCAACTTTAAAAAAAAACTACATTTTCACCTGCTTTCCTCTCCTGCTTGCTGGACAAAGTGAAGTATGCGCCTCATGGGTGGTTTAGTAACTCGTACACAATAGGTTTTATTACAAAAAAAAATATTAATTAATTAATAATTAATTAATTAATATAATTAAGAGTACTGACTTTATAAAATATGATGACAGACATTCAAGCTTATTTTTAAATCTAAATACAAGCTTTCAATGTAAATGCGACCTGACAAAAATCTAGTTAATAAAGTGTATATGACCACTATGGCCATTCTTTTAATTTCTTATTTCATTCAATTTCATTCTTTTAAATTTTATGATGGGTGGCACGGTGGCTCAGTTTAGCACTGTCATCTCACAGCAAGAAGGTCGCTGGCTCGAGTCCTGGCTAGTTGACATTTCTGTGTGGAGTTTGCATGTTCTCCTTGTGTTTCCGTGGGTTTCCTCCTTGTGCTTCAGTTTCCCTACAATCCAAAGACATGCGCTATAGGTGAATTGAATAAACTAAATTCACTGTAGTGTATTTCCCAGTGCTGGTGTAACCCCACTGGCCCCACTGGCCCTACTGCATCCAACCCGCTCCAAGCTGGGATCGAACCGGCGACCTTCCGCATGGGAGTCTGTTGTTCTACCAAGGAGGCTAAAGACCATGGCCTCTAGCATATGTCACCAAAGCACCTTTTAGAGGTGAGAGGAGTGAGGTTTACCTGCACATCATATTACTAGCTGGCTACACTCACCCCTCTAAACCTAACTCCCATCCGGGTCACAGCACCAATGTAACCCTGCCGGTCCTACACCACCCAACCCGCTTCAAACTGGAATCGAATCGGCAGCCTGGGAGTCGGTTGCTCTAGCAAAGAGGCTAAAAACCATGTCCTCTAGCATCTGTCACTAGAGCACCTTTAGATGTCAGAAGAGTGAGGTTTACACTCACAGCACTTCACTAGCTGGCCTCTGCTACACACCTCTGACATCTAAAGGTGCTTTAGCAACAGATACTAAAGGCCACAGTCTTTAGCCTCCTTGTTAGAGCAACCGACTCCAATGTGGAAGGTCGCCGGTTCGATCCTAGCTATGAGCGGGTTGGGTGGCATAGGACCAGCGGGGTTATATTGCGGCTGGAAGGGAATCTGCTGCGTAAAACATGTGTTGGAATAGTTAGCGGTTCATATGCTGTAGTTGGTGGAGAATGAATGAATTAATAAATTATTATGGCCAATCTTTTAATAGTAGATTTTTTTAGATCTACTAAAATAGAATAGTTTTAGAATAGTAGATAATCTTTTTAGTAGATATTCTACTACAATAGTAGAATTGTAGTATTTCAGTGTTAACGTCTTGTCAGTTTAACCTCGTGATATACAGTTTTCATGCACAGACATGAAGTACATGGACAGAAAGTTGGCTGTCAGATACGGGTTCTTTTTCATGTCAGTTGTCAAATACACTCAAGGTAATGTCAAAAGTGGACATCAGGTAAAATGTAAACAGTTGGAGAAGAAATAGTATATGTATCAGTATATTAGTTCTGTGAAACAGCTAACATGTACGCTTCTGAATGAAAACCCAAGACTACAACAAAACCATTTGAAAAGAACTCTGTTTGGAGTTGGGGTTTGTAACTATGCAGACTTTTTCATATTTAAATCAGTACCAATACGCAATGTAGGAGGTTGGGATGCTTTGTTACATGTGGTTAGAAAAAAAATCTACATGAAAGAACAAAAATTCCCCAGGAAATGTATGACAGAAGGCAACTAAAAAATGTAATTTCTAACACTGTTGGAGACTCATATTAAGATCATGGGGTGTTATTAGACCAGCGTGTGACAGGACTCTCTGCTACCGCACATAACTAAAATGCCCACCACACTGTCCCACAATCCTCCACATACGAAAAGGCAGAGATGTGTGTGTGTCGGAGGACACCTGTCCTAAAAGCTCACTCCTCTCTACGGCTGTCTCTCACACATCCTCTCTAATCGCTGATTTGGCAGCGTTTCTCTGACAACATTCCAAGGTCCAGTTTCAGGAGAAGAGCTTTCACACAGCAGCTTACACAATTACGCACGGACGTACACTTACACGTCAAACGCAGTCATTTTGCAGGTTTTATGTCCGCTTTTTATGAACATGGTCTCTGTTTTGAACTCTTATCGTCGCAGCTGTGAACTCGCTTGCGAAAGTTTATACGTAATACTCGTGAAAAAGTGCTAATATATATTAAGAAAAGTCTTTGTATCTTACAGGGGGATCTGACAAATTAAAGCCAAGATGCTGATAATGTAATAACCCATAATCGATCTCTTGAACTCATGCAGCTGATTTAATATCATGTTTCACAATATAGTGATATTGTAATACGCTTTATTCCTAGAGAACTTTTCAGAGTTCAAAGTGTTTGTAAGTGCACAAGGAAGATTGCATAAAAGAACATTTTAATGCAAACATTTTAGGTAAAGTATTTTACTGTGTCAAAAACTTTGTAATCCAACTTTTCCAACTTTGTAACTTTTCAAATTTTCATTCTGAAAACGTACCCCTATATAAATTTTTGGAGAGTGTGAATTATGTAGCCAGAAGTACGTATGGTTGCATTTTATCTTTAAAACGAATGCTACAGGGCGGTTCCTTTTTGCGCTTACCAGCTGACCGCTTACCTCCATATGGGCGGCTTTCCTGCTGTAACGTTTGTCCAGTTAGCTCACCATATACGTCGGTGGACTTGAGATGCAGAGAGGAGTTGACCACAACAACGGGATTTGAGTCTGACGAAGAACAGGTCCAGAAAGAAGGTAAGACAAAAACAATAAAATAAACAAGTAAATAACAGGGTGAGAATGTGGTAAAATCTGAACACTGTTGGTTGGGTTTAGGGAAGTAAGTGGGCGGGTCAATTTGTGCTTTTTAAAACACTATTGGTTGGGTTTAGTGAAGGAGGAGGGTGGGTCAGTTGATCGGTCAGTTAGTCAGTCAGTCATTCAGTGTGTCAGTCAGAAATTTGCGATCAGAAAAAGCATACACAGCGGCCTCTGGTGGATTCAGGAAAACTAAAACTGCAAAAAACGTAGCTCCTGGGATGTATTTCGCGATCTCCAGAAATGTATATAGTGGTACGTTTTCAGAATGAGCCTGGGTTGCAACTTTTTTACCTCAGAAAAAAATTGTTACTTATTAAATGGTAAATGTTAAATACTAGCGGGCAGCACGGTGGCTCAGTGGTTAGCACTGTTGCCTCACAGCAAGAAGGTCATTGGTTCAAGTCTCAGCAGGGCTAGTTGGCATTTCTGTGTGGAGTTTGCATGTTATCCTCGTGTTTGTGTGGGTTTCCTCCAGGTATACTGTAGATGATTTGGATGAACTAAATTGGCCTTTGTGTATGAGTGTATGTGAGAGCGTATAGGTGTTTCCCAGTACTGGGTTGCAGCTGGAAGGGCATCCGCTGCATAAAAAATATGCTGAATAAGTTAACAGTTCATTCCGGCTGTGACGACATCTGATAAATAAGGGATTAAGCCAAAAGAAAATGAATGAATGAATAAATGAATGTTAAATACTGTACAAATGTTATAATATTATATATCATTATGACTATATTTAATGTCCATATCAATGCTTTTTTAATTTTGATTGTTTCTATTATCTGAATATTATCAACTTGGACTCGACTTGACACTTGAATGCAAAGACTTCAGGTTCACTTATGACTCAACAATCACTTTTAGCATACATAATTTTCACATAAACATTTCCTTAGTTTGAAAAAAGCAAAAGATGTGTGTTTGTAGGGTGGCACGGTGGCTCAGTGGTTAGAACTGTCACAACAAGAAGGTCGCTGGTTCGAGTCCCGGCGGGGCCAGTTGGCATTTCTGTGTGGAGTTTGCATGTTCTCCCTGTGTTCACGTGGGTTTCTTTCATGTGCTCCGGTTTCCCCCACAGTCCAAAGACGTGCGCTATCGTGTACAGTTGAAGTCTGAATTATTAGTCCCCCTGTTTATTTTTTTTTCCCAACTTCTGTTTAACAGAGCAAAGATTTTTTTCAACACATTTCTAAACATAATAGTTTTAATAACTCATTTCTAATAACTGATTTATTTTATCTTTGCCATGATGACAGTAAATAATATTTTACTAGATCTTTTTCAAGACACTTCTATACAGCTTAAATTGACATTTAAAGGCTTAACTAGGCAGGTTAGGGTAATTAGGCAAGTTATTGTATATCAATGGTTTGCTGTGTAGACTATCGAAAACAAATGTAGCTTAAAGGGGCTAATAATTTTGACCTTAAAATGGGTTTTAAAAAATTAAAAACTTCTTTTTCTTCTAGCCGAAATAAAACAAATAAGACTTTCTCCAGAAGAAAAAATATTATCAGACATACTGTGAAAATTTCCATGCTCTGTTAAACATAATTTGGAAAATATTTAAAAAAGAAAAAAATTAAAAGGGGGGCTAATAAATCTGACTTCAACTGTATGTATGTATGCGAGAGTGTATGGGTGTACTGGGTACTGGGAAGGGCATCTGCTGCGTAAAACATATGCAGGAATAGTTGGTGGTTCATTCCACTGTGGCAACCTCTGATAAATCATAGACTAAGCCGAATGTTTGTGCCACTTTTTTAGTGGAAATATAAGTAAAAATGTACTGTGGCACAAACACAATAATGGAACATTTAAACAAAATATTTCCCCACCCAAATAAATAATTCAGTCTTTTAACTCATGCCATAAACATGTCAGTTACCCCCTGGTAAGTTTTGAATGGAAAAATATAAGGCTGTGGCATATCTTTACAGCAGAAAAAAGTAAACTGATTAAAATTACATGGATGACCAGAAAGGGATCCACTTGGAAAATACCCCCACTTGCAAAGTATGATTTTTTTTTCAAATCTAATTTTTTCAGTATATAATTTCTGTAAGTGACCCAAGAGAACACACACTTTCACATTTCTGCTTTTAAACCATCAGATTTCCATTGTAAGTGGATTACAGTACATGGGCTTTCAAAGACTGAGGGGACGAGTCAGAATAATTTTCTGGAGTAATCAGCAACATGCCACAGATGCTGGCGTTACAGCTTGAGTTGGATTTAAGCCAGAACATTCTTCTGACGACAAGCATAAAAAGGTACATTAGAGCAGCTCTTACAGTTTGCCCGCAGTGCCTGCTTTCCTGAAACATTCAGGCGCTGTGTTGCAGAGCCAAAAGCTTTCACACAGAATGCGTCTCTCTGTGGAAACATCTGGAATACGAAGGAATTAAGGGTGCCAAATATGCTGCCACAAAACCTCCATAACCAGAGGGCAGAAATAAGAATTATAATTATCAATCTGACATTTTCAAGCTCTTTTCCTCCTGCATTCACAAGCTCATCATCTATCAAAGAACATAATGTAACTATTAATTTGAAGAGCCGCCAACAGCAGTCCAGAGTTCATTTGGTGCCCGAGGTAAAATAAAACTTCAGCAATAGAACTGCTGCTAATTACAGCTAATTAGTTAATTACAGTTAACTAAAAAGAAAGTTCATCCAAAATTATAATTCTGTCATCATTTACTCAGCCTCATGTTGTCCAAACTTGCAAAGTATGCTTTTGTAATGAAGTAAATAAAACAAAGATTAAATATTTTTCAGTTTTTTGGCTTTGACATTTCATGTTTAGTTCAGTTTGTAACTTGCTGTTTCTCTGTAATCAGTTGTAATAAGTACTTAAAGCTAGTTTACTTAAAGGTGCAGTAGGTGATCTGCCTAAATGCTAACCGGTTAGTATAATATCTTTCAAATACAATCCCTCTCCTCCCGTCCAAAGCCATGCCTCCTGAAATCAATCGAACGCGCACATTAAAGATGACAGAGGGGCACTAGATCATGTCATTCGCCAGTTAGAAAGTATAGTATTATATCTAGCACGTTTTCAGAAGCAAAACTTGTCATATTGTGCATTATTTCATGCATGCAAGGATCACTGGTCTCACTCTCTCAAACGCTTTGTTCTAAAACAACTACTGTATGCTTAATGATTGGTCGGCAGCGTGCAGGAATTACACTTATCACTAAGCCATGCTTACATGCTTTTTCAGACTGAATATTCAGAGTAGCATGGTAAACAATATAGGGAGCACGTCACAGGTTGTCTGTTCAAAAATAAACCAATGTGAATATAAAACCAACTTCAGCTCAGTAAAGCAGGCTAGGCGGAATATCACTATTTACTTGTGTTTTGGTGTTAAACTAAATAAAAATCTACATTATCGATGCTGTAAAAGGTCACATCATTCTTTCGCTGGGAGATTTCAGTGGCTGAACAACACTTCCATGCATATAACCTATTCTTAACAACAAAATGAGACTGCCTACAGGGAGGAGATACAGCATCTGGCCACTTGGTGCACCGACAATAATCTGCTCCTAACACCAACAAGACCAAGGAGCTCATTGTGGACTTCAGGAAGGGACGTACAGGCTCACATGATCCCATCCACATCAATGGGATGGCCGTCGAGCCTGTCTCATCCTTCAAGTTCCTGGGGACCCACATCTCAAAGGACCTTTCCTGGACCACCAACACCTCCAGCCTGGTCAAGAAGGCTCACCAGCGCCTATTTTTCTTAAGGCAACTTAAGAAGAACCAGCTGTCATCAGCTGTCTTGGTGAACTTCTACCGCTGTACAATAGAAAGCATCCTGACGAACTGTGTCACATTCTGGTATGGAAGCTGCGGAGCGTAAGGCGCTGCAGCGGGTGGTGAAAACTGCCCAACGCATCACAGGGACCACACTGCCAGCCATAGAGGACATTCAGAAAACGCTGTCTGCGCCGAGCACGCAGTATTCTTAAAGATTCCTCTCACCCTGCTCACAGACTGTTTTCTCTCCTGCCTTCCGGCAGACGTTTCAGGCTCCCCCGGACAAAAACCAGTAGACTAAGGAACAGCTTCTTCCCCAGAGCTGTCTTCCTTTTGAACTCTGCCCCCCACTGACTCTTTGACCCCCTGATACACCCCCACTCTCCTCATAACTTATACTCCTCATAAACACTGCACTATTTAAAAATTGCACATATTCATTGCACTGATTCATTTATTTGAACTGTACATACCCACTGCACATCTGTAATTATTATGTACACACCCACTGTACATATACATTTGTAATTGTTTATCTATCTGCACACTTCTGATTATTAATAGCAACCTGTACAAAAGTAACTCCAATATTGATTCAGGATTTTTAAAAGATTTGATTCAGCATTTGTTTTTACCGCTGTCACTCGTGTCTACGTGACCGCAGCGTGCATGCTTGCGCAAACGGCAGATCTGCATGAACAGAGGTGCAGTTGTACAAATCTACATCTGCTGACAGACAATTTGGACCACTTATCACAAATATGGGAAGTATCGGCCCAACAATTTTATTTGGTTGAACATTTTTTAATCTTATGCCTTGCCCAGAATATAAAAATACATATAAATACATTTAGATAATTTATTTTGATCATTACTATTGGAATGTGAATAGACTTTCAACCAGCTCAACGAAAAATGTTTCTGAAGACAATCTCCTTGTCATGATCACCAGCGATCTACAAGCAGAGATCGCTGGTAAACACACACACGTTCATATGAACTACAAATCCTGCCTCATATGGACTACAAAACCCAGTCATGCCACACACACACACACACACACACACCACACACACACACACACACACACACACACACACACACACACACACACACACACACACACACACACACACACACACACACACACACACTCACCCGCTCCAAGTCACCTTTGATTACACTCACAGTTGAAGCTGCTTTTGCACTGATTACTTGGACTATAAGAACACCTCTCAAACACACAGTTGTTGCTGAGTCTTGTTATCTGTTATAGTGACATTACAATGCGTTTCCTTTGTCTTGTTTTTGCAGTGTTTTGACGCTCGCCTTGTTAGTCTGTTTCTCCTTGTCTGCTGCCTGCCTTCTGACCATCTATCTGCCTGTTATTTTGACCACGACTCTGGATTGCCCTCATATATCTGTTTGCTCCTGTTGATCATTGCTTGCCTGACCATCCTGCTAATAAAACCCCTCATTTGGATCCTCACCCCTGTTGTCAGTGTCACATCCCTTGGTTACACACCTACTGTACTTTTAATTAAAAAAAAGAAGGTAATCTAATATTAAACAAATCGAAAAACAATACAGGACAAAGAGAATAACCAATCTGTAGGCTTAAGAGCCAAGCGTATACGCTGCAAATTCCAACCCAGGCTCATTCTGAAAACGTACATATACATTTCTGGAGACCGTGAAATACATCCCAGGGGGTACGTTTTTTTGCAGTTTTTGTTTTCGTGAATCTATGAGAGGCCACTGTGTATGCTTTTTGAGATCTCAAATTTCTCTTGAGAGTCCCGTTTGTGCCTGCTGTTCTTGTGTAAACTCAACAGAGCCCGCTGTTGACTGACCAATCGACTGACCCACCCTCCTCCTTTCCTAAACCCAACCAATTTTATCGATTGACCTGCCCACCCACTTCCCTTAACCCAGGGGTGTCCAAACTCGGTCCTGGAGGGCCAGTTGTCCTGCATTGTTTAGCTCCAACTTTCTTCAACACGTCTCCCTGGAAGTTTCTAGTATACCTAGAAAGAGCATGACTAGCTGGTTCAAGTGTGTTTAATTGGGGTTGGAACTAAAATATGCAGGACACCGGCCCTCCAGGACCAAGTTTGGACACCCCTGCCTCAACCCAACCAACAATCCAGAAAAAAAAAAGTCCTCGTCTGATTTTTACCACGTTTTCAGATTTTATCACATTCTCACCCTGTTATTTACTTGCTTATTTTATTTTTTGGCTTCTGTCTTTGTCTTACCTGCTTTCTGGAACCGTTCTTCACCGAACTCGAACCCCGTCGTCGTGGTCAACTCTTCTCTGTGTCCCAAATCTGCCGACGTACATAGTGAGCTAAAGGGACAAGTTGGTTACAGCAGGAAAGCCGTCCATACAGAGGTAAGCGGTCAGCTGGTAAGCGTGAAAAGGTACGGCGTCATACCGTCCCGTATCGTTTGTTTAAAAAATTAAATACAGCCATACGTACTTCTGGCTACATAATTTGCGCTCTCCAGAAACGTATATAAGGCTACGTTTACAGAATGAGTCTGTGTTGGCAAATTCTTAAGGTTGGAAGATTGTATGTCCACACACACAAGTTTATTTTAAAATCATTCAGAAACAGGGATGTACAGCATGTTTTTTTTGTTCTGGAGTATTCTGTAGCGATCATATGAAGTTCAATACATGGAAAGAGGAAGACAGTATTTTCATTGCTTTCAAAGTATCTCTCTCTCTCTCTCTCTCTCTCTCTCTCTCATAACAGCTTAATATTGATAAAAGCGGTACATGTTTGCTATACATACAGGTTATTTTTCAGGACACCTAATCACCCTCTTTGTGTGAATTATAAAGCCTATTGTCTGCTGTAAACTATCCTCGTTGATGACTCTGTCATTTGTTATCATACAGCACTCGCTATTCAGTGAGTTTATTCTCCTGTTTGTTTAACTTCATAAACAGTAGATCGTCAGGTCAGCTCATTTTACCACACACACCTCACAAATTCAAGTTGGTTCACTGTTTAAGGTTGATGTATATGGTGCAATTTTTGTTGTTGTACAAGCTTGTGCATATACAGTATAATAAACTAATATTAGTTTATTATTTATGTACGAGCTTGTACAACAGCAAAAATTGCACCTTATACACCTAAATGAAATTAAAATCTTGCATATTTCTGTGCTTGCACAGCTCTTATATCTCTGCCTGTAATGTATGCCAATAAATGCAAAGGAACCGACTTTTTTATTACATTACTTTTTAACCAATTAGAATTACGTATTCAGACTGACTATGGCATAAATATAAACATTCATTCATTCCTTTAATTATTCATTTTCTTTTTAGCTTTACGCAGCAGATGCCCTTCCAACCACATAATGAGATGTGCTGGAGCAGCCACTGGGAAATACCTATACACTCTTGCATTCACACACATATAGTACGGCCAATTTAGCTTATTCAATTCACATATACCGCATGTCTTTGGACTGTGGGGGAAATCGGAGCATCTGGAGAAAACCCATGCCAACACGGGGAGAACATGCAAACTCCACACAGAAATGCCAACTGACCCAGCCAGAGCTCAAATCAGCGACCTTCTTGTTGTGAGGCAAAAGTGCTACCCATTGAGACACCGTGACGGCATATATATATAAACATTTCTCAGTATAAACAAAGAGCTAAAACAAACCTGCTTTTACACATGAGAACAATTATCACTGGTTCTTGCAGAACTTCAAACTTTTCATGTGACTGTCAGGAATGAACCTCATTGGTTCTCACTCATCAAGCAAGCATGCTTGAGCTTCTGTGTCCAAATGTGAATGCTGTAAACATGTTCGCTCATCATTTTTTTAAATGAGTGACATTTAATTGTGTAGCGCTTTTGACAAAAGGTGCACATTATTACATTACAATCAAAATCTGGAAAAAGTTAAGGTGTGAGTAGGGGTGGACAGTGCTGCTGTCAAGCATATGCAGTACATTAATCTGCAGTTCTTTTCAAAAAGGTGACATCCATTCTATTTTTCTTGTAACATGGAGTGTAAGAAAATGTCTACTGCATATAAAGAGGAAAGAGTGTATTTCCTTCAGGCAATTTGTCGAGAACACTCACGTGTGTGAAGCACACCCAGTATTGTACAATGTTTTGCTCCAGGTCTTGGAGCTGATCAACTTTACTGCACAATCTCTGGATGTCTCGCAATGTGCATCCTGGGGTAGAAACAGAAAGCAGATAAAAGACAATTAGCTTAGCTACTGTTCATAGTATTTTTAAGCAGGAAATATTGATGTGAATTTAATAGGTTATATTTAATTAGGTGTGCTTATGAGACACTTATGAGATGCACTGTATACTTGTACATGCCTTACCAAAAATATATGCTTTCATCTAGATTTAAACTGAGAGAGTGTGTCTAAGCCTCGAACATTATTTAACTGAATTCAATTCATCTTTATTTCTATAGCGCTTTTACAATGTAGAGTGTGTCAAAGCAGCTTAACATAGAAGTTCGAGTAAACTGAAACTGTGTCAGTCCTGTTTTCAGAGTTGAAGTTCAGTTTAGTTAAGTGTGGTTTAATTTTCACTGCTGAAAGTCCAAACTCTGAAGAGCAAATCCATCGATGTGCAGCTCCACAAGTCCTGCACCAAGCAAGCCAGTGATGACAGTGACGGGGAACAAAACTTCACCACTTGACGACAGTGAAGGAAAAAAAACCTTGAGAGAAACCAGGCTCAGTTGGGCACAACCATTTCTTCTCTGGCCAAATGTCCTGTGCAGAGCTGCTGTTTAGCTGCCGGAGGCTGGAGAATGCTGGACGTCCAATGTGGAGAACTGCAGGTGTGAGTAGGTCACCGACGGTTGTTCAGGCTGGCCCACAGGATCAGTGCAGAGACTCGTCTATAACTAGGTCTTTCCACTCTAGCATGACCTCCACAGCATCTGCTCAGAATACGGCCTGATCCAGGATTATGGAAACCTCGGGAATAATGAAAAGCAGACTAACATAAGTGTAGATGCCGTTCAAATTATATTGTCTTTTGGGAAGTGTTCCTGGCTCTGGTTGCCCTAAATAATGCAGACTAACAATCCTTCAGAGGATTTGGATTTCAACAGCATTTGTGTTTTATATGTATGCTAATGCAATAAGATGTGTCTAATCTAGTTTTAAACTGACAGAGTATGTCTGCTTCTCGAACTGTGCTAGGAAGGCTGTTCCAGAGTTTAGGTGCCAGATATGAGAAAGATCTACCCCCTACAGTTGATTTTGATGTTCTGGGAATAATCAGTTGTTCAGAATTAATTGAGTGTAGTGGACGTGAGGCGCTGTAATAGATCAGGAGCTTCCTCAAATACTGAGAAGCTAAGCCATTCAGGGCTTTTCTCTAAAATTTTAAAATTTATACGATATTTGATAGAAAGCCAATGCAATAATGAAAGAACTGGATAAATATAATCATATTTCTTTGTTCTAGAAAGCACTCTAGCAGCTGTATTTTGAACTAGCTGAGGTTTGTTAATTAGGCCAACAGGGCATCCGCCTAGTAACGCATTACAATAGTCTAACTGAGAGGTCATGAAAGCATGAATAAGCTTTTCTGCACCAGACATTGATAGCATATGTCGAAGTTTGGCAACATTTTTAAGATGAAAAAAATGCAGTTTTACGGATGCTTGAAATCTGGCGTTCAAAATGACAGGTTGCTATGAAAAAGGAAGTAGGAATTATCAGGAAGGTTATTTCAGAGGAATATTCCTGCCACATCCCAGCACCTAGCTGAGAGTGCACTAACATTTGCATTTCCAGTGCTGGGAAACACCCACACACTTTCCAATTCACACACTAGAGCCAATTTAGTTAATCCAATTAACATAAACTGCATATCTTTGGACTGCGGGGGAAACTGGAGCACCAGTAAGTAACAGTGGTACATACAATTATAATTTTTTAAAGAAAAAGGACAGATGTTTTTCTCAAAAACCTTAATTTATTTTTGAATGAAGAAAGATAGAAATGAACATCTTGCATTACAAGGGAGTAAGTACACTGTAAAAGATTTCCAGATTTTCACAACATGTCACTGTAATTTTTCACAGTAGTATCACTTTACAGGATTTAACTGTAAAAAATCACAGAAATGGGTTTTATTCATAATTGTATTGTGAAATTTATGCAGGTAGCATGATTACAGCAAATTACTGTAAAATTGGCTATATCTATTTAAACTCTTATTTCATACAACATTGACATTAATACAAATGAACTTTTATGCTAGTATTGGCACTTTTTTCATATTTAGAAATAACAGAATGTTACTGTAGCCCCAAAGACAATTTGGTTACATCTTCAAAAATAACTTAAAAGAATAATCATCCTGTTTTAAAACGACATGAATGTCATAGTAATTTTTAATTTTTGGGTGCACTGCACCTTTATTTAATTTGATAAGGTTAACATGGAAATATGAAATAATTTTTCATGAACATAACTTTGTGCTTAGCCAAAAATGTAATAAACTGGAACAAAAGTAATTGATTTATAAAACCAAACACTGTTAAACACCCCAAATTATTTCAAAGTCATGGTAAATGTCAGATTGACTAGCCGAGGAAAGCCTGCTTCACAGTAAAATATAGTAATTCTACAATTAATAATTCTACAATTATTAATTCTACAAGATAATACTGTGAAATCACAGTAATGGACTTTACTGTCTACTGTAAAGTTACACTACATGGCTGATACTTCGCAGTAATTTAATGTAACAAAATCACAGTAAATTACTGTGAACTTCCTCACAGTAATTTGTTGTGAATTTACATACAGTATTTTACTGTGAAAGTAATGGAATTTTTTAGCCAGTAATTTACTGTGAATTTAAGGTCAAATTTTTTACAGTGTATTTTAACATATGTTAAATTGATTAATTAATAAACATATGTTCATTCTGGAAGCCATCTAATCCAATAAATGATCAAAGATCACATTTTATTTACAACAACATCTTTATTGAACGGACATGATGCTTCAGCCACTTTTCTCATCAGCCAAAGATGAGCGTATGGAATAGTCCTCATGGGTGTCTTACTTGTCATCCATCTTTCACAACACAGAGTTCATTCTGCTGCGCTGGCATTCAGACTCATCGAGAGTTCCTGAAGTTTTCTGTAAACTTCTGTCAGTATTTCAGGGAGTCCTGCATCCCGGCCAGCTTCTTTCAGTCTGGACTCCAGCCACATGTTAGAAAAGTCTCCATGCTGACGCTACGTTTGACACATTTCTCTACTCTCAACCTCTCCTTCTCACTTTTGTGTCATTTTTCCCTTCCGCCTTGCCGCTGCCCCCCCTCTCTGTGCGTCATAAGCGTTGGTGTCTGCAGTGGCTTTTTAATAGAGGCTGAAAAATGTCGCTGCTTCGCCGTCCAACGCCACAGACTAACGGTAAACATCTTGTCTGGTCAGAGCGCAGTGCCAGTGGAGCACACACATGCACATGAAAACATGTTTTTACTTTATTAAATTTAGCAAAAAATAGCTGGTGACTCCGCCTTTTCTGTAACCGCATTGAAGGTATTAATTATGCTCAGGCCTCCCAAACTCTTGCATACCTCAGACCACTGATGTGTGTCTGTGTTTTAGTGTGCACTATACGCACACCACCAACAATTACAGAACTGGTCTGGCACAACATAAGTCCAGCAAACACACACCAATCCAATGAATTAAGTGCAATCGGGAGGAGATTTCCTGCACCCTCTGTTTTTAGGTCTGTTTATGCAGTGGGGCCGTTTTTGGACTCTTTCTTTGGTCAGAAAATATTCAGTGTGTCGACTGAGGATACAGAAACAGCGGTGGGTACAGAGAGTCGTAATCATCCCGACACAACCCAAGTCATAGTTACAAGGACATTATAGCATTCAAAGCCTTTTATTTTTAAAACTTAATACTGGCAATTATTTAAAATTATATCATGTTATATTTTTAGCATTCTAAGTGTTCTCTATGGTTCATTTATAACTGGAACCAGTTTTTTTTTCTTATGGTGCCAAAAGCCGAGATTTACAATCATTTTCCAGTTTCTCTTTGACCCTTATAAAATGGGATGTTTGTTGCTGCTGTACTTTTAAGACTCCCTCTTTGCATGTAAAGTGGATGAAAGTGTCTTCTTGTACAACTGGTTTGCATTTAATGCGTTTTTGTAGTTTTTACTGGGTATTTTTATACTGATTAATCTGAGTATAAACACTAAGATCTAATTAACAGTAGAAATTGAAATATAATTCTAATTGAAAGCAACACAGAAGCTTTTTTATTTTTTCTACAACACTGTAAAACTCAGAAAGTTAAGGTAACTCAAACCATTTGAGGAAACCGATTGCAACAAACCATTTAAGTTCAAAAACGAATCCTAACGAGTACCGTGAACTTAATCCATTTGTGTAAACGAAGCAATTTGAGCACAGTAAAACCCAATAAATGAAGAGAAATCAAACCAACTGAGTACTGTAAAACCCAATAAGTTAAGGCATCTCAAACCGTTTGAGGAAACCGATTGCTACAAACCATTTGAGTAAAAAAAAACTAATCTATATGAGTACTGTGAACTTAATCCATTTAAGTTGAAGTAATGAGGTATTTAATTCATTCATTGCCTTCAACACTGAGTTCAAAACTCTTTTCAAATGAGTAGAATTAACTTCAGGAAATTTTGAGTCAACTACACTCATTTCATTTGATAATGTTGACTGTTGGGTTTTACAGTGTAAGAAAATTGCTGTATACAGTACATGGCTTTTCTTAAATTGCATGAGCCATCTGGTATTTTGTGTATGTTTACTATACACACCACATATAAAGCACTGAGGGATCCAGTCATAGTGTGGACTACCAGACGGCCACAGTTATCTTGTGGCCTATCATCAGCTCTAACAAACACATAGCTTTTGCATTAGTAATATACTGAAGCCCTGTGAAAGGTCCACCATCTTGGGTTTTGTACACTATCATTGTGCAAGCTGTTGTAAAATGGAGATTTTCCCAAATCAGAGTCTCATAACTCTGTTATACAGAAAATGACTAACATTTCATACATTTCAGTAGATTTCATGGTCAAATATCTAGAGGAGCTCTTGTGCGTCTTGTTATTATTTATCTATTTTTTTAATTTGTGAGTCCATTATGCAAAATTCACGTTTATATGGAGTTTGAACACTGGGTCTGTATAAACAACCAGTCACAAATGGTAAAAATCCACCCACTTCATTTTGTATTCAGAAGCAGTGCTGAAAATATTCTGTTTCAGATTTCCCCCCACTGTGATGTCACAAGCCTCACTCATGATAGTGGATGATCCGACCTATTAGCACAGACCAGAAAAATCTCTACATACTGTAGAAATATGAAATTATTTCTTATTAAGCTACTAATGTTATTCAGTCAAGAGCAGTTTGTGATTTTCTATTATACAGTATATCTAATATATCATATCTAGTGTAAACTTTCTTTTCCAGGTTTCAAAGACAAAACCAATTGTGTATGCCAATTATGAATTGTGTTTATATAACCTTGTGTATTTGAAGGTTTAAACACAATAATGGTTAAGGTTTGGTACAGTAGTACAGTACACATTTATTTTTGTTCCATTGTGAGAAGTACCAAAATACTAAACCGTACACTACCACTTTTTTGGGATCCTTTTATAAGGCTAGAACAACAGTGCAGTACCAAAAGGGTGGAGCTAGACTCACTGCTGAATGCTATTGGTTTACAGAGAATTATCACTTGCCCATTCATTTAGCCAATGACAACACAGGAAGTGTCATTTTTAAATACAAAGCTGAAACAATAATAAAATTATTAATAGTTACTGGTGGTTAAACTGACATTCGAAAGGATTTTAAAACAACTAAAATATTTTCTTTAAAAACAGCCCTTTGTATTTGATCTGCTTATCTTTTAAGCCTTTCGAGTTTGGTAGTAGGGTGGCGTGATTAGCATGATTGCCACACAGCAAGAAGGTCACAGGTTCGAATCCTGGCCAAACCAGAATTTTGCATGTTCTCATCTTTTTTGTGTGGGTTTCTTCTGGGTGCTCCACTTACCCAAGATCTAAAAGCATGTGATTTAACATACACCATTTTGAAATGATTGCATTTCCATTAACTGATGTTATTGGAGTAAAATGTCATTTGTAAATTGTAACAATATTTTGTAACTGTATTTGCTATTGTAACATTGGCTTAAAAGTTTAAAAGTTCACAATTTTTTTTGATATGTGTGTGTGTGTGTGTGTGTGTGTGTGTGTGTGTGGATAAGTGTGTGAATTGTTGATTATTTAAAGGTGTAGTATGTAGGAACCTAGTGGTTGAACTAGGTATTGCATTCCAAATTCCAAATAATAAATGCCGTTTTGTTTCACCTGATCACTCCTCCTCAGACTGATGCAAACACCAACAGGACCTACCCAAAAGCAAAATTAAGGCCCAATCCCAATTCTATTTTTGGAATCTTACCCCTTCCCCTTGCCCCTTGAAACAGAGTGTGAAGGGCTTCAAAATTTACCCCTAAGTCATATGTCATCGCGATCTTTGCTTCATATGAGAGTAGTTATTCCAGTTGTGCTATTTTTTGGTATTTATCTTTAGGAAATCACTGAAGGCATATATTATGTTATCATTATGATATAATGCGGCAATAAGATCGTAAATGTACTGTGCATTTACACAGATGGCCATATTTATCTATGTAAACACATAAAAAAACAATATTAACATTATAGCAGACACTGTAAGAAGGTCATTCACAGCCACTAGACTTTTCTGACAGGGTATTCGAGTGTCATCGAGTGTCAGAATGTTGTGGGACTGCTGTACAGGAGTTATTATTATGGATTATAGATAGCCAAATTTAGAGCTTTTTATTTTAGCGTTTTTCTTTTAAAGCATGACGGTACAACATTAACGCGGTTATGAATATATTAAAACATGTGCTTGTTTGTTGTAAAAATTCATAATAATGACAAAAAAAATACTAATTTGTGGATCTCCTTACTTCCGGGTGCAGCTATGCTGCCGTTGTGGCTGGTGTATTTTGGGAAATTTTCTTACCCCTTGGTTTTGAGTGTGGTCCTGAAAAATCTCAGTTCGAAGGGGTATCTACCCCTTCACGTGAATGCACAAAACGAGGGGTAAGGGGAAGGGGAAGGGCTAAGGGGTAGAATTGGGATTAGGCGACATACAAAGTCTATGTAAAAGTCAGAACGTAGATAAATTTCTGCCGGGTTGTCCGAATAAAGTGAAATATGCAACGCATTTGCCACGAAGGTGAAAAATTCTCCTCAATTGCATCAATTGAACTGAAGTGAAAAATTAGCATGTGGTGAAAAAACATCCCACAAGTTAACTAGAGCACATTTGATGCTCTGCGTTTGCTGTTAACCCAGCATAACACTTTAAACTGCTCAACTAATGTTTACATTTGTAATATTAGTATTGTATGCAAATTAAAAACTACCTTATTTGGATTTGGAATCTACATTTCATTTCAGAGCAGTGTTGGGGGTAACACATTACAAGTAACAGGAGTTATGTAATGATATTACTTTTTTAAGTAACAAGTGAAGTAACGCATTTCTTTTAAAAAATAAGTAAATATATTTGAGTTAATTGAATTAATTAGCTTAAAAATAAATTGCTGAATTAAAATTAACATAGTAACAATAAATCACACAGTCAATGAGAGAATGTGCTCATTATTTTGAAGGCATCAAAAAAAAAAAGGAAAAGGGGATTGTCTCAATGGACAGTGAGTATTAGGACAAATAGTACAAAAGTAGCAAACACATTGCTATAAACTCTCAATAATCTGTATATGTGTACTGTAAAATGACATTTTATGCATGTACTGTATAGCTCTGGAAGTTCTCAGATAACAATACTCTAATATATATATACTGTATATGTATATATATATATATATATATATATATATATATATATATATATATATATATATATATATATATATATATATATATATATATATTTTTTTTTTTATTTATTTATTTATTTTATTTTTTTTGTAAATATGTTAATATTTTCAAAGGTAAATGTAGGTGTAGGTTATACAGCATGTTGTGAATTGTAGAGCTCCTCTATTAAAAAAAGAAAAAAAACAAGTTCAAAAGAGATCAAGTCTCAGACAGGTAATAAAAAGTAACGTAAAAGTAACCCAAAAATAACACAACACATTACTTACCATAAAAAGTAACTAAGGGGCCGATCACACCGAACACATTTTTTGTTTTAACCGCCTGCTGCACCTCACGTTTTTGCCCTTGCGCGCCGTGCACTTGCAGTGTTTGTGTTGTCAAGACAACTACAGAGACTTTTGAAGATGGAGTAGAGACTCGTGGTTGCTGTATAAGTTATCTGGTGTTGTATGACTCACAAATCTTGAATATCACAATATTATTAAATGTTAAAATTATATCAATATCGACAGCAACACTCTCGCACTATACCCAGCTGATTGAATTGTTGAACATAAAAAGCGACATAAAAAAGCGCACCATGCTTCTTTTTTTCTTATTAACCAAAAAGGCAGTGCGGTGCGCCTCACGTTTTTGGAATGTTAATGAGTGTTCTGTGTGATCGTCCCCTTAGTAACGCAACTAGTTACTTTTTTTAGGGAGTAACTCAATATTGTAATGCATTACTTTTAAAAGTAACTTTCCCCAACACTGTTTCATAGGCTGTCCTGCAGAGTTTGCATTTTTGGCCCAGCCCACATGCATGGAAGCAGCCTTCATGGCTGAAATGAAGTATCCTGTTTTCCTCAAGGCAACCCAGAATGCTGAAATATAATTGGGTAAACTGACAGTGGGCAGAGCTACTCAGACCAAAACAAAGACAGACATTCTGTTGAGGAACGAACATTTTTAAAGGAGTATAACTGACTTTAGCATTGCTTTTCAGACAAACAAAAATGTTCACTTAACATTTTTCTTAAGTTTCTGAAAACATACAGTTGAAATCAGAATGATTAAACCCCCTTTTTTCTTTTCTTTTTTAATTATTTCCCAAATTATGTTAAACAAAGCAAGGACATTTTCACAGTATGTCTGATAATATTTTTTCTTCTTGAAAAAGTCTTATTTGTTTTATTTCGGCTAGAATAAAAGCAGTTTTTAATTTTTTTTATATTATTACTAAAATTAAAATTATTAGCCCCTTTACGCTATTTTTTTTCAATAGTCTACAGCAGTGGTTCTCAAAGTGGCGGTCGGTACCTCCCGAGGGGTCGCGGACAATAAGGGGGGGGGGGGGGGGGTCGCCTGGTGATTTCCAAAAATCTATTTTTATTAAACCATAAGAATTAGTTACTAGTTCTATTGGATTGCGACCCCTGGGGTAATTACATTATATTAAAGACACAGCAATAGCATCAGATGCAGCAGATATATTTTATAATGCCAGGTTAAACGTTTCTGTATTTATAACCACCTCAGAGGATATTGGGGGTCGCGAGTCTCTGGCATTGTTATTTTGGGGGTCGCGGGCTGAAAAGTTTGGGAACCCCTGGTCTACAGAACAAACCATTGTTATACAATAACTTGCCTAATTACCCTTTCCTGGCTAGTAAACCTACACTCTCAGAAATAAAGGTACGGGAGCTGTCACTGGGGCAGTACCTTTTTAAAGGATACATATTTGTACCCAAATAGTCCACAGTGGTACCTAAAAGGTGCATATTAGTACCCAAATGTACCTAAAAAGTACCTTTGAGGTACCATTATGGACCCTTTAGCTACAAATATGTACCTTTTAAAAAGGTACTGCCGCAGTGACAGCTCCCGTACCTTTATTTCTGAGAGTGTAGTTAAGCCTTTAAATGTCCCTTTAAGCTGAATACTAGTATTTTGAAAAATATTTAGTAAAATATTATGTACTGTCATCATGGCAAAGATAAAATAAATCAGTTATTAGGAATGAGGAATAAATCGAATGCTTTAGAAGAGTCACAAACTTACGCACACAGCACCTTTAAGTTTTTGTATAAGCTCTACATTTCTGCATTCATGATTCAATATTACTGTGACCGGTTCTACCAAAATGACAATCTAAATGATTTTCTGTGATCATAGATCGCCGATGCTGTAGACAGCACAATAATCATCCGGTCTCTTGCAGCAATGCACAACTCATTCCTTCAGACGTCCTAAAGATGACTTCAGCATCACTAGTGCCATTGCATGACCGAACACATTACGCATCCGTACATAAACACATGTCCTCATTGAAGTCCCCTTCAGCAAAACTAATTATCCAGAAACAGTTTGTAAAGCTCTTTATAACAGCTTCTATACATGGCAAAGATTACAGAAATGACAAATCCCGTGGAGTGTTTGCTTTTGAAAAGTCTGACAGTGAAGTGACCGATTCTCAGTGAACCCTGAGCAATCACATCCAAACCGCTGCTCGGTGGGACAACCTGGTAATAGGGTGACAGCAGCGAAAGATGACACGTGGAGCGGGAAAACTAGAGGAATCATGGCTTGTGGGAGTCAGAGAACTGTCCAAGAATCAAAAAAAGAGGTGTAAAGGAATGAGGGATCCAAAGCCTCCCCCTGAGCAAACACAGCTCTGAATCAGACACACCAATTTAGACCTGGCCCTTGCAAACACATTTGTGAAAGGAGCTCTTCAGCGGCAGGCTCACACACACGCACACATTCACACACTGATCTGAACGGACTGAATGAGACTCTTTAGAGCTCTGGGGAAGCAGGATGTTCCCCTTCAGGACATATTTGAGTCTTTCAGCTCTGGAGAGCCTGCAGGACTTCAGCAAACAAACACTCACAGTCACTGATGCAGTTTGTCTGACTGTTTGTTCTATTCTAAACTCTATGAACGAAGTGTTTTCTTCTGTTTTTACTTTATTTGTTTTAGATTTAGACATTATATCTATTTTTCTTTTTTTTTTACAAAACATATGGAACAGCACATTTAATTTAAATAATATAATATATACAATTTATTTATGCAAAATGAAGCAACACAATTTTTTCTGACTTTTACTTACTGAAATGCATAGAAGAATAGGCAATCATGTTAAATTGAATTTTATTGTTAACAGTTAACAACTTTGTTGACAGGTAAAGTACAAAGAGTTTAAATCTCAATTAAATACTATTTTGGGGCAGCATTGTGATCTTTAAACTAGTTTTGTATAATATAGCAAGGCGACACAGTAGCTCAGTGGTCAGTATTGTCACCTCACAGCAAGAAGGTTGCTGGTTCGAGTCCCAGCTGGGCCAATTAGTATTTCTGTGTGGAGTTTGCATGTTCTCCTCGGGTTTCCCCCACAGTCCAAAGACATGTGCTATAAGTGAACTGAATAAACTAAATTGGCCGTAGTGTACTGTAAGTGTATGCATGTGAGATTGTATGGGTGTTTCCCAGTACTGGGTTGCAGCTGGAAGGGTAAAACATATGCTGGATAAGTTGGCAGTTCATTCTGCTGTGGCGACCCCTGATGAATATGGGACTAAGCAGAAAGGAAAATGAATAGTATATTAAACAGAGTATTTTAACATGGCATCAAATGATTCCTTCAACATATTTTTATTATTTATTATTTTACGAAATATATGGGAGATAAATTTTAATTTACCCCAAAATATTATATTTATTAAGTATAATATTTATTTATTTCCTTTTCGTCTTAGTCCCTTTATTAATATGGGGTCGCCACAGCGGAATGAACCGCCAACTTTACCAGCATTTGTTTTACGCAGCGGATGCCCTTAATTTCAGCTGCAACCCATCACTGAGAAACATCCATACGCACTCTTTCACACACATACACTACGGACAATTAAGCCTACCCAATTCAACTATAGCGCATGTCTTTGGACTTGTGGGGGAAACCGGAGCACCCGGAGGAAACCCACACGAACACAGGGAGAACATGCAAACTCCACACAGAAATGCCAACTGTCCTAGCCAAGGCTCGAACCAGCGATCTTCTTGCTGTGGGCAATCGTGCTACCCACTGCATCACTATGACGCCCTAAGTAAAATATATTAAATATATTTATGCAAAATGAAGCAACATAACAATTTTGACATTTACTTACTAAAATGTATAAAAGCCTTTTTAGCATAAATCATGCTAAAAATGTCATTTTATTTTAATGACCACTAGGTTTTACATATTTGCCAACAAAGTACAATTCTTTTAAACCACCATTAAAGAGCATTTTATGGCTGCACTGTAACCTTTACATGTAATTTTGCATAGCATAAATAAAGTAAATATAGTACTTTAATATACACTCACTGGCCACTTTATTAGGTAAACTTTACTAGTACCGGTTTGGACCCCCTTTTGCCTTCAGAACTGCCTTAATCCTTCATGGCATAGATTCAACAAGGTACTAGAAATATTTCAGAGATTTTGGTCCTTATTGACATGTTAGCTTCGAGCAGTCGCTGCAGATTTTTCGGCTGCACATCCATGATGCGATTCTCCCGTTCCACCACATCCCAAAGGTGCTCTATTGGATTGAGTTCTGGTGACTGTGGAGGCCATTTGAGCACAGTGAACTCATTGTCATGTTCAAGAAACCAGTCTGAGATAATTTGCGCTTTATAACATGGCATGTTATTCTGCTGGAAGTAGCCATCAGAAGATGGGTACACTGTGGTCATGAAGAGATGGACATGGTCTGCAACAATACTTGGGTAGGCTGTGGCATTGACACGATGCACAATTGGTACTAATGGGCCCAAAGTGTGCCAAGAAAATATCCTCCACACCATTACACCAACACCACCAGCCTGAACCGTTGATATAAGGCAGGATGGATCCAAGCTTTTATGTTGTTGACCTGGTGTGGCCTTCTGCTGCTGTAGCCCATCTGCCTAAAGTGTTGTGCATTCAGAGATGCTCTTCTGCATACTTGTTGTAACGAGTGGTTATTTGAATCACTGTCGCCTTTCTATCAGCTCGAACCAGTTCTCCTCTAACCTCTGGCATCAACAAAGCATTTGCGCTCACAGAACTGCTGCTCATTGGATATTTTCTCTTTTTCGGACCATTCTCTGTAAACCCTAGATATGGTTGTGCATGAAAATTCCAGTAGATCAGCAGTTTCTGCAATACTCGTCTGGCACCATGCCATGTTTAACGTCACTTATATCACCTTTCTTCCCCATTTTGAGGCTCAGTATGAACTTGCTCGTCTTGACCATGTCTACATGCCTAAATGCATTTAGTTGCTGCCATGTGATTGGCTGATTATAAATTTGCGTTAACAAGTAGTTGACAGGTGTACCTAATAAAGTGGCAAGTGAGTGTACAGTTGAAACCAGAAGTTTACATACACTGTGTAAAAACCACATAACCTTAAAAAAAAAAGTCAGATGTTAATGTGACTAAACTTTTTCTCTTTTAGGTAAGTTAGGATTATCAAATTTGTTTCTGTTATGCTTAATAGCAGAATAATGAGAGATATTTTTTGAGAAATTGTTATAATTTTTCTTGAAAGTCAAGTTTACATACAATAAGATTATTATGCCTCTGAAAAAGCTCAGATGATGGTGTCAAGGTTTTGGAAGTTTCTGATTGGCTAATTGACAACATTTGAGTTAATTGGAGGCACAACTGTAGAATAGTATTTAAGGAAAACCTCAAACACACTGCTTCTTTTTGTGACAACATGGCAAAACCAACAAGCCAGAATCAACAAAAAAGCCAGATTACAATTTTCAAAATGACACTGGGAAAAAGAATAATTTTTGGAGACATGTCCTGTGGTCTGATGGAACTAAGATTGAACTGTTTGGCCATAATGACCTATGTTACATTTGGAGGACAAAGGGAAAAGCTTACAAGCCTAGGAACACCATCCCAACTGTGAAGTATGGGGGCAGCAGCATCATGTTGCAGGAGAGACTGGTCCACTTCACAGCATAGATGGCATCATGAAGAAAGAACATTATGTAGAAATGCTGAAGCAACATCAAGACATCAGCCAGGAAATTAAAACTTGGCCACAAATGGGTCTTCCAAACAGACCATGACCCTAAGCATACTGCCAAATTAGTTAAAATGTTCTTTAAGGGCAACAGAGTGAATGTTTTGGAGTGGCCATCACAAAGCCCTGACATCAATCCTATAAAAAATTCCTATACAAATCTGACTCAGTTACACCAATTCTTTCAGGAGGAATGGGCCAAAATTCCTGCAAACTTTTGTGAGAAGCTTGTGGAAGGATACCCAAAACATTTGACCAAAGTTCTACAGTTTAAATGCAAAGCTAAAAAAATACCAAGGAAATGTATGTAAACTTTTCACTGTCTAGAAATTAATAAAAACATTCTCAAAAAAAATCTCTCATTATTCTGGCATTTAGCAAATGTAAATCATTTAGGTAATCCTAATGGACCTAAAATAGTAAACGTTTAGTATGATTTACCATCAGACATTAAAAAAAAAAATGGTTATGTTCCTTTTTTTAGTGTATGTAAACTTCTGGTTTCAACTGCATGCCATCAAATCATGCTACAGTATAATATGAATGATCATCATTATTGTTTGCTCATAAAAGCAAAATAATTAATGTTGCGTTAAACTTTTTATACAGCGAATGCAAGTTAAAACATTACATTAGTGTCATTTATTCTGATTCTGACTGACCTTTCTCTGATACACCTGCATTGGAATACTTCATACTAATGTGTTTTTCGTAATCTGTAATTAAAGCATATCTCAGTATAATAAGAAAAAATAAGATACATAAAAAGCTGCTAATAACAAGTTTACTGTAAAGTTAGTCTGGTCATTTTTTTTGCATTGTATTATAATGTATATATTTTAAGCTAATCCATATTTCATGTCCACATGTTGATTTAAGAAGCAGCAATGTGGTAAATGGGATAATGTACAGGCAATTACATCATATAGCAAAATTAATCCGACTAGGTAATTGAAGTCCATGTGGTCCCCCTATTAGTGTTCATTTTGCATTAATGACTGAACGGCTGCACATTATCTATATGTTCTGCAGTGATGGACACAAATAAGTTCCATTAATGCCAATAATAAGAATTATTATGTTTGCATTTAGAGTAGATGAGAACTGAAACTGAAAAGAAACTTTATTAATTCAATCTGACTAAATGGTCAGCTTTTTATGTTGTTCGGTTCAGGCTGTCACTTTCTCAGATGTGAATTAAACCAGTCACGGTAAAGTTCTTCAGCAGAGTTTCACTGATTATAGATGGAAAAAGGGGATTCAAGGAACAAAAGTGTAAATAAATAAATAAAATGTATTATTTTTATCATAACTGTCTGGGTGTTGAATGTTGAATCAGTTTAATTTGATTGTTTTCTGAGTAAAATAATGAGTGTTCTAATTAATTTCCATGACTGACAGAAAACATCATTTGTATTCCAACAAACTTATCTTGAGAGGCAAATTTAAAACAAGAGTAACCATTTAATGTCATATTAAGATTCAGTCCCTCCAGGATTTTGTGAGTTTAATGGTTTTTGAGTTAAAAAAATGATCAAGATTTGTGTGTATTGACAAAAAAATGTGGATTATGGTTCAGCCTCAAATCTTTATACTTTGCCACTATATTTTAAAGCACTATAGGTTTTACCCATTTGTCACTAGGTTGTACCCATTATTCTCAATGGCAATGGTGTACAGTTGAAGTCAGAATTGTTAACCCCCCTGTATATTTTTTCCCAATTCTGTTACCCGCAGCTAGCTCTCTGACACTCTCACATGGTTGCCCACTGAAGCTAAGCAGGGCTGTGCCTGGTCAATGCCTGGATGGGAGACCACATGGGAAAGCTAGGTTGCTGCCAGAAGTGGTGTTGGTGAGGCCAGCAGAGGCGCTCAACCTGCGGCCTGTGTGGGTCCTAACACCCCAGTATAGTGAAGGGGACTCTACACTGCTCAGTGAGCTCTGTCTTTTGGATGAGACGTTAAACCGAGGTCCTGACTTTCTGTGGATGTCCTTTGGAAAGAGTAAGGGTTTATTTCTGGGATCCTGGCCAAATTTGCCCACTGGCCTCCTTCCATCATGGCCTTCTAACCATCCCTTATATCATAATTGGCTTCATCACTCTGTCTCCTCTCCACCAATCACCAATTAAAATATGGACCAATCGCTTGCTTTTTTAAATGTCTAATCATCTTGTTTTATCCCGCCCCTTTTCGCAGCGCAGTCAAGTGATGCAATTTCGCAAGTCCGAGTTCATCAAGCTTGAACTTTCCAATGTAGTGAACTGTGAAACTTGTTGCATGATCTTGTGTTTCCGGTCTGACGCATTCACGTGCGTATGAATGGAAGTCTATGGGGAGAAAAGTGCAGTGTGACCGCAGCTTTACAATTAACATGGGTGTGGGACAAGAGGACAACAGCAAGGAGTAACAGACAAAACAAAACAGGGTCAGACACATACTGGGCTGGGACTGTAACACTAACATTCTACTTATAATCTAATGAGAATTAGTTGGCATGTAGATGTAACTTAGAGCTTTAATCGGGCCATAAAAGTTAGGCCCGATAGTGCCCGAGTCCGACAGAATTCGGCCCAAGCCCGACAAGTACATTTTGATTGACAGCTTTTTAAAAGCCCGAACTGGTTTATAGCCCGACATTATTCAAATGTGCACATGCACACAGCTCTTTTGCCTTTTTTCATGAATTTGTCATTTATACGTTTTAACACAATTTATTCATAACAAAAGTAGGCTATAGGCCACTTGGAAGTTGGTACAAAGAAATAAAATAAGTTCTCAGTAACATCATAACATCTCAGCTTTCTAATTAGGCCCAGGTACACTTAGTCTTTAAATTGGCCAACACACCAATAAAAATAAGTCTTTCTCAACAAATTAAATGAAAATAAATTATACATTTTGACGGGTATTTAGCAATAACAAAATTAAAATAAAGGCTCTGTGGGATTTGTTTCGCCACTTCTCTTCACAATCTAGCATTAAGGGAACGGTGAAGCTGAATATTAAAAGAATAATGCCAACATTAGCCTATATAGGCCTACTCTGTCTACATTATGATTTAATTAATATTTAGTTATAATTTGAAAATCCTTTACTCACCAAGATTAGGCTACGTGTTTTTGTGGAGGAACATTATTGAATCCACTGTAAATGGTTTTAGCGCAGACCTGCATTCACTGAGCAGCACTGAACACCCTTTCACTGCTGCTGCTACTGACCAGGACTACTGATATGGCTAATTTATCATGTTTTGGGTAGGATTGTTTGTTCATCTTTCACCAGCCAAGAACATCCATTCATTTTCCTTGACAGCGGTTTCAATGTAGCGAGTGACCTCGTCATCTTCCTTGTCCCGGCTGGCCTGACCGCAGACAAAATTCACTCTTTTTGACTTCTCCGTCATCACTTGTTTCACCTTTGCAGGGATGGATTTTAATGTTGTAACAAACGATTTGATCACACCAATCGAAATGCATCACATGACTGTTCATTTACTGCGCAAGCCCAAGCCTGGCCCGACCCCGTCTAAAATTATAGAAATTAAGCCCGAACCCGTCGGGTCCCGTCGGGTTCGGGAAAAGATATTCAGCTGTAATGTAACTTAAATTCAACAAACACACCATCAAAATAAAGTGTGACCAATTTTTTTTTTGAGGAGGACAAGCTTAATGGTCAGACTTTGGTTGCGTCCCAAACCGCATACTTCCATACTATATAGTACGCTAAAATCAGTATGCGAGCCGAGTAGTATGTTCGAATTCTTAGAATTCAAAAATGACTTACTACTTCCGGCGAGATTCTGAAGTGCGCATTCCATGCACACTGCGCTATCCCATGATGCCCCGGGAGAGAATTCATGAACAGGAGTTAAGCGACGCAACTGACACAGGCAGGTCACGTGACCATGACAAAATGGCGGATGCAGTACGTCCGAATTCCATTCGTACTTCTCACATTTATACTGTATAGAACATTTACTTTTCTACGGTTTCGGATGCAGCCTCTATTACATTTTTTATAAGTGAAAATGTACATTTCTGGTAGAATGTCCCTGTTCTGTAGACAATTGAAAAAAAATGCTTAGGGAGCTAATAATATTGACCTTAAAATGGTTTTAAAAACAAATAAGAGTTTTTTCCAGAAGAAAAAATATCATAGGAAATACTGTGAACAATTTGAAAAATATTTGAAAAAGAATAAAAAATTCACAGGAGGGCTAATACTTTTGACTTTAACTGTATATTTCTTCACATATACATTTTCTTCACAATTAAATTTCATTTTTTAACTTCCATGTGGACAACAGTATAGCCGATCTATTTTATGACCTTATATTCTTGTATGTAGAAATTTTGGACCATGGTTAATATTCTGCAGGAGGATTCTAAAAATTGTATTTAATTTAAAAGCTTATCAAACCCCCTGGCTATAAAGGATGTGACATATATATATTATATTCAAAAAGAATGTGACAAGCAAGCAAGCAGTCATTTTGTTGTGTTTATTGAAAAGGTTTTGATTGACAGCGTAATTCTGTCAGGCACAGACTGATAGAGTGTAAAGAGGTTTAACAGCTCGTAAGGGGCACAACTGAAACAGAACGGAATGTTCCACAGACACAGAGACATGGGAAAATAAAACATAAAACACTGTTAGTCGACTATTCCACTCTTTTGTTAAATGAAGAGCGATGCAGATGCTGATGTTACCTCATCGCGTAAAAAACCCCCAAATCTACCTGGAATGCAATGTAAGAAATATTACCGTAAAGAATATTTCATCCCTATGGACAAAAAACAAAAGACCTAGATAAAATCTACTCGACATATAACAATCATTCACAAATTTAAATCTATAACTTAATTTAATAGCTTAATTCTAATAAGAGCTGAATGGCACTATCACATAGAGCTACTGTATCACATTGAAGAAAAGAACAAATGAGTCAAATCAAAGAGTGTTGACATCAGACCAGTATTGCTCATCATCATCCAGCCGCTTTAAAAGTGCTGGGAAAACACACCGTTCTTTAGAAAACTGTCTGGATGTTCCTTGTAAACATTAAAGAAAACTTTCTTCAACCCTGAAAACCGCATCCCGGCTCTACCTCCATCATAAACAGCAACAACAACAACAAAATGTGAAGGGAATGCTGTCCTTTTGAATAAGACAAGGGCATGAAAGTCAAAGGATGAACAAAAAAAATAATAAATCAAACATAAATACTATAGGGAATAAATAATGTAGGTTAGTGATGAGGGGGGAAAGGACCAGCAACATTGTTTGATACTGTATGTCTAAAACAATGCAAGATGGCTGTCAGTAGTAGAGCAGAGGATGAGGAGGTGAGCCAGAGGTTACAGGTTGTACAAACAATTTAAAAATAAAAAAAGAAAAAGAATAGGAAGCTGAGAGCGATCGCTTGCCCTGCCCTGCCATCGCACACCAAACAGTAAATCAAGAACTCATAATGGACAAACACTGGATAAACATGATGTCTCTCAGCTGGAAGAAGAAAATACAGAACAATGTCATTCAAATCTGAAGTACCCAATCTGAAAATGAAAGCAATAGTTCGACAAAAAATGTACATTTACTCAATTCCTCAAGTTCTTTTCCTCACGAATTTTAAAAACTGGTAACTACTGACACCCATAGTAGGAAAAAACAAACAAATTAACTAAGGGAAGTCAATGACTACCTGTTTTTTAACATTCGGAATTTAGAATTTCATCCACTGTATTCAAAAGAGGAAGCAAACAAGGGGTAAATGGTGGTATTTTTTGGGTGAACTATCCCTTTAAGGCGCTTGCACACTGGATGAAAAGCACAGCACAATGTCTTTGAATTTCGAACAGTTGAGCTGCGTCCAAATTCAAACATTTGACTGCTACACTATATTGAATTAAAAAAGCAGTACAGCAGGTCCACCTTCATAATATTCTACAAGCAGTACAGCAGGAACAATAAAAATACATTTTTAACAAAATTAGCCAAACTGACAGCAGAAGGTCTGGACTACTTCATACTTTTATTGGCAAAAAACAACCAGAGGTTGATTCACTGGTATGTAAAGCAACCAATCACAGTGTGTTTATTTAAGTACATTATTTAGGAGTTTAAAAATGTAACATCGATGTCAGTAAATGCTAAACCAGCCTGTAAAACAATTTGAGGAGCTTTGAAAAGTCCATGGCACAAACTACACATACTTTTGAAGACCTCGCATTTAGTTGATCATGATAACTACATTTTACAGTTGTAAAACATTGGCTGTCTTTTTCCATATTAAGTTTTGCTGTGTCTGAAAGCTTAAGTTGTGTTCTCACTAGAATTTGTTTAGGAGGTGCTGCAAAATGGGACAGGATAAAACACTTTGATGTGACTTTGATAAAACGGTTGATTGCTCTATGTTTAACATTTCCACAAACAGCTCATGTTTTAATCTACCAGCTAACTATTTTGTGTTTAATAGATGTCTAATAGACATCTAAACTTAAGACAGCTTGGCTAAAACAACATAGCTAACTCATAGACATCTAAGAATAGCCCAAAACTAGACAAATCGTCAAATAGACAGATTGGACAGACTTTATATGTGTAGTCATTCATTTCTGTTTATTTGATGACTAGTCTAGTTTTGGCCTATTCTATTAGACAACTCAAATTTAGCCTTGTTTTAGCCACAACTAGACCTCTATTAGACATCTATTAGACATCTTTTAAAAACAAAAAATGCTTGCTGGGCTTCTATTGGTCTCATATGTTTGCAAGTGAATAATTCACGAAACTTGAACTTTGGGCAACATGCGAAACTAGTTGCGTTTCCAGTCTTACGCATTTGCATGTATATGAATGGAAGTTAATGGGGCGAAAAGTGCAGTGACTTGTTGCATCGCTGCCCTATCAGGTGACATTAGGGCCAGCATTTGTGCATGAAGGCACATTGTAAAACTGATTCCAGAAAGATTTCTGAGACAGCAAAACTATTTAATCATGTACAACAAGATAAAGAGAACGTTGGTAATAACTAAGGGAAACTTTTGCTTCCTACAGTATTAACTTCTTGCTAGAAATGCCTTCAAATGTGAAAAATGGTCACGTCATGATGTAGACACCATGTTTATTTTTCAGCTCAACTGTCAGAAATGGGATGCTCATGATTGTGGGATATGAACAGCAGTGAAGGACACATCTATACTGCCTTCAAAATTCGATCACAATTTGGATTCAGACGTGCCTTGATGCCTTCCTGCCTTGGAATTTTTCTTTAAATTTTAATTTAAAGCTTTCAGGCACGGCTTTTGTTTCCAGATGGGCTGTTAAAGAAATCATGACACACGCAACATCTGGGCAGCATCCCGAAATTGCATACTCAATCGAGTAGGTACTTGTTTTGAATAAATAACTACTACACAAGTACGTAAAAAGTACATGCTACATATTATGAATGTGTGTAGTATAGTACATTAGTCATGTTTGCCTACTTTTTAAATTCAGACATCATTCTTTTGTCACACTTGGCTCCCATTTAGTCTTCTAAGTGGATCCCCAAATAATATAATCAACACAACATCTCTGTTCCTTCAGGAAATGAGAGTTTACATGAGTAACAGAGATGTTTTTCACCTACTATATATGTATTAGTATGCAATTTCAGATTTCTTTTTGCTGCTTTAATTAAGTTGATATCATTTACAAACAAAGCTGTACGTTTTACCAAACTCTTCAAAACCACTTTCAATCAATTTGTATGTTTAGTGATCAGATTATGAGCATCGGATTAACTGATTTTGGACTGAACATGACGCAGTGCTGAGTCTCTCATCCAGTGTGCGACCGCTCTCAATGCATCAAAGTGCCTTACAAATATTTACGTTCTCGCTTTTAAGAAACACCCTGCTTAAACCTTTACTGAAGTGGCTGTACATTCAAAACCGTACGCATGTTGCAAGCCGCTCAACTCCCTCCCAGGCACTTAACAAGTACAAAAAAATTCAATGGTTTGCAGGAGGAGGGAGCCACCTGTACAGTCACCTCCCATCAAATCTACAGTTTTCGTAGTTTAGCAGCAAGCGAATCATCCTCTTTTTTTTCTCCCCCTATTATATATTATTGCCAGCTTTCTGCTTGAATGCAATTGTCTGAGGACACCCTGAGACACGACCAAGCTATCCCATAATGCTTCGCTTCGCAGGGCCAGAGACACTCATCTGACAACCATGCACGCTAGAGTTGAATAGCAATAACGGTTCTGTACTCATTAACATAAAACTCTGAGCAGAGAGAAAGATTTTGGCACTTTGCAAACATACCGACCCGGAGGATTACCTCAAAGTGTTATTATACATATTCATTAGCAAAAAGAGCAAATAAGAGCGACAAATTTGTAATATGGTTTCACCATATAATCTATAAACGCTATTTTAGGTTTCACCCACATAGCACTCCTTCATATAATGATAAATAAAAGGACCACAGCGCTCGTCTTTAATGAAAAAAAAAACACTGTTTTTTAAGGAAATACTATGGTTAACTGTCATGCATGGAAGCCCAAATATGGAAAATGACTATTTTTATTATACAAAAGTGCTTTAAGTGTGAGTCTGCAGTTTTCTCCTGGAGCAGAAGCACTTGTGGTCCTTTTATCATTAGATTCAATACTGAAATACAGCAAATAGTACCTGTTTCATGCTTTCAGATTAGAAAATTTCATTAAACTCTGCTACTATCGCCAATTAGTTTCTCATACATTCTTGTCACTGTAAACTAATGGAACAAAAAAGAAAGAAAGAAAAGAAAGCGAAAAATAAAATACAACCCACTGGTTGTGATCTTGCACTTCTGTGGTAAATAACTTACAAAAATTCGAAAGAAAACAACCCTTGTTTACAGTACCAAAACCCGACTATAATTTTAGACCCCCTTAAAAACCTTAAGTCTATAAATAGCTTTACAAATATACACGTTAATTCAAATAAAACTTTTGTTTTGCTTTTTTTTAAGATTAAATGTTTACATGATCTCAACAGTGTATGATCACTTGCTTTAAAAATGTTGCCTTTCTTCTCGTTTTTTTAGTACACTGCTACCGACTGCAATATGATACATATTTATATCTATATATTTACAATAAAAACTTAAGATACATACAAAGCACACAGTTATATATATCTTCGAATTAAATCTCACATATAGGAGACCTTTCTCTCTTTCCTTCTTAAAAAAAGGATATTTGTGAGGAGTGGAGAAAAGAGACTGGCCATGGGTTTAATTCTCACTCCAGTCAGATATTGCTGTCAAATCACTTCTTGTCCACGTTCGACAGGACGACTCTCACTGTGTCGTCACACAGTGTTGATCCATTCTTTTAGTTCAGCAATTTGTCTGTTTCTTTCTCTTTTGGTTTTTTGGTAGGCACGGAATGGTTTGACCCTTCTCACTGTGGAAAAACGAAACTGGCCGAATATAAAAATAGGAATTCTCTTGTCAAAGACAAAAAGCTGAATAATGATTTGGAAGAAAAGCAGGTGCTGAATTAGAGGAGCGTAATCCGTCCTTCAAACCTGCAAACAGCTGGAAGTCTGAAGCTTTCATGAGATCCACACTGCGCTTCTCTGCCACATGCTGGTCCAGTACAGCCAAACCCTAAAGCTCCTTGCTTTTTTTTTCTTTCTTTATGTTCGTATGACCCCGTTGCTGTGGTGGTGTTTAGGGAGGCAGGGCTCCTCGGGTAAGGGGTCGTGGGCAAACACAGAGTCATCGCCGGAGGAACAGGTGCTGTTGGAGTCCGGACAGGTCGGTGAATACTGCTCGAACGGTACAGAGAGGTCCAGGTACTCCTAAAATATTAAACGCAGGATTTGTCAGGATTGGCTGTAGGAGTTGAGTGTGAAAGGTTTAAGGTGTTTGGTTTGATGCACCAGAGCTCTTACGTCAGTGGAGGTCATGGAAAGAACCCTGTCGTGGTCCTCCACCAGCTGTCTGAACGTGGGTCTTTGTGAAGGTACAGCATGCCAACATTCTCGCATGATCATGTACCTGCACAGATCACAACATACAAAACAAAGCATTAACATTGTTTTTTTTCTATTAACATTGGAACTACCAGAATTCTATAATTACTACAATACCCAATTGTAGCCATCCTGACCTTTCTTACTGCACCAAATTGCTTTATTTTACATCATATTTACATCTGAAGCTTCTATCGAGATTTTAAAATTAAGCTTTGAATGTGTGTCTTGATATTTTATGAAGTCATTACACTAAAAATCTTTTCTGTAATATAGCCAATAATTGTGTATGTTACTAGACTGCGCGTGAAGGTGCATACTTCATTTTGTCCAGCAAGCGGGAGAGCAGTTTCTTTAACACACTGAAAATTTAGCTTTTTAAAGTTTGAAAGACATTTATGATGTTGTTTTTTTGCTATTAGAAAGTTATGCTTGTAGCAAAGATAAGAATAGGCTCATCTAACAGATGCTGGAAAGAATGTGATGATCTTTTAGGAACCACTCTCATATCTTTTGGTTTTGCCCAAAACTGCAGCAGTTCTGGGATGATATCCATATGGTACTTAGAGACATATTTTGTATTGATATTCCCTTTGATCCAACTGTGGCAGTCCTAGGTATGGTGCCTGAGAGCATGGGGGAAAGAAGAGTTATTTATTTACTTCAAATATTGCTTTTTGCAGCACTAAAATGTCGTTTGTCTAACTGGCTCAGATCTGACCTATATATGAACAATAAATCAAAATAAGAAATTTCTGAAATTGAAAGAATTACATATTGCCTCACATATTTATATATTTGAAGCAAGATGAAACAACCCCCTCCATCACACACACACTCATGTTTTCTCTTTTTTTTAGTTCATCACCATACATATTTTTTTAAATGACACTGTGCAAATCTTAAAAAAAAATTTATTATAAGTTGTTGTTAGCAGAAGGTTGCTGGGCAGAAAAAAAAAAAAAATTCAGATGCTGAAATAAATAATAGAAACTCTTTTGTGTTTTGTAACTGAAATAAAAGAACTATGTTAGAATGAAATGTAAACACATTTAGGAAAAGTCATGGTACTATAGTTGTGTTATGTGGTTATGAGGTTTTTATAATAAATGTCAACTTCAAATTGTAAATTAGAGCCGTAATAAATCAGCCTTAATATCTTATGTCTTGAATTACGCATTCTTTTTGTCAAACATTTTTTTTTGTAGCTTTGTAGTTTTTATTTTGGAGAAAACCATTATGAGCCCTTAAAAGCCACAATAGAGAAGCAAACAAGTGTGATGTCATGTTGAACAAAACCAGTCCAAAATTAAATTTGTTTGAAGTTCATAACAGCTTGACAAAACACCTTCGAACTCCCACTAGTCCATGGCAATTATGTAATAGGTGGGCGTGGCCCTGACATTTTTTATACTTGGAAATATACTCTCTTTAATGTGTTGAGTCTGACATCCATAAACAAAAAAAATCAACACTAAAGAGCTGCTTAATTTTAGAAATTGAGGCATAATTCTAATCAAAAGCAATGCTGACAGTTGTTTTCATGTTATATTTTTGAGGTTTTCTTACTTTAAAGGGATCATTTGACTTATTCAAAACAGTTTTATTTATTTTTTTGTTCTGTTGAACACAAAAGAAACCAGTAACCATTTACATCCATAATAGGAAAAACAATACTCTGGGGTGCGTTTACCAAACAACGATGTAACTCGCGGCTGAACCATCATAGTATGATGCATCGTTTGGGAAAAGAACCATGTAGTGACAAGTGTTTCCCAAAACCCCTAGTTTCTGTGTCGCAGATCCATCGCTTGAACCACGTTAGTTATAACGTAAAACGCCCATAATGATGCTCTAAACGAGGGTGGAGCAACTTCTTTAGAGAACAACCCCATCATTTCTTTGTGCAAATTATATTGTTTTACATAAACACGCATTTAAAATAAAATCCAATACTAGTTTTGGTAAAAACATGCACTCGCTTTCCATATTAATTGAAATGTATGTAAATGGCACATATAGGCCTGTGTTTGCTTTACTAATATTATTGAGAACATTACATATTCTATTCTAAAACATAAAATCATGCTATTTTTTTATTTTCACAAGCTTTGGAGACGTAACATAAATTCCACTTTTAAATAATAGCTCACCTAGCTTTCGCCATGAGGCTGTGTTCAAAATGATATCAATGTTTTCAAAGTGCACTGCAAAGGGAGCACAATTGTAAACATGAAGATCGCTAAAACTGAACTGTAAAAATACTTTGAAAGCAAGTTACATCTAAGAGAGATGACCTTAATGCTTTTTTATTTTTAATAATTCCAACTTTGAATGTTAGAATGTTCTAAATGAACAGCGCATAGGGGGGATAAGTGGGAATAGAACACAGCCAAGAACTATGTTTCTAACTACAGCTTCACAGGTGTCGTTTCAAGTGCTCAAGTTTGCGGTGCAGTTTGTGAATGTTCGTTGGAACGATGGATTTGGGAAATGGCAAATCAACGAACTATCTTTGTAACGATAGAACTTGCAACCTTAGTTGGCTAACGATGGTTTTGGGAAACGCACCCCTGGATGTCAGTGGTTACTAATGTATACAGTATGTCAATCTTCAACATAACAAACAAACAAACAAAAGGATTTGGAAGAAGTCAAATGTGAGTAAATGATGAGAGAATCTTCATTTTTGTATGAACTATCCCTTTAAAGCAATTTACTGTACTGAACATCTTATAGGGTGACACGATGGCTCAGTGGCTAGCACTGTCGCATCACAGTAAGAAGGTTGCTGGTTCGAGTCTCGGCTCGGCCAGTTGGCATTTTTGTGTGGATTCTGCATGCAGTCCCTTTGTTGGCGTAAGTTTCCTCCGGGTGCTCTGGTTTCCCCCACAGTCTAAAGACATGCAATATGAATTGAATAAACTAAATTGTATGTGTGTGAATGAATGAGTGTGTATAGATGTTTCCCAGTACTGGGTTTGCAGCTGGATGGGCATCCACTGTGTAAACATATGCTGGATAAGTTGGCGGTTCATTCCTCTGTGGCGACCCCTGATGAATAAAGGGACTAAGCCGAAGGAAAATGAGGAAATTAACTTCTTATATAATAAAAGCATGGAAAACTGGACTGGAAGACTGGAGAGCTAAAATGCTAACGCGCCACCCTACACTTCAACAATAATTCATGAGATGAATTCAAATATGAGGAGTTCTTCAAAGATCAATTACAAACGTACAGTTCATGAGTGCAGTTGGCCGGTTTATCCATTCGATGGCCTTCCTTCAGCAGTTTAAAGAGCTCCTCCACTGGGATACCTGGATACGGGGATCCACCAAGAGTGAAAATCTCCCACAACAACACACCATAAGACCACCTGGGAAGACAAAAGAGCACATATAAGACGATAGTCACACGGTGTACAACACACGGTATATTCACTGACCAAATCAAACATATAAACACTTGTTATTTGGCGGTTGTTCTTAAAAAAAGTGGCGTTAACAATAGTCTCACTATCTCTGGGTCTCTCTGGGGTGTAGATATTTGGCAGATGTGAGAGAGGAGTTTTTTCGGTTCTCACTGAGGCTGTATGTCTGTGATATGAGATGCGAGTCTATTAAACTAGTGCGAGTGTGTGCGCGCACATATGTGTATGTGGGTGTGTGTTATCACAAGCTGGTCTGTTAACTCAGGGCTCTTTTGTTTTGGCCCCATTCCTCCCACGCCACCACTGAGCAGTGCTAATCAAATTAGCCACGCTAAGAGACAACAGGAGCTATGGGCCAGCTAATGCTAGCCAGCCAAACACACACACACACACACACACACACACACACGGTGAGTTAGAAGCCTTATGGGAGCCAAATAATTGGCTCGTCATTATATCACTATCCGTTCATTAGCTTTATGTTGGAGTCAAATCTCATTTACACCCATCAGTGTGGCGCTAGCACAACACACACACAGATAGCGCAGATTGAGCTTGCGAAGGGCTTGCTGCTCATATATCATCGTGTAAGTAGAGCCTATAGGCAGAGGCGGATGATATTATTTGATTACCGCTGTCTCAGTCCAGCTGTGATTAAAGAGTATTTAGACATATTGGAAAGTGCAGCTCCGGGTACCAGTCTGAGTGTGATGAATGGGAGTTCATTCAGCTGGGAGTCTGTGTGCGATGTACTAACATACTAATCAAAACCTGCTGTACAAGTACACACTAGTCTGCTGGCACACATACACATATGGTAGTGTTCAAAAGTTTGGGACAAGTAAAGTTTTTGTTTTTTTTAAAAAAGAGATTAACACATTTATTCATTAAGAATGCATTAAACTGACAAAAGTGAGAATAAAGACATGTATAATAATTTCACCTTTTTATTCTAAAAATAAATCAGTTTCAACAAAAGCAGCACTGTTTTCAATACTGATCATAAGAAACGTTTCTTCAGTCGTATATATGCACATAATTGTGTTTTATGGAACTATGTGAGATTGGAGACTGGAGCAATGACTGCTAAATTACATTTAAAAAAGGTATTAAATCAGAAAATGAGTCGTTTTTAAGTTTTGTAATTATATTTTTTATTGTTGTAACTGATTTTCCTTTTTTATCAAATAAACACAGTCTTTTGCCTTCACAAAAAAATTCTGATGACTATGACAAACTTCATTACAACAATCTTACATTACACATAATGGTACACTCTCAGAAAAAAAGGTCCACGGTGGTACAAATAATGTTCCTTGAGGAACATTTTTGTACCTTTGTAAAAATTGTATTTTATATGGTACATAAAAAACCTCTTATGATACTGTTCTCTGCCTTTTATGGTATAACTGAAATGAAGGTACACAATTGTTCTCATTTAAAAGGTACAAAAGTGTTGAACAACTCCTTCTTTATTACAATATCTATCAAAATAAATATGACTGGAAAGGCAAAGTGATTTTATGAATAATTTCCATATTAAAAAAAGAATCATCATTTAAAAGTATAACAAAGAAACTTATAAACACTAATTATTAAGTTCTATAATACAATAATACAAACAACTGGCAAAACATAAAACTATAGGTATTGTAAACTAACATTTAAGGCATTTTAAATAAATGTTTTTGCATTTGCATTTTTGACTGTTAGGTCCAAAGTGTCTTGTCATTGTGGTGGTACCTTTATGGATCAGATTTGTACCATTGATGAAGGTACAATATTGTATCTGCAGGTTTTAAAAACCAAAGGTACATTTTGGCTTCCCATGGTACAAATCATGTCCTTAAAGGTAGAAACTGCAATGGTACAAATTTGTTTCTTTTTCTTCAGGTACAATTCTGTCTCATAAAAAGGTACTGCCCCAGTGACAAAGGTTTGTACCTTCTTTGGTACAAAATTGTACCATTTTTTCTGAGAGTGCACCGTTATATGTAAATTTGGAGTCAGGAATGATTAAAAGTTTTGATAAATTTCCACTAAAGAAATGGAGTTAACTTGTTAACCAAAGTTCGGCAGCCTCATGCCTCACTTTGCTTCCTTAACCAATCACCTACACCCTAAAACTTATTTAAGGCAGACCAGCCCTCTAGCACTGTTCTTCTTGTTCTTTCGAACCCACCCTCCCTCTATTTCCTTGCTTCCCATTAACAATCCTTATACCCCTCTCTTTCCTTCTAGGTTGAATCGGGTGGTAACTGTTCCCTTACCACCCCTTTTCATCCCTACAATAAAGTCTAGCTCAAGGTGTGACTTGGCCCATGCTGGTGAAATGATTGTACAACCACAATGTAAATACAGTGTAAATACAAGATAAATTACATTTGTAATCTGCACTCTTTTCATTTAAAAATCTTTATTTTAGTTTTTATGGATTTTTGTGCGTTTCATGGCTGATTAGAATTTGCATTGTGTGCAGGTTCTGTTAAATAATTATGACTTTTTTTGTGATTTTTGTTTTCTGCTAGCCATCTTGACCAAGATTCCCTGGCAGAAGAGATATTTCATCTTAAGGAGGCATTTCTAGATGGAAGAAAGAATGACAGAAATGACAACACATATCTTACATTATGCATGTATGCATTTCTGTTGCTTTTAAAAATGTCCTTTAAGTTGCCTTTTTCGTCTTTTATGTTATTTTATTTTATTTTAGGTTTTCTTTGATATTGTTTTGCTTTTTCTGTAAATCACTTTGTTCCACTTGTGGTGTTAAAAGTGCTTTATAAATAAATTGAGTTGAGTTGATGTATTGTTTTCAAAAACTTGCACCTTAAAACCTGTTTTCAAATGTTTTGTCTTTTCTATAGCTGGCATAAATACTGTAAAACGGCAGTGTTCTGTTGTGTGTCATTGTGAAATTATGTATAGCCAGCATTACCATTTATACACTGTAAAAAAATATTTGTAAATTGACAATTTTCCATATTTTTTCCATATATTTTAAGACTCATGTTTTTTTCTTCACTTTTAAATGACAATATGGGAGCTTGATCCTTCCAACAATTTTTAAACTTGAAAATTTAGAAAAATTGACTTCTTTATGAGCATTTTTATTAGTTTGAAGTGATATATTGTCTGGGTTGGTGTTGCTGCAAAAACCTGTTATAAGCTGTAATAATATTTTACAAACTTATTTATTTATATATTATTTCTTAAACAATATCTTGTCTCAAACTACTAAAATGTCAATAAAAGTCACTTTATTAAACTGCAGAGTTGAATTTTTTAACATCAAAAGTCGACAGAGCAGAGATCAACATCCCATAATTCACAACCGTAAATAAACGGAAAACACAAAATATGGAAACTGTTAATTAACAGATATTTTTTACAGTGTATATTACTGTATATATCCTTCCTATTTCTAATTCACAAACTTTTATTAATGTTAATTACAGCTAATAAAGACATCATAACACACAGATGTGTTTACTTGCTTTATCTACCAGTTGTCAGACATTAATCTCATTAGATTTGATTCAGGCTTTGATTTAATTTCTTCCTCCATATCTCCAAGCCCAGGAAACCCTGGCACACTCTTTTGAATGGCTTTGATGCTATCGTTGCAGAGTTATGATGTTCCCTAGCATTCCTTTACCGCTTGATGAACTTTGATGAACAGATGGCATGAAGTGATGGATGGAAACAAACAAGAGGTATGCACGGTAATGTAAACTCACACATCGCTCTGGTGCGTGTAGACGCGATCGAACAGTGCTTCTGGTGCCATCCATTTGACGGGCAGACGACCCTGAAAGGACACAGATCAGTCAGAACAACAGCGGTGCTGACCCAGCAAGACATACAGACGCCCAGCGGACATCAACAGGCCTGCAGCTTAATCTCCTACTGTCCAATCTAATACAAATACACTCCAGCAGCCCCATCGGTCCCACTCCCCAATGCACTCTAATCTCCAACTGTCCCATCCAATATCCAAATACTTCACCGACCACAACCCACATCTAAAACCTGCTGTCACAACACTGAACATCTTCATTCAGCGCATGCCATCTATTCTGCCTATGTGAGGGAAGCTAGTTTGATCTTGCTATAAGCTATTATATTAAGCAGTTATTAGATTTATTAGAAAATAACACACATTCTGAGGTGGTGGTGCAGCCAAAATATTTTATGTTACATCTAATGTTTTTAAATGAATGTTTATTGCATTATTTTAGTCATGCGTTTTACCATGGTGGTGTTTAGTATTTGTGTGAATGACACTCAGCACTTTCTATATTGTATTATGTAATTTCAATGCAAAAGCTCCTTATTTAGTCAAGAGTAACAATCTTATTTTAAGCCAAAAATAGATACTGATCTTGTTTTAAGAATACAATATTATGTAAAATCAGATTGTGTAAGATTAATATAATTGTCTTTTTTTTTTCTTACTTAGTAAAGCTTAAAGTTATGTATTTTAACCTGCAAATCAGACAATATATAAGTCCAGCTTTGTATTATAGAACTTGATTATAGCTGTTATAACTTGCCCATTAATGTTTGGCCGCTAAAAAAAAATACTCAATCACACTTTTACTTGTTGTTTAGTGACGAAATATATCGTTATGCTTTGTTTCAGTAAGTGTCAGTATTTTGAAAAGCAACAAGTAATAATTTGCATTGAATCTACTGAACAACAAAAACATTTAATTCATACAATAATTTAGTTTTAAGTTGAAATGCTTTGGCTCATTTTAAAGCCTGTTTCACACCGCAAGCGTGAGCAGAGCGTAAGCAGCGAGTGATTTTTTTTGCCATCCATGTTAACAGATTAGAGCTTTCATACTGAAGCAGCAGTGACAGCAATTAAAGTGACAGTGCATTTATAATGACCAAAAACACATTGAATGACAGTAAAAAGTAGCAATTTTATCCAATAAATGCATCGATGGGATCCACAGATTTTTATATATTAAATCAAATGAACTTAAACGATTAAAAACGGCAACAAATATTTATTTGGGCCCGAACTACAAAACCAAATTTAAAACAATTTGTTTTGCTTAAGTTGCAGACTAGTTTGATCATGTATAAATAACTATATTCCATAAATATTATTATATACTATAAACCTACATTATGTTGACAAATAAAAACAAAATGACATGATATCATCATGATTGTCTTCTGACCGAGGGCACCTTAAAAGACATGAACGACACTCCTCGTAGAGTGAGAAGCATACAGTTCTTAGGATCTATATAAATTGTAAAATAAAGACTTGCAGGTTAAAAAAACAGCATAGGAGGAAGTTGCTGTGGGCCTTGGTGGAGATGAAAAGTAAAAAAAAAGTGTATTTATATAGATAGGTAACTAGATAGAATAGACAGCGATAGATTGATCTGTGCAGCAGCTGCCAATGAGCAAATGCCTGCTCGCTGCTTCTGCTCTCCACACATGCTGCAGTGTGAAACAGGCATAAGACAGAACATATATATGATGATATAATGATTTAAGGATATCATTGACTACCAGTTTCCAGATTATTGGGTAAATGATGAGTAAATGAACAACTAGCCGGCAGCTAGCTCTCTGCAACTCTCACATGGTCGCCCACTGAAGCTAACCAGGGCAGTGCCTGGTCAGTACCTGGATGGGAGACCACATGGGAAAGCTAGGTTGCTGCCGGAAGTGGTGTTAGTGAGGCCAGCAGGGGGCGCTCAACCTGCGGTATGTGTGGGTCCTAACGCCCCAGTATAGTGAAGGGGACTCTATACTGCTCAGTGAGTGCCGTCTTTCGTATGAGACGTTAAACCGAGGTCCCGACTCTCTGTTTATTCCCAGGGTGTCCTTCGAAAAAGAGTAGGGGTTTAACCCCAACATCCTGGCTAAATTTGCCCACTGGCTTGTCGCCATCAGTGTGTAAAGTGCTTTGAGTGTCTAGAAAAGCGCTATATAAATATAAGGAATTATTATTATTATTATTGTTGTTGTGCCAATTAATGAGAATTTTACAGTAAATGTAAGTTGAATTTTATTTAAATACTGCTACAAATTTGATCAAATGTATGAGAGTTTGTCACTGATTTTGAAATTTGTTATTCAGATGTGAGTGTGGCAAGATTTCAGTATTCTCCATTTAAGTAATCTTGGCCTTAGATGCTCAAAATGAAAGTAATGATAGTTTTAGTTAGTCGATCCTGAATACTGTTTTCTACAATGCATGGTGTGCCAGGTAAACATGTCATGTGTTTAAATCCGTGCCAATACCCACACACTCTATTACTAATTCCTCATTCAGCTGCTTACAAATGCACCTTTAAATATTCCTGAACACTGATTTGACAGCAGCAGCCTTGACATTTAAAATACAGTGCATAACCACATCTGCTGTGCTCCAAAACACAATGCCACCCAGGAGCGCTCTCCTTCGAGCATTTTGAGATTGATAATCAGTGTTGACTTACGTTGGTGGTCTTCTTGTAGTAGTCAATGTTGTGCACATCTCTAGCCAGCCCAAAGTCTGCAATCTTCATCACGTTGTCCTCGGTAACCAGAACATTCCGGGCTGCGAGGTCCCTATGGATACACTGGCAACACAAACAAAGAGAGGGCCATCTTTTACGCTTAAGTCTGATAAATACACACATGGAAAATAATACCTGTCAGTATTATAAACTTTATAAACATTGCGAGTATCTTAAATGACTTCTGTTCAAACCAGTTTACAAACTGATAAGTAGATAAGTAGACGCATTACCTTCTTTGAGGCCAGGTATTCCATACCCCTGGCGACCTGATAGGCGCAAGACACCAGGTCTTTAAATGTCAGCGTTTCATTTGGGATCTTGCAGGTGTCGAATGAGTAGTCCATCCCAGGAGGCCTTCTGGCCCGTAAGTATTCCCTAAGATTCCCTTTAGAGGCGTATTCCACCAGCACATACAGAGGACCTGAGTGAACACAGTCAGAACACATTCAGTAAAAAAAATCAAAGGCTAACTTCAAAGCTGAATTTAAATTGTGTGTCTGTGTGTGTGTGCTGACCGTCTTGTGTGCATGCTCCCAGCAAGTTAATGATGTTCTTGTGTTTCCCAATCATCTTCATCATCTCCATTTCAGACACAAGGTCTGACAGGTCTTTATCTGTGCCGTCATCTAAGAATTTAAAATGTGAGATTTTTATAAGTTAAAATAACAGTTTCCCTCTTTAAACATTGATTAAATTGCTATTTATTACTGTTAGGGCAAAGCTGGATGTTGTGCAGTCATTATTTCTGTCTTTAGTGTCACATTAAGTTTATGTTATTGTATTTCTTTTTGTGTGTGCATGGCACTAACAGAAGACAACATTAAGATTGTCAGTGTTAGAACATCAAAGCAATCTACCCATGTATTATAATTATACATGTAAATAAACTAGACGTATTAACAAATATATACAGTAGGAGAGTTTTAGTATTTGAAAGTCTTTTAATACGAGGAATTTACAAATTTTAATAATATTATTATTTTAGAAATGAGAATTGAAAGTGCATTTTAAAGTAGCAATAGGAGCAATTGGATTTTTGTTACATTATAATAATTACTTATATATTGGGAATGGTATTTTGTAAAACAAAAACATAAGTCAGTTGCTTGATACGTTGTAAAAAGTGATTAGTTGACTAAAAAAGGTGAGTAAACCCATTGCTTTTAGATCAATTAGTTGACTACTTAAAAAAGTGAGAAAATCCATTGCTTTTAGATCATTTAGTTAACTTTACTCAATAAAAGTGAGTGACCCATTGCTTTTAGATCAATTAGTTGACAATACTCTAAAAAACTGAGTAAGCCTATTGCTTTTAAATCGATTAGTTGACTTTAATTAATAAAAGTGAGTAAGCCCATTGCTTTTAGATCGATTAGTTGACTTTACTCAATAAAAGTGAGTAAATCCATTGCTTTTAAATCAATTAGTTGACCTTACTCAATAAAAGTGAGTAACTTATTGCTTTTAAATTGATTAGTTGACTTTACTCAATAAAAGTGAGTAAGCCTGTTGATTTAGATCAATTAGGTGACTTTACTTAAAAAAACTGAATAAACCCATTGCTTTTAGATCAGTTAGTTAACTTTACTCAATAAAAGTGAATAAATCCATTGCTTTTACGTTGATAATTTGACTTTACTCAATAAAAGTGAGTAAGCCCATTGCTTTTAGATTAATTAGTTGATTTTACTCAATAAAAGTGAGTAAGCTCATTGCTTTTAGATTAATTAGTTGATTTTACTCAATAAAGTGAGTAAGCTCATTGCTTTTAGATTAATTAGTTGATTTTACTTAATAAAAATGAGTAAGCCCATTGCTTTTACTCACTTTATTGCTTTTAGATTGATTAGTTGACTTTACTCAATAAAAGTGAGTAAGCCCATTGCTTTTATGTTGATTAGTTGATTTTACTCAATAAAAGTAAGTAAACCCATTGCTTTTATGTTGATTAGTTGATTTTACTCAATAAAAGTAAGTAAACCCATTGCTTTTATGTTGATTAGTTGATTTTACTCAATAAAAGTGAGTAAGCCCATTGCTTTTAGATTGATTAGTTGACTTTACTCAATAAAAGTGAGTAAACCCATTGCTTTTAGATCAATAAGTTGACTTAAAAAAGTGAGTAAACCCATTGCTTTTAAATCGATTAGATGAATTTACTCAAAAAAGTGAGTAAACCCAATGCTTTAAAATTATTAAGTGATCTATGAAGTCAACCTAACAGTTCCAATTTAGTTTTAGTAAAATAACTAATCAATTTTCTTATGCCAAAAAAAAAAAAAACAAAAAAAAAAAACTAAATAAAAATTGAAAGCATCTAAACATACACTCACCTTTGAGCATCTTGACAGCAACAGTTAGAGGTTTGTTAGGTTTTTCTTTGTCAATCCCAATGGCTTCAGCCATCACCACCTGCCCAAAGCAGCCCTCTCCCAATGGTTTTCCTAATGTTAACCTGCAACCAAATCATCATTTACACTCAACAAATAAACAAAACAATTTGATTTATTAAAACGATCTGATGAGCGCTTCAGCTTCAACTCACTTTGTTCGTGGAAACTCCCACTTAGGGTCAGAGGGAAGTTCAAGCTCAGACACATTAGGCAGCATCGGCCCATCGCTGGATGACAGGCGGGCGATCCGGACCAGCGGGGTGTTTGAATTCATGGAAGAGTTGGATTCCAAGGACACCTGCTTGGGTAAAGAATAAAAACAGCATGTTATTGTCCCTGCAAGACAGCAAGACAGCGAGTGCAAGAGCAAGAGAAAGAGAGAGAGAGAATCAAGATGTCTATTTTAAGAATATCATCAACTCTGAAGTGTTGTGTTGCAGACAGAAACACGGTCTCTGTTCTCGGGAGAAGTGCTCCTGAGAGACAAAGGTTTGTAGCTGTCAGATCTACCTGTAATGGACCACAGAAGATTGTGTGTGAAGAAACATTTTCCCTGGTGGCACACACACACGCACACACACATATTTTCTTTCTTTCTTTCATTTAACCCTTTAATTCTTCATAAATAATATAAATATATTTTTTTGACTAGACTAGACAGGAAGCGAAGTTGGAATGAGAGAGGAAAGATCTACGAGATTTGAACTCAGAATGTCTGAAGTGCAGCTGTGTTACGTGTTTTTATTTGACAATATTTGTTATAAAAATGATCAGTTCACATATGTTTTTCTTTATTCATGTGTCCTCATATTCTTTAACCTAAAAGTATTGGTTTATCAGCATGTGGGTTGGAAGAGAAAGTCACTCAGATGAGAGCCACCAACCCGATCTAATGAGTAAACATAACTATTTTACATATTGTCAGAAAAGTGGCTGATTCGTTTGAAATCATACAATTTAATTTGTACAAATACGTATGATTTTTTAAAGAAGGCATGCCTCCAAACCCCACCCCTAAACCCAACCGTCATTGGAGGATCTCAATATACTAAAATGTACAAATGAGATTTGTACGAATTAGCCACTAAATCAAAAAGTTACGAATTGTCATGAGATTGGGTTGGATCCATCAACAGCAAAACAAAAAAGTGATCTAACCCAATCTCATAGCAATTCATAAGTTTTTGATTTACTGGCTAATTAGTGGCTAAAACATCTGAATTTGAATATTGGCTGAAATTAGAGGCATCTGAGAAGCATTTTCACTTGGATAAATGTCATAATAGGCAAAACTTTCATTTCATGTCACTTTTAAGCATTCAAAATTTAGTTAAAGGGATAGTTCAGGGTCGACACGAGGGCTCAGTGGTTAGCATTGTCACCTCACAGCCAGAAAGTCGCTGATTCGAGTCCCGGGTGGGTCAGTTGACATTTCTGTGTGGAGATTGCATGTTTTAAATATAAACTAAATTGGCTGTAGTGTACGTGTGTGAATGAGTGTGTATGGGTGTTTCCCAGAACTGGGTTGCAGCTGGAAGGGCATCTGCTGTGTAAAACATATGCTGGATAAGTTGGCGGTTCATTCTGCTGTGGCAACCCCTGATAAATTAGAGGCTAAGCCAAAGAAAAATGAATGATTGAATGAATGGGATAGTTCACTCAAAAATGACAATTTACTTACTATTCACTCTCCTTTGAGTGGTTTCAAACCTTTATGAGTTTCTTTAATCTGCTGAACATAAAAGGATATATTTTGAAGAAAGCTAAAATCTTGTAACCACTGACTTCCATAACAGGAAAAACAAATACTTTAGAAATGAATGGTTCCAGCATTTTTCAAAAAATCTTCATTTGTTTTTATTCATTCATTCATTTTCCTTTGGCTTAGTCCCTGATTCATCACGGGTCTCCACAGCGGAACGAACCGCCTCTTAGATTTGAAAACCATAAAAGGTAAGTAAACGATGACAGAATATTCATTTTGGGTGATCTACCCATTTAAAAGCAATGACATAACTGAATGATTGCATATTGAATTTAAGTTGTCTTATATTTTTGATCATCACAGGTTTGGATATTCTTGGCTATCCAACTCTTCTTGCCCAAGAATCAACACACATTGTGTCATAAAATTTGCACACTTGAACCTTATTTTTAGTTCTTTCCAAGCACTGCTATTTCCTTCAGGAAATGCAAATCCATCTAGACTTTGATGACACACTGAGAAAGTATGTCAGCTGCAGGAAGATCAAACTGTCTTGACAATGATATCTCAATATTTTCTAAAATCAGAACTAGAGAACTAGCTCACGTTACACACCTACACACTTACTATTTGAAGAAAAGAAATACAAAAAAACAACACTGCAACATGATTATGTAGCTTGCGCTGATTCCAGTGTGACATTGTCAGACTTTGATTGCTGGAAATAACTTGAGGGGAAAAAGAAGAAGAGATGGAGAGAGAGAGCGACAGAGATTAGAGAGACAGTGCGAGTCAGTTGCAGCTGCTGCGATTTAAAATGTTTAAAACAACTGAGAGAGAGCGAGTTTCACCAGGAGAGAAACATGATCAGTCACCAGGAGAGCATGGATATCCCTCTGCCACATGACATACACAGAGAACGTCTTCATACACCTAGCAGCCCAAGTGGCTCTAAACGTTTACTTTTTTTGTTCAGCACAAAAAAAGATATTTTGAAGAATGTCATTAACTGTGGGACACTGACTCCATAGAAGGAAACAAGGAAGTCAATATGGAAGTCATAATCTACCAGTTTCCAACATTTTTAAAAAATATCTTCTTTTTAAACACTGCAAAAAGGGAGTTTTGGTAACACTTTATAATAACTACACACTATGAACCATTTATTAAGCATTAGCAAATAGTGAATTCATTATCTGTTAAGCATTAACTCCACATTAATAAACGTTAGTAAACAGTTTATCACTGCAGCTACAAATGCTGTATTATTGACTTACAACCACATTTATAATGTGCTTAATAGTTGTACTTTCATACTTTGTAAATGATTTATTTTTCATTACTAAATTAAGTATTGCATTATTTACAAACCAGTTATTTAAGCACAGTTGGTGGTTTTTTAAGATCATTCAGAATGAGTTAGTAAATGATTAATAAACTATTGAAATTAACATTCATAATTCTTATTATTCAGGGTTTACTAATAGTTAATTTATATGTTAATAAATGCTTTATTAACTCAACTTCATGCAGTTTTGTGACCTAATCTAAAGTGAGGACTATTTATGCTTTATAAATCCCTTATAAATGATTATTAAAAGCTCAGTTATATTCTAAACAGGAAAAAAGAACATAAACGACATTATTATTACCTATTCGTTTGAAGATACAAATGAAACTGTACTTCAAATGAAAGATAAATCTTTGCAACCTTATGTAAAATAAAATGACTATACAGTTTAAACATTGCATCTTATTGTTAAATTATTATATTGTTGTTGTTTTATCCAATTTTATGTCGTACTTTGACACTCCTGTTAATCAGCAATGTTTAAACTTTACAGTAATTTAACTTTTTAGATAAGATTGTAAAGATTACTGTTTTTTTATACTAAGCCTTTATATGTCATTTATAAGGGATTTATAAAGCATTAATAGTCCTCACTTTAGATTAGGCCACAAAACTGGATGAAGTTGAGTTTAATAAAGCATTTATTAACATACATAGTAACCATTACTATACGCCTGAATAATAAGATATATAAACTGTGATTTCAATAGTTTATTAATTATTTACTCACTCATTCTGAATGATCTTAAAAACCACCAACTACTCTTAAATACAAATGGTTTGTAAATAATGCAGTACTGAATTTAGTAATGAAAAATAAATCATTAACAAAGTATGAAAGTACAATTATTAAGCACATTATAAATGTGGTTTTAAGTCAAGAATACAGCATTTGTAGCTGCAGTTATAAACTGCTTACTAACGCTTATTAATGTAGAGATAATGCTTAACATATAATGAATTCACTAGATGCTAATGCTTAGTAAATGATTTATATTGTGTAGTTATTAAAAAGTGTTACCGGAGTTTTTTTTTTATTTCTAGTCCAAATATTCAAACATTCTTTAATCAAAAAGCATTTTTTAGACAAGCGAAAAATATTTCCATTATTATTATTGTCAATAATTTTGACAAATATTATTTCTGAAAACATGACAACATTCCTTGCTCTTCTAGAAAATGCTTCTTGATTAAATTTTTTTTAGATACTACGACTTGAAACAAGACAAAAACTTTAAATAAAAAAGGATTTTTAGCAGTGAAGGAACTTTTTTATAGGCTCATTTAATAAGTCATCTAGAGTTACAGTTCAATTTTACCAATTTCAAATCCATTCAGCTGATCTCTGATTCTGAGTAACAGAGCAAGACATTTAGATTAGTTTAGCATAAATCATTAAATTGGATTAGACCATTATCATCTATCTCAGACCCAGAGATGGCTGAACGGATTTAAAAACGATACAACTTTAATGTTTAACTCTAGGTGATTTGTAAAATGAGCAAAAAATTTACAAATAAATAAATAAATGAATAGATAAATAAATAAATAGATAAATAAATAAACAAATAAATAAATAGATAAATAAATAAATAGATAAACAAATGAATAAATAAATCAATCAATAAATAGATAGATAGATAAATAAATAGATAGATAAATAAATGAAAATAAATAAATAAACAAACCAATTAATAAATAAATTAATTAATTAATATACAAACAAACAAATAAATAAATAAATGTAGTGTTCCTTTAAGTGTAGTAATATAGAGAGGATATGAAGTGAGAGTAAAAGAAATAGGTTGATCAAATCTTGTATCTACTTTCTGTTACCTGTCTCTTGAGGGGGAATTTGGACAGTTTTTGAACAGGTGGCGGCGGGAGCGTCTTCTGCGTGTTTATCCACATCCGGCAGAGAATAATGATGACCATGGTGAGTATGAAGAGCACGCAGCTCGTCACGTAGATGAGGATGTCTGCGTAATCATCCTCTCTCTCCATCTCCACCGCTGACACAGAGCACAAAAGCACAGATCAGACTTCTAGTAATGACAACATGAGACTGTATGTAGCAAATGTGTTGCACTTAAAACTAAACTAAAATGCCACCTTCCGCACTACATAGTAGATGTAAACTAAATAAAAATTGAATTCAGTTTACAGTACGTCCAGTAAGTGTCTCAAAGGGATAGTTCACCCAATGATTTAAATGGCCTCTCTATTTACTCACACTCATGTGGTTCCAAACCTTCTTGAGTTTCTGAATTCTGTTGAACACTAAAGAAGATATTTTGAAGAAAGCTGAAAACCCATAACCACTGAGTTCTATAGCAGGAAAAACAATCACAATAGAAGTCATTAGTTCCAAGTTTGAAGCTTATCCTCAAAAAATCATTTGTGTTCAACAGAAGAAAGAAAATCAAACAGGTTTGGAACATTTAAAGGGTGAGTAAATTATGACAGAACTTAATTTGGGGTAGACCTATTCCTTTAAGTACATCAGTAAGGTTTGTTTTTAAAGTTACTCTTAAATTAAACTTATTAAAATTAAATTAAGCCAGTTTTTGGGGGGGTTAATAAAATAATAAGCTGTATTATTAAGAAGGTCGATTCAAGATTGATCTAAAAAACTGCAAATCTATTCTATGAATATTAACATTGTTTACTTGCACAGGATTATTAAGTGAGCAAACCCATGTTACACAGCTTACAAGCAAGCAAATCTTGCTTGAACTATTCCTTTAAGTACATAACCACTGGGCCCATAAAATAGTTTGAGCGTGTCCATTTTTGACAGTCAAAAATACATTTGATTGGTTTTGCTATCAATCTAAATGTCCATTAGATTGAATGCCTATTAATAGCAAAAAGAAGTGTGACCAAAAAATTTATTTCTGTCAACATTTAGTCAATGGCTAGCAGATACCAACATTCTTCAAAACATCTTTTATTGTGTTCAACAGAAAAAAGAAACAGTTGAGGATGAGTCAAATAGAATTTTCTGTGGTAAAATATATTCCCTAAAGTCACTCATTAGTTATTGTTCTCTATTTAAAGTCTGCAGTTAATTTACAGCCACCTTTAAAACTAATTAGCATGCTATCGCACCCCCATGCAGGTACAAACATCCCATAATGCCCCTCTCTCCGGGAAGCTTATTTGGCACTTGTGTGATGAGCCCCACAGATTGAGTTCAGTGGCTCTACACGAGACCAGCGATTTTAATTACAGCAGCAGAACGGAGAGCAGGATAACAGGATGAGCGCAGGGGATGTAAGAATTAATGAATCGGCCTCCCAGATACTGGGACTCTGTGCCATCAAGTAAATACTCCAGCAAACACGACAAGCACTTCCATCACGAGCGCATGTGTTATCAAGTGGAAACAGTCGATGAGGAAAACCCATCATCCATTTTTTTTTCTCTGTCGCGTTTAAATCTAAAAACAATTAAAAACTACTGTTTTTCAAAGGATTTTAGTTGAGTGGCATATTTAATTTGACATGACTAAAAAGGAACAGCTGTCTATGCTGGTCAAATACTGAGATGTTCCGATACTCTTTTTCCCTTTCCAATTCCAATTTCTGGGCTCAGGTTACAGAATACTGATCCGATACCTTGGTGTGTATCTGTGTATACAACTAGCATTTTATCAGTTGAAAGAATTGTTTCATTTTATGGTGTACTTCAGACTTATCCCTTCATAAAACATGAATAAATACATAGGACCCTATCATACACCCGGCGCAATAAAGCGCAAGACATGTAAGGCGTGATTTGTTGCTATTTTTCGATCAAATCCATTTGCGCCACTTTGTGGACTCATGGGCGTGCTGGTCTAGAAAGGAGGTGTGTTAAGGCGCATTGTTGGTGCATTGCTATTTTGAGGAACTGAAATAGACATTGACCATTGACGTATGAATCACCATATGGGGCAATAGGAAGTGTGTTTGGATATAACTCTATATAACTCTGTTTTTTGACCACACTTCGTTATTATTGTTCATTTATTAGTTTGCTGGATATTAGTACTGAATTTAGAAATAGTTTTGAAACAAATCTTTGCATTGAATTGATGTCTTCAGTGGAGTGAGTTTCCACCGTTTCCCTACTCCACAAAAGTAAAGGAGTAAAGAGTAAAAGTAAAGAGAAAGTAAAGAGGCTGAATGGAGGAGACTCGTTCTTTATCCTCATGTAGCAGGTGGTTTGTTTAACTGTTATCTCGCTAGTGAAGCGTTCAGTTTTTACACTTCCAAAGTCCCCCATGTAAATAGCAAATGCGCCATGGCGCGACGCAGCTGACTCTTAAAGGGAATGCGAGATGGGACTTTGATCGGTTTAATGCATGTTATGTTTAAAACACACCCATAACTGATTAAGAGAATAAGCACAACCCTGTTAGATCATGCACAAACCGTATTTTTCCGACCTTAAAATTGCAAAAGTGAATTTGGACATGCCCTTAATGCTTAGCGCCCTGCGCTTTAGACTTTGCGCTTAGATCATTAAAATAGAGCCCAGTAAACTAGAGTATTTTTATTATTAAATATCCATTTAACAAATAGCAATATTATTCACTGTTCTTCACTGAAAAAAATACAATGCAGCTCAAATCAGATACTGCAAAGTGAAAAGTGTATTTTAATTTCACACTATAAAACAAACAAATATAAAAATATAAAAAATTCTATATGAATAATATAAGAATATAATCTCTCTAAAACAAAGTCCATAACCAATTTTGTTAAATAAAAGGCATTTCATTACAAAAGTGCAACATTGAATGGTCATCCGAAACAATAATAATTCAGTTGGTTTATCTTTATTGTTAATTGGCTGTCTATTGAAAACGTTTTCTTCATTTAAACAAAGCTACCAAACGTTATTGATTCTGGAATGGTTCATTCTTTTGTGCATCATCCTTATATGTTTTCAAAATTGGTATATTTTTACTCAGGCCAAAGTTGCTAATATTTGTGCCACCCCTCAACATTTCATCACGGCATATGGGACACCATGGGTCACCATTTTACTGGCTAGTTCACTGCAAAAAATCTTTTTTACTTAGAGTTTTTGTCTTGTTTCTAGTCCAAATATCTAAAAATTAAACCAAGAAGCGTTTTCTAAACGCACTAAATATTGCCTATTTTTCAGAAATAATATGTGAAAATTAACAGAATTTTTCCTTAAAACAAGCAAAATAATCTGCCAATGGGATCAGCAAAATAATCTATCAACATTTTTGCAGTGTTGGTTAAATACGTATTTCACTGGACAGCACATTTTAATTTCTTTTTCACTGCTCTAAACAGTGGCAAAACAGCACAGCTTCATGTGTTTGCTTTCTGAGCAGCAAAGAAGAACTGTTTTAAGCATTGAGCAAAGCTAGGGAGGATAAGCATGTGTCTTGTTTATGGTAGCAGTAACATATTCGGCAATACCGATGTGGTATCGGTGGCATTTCTGATACTAGTATCAGAGTTGGAATAACCCTATTCATATAACATTACAAACATTTCAAAAACATTACATGCAAACACAACTGGGAAAACAGGAAGTACTGAGACTTGAAAAAAAAAGAAACCCCAGAATGCGAGCCTATACCTGGTAAGACTGTAAGCCAAGCAGAGTGATGGTTATAGCCAATCGAGTTCCCTGCCAGACAAGTGTATTGCCCCGCATCCTCAAAAGACACATTGGTCAGGTAGAGAATCTCCAGCTCTTTATCCGTAGTATTTATCCCAGCAGTCTGGAAAAAGTAGAGATAGAGAGAAGGAGAGACGAAAAAGCTTAAACCACAACCCTTAAGAAAAAGCACAGCACCCATCACCAGGAGGAAGATCTGAACAAGAGAAGATCAGTCAACCCATCACCAGTAACCCAGAAATACCACCATCCTGCTCATAAGGGGATGACCTAGAATGCAAAGTGAAACTCTAGTGGGAAATTTAACACCCTGTCAGCAAAAGCAGGTCACATTAGTTCTCATCCAGAGCCCCGGTTTGAAGAATATCACCAGATTTAAGCTTAATTTAACCCCTTGCTTGAAAATAAAACAGATACCTATTTATGCATTAGCATGTGTCTCAACACTCAAGAGAGCATGTGAGTGAGAAAATCAATGAGAATGTGTGTGTGTGTGTGTGTGTGTGTGTGTGTCGGGTGCTATTAAACACACACTGCTGCATTGATTGGTAAGACGAGCAAGAAGAAGCGATCACTTAAATGAAACAGACTGGCTGCAAACAACAAGCCCTTGAATGAAGTCACCTTATTTATTGTGCGAGAAGAGCAGTGAGAGACAGAGAGAGTTCAAGGGAGTTTAACTCTACGCCACCAAAGGTCTTGATTGACAGCGGCTGTTTTTAGGAAGGAGATTTACCTGGCTGGGACACCGTGAGCCAGAATGAATTCTCTGACATGCCTAAAAAGTTGTGGGCTCTGCACCAGTACTGGCCTGCATCTTTTTCTGACACATTATACAGAGTCAGCGTATCTTGGGCCTCTTTTACATTACTGACAAAACTCTGCAGAAACACATACACATACTTAATCAGAGGCGAGCACGTTCACACATGAACACACACTTAATGATTTAAAGCACTCCCACACAGCTTGTTCTTCCACTTTTTTAAGATACTGATACACTTGAGGCCAAATTTATAAAACAGTTGCGTCAATCTGACATTTCAGTGCCAAAAAACCTTTATCCAACGCCCTGTTTAAAGGATTTAGGATGTTTTTGTTGATCTGATCACAAGTAGATGATGCTAAATATTGATATACTGTAAATGGCATCTGAGAAATTTTGACCTAGGGCTGTGCGATTAATCGAAATCGAATTGCAATTTGAAATGTTGCGATTAGTTAATCGCAAGAGGCTACAATATAAAATATATATCTTTTATATATGTAAACAAGAATAAATATATGTAAACAAGAATAACATAACATCTGAGGTGAAGTGCTTCAAAACCAGTCTGCTATGCTTCAGAAAATGAAAACTGCTAGACTTTCAGTGATGCATCGCAGACATGGTATTAGTTGCCATGAACTATGCCACATTACATGAGAAGAAACGATTGAATCTTGTGTCACGACGTCCATTTGTTGTTTACTCCCCATGACACCCTACATCAAGGAAATCGTGCCGAAATCGTGTGATCTGAACGGGGCTTTATAACTAGCCAATTAAGTGAGCACACTTTCGATCTGCCCAATCAGAATTGCGCAACTAAACTTTAACTTTTAAACAAAAAAAAAAAAAGGAAAACAAACAGGAAAGCGCTGACAAGTGGGATTATGGCGTCTGCTGCTTCAGAAGCATTAATAGACGAATTAATATCAAAGAAAAACAGCATTTGTAATGTGGGAATATTTTGGTTTTAAAGTCACAGACACAGAACAAAAACAGGTCATTTTTAAGAGCTGTTGCAGAATTGTTGCCACGGCTTACAGATTATTGAGCTGAAGCTTGAATTAAATCAAAATCAGCTTGAAGCTTGAATTAAATCGTAAATCAAATCGCAATCGCAATATCTGTCAAAAAAATTGCAATTAGATATTTTCCTCAAATCGCACAGCTTTATTTTGACCACTTCCAAACATGTTGTTGAATGCATTCAAATAGCCCATAGATGCCTGTTAACCACCTTCGGATAATTGTTTAATGTCTTGAAGCTTGAATTAAATCGTAATTCAAATCGCAAACGCAATATCTGTCAAAAAGAAAATCGCAATTAGATATCTTCCCCAAATCGCATAGCACTATTTTGATCACTTGCAAATGTTGTTGAAAACACATTCATCAGTCAGATTGTTTTTGTAGTATAGACATGCATGTTGTTGAATGCATTCAAATAGCCCATAAAGATCTGTTAGCCACCTTTGGATAATTGTTTAACGTCTTGAAGCTTGAATTAAATCGTAAATCAAATCGCAATTGTAATATCTGTCAAAAATAAATTGCAATTAGATATCTTCCCCAAATCGCACAGCACTATTTTCATCACTTCCAAATGTTGTCGAAAACACATTCATCAGTCAGATTGCTTTTGTAGTATAAACATGGATGTTGTTAAATGCATTCAAATATCCTATAAAGGAAATGTTGCAAGCAGGATTCAAACTCATTTCTCCTGCACTGGTGCCACGACATGCCAATTGCTAGGCAATCACTATAATTAAACCCTCGAAAAGCACCTTTGGACATAATTGTTTAACGTTATGGTTTACTGTATGTTGTTGAAGTGCATCATTCATGAGGATTTAATCTTTGCTATCTGATATAGTATACTTGGTTTGAAGGTGAAAGAAAGATTGGGTTTCTTTCCAGATTTGACTGTGTAAGGTTTGTAGTTATCTCAGCAGAAGTGAATGTTGCAGCTCTCTGTATTTTTTATGTTGTCTCCATTTGCATTCATATATTGCTCATACAAATATTTCTCATAGACTTTCCATCGAAATCCATTTTAATGATTAACAATTAACTCATCATTATTTCTTAGCACAAACACACCTCTTTCTTTAATAAAAATAGACTCATAATAGATTGTTGCCTGTCCACAAAACACAAAGTGCAATTAATGCTATGGTATTATGACTGATGGAAAGCATCATATCATGGAAAGCCAAAATATACAGCACATTCACATTTATATTTATTTACTTGTGCATTTGGCGGATGTTTTTATCCAAAGTGACATACATTGCATTGAAGGTTCTAATAATAACAGTTTTGCTTTCCTTGAAAATCAAGCCCATAACACAGTGTCATGCTATACTACAGTACTGGAGCTACAGGAAAGTTCGCAAATACAATAACATGCAAATTCATAACACTATTAGTGTGCCAAAAGTGATTTAAACTGATTTATATGTTACGTCCTATTTTATAGCTCTTCATTTTAAACAAAATTCTCACAATAAGAGTGCTGGAAATGTTGCAAGCAGGATTCAAACTAATTTCTCCTGCACTGGTGCCACGACATGCCAATTGCTAGGCGATTACTATAATTAAATCCTCGAAATTTATCTTCAGCCCACACATATGCGTTTCTGTATTTCTTTCTGATGCTTCATTTGCTTCATTCTCTGTTTCCGATCTTTGCCTTGATCGCAGGCGCTGCGCCACACATGATCTGTCGCTCAGCACTCTCGGTCTGGGAGGGCTGGGGAAGGCTTTAGAGGGTGCGCAGATGAGACTGCGGGGAAGGGAAAAGCCGGCGCGCGGCTCCTAGTAAAATACTGTTTCAATTATGTGGGAGTCTAAAATAGCGCGGCGGTCTGGCCAGCCGACGCACTCCCCTCCTCTGCCTGCTGACTCGGCCCTTCCCTCGCTTCCCGCACTCATTTTTTCCATGGCTTTTTCGGGAGCCTCTTCCCTCGTTCCCTCCCTCCTTCTCCTCTGAAGAGTGAGTGGGGCAGCACAGCTAATGGCTGTCTCTGTGCGCGACGCCACCGCGGCGGTTAGCTTAGCCCAAAACAGATGTCTGCCTCCTCTCTCACTCCTCCGAGAGGAAAAAGAGAGCGAGGGACCCCTAATTCTCCAGTTGCAGGATCTACAGCGAGATGCGAACATGGGTGGGATTATGACTTTGAAGGAGGTGCTTCAAGAGTCACCCAAAGCTCATAAAGAATATGTGGTTTAATTTGATCTGCACATATTTTCAAACTATTTCTTCAAACAAGCATAAACAAACTAAGCTTTTATAATAAAAGATTGTCTGTAACAAAAAAATTCATTAAAACTTTGTTTACATTTTAAAGGGCTCATGAACTGAGAAATCAAAATTTGCTTAATCTTTTGACATTTAAGAGATAATTGTACTATAAAACATCTTCTGCGTTTTAGAACTCAAATCTTTTTGTTAGCCAAAAAACAGCGTATATTGAAGCCAATCTGTCAAAACAACAAGTTGTAAATGAGCCACTTTGTTATGTAACAGTATGGTTAAACTCCACCTCCACTGAATATCAACACACACTTTTAGATCACTGCCTGTTTAGCTCCGCCCACTGATTTAAACTGTAGTAGGTGAATAACGAGAGAGGCAAATGCAAGTCAAACAAAAACCAAACAATGTTCTATGAAGAAAGTAGGATGCTGTGTAGTGCTAAGTTCTTCCATTTCCTTTCCTCCTAAACCCAACATTAGGAATAAATGTATGAACTGTATTTTTTAATATTTAAACTTTTAAACAGTAGTGTCAGTAACATGAAACTATCTGTTTTCGTTTCATGTCCACTGTTGCTTTGTCTGTTATTACACCCGCTTTGAATGTTATTACTCGTTTGAATGGACGTTATCAGTGGTTATCAGCTGATAGATATGGGCCAGTAGGGGCCTTCTGTGCCTACTGGTATGCTCAGAAGGCTGTTATCATCATCCACATGGTTAATCAGCTATACTAATAGAGAAGACTCCAGATCCAGATCTGTTTTCACATTACTGTGATGGTTGGGTTTAGGGTTGGGGTAGGGGTAGATATTAATATAAAATACAATTAATGGGAAATTTAATAAATAATATAAATATTTATCATGGTTAATCAGCTATACTAATAGAGAAGACTCCAGATACAGATCTGTTTTCACATTACTGTGATGGTTGGGTTTAGGGTCGGGGTAGGGGTAGACGTTAAAAAAATACAATTAATGGGAAATTTAATGAATAATATAAATATTTCTCGTTAACTTCCGGCCACAGCCGTATACGATCTATAGCTGATTAACCATGTGGATGGATGATAACAGCTTTCTGATCCTACTAGTTGGTGCAGAAATCCCCAACTGGCCCATATCTATTAGCTGATAACCACTGATAATGCCCATTCAATGGAGTCATAACATTTGAAACGGCTGCTTATTACTGATCTATTGATATGTACTGAGCATTTATGTGTTTTGACCTAAATCACAGCAGCGTCTATCTACAAAGTATACCTTCAGTGTGTTCAATTGAGATAATCACAGCGGGATATAAAATATTCTATTACTTCTAAATAGATGTTTTTTTTATATATATATATAAAATGTCAATAACACTATAAGTGAGCCTCACAGAACAGTACAACTTTTACATTATAAGTAAGCCTTACAGGACAGTACAAAAAAGGCAGTTCATGACCCCTTAAAATCAGTATAAAACTCCTGAAACAAAATCTTAACAACAGTATTTGACAAGAAAACAGTTTCAATTGTTTCATTTATGAATTCTTCTGACTGTACCTTAAGAACATTGACGTAGGGGGTGTCATTGGGCCCATATTGGCTTCCATTGACTTCGATGTGTTTCAGCCACTGGATGTGTGGCTGAGCATCACTGTACACCTTACAGTGGAACTCCACATCACTGCCCACCACTACCGTCTGATTGGCTGGCAGTCCCGCCTGTAGGATGGGCCGGTGAGGAGAGCGCTCTGATTGGATGAGAGACATGGAGGTATTTTGTCATGAAGTTGAGTTTAACATTAAATGTTGAATATGTGTGTGTGTGTGTGTGTGTGTGTGTGTTGCGTGTACATACCCAGCACATCGAGTTGATAAGTGTGCTTGATTGTCCCGTATTTGTTCTGCACCACACATGTGTAGTTTCCCCGGTCGGATGGAACGGCACTCTCCATGACCAAACTCCACTGCTGATCCCTTAGCTAGACAAAGAGGATGACAGAGACAGAGTTTTATTCATAAAGTAGGACATTACATAAGAGGTCCACTTGAATCCTTCCTCAGGTTTTTCTCTTGAAGAAGAACAGGTGCTTAATTCCCTGTGTCTGTATAATGTTAATGCATGAGTTAGATCCACTAGGCTAATACATCTAAGAAGATTTGGAGTTCAAATACTGAACAGGATGCAGAATTGACATCTAAGTTATTGTCTACAATTTTATATTTTAGTATTAGAGTTTTCGCTATTTTTCGCAATAACAATATATTATACATTTTATAACAATTATATATCAAATAAAACTATAATAAAAATCTTTTAAAAAATTATATATTATATTATATAAATATTTAGATATGATATATATAATTTTAAAGAACATTTTCACTATTGCTTTACTATTGTTTATATATCGATATCGGAGGATCTGAAATGTTGAGCTGAGATTGTATAGTTCATAGTTATATATTATATATATATATTGGAATTATAAAGCCACAGTTCAAAATGCAAGACATTTGTGTAGTTACTGCAGTTTAACCTTAATGGACTAAAAGTTTATCATTTGCAAATGTTTTTAAGCGCTAAGAGCATCCAGACACAATATTTAATAGAAAATAGTTTTATTGAACTGTTTAAACAGTCAACGCAGTGGCACGGTAGGTAGTGCTGTTGCCTCACAGCAAGAACGTCGCTGGGTCGCAGATTCAAACCTCGGCTGGGCTGGGTCAGTTGGCGTTTCTGTGTGGAGTTTGCATGTTCTCCCTGCGTTTGCGTGGGTTTCCTCCGGGTGCTCCGGTTTCCCCCACAGTCCAAAGACATGCAGTACAGGTGAATTGGGTAAGCTAAATTGTCCGTAGTGTATGAGTGTGAATGTGTGTGTGGAAGTTCCCAGAGATGGGTTGCGGCTGGAAGGGCATCCGCTGTGTAAAATCGTGCTGGATAAGTTGGCGGTTCATTCCGCTGTGGCGACCCCGCAAGGGACAAAGCCGACAAGAAAATGAATGAATGAATGTTTAAACAGTAAAGTTTTTGCACTGTTATTTTAAGTTTGGCTTTTTTAAATTTTATTTCTGTACCTGAATAAGATTTGACTATACCCTGAAACCATAAAGCACTGGTTATTTCACTCTCATATTTGCATATTAAATTTCATGCATGATTTGTTCCTCTACAAAATCATGCCAATCAATTGAAAATGAATATATTGTTTCCAAAAAGGGCTATTCAATTAATCTGGTGAAATTGTATTTATATTGCAATATATATCACTGAAATACAAAATATCGCAATGTCTGATTTTTCTAATATTGTGCAGCCCTAATGTACAGTTGAAGTCAGAATTATTAGCCCCCCCCGCAACCCCCCTTTCATTTTTTTTTTCAATTTAAAATATTTCCAAAATTATGTTTAACAGAGCAATGAAATTGTCACAGTATGTCTGATAATATTTTGTCTTCTGGAGGAAGTCTTAATTATTTTATTTTATTTTGTTTTATTTTAAATTTTTAAAAGGCATTTTAAGGACAAAATTATTAGCCCCTTTAAGCTATATATTTTTTTCAATAGTCTACAGAACCTAAACCTAACCTTGCCTAATTACCCTAGCCTGCCTAGTTAACCTGATTAACCTAGCTAATGTCACTTTAAGCTGTATAGAAGTGTCTTGAAAAATATCTAGTAAAATATTATTTACTGTCATCATGGCAAATATAAAATAAATCAGTTATTAGAAATGAGTTATTAAAACTATTATGTTTGAAATGTGTTGAAAAAAATCTTCTCTCCCTTAAACAGAAATTGGGGGGAAAAATAAACAGGGGGGCTAATAATTCTGACTTCAACTGTGTATATTATTCGCAAGTTCTGACTTAAAGTTTGACTTTAGTTATGTATTGTTGAATGCATTTAAATAGCCCTTAAAGTCTTGTTAACCACCTTTGGATAATTGTTTAACGTTATGGGTTACTGTATGTTGTTGAAGTGCATCATTCATGAGGATTTAATCTTTGCTACCTGATATAGTATACTTGGTTTGAAGGTGAAAGAAAGCTTGGGTTTCTTTCCAGGTTTGACTGTGCAAGGTTTGTAGTTATCATAGCAGAAATGAATGTTGCAGCTATCTGTATTGTTTTCTGTTGACTCTATTTGCATTCATAGTATATTTCTCATAGACTTTCCATCGAAATCCATCTTAATGATTAACAAATAACTCGTTGTCATTATTTCTTATAGCATAAACACACCCCCTTTCTTTAAAAAAATAGACTGATAATACATTGTTGCCTGTCCTGTATTAATAATAAATATCGTAAGTTTGACTTAAAAAAACTTGAAAAAAATCTTTCTTTAAGTAAAAATATTTATTTAAGTACCTTTAAGTCAGAATTTGCCAGAGGTGTGAATAATTTTGGGCTTGACTCTATATATTATATCATTTTTATAACAATTTATGAGAATAACAAAAGAATAACAACTTTTTACCATTTTTTAGGTGTTGATCTTGCTTTTGAAAACCAACGTGACTTTTTAATCAAAAAATGAGCAACATTATTTTTATATTAAATTATACTATATTATAGAAGTCTATATAGTTATGAACTCTATTTTTATTAGTATAGCAGTATACAGTATATATGTAGATAGACAGTCTACTTTCTAAAAACATCCAGATTGAGAACAACACAAGGATGAGTAAATAATCACAGGTTTGTTTTAGTTGCTTATTTTTGGCTTTATTTTGTAATTCCTCAAACACTGCCAGACAGAATATGTTTCAATGTCTCTTTTGGTTTAGACAATCCTTTGATCTCATACACATGTTCTGTATATATATATATGCATATACATGCACAGAAGCACCCATTCATTTACTCTCTCTCTCTCTCTGCCTCTTTTCAGTCCTTTTGCTCTCTGTCTCTCTCTCATTCCTTCTCCGAGCACTTCGAAGGGCTGAGTGGAAAGAAATGTAACTGTGTAAATATTATGGGCTGTGTTTTTGAACAGTTGCATGGTAACACTGCCTGAGCGGGCAACACGCACATAGACAAACACACATGCCTAAGAAAGTTGGCAGAGGCGCCTGTGCCCCCTGCACTCCTCCACCTCCTCCTCCTCGTCTTCTGGATCCTCAGCTCCTCTCACTGGCTCACTCTCACTCACTGAGGCTTTACTGTCTGCTGATTGACATGCGCTGTATAAGAAATGTGGGTGTGTGTGTCTGCATGGGAGTACCTGACATTTAATGTGTCTACCGATGCAGGTTAACACCAATGTAAATGCACAGTGGAAAGTATATTGTTCTGTAACTTTTATTTAGTTTTTTTTTGATTAACTTTAATAATGAACTACACAATATTTGCTTTTAATGATCCTGCAAGTTTGGTTAAATAATCAAGCTATATACTGAAGAAAAAAAAACAATAAACTTAGCTAATTTGACACAATAGTTGAAGAAAAAGTACAGCTTATCACAGAATATGAGTTTTGTTTTTCTATGCAAATAGAAAAAGCTTCAAAAGAAATAAAGCACAGCGACTGCATAATACGTTATTAACGTTTCATTGTTTCGTTTCAATTATCAGCCATTCTCCTGTGCATTCTTCAATAGGCATGTTGGCTTTTATTATCACAAATGAAACAATAGAAATAATGAGCACAAATGTTCAACAGCACTAATGTATGATTATAAAATCGACATCAAAAGAACATCGATTTTATTTGACATTTAATTGTGTAAATTGAGTCAAATTCAAACACTGCACCAAAGACAAGAAATACTGGCCTGGACTGCATAAGCTCATGCTGATTGGAGTCTGAGCCGGTTGCACTGAAATCCTAGACCAGCCTTGTTAACTTCCCAAAAGTATTTAATGTCACTTCCCCATGTGGAATGAGAGTATGAGAGAGTTAATTTAAGACCTTATCTTACTTGACGCTGACATTTTGTGAGCGTGTGTGTGTGTAAGACATTTATCTCAATGTGTCTGCAGTAAAGAAATGCTGCGAGGAATTCTCAGCTGTTCCTCAATCTACCCGAGCACTTTATCTAGAGGGAACGGGAGGAGAAAGTAAGTACATTTATCCCATCCTTCATCAAAAGATAAGAGGAAAAAAGTGTTGCCATGTCATGGTGTACCCCGTTGCAAAAAAAAAAAGGTTGGATAATCAATCCAAAATCCATCCCCAAAAAAATTCCTCCCGTCATTACACTGCTAAAGCCTATTTAACTCTGAAAGAGGCTCGGAGTTAAGACTGGTGTGTTGCATATTGAACTGGACAGAACTTTGAAGAACATTGGGAGTAAAGGGACTGGAGGTGATGGAGGTCTCTCTTGAGTATGTGTTTGTATGTGCACGTCCAGGATTTATGGTTGTGCCAAAATGGTGCAGGCTCGTTCCGACAGCAGAACTGTTTAATTTGACCCACAGAGACAGGAAGCAAAAACAACTGACCCTCAGGGCTAGTCATTAAAACGACAAAATGGTTTCTCTCTCTCCCTCTCAGTGGAAAGTGGTAGTCTTGCCGGAAAGCCATCAATATTGTACAGCCGGCCCATAATCGCACAAGCCATCATGTGAGAGACTGTTGTAGAGCTGTGGAGAGTGAACTACAGGGGGACATCAATCGGTCTCTATTGATAAAGATCCCAGCTTAAAGACATAAACACATCAATTCAACGTTGTTTTCACTTAAAGGGAAAGCTCACCCAAAAATTTAAGTTCTGTAATAATTTCTCACCCTGCACTTGTTCTTTAATTGGATTGAGGTTGAACATAAGAGTAGATATCTTGAAGAATGTTGAAAACTTTTTTGCCTATCATAGAAGTCAATGTCTTTTGGTTAACAACACTCTAGAATATATATTTTATCTAAATCTGCTCTATGCTTTTAACAACTTTAAGGTGGCATATTTAGTGGCAACAAGTGGCAGTAAAGTGAATTGGAAATAAACTTGTTTAGTAAAATCATCTGCATTTAATCAAGATTTCTAGACATATACAGAATTGTTTATTTTGTTTTGTTTCTGAGCTTTTTTTGTGGTGTAATCTGTATTCATTACCACACTGGTCTATTATCAAGGTATAGAAACTGTCATATAAACCTGTTGATACACTGTAAAAAATGCTGGCTTGCACACAATGTGTGGGGACAATATGAAGGAATTAAGTAGCTTATTAGTTTGAACAGGCAACGCAGTGGCGCAGTAGGTAGTGCTGTTGCCTCACAGCAAGAACGTCGCTGGGTCGCAGGTTCGAACCTCGGCTGGGCTGGGTCAGTTGGCGTTTCTGTGTGGAGTTTGCATGTTCTCCCTGCGTTTGCGTGGGTTTCCTCCGGGTGCTCCGGTTTCCCCCACAGTCTAAAGACATGCAGTACAGGTGAATTGGGTAAGCTAAATTGTCCGTAGTGTATGAGTGGAAGTTCCCAGAGATGGGTTGCGGCTGGAAGGGCATCCGCTGCGTAAAATCGTGCTGGATAAGTTGGCGGTTCATTCCGCTGTGGCGACCCCGCAAGGGACAAAGCCGACAAGAAAATGAATGAATGAATTAGTTTGAACAAATTTAAGTGGATTGAACATAAAACAATTAAGTTGTCTCCTCCAAAAAACTGAGCAGCGTCTAAAATCACATACTTCCATACTATATAGTACACTAAAAACAGTATGCGAGCAGAGTAGCATGTCCGTCATAGAATTCCAAAAACAGTAAGTGAGAAGTACCTGGATGACCTACTATTTCCGGCGAGATTCTAAAGTGTGTATTCGATGGATGCTACACTATCCCATGATGCGAAATAATTCATGAATGGGAGTGAACTGACACAGGTAGGTCACATAATAATAACAAAATGTCGGATGCAGTAAGTCCGAGTTCCATTCATACTACTGACATACTATTGTCATACTGTATAGAACAGGGATGCTCAAACATTTTTTTATGAAGGGCCAAAAACCAAACTTGATTGAGGCTAGTGAGCCGAAAGTAAATATAGTAAATATATATTTATTTAATAATACATTAAAAAAATGACTAGTAAACATTGCTTTATATTAACTAATACAGTATATTTTGCATTTTATAATAATCTTTATAGCTCATAACTTTATAACTAGTTTTTGCCTGGATTTGCTCGCTGATGTCTTCTTCATAGACCTCTATCTATCCATTTACATTTTAAAAACTCAGATTAATTTACAACATTTTTTTTCAGTTAGATTTTTTGTAGCTCTGCAATTAAACAAGCAAACAAAAAAGGTTATGTCACATTAGAAATGACAATCTCTGTTAAAAGCATTCTACCCAACTTTCTCCATCATTCTCACTCTCTTCTCAGATGGGATGGTGGGCCAAATAAAATGTTACAATGGACCAACTTTGGCTTGCGGGCTCTACTTTGGGCATCTCTGGTATAGAACGTACTTTTCTAATGTAGTAACTTTTCTAACTTTTCAAGTAGTACGTTTAAATTCAAATGTCACCTACTGAGTAGTAGACGATTTCGGACGCAGCCAAAAATTTTGTTGTTTCAGCTCAATTTAAATAAGTAGTTTAAACAAACAGCAAATGTAATTTTTTGAGTGTACACAACTGATATTTTTATGCAAGTCATATTAACTGATTGATTGCTTGATTGATTGATTGATTGATTCATTCATTCATTCATTGGTTGATTGAATTATTGATTGATTGATTGATTGATTATTTCACATTTATTTCTATAGCGCTTTTACAATGTAGATTGTGTCAAAGCAGTTTAACCAAGTACAGGGCTCAACAATAAGGACTGCCTGATGAGAGACGCTCGGGACAGTAGACCAGATCGTTACTGGCCCGATTGTGCCAGTTCCAGTGTACTAAGGGTGCTTTCACACCTAGACTTTTGTTCCGGAACCTGGCGCGTTTGCCCAGTTAGCACGGATCATTTGGCATATGTGAACAGGGCAATTGCGCTCGGATCCGCGCCAAAGCAATCGCTCCGAGACCGCCTGAATGAGGTGGTCTCGGTTCGATTGAAACGAACTCTGAAACGGATCGATTGTAGTGAGTAAGCGATACAATCCGAGCCCGGCTATATGACGAGAGAATTATGAGTAGGGCGGGAGGTCATTCCAGACATCCCAAATCTCCTGGAAGTTCCGGGAGTCTCCCGCAAATGCACAGACTTCCGGATGCCCGCAAACGAGTGAAAATCTCCCGGAAATTGCGCAACTTCCTCCCGGTCCTCAAATATGTCGCGCACACTTCTCATCACCCCTCCCCAACCTATCCCTCCTCGCTCTTCAGACATGTCGCGCGCACCGTGTCAAACACCACCAAACCACCCCCAACAGCTGAGCAGGACTCTGCAAAATAAACCGTGAAACTCTGACCAATGTGAGGAGAGTTTACTCACACGTGACATGTTTTAGCTATTTTGGTCCTTTTAGAAACTTTGCTGTGTGAAAGCGAACCGCACCAAGACCAAAGAGCAACAATGTAACAATTTTAATCCCTGTTTTGGAACAAATGAATCGATTCACAGGTGTGAAAGCACCCTAAAGTTTAATTTGCCTGCTACAGTGTGACTATTTGTCAATTGCGTGCAAATACAGTCTTGGGATCGAGAAATATTTTGTGCTTTTAAGCCTTTAAATGCTACATTCTCTGTGATGTAGTAAACACCAAATTGCTTTTCATTTTCTCTTGTCTGATTGGATGTTGCGAGCACGTTATTTTTTTCTGTAACCTGATAACAACCAGTACAGCAAAGAGACAGCAACATCAAATTATGAGGCTAACGTCTTGGAAGGAGACATTTAGGTGGGGACAACACGACGAAGAAACACGCCATTTGGCAAGTCAGCCACCTCTTGTTAAATCATTTAGAACTGCAATAAAATACCTGCACATTTTCCATACTGCTCTTTTTGTTTCCATAACACTTTAAAATTTGCACAAACATTTAACATCTTTTTAATATTTAAATTCTAAATTCACAACGTTATTTTTGACCTATTATTTAAAATATGTGGCTAAGACATAGCTATTAACTTTTCTGTTTTTATTTTTTGGTTGGCCAAGTAAAAATCTGAACTACTGGTCAGAAAAAATCCTTAACATTGAACCCTGTAGTAGTAGTAAATTGAAACTATGTCAGTCCAGTTTTCAGAGCTCAGTTTAGTTTGGTTTAATTTTCACTGCTGAAAGTCCAAACACTGAAAAGCAAATCCATTGATGCGCAGCTCCACAAGTCCCAAACCAAGCAAGCCAGTGGCGACAGTGGTGAGGAACAAACTGCACCAATTGGCGAAAGTGAAGGAAAAAAACCTTGATAGAAACCAGGCTCAGTAAAAAAAAAATCTCACAAAGATTTCCATCAGGTTCTAAATGGTCTTGCAAAATTTCCCGCTTGCCAGAAGCCACCAACAAAATGCTACAGTCACTGTCAGAGTGGATTTAGGTAATGTCCAATAATAATAATTCATGAGAAACATGAACATTCAGGTCGAATAGAACATGGCTAAATTACACACTTGCCCTTTAAACATTTGTAAACCTAAATGAATGACACATCGCACCCAAGCACTAAATAAAGACATATACCGCTGTAGCGAACAGACAAAAGACACATTTGTCAGTGGATTATATATTCAGCATTTCATTACTGAAGCATGTAGAATTTCAAGCACTGGTGGTCCCACAGAGAAGCGCGACTGAAATTGAGTCATCTCTCTGAGGACGTAGCAGTCTTTCTTCACTCGCTCGTCAATTGAGCTGTTGAATATGGTGCGAGCCACTTGCATACACACTCCCCAATGCAACATTTTCACAAAACATCAGTGTGTATGTGTGCGTGAGGTGTGACTAACCCACAGTGCCACAGATTAGCATTCTAACAAAGCGACTTCGGCTGCCATATGTGAGCACGACAAAAGCCACGCCTCCCTCCCGTCAATCAAGGTATCTAAATCGCCACGGCAACACCCCCTCGGAACATCCCCCTCCTGATGACTCAATAGAGAGTTGACCTCTGACCTTAGAACCCTGCCAGAAAGTGTCTGAGGTGTGTGTGTTTGTGTTCATGTGTGTGTGGCCGTTTGAAGGGGAAAGCTGTGGGAAAGTCAACTGTCTAAACAAAGCCTTGGGTACTTTCAAACAATGAGAGTACAGAATGTGACTCATTTGCTTGCATTTAAAACTCATTCTGCAATCTTACCGCATTTAGTCGGCAATTAACGCGCCCTGACTGTCGGCCGGAGAGGTAGCCAAACTTACAGCCAGATCCAGTGCCAACGGAAACATAATCGCCGCATTATTGTTCCCCTTGCAGTGCAGAAAAGAGCTTTAAGATTGACGACGCTGATCTCAGAGAACTCTTCACATTTAATTCCACATGACGTTCCGTGTTTTAACACATTGTTGAGTGCGTTATCAAGCCATCAGGCCTGTCATATCGAAACTCAAGGAGGGGGGCACATACTTACGCATAGTATAAATATAAGAGGCTTGACTTTTAGCCTTGGTCTTAATAGAGACAGAAGACATTTAGCTGAGCTGTCAAGCTCCTGTGTATGTGTGTGTTAAATACAGCTATTATGAAGCTGTCAGACGTCTCTATGCCAACAGTGACTGCGCTGATGCAGAGGGCAGGTCTGGTATAAAGGATGACCCTAGGTCAGTCGGGACCCCTGGTGTGCGTATACTTGTGTGTGTTTGTAAGGGCACGATGGTCACACTATGGTCATGGAGAGGTGGAGAGGTCATTGTTTTGTTTCTAAATGTCTCTCTTAGGGGGGGGGGGGGGGGGGGGGGGGGGGGGGGGGGGTCACTCTTAGGTTATAATATATGCATATAGATCAATGCAAAGCAAGGGTGTTTAAGTGTCTGAATGCATGAATGTGCGCATTAAAGTCACTTAGAAGACCCCTGACCACTTGCAGGTGCTTTTTCTATACATTCTTTATGTCTGTTTTTAGAATCAAATAAATAAGTAGGAGACTATTAAATGAATGTGAATTGCAAGACGCAAAGTTGGTGAGAAATACAAATTTTTACCCAGTTGCCAGTTCCAAGCATATATATATTTTTTTTTTACTATTTTGTAACTTTCTGAGCTAAATAAATTAGTTAAACTGCCTAAAAACTAGCTGGTTTCATAAAAAGCCAGGGAGCTTGCATGTAGAAATGGTGTTGTTGTCCATGGCAGTCCCGTTGAATATTTTTTTAAGCTATACTATATTGCTCTGTATGTCTGGATATCTGAAATTGGGTGTGAAAGAGTGACCTGGCGTGCAGGAGAGTGAGTGAATCCAGAATCGGTTTCAATTTCAGGACTACTGGCATTTTATGTGAGGTGTCAGCAATGGATTCAGCCTTGGTAATATTTAGCAGAATAGAAATGCCAAACTGCCTGGAGAAACACAGTTTGTTCGCCAAATCTGTGGAAACATGCAGTGTTTGTGATAGACTTCAATTCACCTGACGGATAATGTGCCGAGAGTAGACTTTGGCTGCAGAATGCAAAAAATTCAGGTTGAAAAGAAGCAATTGAGATCTTTTAATATCAGATATCTTTTGAAGTTATGTGTTAGTTACTTAGCAGATCATATCAGCTCTCAATTGAAACTCAAATGTCTTGATGTCTTGTAAATACTGTTTTGATTTAAAGTCTATGTTTGCATGACTACTGAAATAATAAAAGATCTAACTTTGATTCTGTTTACTAAGGCTGTAATTATTAATAAGCTGCTTTAAAACATACAATTCTGTCATAATGTAGCTTCAAACAGGTATGATTTTTTTTCTTCTGTGAATCAAAACAGAAAAACGGATGAAAGATTTTATGACCGTTTAGGTATAGTGTTTATAAAAATAAGATAAAACAAAACAAAACAAAACAAAACAAAATTAAATTAAATTAAATTAAATTAAATTAAATTAAATTAAATTAAATTAAATTAAAAAAAGATTAAATTAAATTAATAAATAAGTAAATAAATAAATAAATAAAATAAAATAAATTAATTAAGCTGAAGGAAAATTAATGATTAAATTAAATTAATAAATAAATAATTAAATAAATAAATGAATGAATTAATTAACTAAATTAAAGTTAATTAATTAATTAATTAAGCAGAAGGAAAATTAATGAATGATGAAATGAAATGAAATTACATTAAATTAAATTAATGGGGCGACACAGTGGTTCAATGGTTACCACTGTCACCTTACAGCAAGAGGGTCGCTGGTTCAAGTCCCGGCTTGGTCAGTTGCCATTTTTATGCTATAGGTGAAATGAATAAACTAAACTGGCCGTAGTGTATGTGTGTGAATGAGTGTGTATGGATGTTTCCCAGTACTGGGTTGCAACTGGAAGAGCATCCAAAAGTTGGTGGTTCATTCCGCTGTGGTGACCCCTAATGAATAAAGGGACTAAGCCAAAGAAAAATGAATGAATGAATGAATAAATAAATGAATGATAAAAAAAATAAAACAAAATTAAATTAAATTAAATTAAATGAATGTTTCACACAAGTAAGAAAGTCATATAGGTTTGGACATTACAGATGAAATGAAGCTGACAGAATTTGAATTTTGGGGTGAAACTTGTAAAATTGTGTGTGTGTCTGGGGTGGGGGAGATCATTAAACGATACAAAGATTAAAGAATGCGCATATTAAATTAAAATAATCTCAACAATCAGTGGACGACCTCCAATACACATCATCACAAACAACACCCGCACGCAAGCATATCAACACATAAATAACAAGACCACACAGCAACTTTGCGTTCCTCTGCTCTTTCAGAAGAACAGCAACAGGTGGACGTTTCCACTAGAGACAACAAGCAAATAAAATCCAGAAAGCCAGAGACAGAGAGCGCTTGGAGGAGCAGATGTTGGGGATCTGTGCAAATGATTACTAATTGCAGACTCTTATTATCTGTAATCCTCAACACACAATCACATGTTTGCGCATGCACATCGATAGTCCTATTGGCTTACTTTAATGCCGCCCATTCTCTGCTCGCCCTTGAATTCCTTGCCATTTTTCAGCCAATGGATACTGGGCGTTGGGTTGCCGGCAGCAGGACAACGAAACTTGACTGTATTGGCAGCAGGAACGGCCAATAGTTTCTTCTCCATCCGGTCTGAACGGGTCCAGTATGGAGCTTCTGCTGAGAAAAAACCATAAACATGAAAGTAAAATCATAAACCAAGCATGATGCAACACATTAATCCATATGCACAAATAGACTTCTACATTAATGCATATTAACATGAAGTTCTGTTTTTTGAGGGGATGTGGGATGGGGGGTGTTCCTTCTCCGGGAGTCTTCGTGTGGGAGAATGTTTATGGAAAGATTTTTCTAGCTTTCTGTAGCAGCGTCAGACTGGCTGCCTATAATTCCCAGACTGAATTCAAATTTGTTTGGAAAAGCAAACACACTTGCATACACTCTTACGTGAGTGTGAGGCACGTTTATGCTCTGGCAGACAGATTCCCAGTGTTAAATCCTTCGCAGCGCCATGAACGCACAATGCAGGTTCCTAATAATAACCTATTATAACAACCGAACAATTTTCCTTTATTTAATGTTCCCACAAATTCACATCATAATATGATCCGTCATGTGGTCAGGCCTGTGTTTTTACACTTCTTAATGGCTAACGTCAAATATCAGAGCATAAATACACCCTTCAGCTAAAATGAGTTTTGTACTTAAGAAGAGTGTGTGTGTCTTTAAAAGACTGAGTAAACATGCTTTCATCCCGCCTCAAACAATTAACTCCAGATCAGATCAGCCCACAAAACTTGGCGATTAAACCCACAGACGCCACATTTGACTCCAGACGTACATGCGAGCTCACAAACACACATTTGTAAGTGTGCGCGCACACACATACGCACACAATAAACCCATTAACTAGACTGAATATGGCTTTCGCTGGAGTTATTTTGCTTGTGGTATCAGATGAACGTGAAGGGTGATTGGCAGGCTGGCATTTCCTTTGGCATGCCAGTTTTCAATGTATTCTCAGATGGTCAGTGGCACCATAAGGGCACCGTAAAGACCACACCTGCCAACATATGCCAACGATTTTCCAGGAGACCGAGGATGGGGGACGAGATGAAGTGGGGGATATAAAGATGAGGCTTGTGGTGTTAGTAACTGTATCAAGAACCTGGTTCCGGGCAGCAGTGGTGATTCCATACTAAACCAAAGTTGGTATGGGGGTGGGAGACGTTGGGTGTTTGAGACGGTGCCAAAAAGATGAGGAGCAGGGGATGGGGGTGGATTTACGGAAGTTTTCCGTGAGAAATAACAAAACGGGAGGGTGGCGGGTGTAAAATATAGGAGACTCCCGGAAAAAAAACGAGTGTTGGCAGGTATGATCCGGACCCTAAATGTGACCCTGGACCACAAAACCTCTTATTCTTATACAATAGCCAAAAAAATTTGAATATTAAGTAAAAATCATATCCACTTATGATATTTTGTACATATTCAGAAATTTTTAGACAATTTTAATAGAGATTTCTTTTATATTGTGTTTTTTTAAACCCTCAGATTACAGATTTCCAAATACATTGTATCTCAGCCTGAGCGTATTTATTCATATTTAATGTGATGTATAACTCTCATAAAAAAAGACATTTATGACTGGTTTTGAGATCCAGGGTCACATATGTGCATTTGTGTGTGTGGTTGGATATTTTATTTAGTTGAATACAGACAATTTGAGCTTTGAAGTGGGAACCGCGAATCTACAGTGACCCAACTTCTTTTTTTCCGTTCACTTTTATTCTACAGCCAAAAAAAGCCATCAAAGTGCAGCGCAACTCCACACAGCTGATATTACGCACAGCTTGCTTCAGTCAGCCAAACGGAGAGCAGCAACCAGCACTGCATCATTAAGATATTACAGAATGATGTCATCAAATGTCACATGACCTCAGCTCTTCTCAAATGTTCCAGACCTCACAGCTCTAGATCTCTCTCTCTCTTTCTTAATTAGAGTTGGATTACTGGTCATTAAACTCTAAAGGGGTTTTGGTTTTTGCTTAATCCCTTGTTTCATGGCCTCCCCTCAACCCTGAGACCCTCCCCCAACCCTGATCCCACCACCACAACGGGCAGATGTGATAGCTTTCGCTTCCCTCGCTCTTTCTTTGTGAAAAATCTCTAATGAGATCTCTTTCGAACCTCAGCTGATTCTCCTACAGAGGAATGAGATAAAATAAGGATCAAAGTTTCAGAATCTCTAATTTTCAGTTCTTTTCTTTCCCTTGTAACGAGAATCTCAGTTTTAGAAGAGATCCACTATAAGTTATTAATACATTTTTTTTATTATTATGTGAGTTTTCACTTTCATGTTTTCATAATGACATTTTTCTAGTTTTACTGTTTAAACCTATTTCAGCTGTTTTACAGTAGTTTTCTAATGCATGCCTCGCTGTACCAAGTTCATGTATTTAATTGAGTTACTACCCATTTAGTATTTAGCAACACTACCGGTCAAAAGTTTGGGGTCTGTTTTTTTTTTTTTTTTTTTTTTCTTTTTTATTTATTCTGTTCATCAAGTCAGCATTTATTAAATGCAAAAAAAAGTTCAATTGTTAAATATTTATTACAATTTTAAAGAAAAGCTTTCTTATTGTATGTAGTTTCAAATGAAATTATTACTCCAGTCATTATTGCTTTTATGACTATTACCATTAATAAAATTAATAACAATATTAATAATAATAATAATAATAAAAATAATAGTAATAACAACAATAATAATAATAATAATGATAATAGTAATAATAATAATAGTAATAATAATAACAATAATAACAACAACAATAATAATAATAATAATAACATTAATATTAATAATAATAATAGTAGTAATAATAATATTAATAATAACAACAATACTATTAATAATAATAAAAATAGTAATAGTAATAACAACAATAATAATAATAAGAATACGAATAACAACAACAACAACAACAACAATAATAATAATAATAATAATAATAATAGTAATAATAACAAAAATAGTTAATATTAAAGTGATTTCTGAAGAATTATGTGACTGAAGACTGGAGTAATAAAGCTGAACATTCATCATTAAAATCACTGGAATAAATGATTAAATTAAATTACAAACTACTTTTGAACAGTTATTTTATAGTCCAATAACATTTCACAATCTTACCATTTGTACTGTATTTTTGATGGAATAAATGCAGCCTTGGTGAGCAGGAGAAGCTTATTTTAAAATATTTAAAAATCCTACTGACCCCAAACTTTTGACCGGTAGTGTAATTTCAATGTTTTTATGATTATCATTGAATTCTTACCTACAGTAATCTCTTATGGGCTAAATTTATACTTATTTATTAACTATTATTAGTTCTATCATTTAAACCTTTCAAATACCGTTTTCCAGAAGCCCTCACACATCTTGTTTTGACATCCTTTAAGGGGGACCAAGCATAAATTTAGGGGGTTAAACCCTCCCTCAAACCTTGCTATAATTCACACCCTTTTATATGTACTACACTACCTGACAAAAGTCTTGTTGCTAACCAAGTTTTAGGAACAACAAATAATAACTTGACTTCAAGTTGATCAATTGGTATCAGAAGTGGCTTACATGAAAGGCAAAAGCCTCTAGACAGTAAAGTCTGACTTTGCTTAGACAAAAGTCTTATCACTTAAGAGAAATAATGTACAGTATAGAATATAAAGTCATGCTGCAGTGGAAAAAGAATTAATATTGTGTATAACTTCCATGAGCTTGGACGACAGCATCCATACATCTCTGCAATGACTCAAATAACTTAATATAAAGTCATCTGGAATGGCAAAGAAAGCAATCTTGCCTCCCAGAGTTCATCAAGATTCTTTGGATTTATCTTCAATGCCTCCTCCTTCATCTAACCCCAGACATGCTTAATAATTTTTAAGTCTGGTGACTGGGCTGGCCAATCCTGGAGCACTTTGACCTTCTTTGCTTTTAGGAAAATTGATGTGGAGGCTGAATTATGAGAAGGAGCGCTATCCTGCTAAAGAATTTGCCCACTCCTGTTGTTTGTAATGTAATGGGCAGCACAAATATCTTGATACCTCAGGCTGTTGATGTTGCCATCCACTCTGCAGATATCTCGCACGCACCCATACTGAATGTAACCCCAAATCATGATTTGTCCTGCACCAAACTTGACTGATTCTGTGAGAATCTTGGGTCCAATGCTTGAGTTCCAATAGGTCTTCTGCAGTATTCATGATGATTGTGATGAAGTTCAACAGATTATTCATCTGAAAAATTTACCTTGTGCAGCTTTTCCAAATGATCAACTAGAAGTCAAGTTATTATTTGCTGCTCTTACAACTGGGATTGACGACAAGACTTTAACAAATCACTGGAATCATTTGTCAGTCACGACTGTTCTGAATTATGAACAAAACCAGTGATTCTGGCGATTCAAAATCTCTTTGAAAAAAATGTAAAACATCATTCGGCTCACCGAATCGAGGACTTACCAACTCTAAGACACTGTGAAATAAAATCTTCCTCTTGTTATACGCATAATCGAACATATTCTGTGTTTTTTTCATCACATTCCACTTAACGCTGTTAGATTTTAAATCATTTCTCTTCTTTTCCCTTCATCTCTCACAAGAGAATTTGCGTTTTAGCATCAAGTGGGGGGAAAAGCAGCTGATGAAATGAGATGCAACCAATCCCCAGCCATGAAAGACAGCAATCTCATGCATTTATTAAACAACAGAGACCTCACCAAAACTCGATCAAAAACTCAGTAATGAAATGAGAAATAAGAGAGCGAAACACACCATTTCCATTACCTGCATCGTCCTCATCTTCATCATAGTCCTCATCATCACCAGAGGACAGCGAATCTGAGAAACGGAGAGAGAGAGAGAGAGATGTTTTTACTCCACAGCACAGTGGCCTTTCTGTATGAACAATGAAACCATTCATATGATCTGCAGAATGAGGAAAATAAACTGATAACAAATCAAAACCAATTACTACACACACACACACGCACACGCACACGCACACACACACACACACACACACACACACACACACACACACACACACACACACACACACACACAGTGCTTAATGGGTGGCAGATGTTAGCAGAGATTCAGTGAGATTTCTGACAACAGCTGTATTTTTACACACATGTCTTGAAATACACACATATAAACACACACTCCCGTATCCTGCTTCTAAATGAACTCATTCAGAGGGAGAAAAAAAAGGCTCTGTGACCCTGAAAAGAAGATTATTCTGTCTTCAGCTCCTCCTCTGTGAACATTTACACAGGTAAAAGTGTACCGCACACACTCCTAAAATACCAGCGGAGCGTGAAAGCCAACACTAGGCCTATTTAGTGCTAAAGATATGCAGTTACTGGAACACTGAAGCTTTCTGTGTGAACTTGTGTGTGTGTGTTCTGGCTTTTATGGTGTTAGTTGTACTACAATCATCAGATTTATGCTATATTTTCACGTATTGTGGGTTAATTTGTCTTTATTGGCTACACTGGAGGTTTATCTGATTTTCTTTATTTATTTATTATCGAGTTCTGAAAGTTTGTGGTGTTGTTCTGTGGTATTATTATTTTTGTAATAAATGTATACACCTGAATTTTTTTTATTAATGATGGCAATGATAAAACAAGGGCCTGTGAGATCAGTTTTTGTCTTGGATTTTACTTTTATTTTTCCCCAAATGTTATTTTTGTAACATAGGATTGCTGGACAATGGAGATGAGGATCCACAAGCAGTTTATTAAAGAGAGAATGGTGAGGCAGGCAACAGGTGCAAACAGAATCATAAGAGTAATCCGGATGCTACAGGTTAACAAGACTCAGCAACGTGTGTGTGCTTGTGGCAGGTGATTATAAAGTCCAGGTAACCAGTTCATGATGAGTTACCAGCTGTGTGTGTGTGTAATCAGGGGGAATCAGGAACTGGTGTGTGTGTGAGGTGCATGATGGTATTTGTAGTCAAGTTCAGTGACAGATGTGTGGTTCTCCAATCTGCAAGGATTAGATCGCTGGTGATAGTGACACTTTTATTTTTGTTCAAATTAAAACATGGAAAATATTTAATAAGTATTAAGTTTGGAGTAAAATAAATACAAGCTATTAAACAAAACATTTTGTGTTATAAGTTTGGAGTAATAAATATGCTGACAATATTAATGATACTATGAGGACTTTTTTGTGTAATAAGTTTGGAGTAATAAATATGCTGGCAATATTAATGATACTATGAGGAAAAAAATGTCTAATAAGTTTGGAGTAAAATATAAGCTGGCAATATTAATGATACTATGAGGATTTTTGTGTAACAAGTTTGGAGTAATACATATGCTGGTAATATTAATTATACTACAAAAAATACTAAAAATAAAAATACTACTACTACTATTACTACTATAGCCCATGTTTGAATTTAATGAGAATCGTGACTAACTAATAAAATATCTGACTATTAATCACATTTAATACAATCATAGTTAAAAAGTATTATTTAAAAAATGTCAGTGTGAAAATGTGAAACAAAAATGAGAAATGTCAGCTCATGAACTAGAACAAAACTGTAAAAAAAAAAAAGTTAAATAGAAACAGAAATGAAAGAACACAACCCAAACAAAAGAACTTCAAATTACTAAACAAACAAAATAATTACCAAACATATAAAAGGCTAGTTTAAATGATTAAGAAACACTATTATGCATTACTATTATTATTATTATTTTATTATTGTTATTACAAATAATAACAAAAACAACACTTTTATTATCATTACTTTGATACCTAAATTCTACTGTACAATAGTAATACATTTTATATAATTTCATAACCAAGTTTATTGGTTTAAACTTTATTATTTAATGTTAATGTCAAGAAAACATTTTCTATGTGCTTCTACATAAGAAATAGGCCTGCAAGGAATAAATTTGAGGTGCTGATTAAAATTTTTAAAGTTATTTAAGAAGTGAACGAAGTCAAGTATCTTGGCATAACTCTAGACATTAATTTAAAATTTGATAGTCAGGTTAAAAATGTGTAAAAATGTCAAGCCAAGTCTGAACTGTTTTCTTTTTATTAGAATATTTTTAACATATCAAACTGCAAAATTATACATGCACTCAATGATATTCTCTCACTTGTCATATTGCATTACATCATGGTCACAAGCCTCTTTTACCACATTAAAGCCTATTGATTTAATATATAAACAACCAATTAAAATTATGGACTTAAAGCCTATGCGATGGCATCATTGTGAGGTTTTATGTAAGCATAACCTTTTTAGTTTCAATAGTTTAATTACATTTAATTATCTTAAATTGACTTTTAAATGTTTAAATAATCATGTTCCAATGCTGTTTTCTAATCTAATCATTAGGCATCAAACCTCTTACAGAGTCACACGAGCAACTGCTAATAGTGACTGTCTTGTTCCATAGTGTAAGACCTCTTTTGGTCAATCTGTTTTCTCTGTTAAGGGAACCTAATTGTAGAATGATTTAACTGTTAGCCTAAAATTAGAAAGTAATATAAAAGTTTTTAGTAGTGTTTAAAAAAGTAGTTAAAAACAAAACAGCAGTGTTTGCACAAATAGTTTACTATTAGTTTGTTTGATCATGCCAGCTTTGCTTTTGCCTTATAGCAATTTTATGTAAAGAATTATAATCTTGTGTATATGTATCTATTTTATTTTCATTTTATTTTCATTTTATGTCAAGCCTCCCGTGGACAGGTGTTGAGAATTTGCAAGTCTGCTAAAACACTTAAACAAATGCATTTGATTGTCCAGTGTAATTGTGATGTCCATGTCAAATATTCAATCGTTTTCTTTTCGGCTTAGTCCCTTTTTAAATCCAGGGTTGCCACAGGGGAATGAACCGCCAACTTATCCAGCACATGTTTTACGCAGCGGATGCCCTTCCAGCCGCAACCCATCTCTGGGAAACACCCATACACACTCATTCACACTCCTACACTACGGACAATTTAGCCTACACAATTCACCTGTACCGCATATCTTTGGACTGCGGGGGAAACCGTAGCACCCGGAGGAAACCCACGCGAACGCAGGGAGAACATGCAAACTCCACACAGAAACGCCAACTGACCCAGCCGAGGCTCGAACCAGCGACCTTCTTGCTGTGAGGCCACAGCACTACCTACTGCGCCACTGCGTCGCCCCATGTCAAATAAATAAATAAATAAAAATAAATACATATTTATATTTATTTATACACATGTGACATGTTACATGTATTTTTTTACTTTCTTTATTTATTAAGCTTAAATCCTATTCACTTTCATTCCATAAAAAGAGCAGCTTCAGCATTCTGTGAAAAGTCTTCTTATTTGGTCCACAGCAGAAAGAAAGTGAAACTCATTAATGCTGGTTTTTGCACAAACTTTCCTGTAAATCTGTTGCGTGTTTCTGTCTGTCAATGTGTCTGGTAGCTGTGTGCTGTGTTAAAGTGTGCAGAACAGGATATTGCTGTCTTGTGGACGTTTTATCGGCTTGCGATAATTGATACAGGTTGTGCTTGTTTCGCTTAGTTTTTTTTTTAGACCGATTTGCCCTGGCCTAACGCCAAACACATGTCGGTAAAGCAAAACTCTCCCCGTGCTCCTGCTTTTTCCATCTGCTTTAAATGATGAGGCGATTCCACATAATTACATTCTAATTAGTTGTCAATGAGCAGCTCAGCTTGTGTCCTTGAGTTTACACAACCAAAGATCACTCCGCACCGTTACCATTTCAAAACACTTCCCATAGGCCTAATAGTTTTAATACTCTACAAACGGTAAATTGTATCCCCTAAACAGAACCTTCAGAGAAAACATCCTGCATATTTACATTTTAATATACTTAATCCGGGATGATTTATAAGCTGTTTTCCTCAAGGGGAAGAAATGCCATAATGTAAGGAATACTAGGTACACACACCATACCTGTACAGTCCACAAAAACAAATCTTTGATATAACAATGTACATCCCGCTATGTAATTATGTAGTTAATGATGTTTTTGTTACAGTATAAACATGTTCAGAACAGCATATCATTATATCCCTACTGCTACTTCTGCTGTATTTTTAGTGCAAAAAAATGTAGAAAAAATATTTTAAAAATTATGCTTTAATGGAAAAAATTATGTTTTAATATTTTTTCCACATTTTTCAAGTGTCTTGGGCTGTTTTATGCTGGTTATTCTGATGAACCGAAAGAGCACCGACACATTATTTAGGCTATATATTATATTAACCTATATAGAGAAGAATTATTAGCTTCCCTGAATTATTAACCCCCCTGTTAATTTTTTTTCCTCAATTTCTGTTTAATGGAGAGAAGATTTTTTCAACACATTTCTAAACATATTAGTTTTAATAACTCATTTCTAATAACTGATTCATTTTATCTTTGCCATGATGACAGTAAATAATATTTTACTAGACATTTTTCAAGACACTTCTATACAGCTTAAAGTGACATTAAAAGGCTTAACTAGGTTAATTAGGTTAACTAGGCAGGTTAGGGTAATTAGGCAAGTTATTGTATAACGATGGTTTGTTCTGTAGATTATCAAAAAAAATAGTGGTCAAATAGTTTTGACCTTAAAATGATAAAAAATAAGAATAAAAACTGCTTTTATTCTAGCCGAAATAAAACAAATAAGACTTTCTCCAGAAGAAAACATATTATCAGACATACTGTGAAAATGTCCTTGCTCTGTTCAACATCATTTGGGAAATATTTAAAAAGAAAAAAAAAATCAATGTGGGTTTAATCATTCTGATTTCAACTGTAAGCTATGTACAGTATATACTACGAACAGCAACGTTTGAGTATGTATTTATACTACAAACCCGAACCCACATTCTAACTGTAACTGTAGCTTCTAACTGTAGATTAAATACATATAATTAAATAATATAGCTCAGTAGTTGAATGAATAGTTACACTGTAACAAGAACACCTTCAAATTAAGTGTAACCTGTATTTACATCTTCTTTGATTAGAGTGCCCAATGTAAAGATATTTGACATAAATTAAATGAACCTTTTTATTTAATAATTATTTGTGTAATTTTAGAATTTAATCCCAAGTTTAAAATTCTACTTAAAATGAGTAAACGTAATTTTTCATATACATTTTTGGTTTCTCTGGATTTTACAATTAATATATTCAAATTATAATACTCTACTGTAGGAGTAGTATTGCTCTGAATACAACAGATAACATATACAGTGTACATGTTTCAGTATATTCATTTTTTGGCCAACACAATACCAGTGCTTTAACTTCAGACAAACATTCTGATGTTTAAATCACACCAAATGAAAACATCTGACGCACAGACAAACAACAACTCTATTGTCTATTCTGTACCCAGGCTCATTCTGAAAATGTACCGCTATATACATTTCTGGAGAGAGCCAAAAACGTCCCAGGTGGTAAGTTTTTAGCAGTTTTTTTTTTTTGCGAATTCACCAGAAGCCGCTGTGTACGCTTTTTCAGATCTCAAATTTCTCTCATGAGTGCCATTTGCTCCTGCTTTTCTCAAGTAAATCCATCAGAGGGCCACTTTTGACTGACTGACTGACTGACCAATTGACTGACAGATCAACTGGCCCAACCTCCTCCTTCCCTAAACCCAACCAATAGTCTTTTGAAAAGCACCGTTTGACAGCGAAAAAGACGCGAATTCACCAGAAGCCGCTGTGTACGCTTTTTCAGATCTCAAATTTCTCTCATGAGTGCCATTTGCTCCTGCTTTTCTCAAGTAAATCCATCAGAGGCCACTTTTGACTGACTGACTGACTGACCAACTGACTGACAGATCAACTGGCCCAACCTCCTCCTTCCCTAAACCCAACCAATAGTCTTTTGAAAAGCACCGTTTGACAGCGAAAAAGACGTCCATACGGTAAGCGGTCAGCTGGTAAACATGAAAAGAAATTACATCATATCGCCCCGTATCATTCGTTTTAAAGACGAAATGCAGTCATACGTTCCTCTGGCTACATAATTTACGATCTCCAGAAATGTATATACTGTAGGACTACAATTTCAGAATGAGCCTATGTTGAATCTCTAATAACCAGAATCTACCATTTCTTTCTATATTTCCCCAAGGAGGCGCTATTTTGTACTTTCAGAATAGTAAAAATCACCTAGACTATTAACATTCCACCTTGCTCTGCTTGTACAATAAACGTCAAGTCAGCCAGGAGGTGTGTGTCTCAAGACCTGTTTGCCTGTTGGAAACGAGTCTGACTGGCGAGTTTCCAATTAATGATTTGCATGCCTGAGCCTGTGCACCGAAGTCTACTGTAGAAAAGTAAGAACAGCAAATAAAGGACATTAAGAAGCACTGACCGATGACTTTGACGGTATAGTTGCTCAAAAGCATGCTCTTGTGGGCGTGTCTACAGGAGTAAACACCCGAGTCTTCATAGGAGACGTTGATGATGCGGAGCGCTTTCTGGCCCACTCGCGTACGGTTGCTTGAAGAAACGGCATCTCCGTCTTTCTGCCATACGACTGGGAGGAGGAAGTCTTGCGGGGTGCAGGACAGAACCACCGTATCCCCGACTCCAGCCACATAGTCCTCCAGAAATACCTCCACCTCACTCGAGACCCAGTCTAACAGAGAGAAGACAGATCGAGATGAGTTAATGGAGGATCTTTAATCTGCAGTAAATGGAAGTTTAATATTGGAAGACTAATCTGATCTGATTTTATTGAGATTGATTGAAAGTGTTCCTTTACCCAAACATTTAAATGCTGTTATTAATTACTGTCAATTGCCTGAGATCTTTGTTCATCTTCAAAACACAATTCAACATGTTTTAGATTAAATCTGAGAGCTCCCTCATCCTCCATAGACAGCAATGGTCCTAAGACGTTCAGAAAAGGAACCAGAAACTTTTGTCAAAACATTTCATGTGACTTCAGGAGTTCAACTGGAATCATATGAAGCTTCATTAGCACTTTTGTGGAACAAAAATAGTAAAAATGTACTTAAATTGTCAATGTTTTTTTACTACAGTGTCATTTACTACAGGCCATATGACGTATTGGCATTAAAGTCAGCAACGCAACATGCAAGGATTGCATTGCGCATAGTAAATGTGTATCCTAACTTTACAGTATAAGCAAACAAAGACTTTTTGTTTACAGTTTTTTGTTCCACAAAATATGTTCTTGGAATTTCTAATGATTACAGTTGAACCGCTGAAGTCACATGGATTGTTTTGACAGTGTTTTTGAACATGTGTCTATTGCTGTCTATGGAGGATAAGGGAGCTCTTATATTTCATATAAAATATCTTAATTTGCGTTCAGAAAACAAACCAAGGTCTCAGGGGATTGGAAAGACATGAGGGTGAGTAATTAATAACAGAATGCCCATTTTTGGCTAAACAAACCTTTCAAATGTGGGCTGAAGGGATATATTTGACATTTTTTATACATACTTTATATTGCATTGAAGGAACACATTTTATCAGTTCTTGGTGTTCCTCACAGGAAAACTTACCAGTATCGAGGTGGTATTTGTGTGTGAAATTCTAATATGCAAATCCTATGAATATGTATGCAATCTAATAGCTCAAATAGGGGAGCATAATACTAACAATGTCAAGGTTGTGGGTTTGATTCCCAAGGAAAGCTAAATATAATATATTATGGACCTTCAATACAAAATAATGTATGAGCATATTATAAGCATAAATGTAATTGACACGATTTTTAGATAAAAAAAATAAGCATGAATGCCCATCCTAAACATAACAAGCACTACATGTTTCAGAAAATCATTCAAATCATCTTAAAAATTAGCCAAAAAATTTACAAGACTTAAATTAATGAAAAATTGGCAAGAGCATGTATTGTTTCTTCTTAAACTTTATTTTATTTCAAAATGTGTGTGAATTCCACATTGCATTATCTGGATATGAACAAGTGATTTATTTTTTGATATCAATATTTTGCATGAAAGTAATGGTATAATGTACCTGGGACAACATTTCTCTCAAACATACCAAGAGTAATAATAAGGCTATCTGTACCCTTTTCCAAAGAGAAGTCATTACTATACCTTATATTCATTCCTATTGGATGGCTTTAGTAAAGGATCAACTGATTTGCTGGAAAAAAGTGTGGCTGTTACCACAGAAATATCACGTTAGAAATAAAATTAAAGAAATATCATATAAACTTCTCCACAAAATTTTAAAGAGGGATTGATGTAAATTGTATTTTTTGAAATGAATATGAGGAGACTGCTTTACACTTATTTTGGTATTGTGCATACTCAGTCAACTTATGGGGTGAGGTGACAAAATTTATTAATAACAAATTGTGTTCTAAACCGCTGTCATTGTTGTGGGAAATTGTATTTTTTGGCTTTACTATGTACCCTAGCCAGGAAGAAAATTGTTTTTATTTAATTAATTTAATTATTTTGCTAACAAAATTTTACATTCATAAATGTAAATTTACCAATAAGAAACCAAATTTTAAGGTATTGATGATTGAATTATGCTTATATATTAGTAGTATCAGAGACTCTCTAAATAAGAAAGCCCTACGCACTTTAAAACTGTGTGAACTCTACAATATATTTGTTTGATTGTTACATATGTATATTTTGTATATATGTATTTGATTTATGCCTACCCCCTGGCATGTATATTTTTTGTACTGTTACAATGTTATAAAAAAAAAAACATTTCTCTCAAACCAGCCAATTTGAATGTTATTGTAATGTGAAGAGATTCTGACAACAGTGTGTGGATCCAAATGCAAGGTTTTATTAACAGGATGATGATTCAAGCAACGGTCAACACAGGGACAAACAGATGTATACAGGCAAATCCAGAGTCGTAGTCAAATACACAGGCGAATGGTCAAAAGGCAGGCAGCAGACAGGGTAAAACAAACAAAACACAGAAGGCAAGGAAAACGCGTTGTAATGTTCACAAACAGTAATACAACACTCAGCAACAATGTGTGTGTGTGCTGTCTTTGTCTTTGAGCAGCTTCAGCTGTGAGTGTTTGCAATCAGACAGGATCGAGGCCAGGTGTGTGAGTGGTGCATGACTGGATCTTATAGTTCTTTTGCTGGCAGATTTCTAGTTCTCCAGCAAACTGCAGGTTTCCCAGTGATCTGCACCCGCTAGATCGCTGGTGATCATAACAGTTATCACTCGATTGAATGGGTGTTATCAGTGGTTATCTGCTGATAGATATGGGCCAGCAGGCTGTTATCATTCATTCATATGGTTATTCAGCTATAGATCACATGCGGCTGTGGCCGGATGTTAACGAGAATCATTTATATTATGCATTAAATTGACCATTAATTGTATTTTATTAACGTCTACCACTACCCCAACCCTAAACCCAACCATCACAGTAATGTAGAAACAGATCTGGAGTCTTCTTTATTAGTATAGCTGATTAACCATAATAATTACTTATATTATTTATTAAATTTCCCATTACTTGTATTTTATTAACGTCTACCCTTACCCCAACCCTAAACCCAACCATCACAGTAATGTGAAAACAGATCTGGATCTGGAGTCTTCTCTATTACTATAGCTGATTAACCATGTGTAACCATATCTATCAGTTGATAACCTCTGATAACACCCATTCAATCGAGTGATAACATTCGAAGCAGCTGCTCAAACAATTACTGTCTGTCATTTCACCAAAAGATTGAGGTAAAAAAAAGAAACATAATAGATAGAATGTTATAAATTTAGGTGGATTAAATATAAAACAAATAGGTTGTCTCAAAAATACTTAAAAATTGTGTTGTTTCCAGATATCAATATTTTGAATATTGTTCCTGGGACAACATTTCTCTCAACCAATCACTGTCTGTCACTTCAGCAGAAGATCAAGGTAAAAAAATAAAAAAATAAAGATGAATTTAGATCCATTTAGATAATAGATAGAATCACTTTCCAATTACAAAACAGTATGTTCACTTGGAAAATTCTAGCAAAGCAATCATGCATATTTGCTTGGATAAGTGTGCTGAATATGTAATTCCTTGAGGATCATATCATATCCTTGGCATTCTCTAACACCTTGATCTAGCAAAAAAGCACCATTAATTAACATACATAGATCTTAATTTCAACTGGATTATACTGACAGATCTAAAATGAATAATAAATAATAACACCATTCTCTCCCCGGGACCATTCTAACATCACACGAATGCACACCAGGAAAAACAAACAAATATGTTTATTACCCACCCTGGCGAACGCCATGGAGACCCCGCTGAGAAACAGAAACACAACATGCTCAAATAAATATTCCACCTGACGTTATTTTCCCCTTCACCTCCGTAAGACCCGGCTTTCTTTCTGTAGCATCTCTATCACTCTTTCATTCTCTCTTTTCAAAGTGACATTCATCTCTGCGAACAGCGGTGACAGACTTACAAAGGATTGATATATTTGATAGATGTTGCGCTGATGTGTGTGTATGAGGTCAGGAGTGTGTTGGCAGACGACTGGCAGACAAGACTAAGCTCGAGCGGAATACAGAATGGTGGTGTATGAATTATAGATCGCCCGCTACATGTGAAGGCATACACACACTGGTAAGAGCAAAGTCCAAAAAACACCACTGTTTCTGAGGGAGTCTGAAGGCCACGTGAAGAGTTAATATCTCTTTGATCACTTCTCATATCGCTTCTCATGTGTTTCACTCTTGACGCCGTCACCGTCCCCCCTTTTTCTACCTTTCATCTTGTCTTTCACTCAACTTTTTTTTTTGCGCTTCTTTTTCCCTCAACTACACCACTCAAATCCATAGTGCTGACATCAGAGGGAGACTCCTTCAGTGAATAAATGCTGCTCTGTGTGTGTCTGAGTCTATTCTACAGTATGTCCTGCGAAAGAGAGGGTGTGTGTGAGATGTGTATGAGTGTTTGTGTAACATATGCTGGGCCCAGTGAAAGACACTAATGTGCGTGGGGGAAGGGGTTATAAATAAATATCGTAAATGGCTACTAGTGTTTCCATATTTCCCAGGAGGTGTGTGGAGAATAGAGGCAGTGTGAGCGCTGAGGATTTACAGGGCTGATATGGAAACCTTGTGAGGTCTACAGATTTAGGCTTTTATTAAGGGTGTAGCGGTTCACAAAATTCAGTTTGGTTCAATATTACACAGTAGTGTCATAGTTTGGTACATTTTCGATGCAGTAAAAGTAAAGAAATTCCTTTGTATTTTACCATTATTCTTTTTTAAAACCAAGATCATGAAGCATGAGATTTTCTTTCCTTTGAAGAGTGATGGAGCTGTACTTCACCCTTCTCTTTGGGTGTCTTCTTAGAAGCACATAAAACAAAATCAGCTCCTTATATAATTATGTATGTACATATGTGCACTGTAAAAATGCTGGGTTCTAGGGGAGTCAAAATTCATTGTTTCTTCGGTGCACCGCGATGCAGACGCGGATAATTCGGTATCGGTTCAGTAATAATCATAACCGGTTATTATGTACTGACATCATTTATCTCCTATGCGCTATGTCGCGGTAGCTTACTATGGCGAGGGAGGCGAGCGCGAGTGTTTACAATGCTTCGCCTACTTGACGCACAAACTGTGCACAATTTCACTGCGCGTGTGTTTTCTGGACAGTCTTTCACTGACACTTACAGCAGAAGCTCCTATTTCACTGCGATTGAGAGAATGAAAGTAAACTCCATTACTCACTCTCTCTCTCTCTCTCTCTCTTGCTGTGGCCCATTTGACCTGCTGGCGTGACTTTTTCTCTCTTCTCGGCTGATACGGCGATACTTCTGGATAGAGGTCTGCATTCCCGCGGGTGTAAGGTGGGAGCCGCTGGACCAGACAAGATTTCTTGCGGCGTGGAAATAAATTTCCGAATAAAGTTCGGGAGCGGTCGGTAACTCTGGTGTAAGTTGAATGGGAGCGGGCGGTCTAACAATTTCGCTCCCGAGCAAGCATGTGTGTGTGTGTGTGTGTGTTTATGTGTGTGAATGAGAGAGAGCGATGCTGTGTGTTGCTGTCTATGTTTGTGTATGCGTGTATGTGTGTGAATGAGAGGGCGTGATGCTCTGTGTCGCTTGCTTGGTGCTGTGTGTCTATGTGTGTGTGTTTAAACAGACAGCCCCAAATATAAAACTGTGTTTAGGGAAAGCATCGACAATGCACCGTGATGCACCGAGATATCGAATTGAACCGAATCGATGACATGATAATCGTAACCGAACCGAACCGTGAGACCAGTGTAGGTTTACACCTCTACTGGGTTCCACACAATTCCTTCATGTTGTACAAAAACAGTAACTTAATTAATTGAACATAAAAGAAATAAGTTGTCCCAAAAATACTTGAGAATTGTGTTGTTTCCTGATATCAGTATTGTGAATATTGTACCTGGGACAACATTTCTCTCAGCCAATCCCTGTCTGTTTTTTCAGCAGAAGATCGAGGTAAGAAAAATGAAACATGTATTTATATACATTTAGATCAGTGGTCGCCAACCCCTGGGTTGTGGACCGGTGCCGGTCCATGGATCAACTGGTACCGGGCCGCACAAGAAATCATTAATTATTACCATTTTATTTATTATCTGAGTCTGGACGAACTTTTATTTTGAAAAATGATCGTATTCTCTAGGTTACATCTCAGTCACTTGAGCGCCATAATTTAACCCACAAACTAGCAAAATGAGTAAAGCCGCGGTCACACTGCACTTTTCGCCCCACAGACTTCCATTCATATGTTGGCGAATGTGACAGACCGGAAACGCAAGCTTGTGCGACAAGTTTCACAGTTTGCTGCGTTGCAAAGTTCAAGCTTGGTGAACTCTGACCTGTGCAATCGCATCACTTGACTGCAGGAGATCAATCGAAGATCAAAACATGATCTATCTGTATAGAAATTTAAAATAAGGACCAATCACTTACTTTTTAAAATGTCTAATCATCCCATTTAATCCCGCCCCTTTTCACAGCATTGTACGACAGAATTTTGCATGCTCACATTCTAGTGTGACTGCGGCATGAGAAACAGACATCATTGGAAAGTTTCTTTGCGAAGAGGAAAAGACCTAGTGAAGGACCCTCGAACTGGCAAGGAATGGATCCACAACCCATTTGTCAACAAATCAGGTGAATCCATGTCTTTTCAAGAAAAAGATCAACTGCTGGAGATCACAAATGACAGCGGCCATTCCCATATCATGTCTTTTCCATTCACAAGTTTGTTATTTCCAATCAAGGCGTGTGACTTGTGCGCTCATATTGGAAGCGACGTGCCAGGCACACCTAATTGAAAACATTTTCAGAATGCTGAGAGCGCATCGCGAGCAATGTGACAAGAACTGACCGATCAGCTTCATATTTTGTATGGAATACACATTTCGGTAGACTAGACAAAGATTGCAGTGCTTTTTAATTTTCTCCATTAACAAAACTTGTATCATAGCGGCAGCAATGTTTTGTCAGCTTGTCATCCTCTGAGAAAACGATTGATGGTCACCTGGCAATCTACGTACAACCACCAACCCTCCCCACCCCCTCCGGGCCATAGAAAAAATTGTCAAGCATTGATCGGTCTGCGGTGATAAAAAGATTGGGGACCACTATTTTATATAATACATAGAATGACTTTCCCGTTTATGTATTCCATTACAAAACAGTATGTTCACTTGGAAAATTCTAGCAAAGCAATTATGAATATTAGTTTGGATAAGTGTGCTAAATATGTTTCTGCAATTCCTTGAGGATCCTGTCATATCCTTGGCATTCTTTAAAAACATGATCTAGCATATTTAAAAATGGCACTGTTTCAACTCATTTTTAAATAAGTAGTTTAAACAAGCAGCAAAGTATTTTTATTGTAAGATTGTAGTTGTTTAATTAAACAATATTTTTTTATTACATTTTTTCCCAATTTTTTTGGACTGCAGAAAACCACTGGAATTTTCAGCTTAAAATGTGATCACATTTACCTACTTATACATTTCTTGAGTGAAATTGAGCAGTTTTAGTAGGAAATCTACACAATCTAGGATTGAAAAAGTATTTTAAACAATGTACATTTTCAGATTAGTCAGATTTAAATAACTTTGGCTGGTTAGTTAAATTCACTAATCACTAATCTAGAAAGCAGCTTGGTTTAAATGTATCCCTGTGAGCTGTGCTTTAATTCACACTGAGAACAATAATACTGATATGCATGTAGTTCTGAAAACTGTTCTGGATAATAAAACAATAACAGCGTTCAGATCACTGCAATATCAATAATTATATAGAGAAATTATATCATCAGGCTCACCTTCGCAACATTTCATTGAAGCTCATTGCCACCAGTTCTTGGATAGTTAAACCCCTTTCAAACACTTTACAGTATGCACTGCACATGTACAGTAATGACATCATATTAACACTGGGTAAAAGACTAAACTTTAATACAAAGCTACAAGAGTCTGATATGTGGGATCTCCGTGTTTTAGCATTAATACCAAACAAATGTCTTGCCCTTTTTGACCACAGTGTTACCTTCCTTTTACTCTAATCAGCTTCATGTATTTTCATAATCACTGCAGATTCAAGCACCGTTTTATATGCAGCACACACACACTCACACACACTTGCATGCATTGAGGACAGTTTTCCTTTGATCATGCGGAAAAGATGAAAGGTTTTTTTTGTGTTTTGCCAGAGTTGCGCAGGGTAAAATGTGAGATGTGATTTAAAACTGGCTGCCATGGGCAACACAGCAGTTGCTGGAATATATTTGACTGCTTTTATGAAACATACAGTGTGTACAGGTCAACGCTCTGTGAGTGTTTGGGTTAGAAAGGTGCTTTTTGCATAAGTCAGAACACAGAGGTCAATTTTTTTTCTGCATCAAATGTAAATGTATGTTTAATATAAAATGTATTTTCAGTTGACAAAATAAGGATGCAATAAATGTCTGTTAGCTTTCAGTGATATACGTTTATTATATAATAACAACTACAAGTATATACAGGCTTCCATTTAAACCATTAGGATTTGTACAATGTTTTCATGCTCATTTTAAGCTATATACTGTATGCTATAAAAATATAATAGTGAAAATAAAACTATATGAAGAGTTCAGATGTAAAAACCATCTGAAATTTTCTTCTAAAATTAGTATTTTTCTCAGACTCTAGTCTTGATTCAGTACTTTCACTTTCATGGCAAAGAATAGGTTATTTTCAGCAATTTTAATATGAAACAACTGAACATAAACATAAGAGGCAGAGAAAAATGTTCATTGTAGAAGAAAATTCTAGATGGCACTTAGAGGTTTTTGCATCTGAACTCTTCATACAGTAAAATATAATTACTACTAAAACATTTTAACCTTTTATACCACTTTTTACAATTGTAAATTCAGCCCCTGATGTCCCTAGAATGTGTATGTGAAGTATCAGCTTAAAATACCCCACAAATAATGTTTTATAACTCTTTGAAACTGCCCCTTTTAAGCTTTGATCCTAATTGTGCTATTTTGGTGACTGTTGCTGAGCTTGTGCTCCTAGTCATCTTTTCAAAAGAAGGCGGAGCTGCAAATGTCTGTGTGTCAGCATAGTGGCAGATTTTAAAACAAGACTAACATCCAATACTAACGCTTGATTCACACTGGGCATCAGCGTTGATGCTTACCATTCGCTTTGAATGGGTGACATCAAGTGTTGCTCAACTGAATTGTGGACCCAAGGTTGAGAATTTCTTAACTTTTCAAGCACAAAATGAAGCGTTAGCCAATCAGATCGCTTATGCAAATACCCCAGCTCAGACAGTTGCCGATTGCAGACTAATTTCTTTGGCTGACGGTGCTATGACAATCACATCAGCCCCAACTTTAGTTGACGCTGAAGCCCTGTGTGAATCGGCGTAATGAGGGACAGATTGTCACTAATAGGCAGGACTTTCACCATCTGATGACATGTTCAAAGTGTTTCTGCAGACTGTTTTTATCAAGTGTGCTTATAACAAATAAAATAAATACACTTTTATTATTGGAAGCTGGTTATATCCACAGATTTTTGCCAAACAACTGTGTTTAAACCTCTTATAAAAAAGTTGATGCTTGCATAATAGGTGCCCTTTCATTTTTAAATGTAAAATGTTTTATACATTTTTGGATTCATTTTATGAATTTTCAGTTTCATTATTCTAGTTCAGGGGTGTCAAACTCATTTAGCTCAGGGGCCACATGGAGGAAAAACTGTTCTCAAGTGAGCTGGATCATTAAAATCATAGTATATATATATATATATATATATATATATATATATATATATATATATATATATAACTTAAAAACAACAACTTCAGATTGTTTTCTTTGTTTTAATACAATCAACATAAAAAACAAAGCTGGAGCCTGAGGAAAACATGATCTTACGGCAATTCGTAACTTTTTGATTTAATGGCTAACTCATATGAATTTGTACGATCTCATTTTTACAATTTAGTACAATTTGTTTATTCACCAATGACGGTTGGGTTTAGGGGTGTGGATGGGTGCCACGCCTCCTTTTTAAAATCATACATTTTCACATGAATAAACTTGTACGAATTAGCCACTAAACTGACAAAACCGCTTCAACGCTTCCCATTCCCTTTGAATGGGTAACGTCAGGCATTGCCGAACTGCATTGTAGATCCATCGGTGCCGCTTCAGTGGTGTTGCTCGCTGCAAAAGTTGGGACTTTTTCAACTTTTCAAGCGCAGAAGGAAGCGTCAGCCATTCAGATGGCTGTATGCAAATACCCCAGCTCAGACAGTAGCCGATTGTTGACTAATTTCATTGGCTGACGCTGCTATGACGATCGCATCAGCCCCAACTTCAGACACGGCCTCTGTGAAGCGATGACGCTGAAGCCCCATGTGAATGGGGCATAAGAGCCGCGAGCCCACTGGAGCGAATGTTCATAAGTGTGGAGTCCCGTGAAGGAGCTCCAGATGGAAACTTTTGTTTTGTGTTTACCTTTATGATTAAAGTTGTTGCACGTCTGCCGATTCCTGCCTCTGAATGTGCGAGTTTTAGCTACTTGCAGCGTTCAAGCTGCATTCATGCAATTTAGTACGATTTGCTTATCCACCAATGACGGTTGGATTTAGGGGTGTGGTTGAGTGCCACACCTCCTCATTAAAATTATACATTTCGTGTGACTGAACTTGTTCGAATTAACCACTAAACTGACAAAACTACATTTCCTCGTGAGAACAGTTCAGTGTGTACCGGTGACGAGCGTGGGCACTGCTGAGAGCCGAGAGCCCGATGGAACGAATGTTTACAAGTGTGGAGTCCCGTGAAGGAGCTCCAGATGGAAACTTTTGTTTTGTGTTTACCTTATGATTAAAGTTGTCATTAAAATCATAAATTTTTCATACATTTAAAATGAATCATTTTTCATTTTTCGTCACTAAACTTGTTCGAATTAGCCACTCAATCGACAAAATGTAAAATAGTTACGTTTCCTTGTGAGAACACCTCAGTGTGGTATGGCAGGACATAGATGTGGTCTTTCTCTCTGAAAAGACATTCAGGCTTCTGGATCGGATGAAATTAACAGTTTGCATTTGCTATTGCATCTAGTGGACACAATTGGAACAGCAGTTTCTTTTATTGAAAAATTGTAGCTAATTTTCATACATTACAGAATCATCTCGCGGGACGGATTAAACCCGTTTATGCGCCTTTTTAGCAGTCTTTAATAAATTCATTATTTTCAAAAGAAATAAAATGAAATAAAGCCTAAATTAGCCCCAATTTTGAAACAGTACACACTCACTCTACAAGAAAATGTTTTCATCTTCTATAATTAAAGCACATTTTACATACAATACACAAGTGTGCATTGTGTGCCGATTAATAAAGCTTCTTGATTTACTCTGTTGTTTTTATGGTTGTGTAGTGAAGTTGCTATATACTGTTAACATTCACACACATGCACAAACACACAAACAGAGCTGACAGCAGGTGATGAATGTGAATACGACTAACAGTCTCTGGTTCCACTTGTTTTGAGTGTTGCAATAAAGCGACAGGTTAAAACAAGAGAATGGGAGGAGGATAGAGAATGTGCACACACAGACACACACCCACACACTCTCTCTCATCATGCATGGATTTGTGATCTATTGTGACACACTGTAATCAATACACACAGCTGATTTATAGCAGGTAATTAGTCTGCACCTTTATCTACTCACACACACTCTTGCACACCAATGTGAGCTGTGCCAGTCTGCCTTTTTGCCGTTTCCCGCTGCTTTCAGGCGATTGGCGTGATACGCTCTCAGTCAACAACCCCTACTGTCATCTGACCTTCAGATTGAACACACATTCACAATTCACACACACACTCTTTTCTCATGCCATCTTCCTCTCCGCTCCCTCAGTATCAACATTCTACAATCTGGCCACGTTAAAGGTGACATATGAAAATCTTCCTTTATCAGTATTTAAGTGCTATATTCCGTCCCTGGTGCATCAAACAAATCAGAAAACATGAAGTAACTATATTTTGGCAAGCCTTTTTCTCAACGAATGTGGAAAAACTTGCCGTTTCACTCTTCTAGGAAGGAGATTTTATTATATATTATGACCATTAATCATAAAGCATGTTTCCACCCACATTGCCGTTGCAGCAGTTTGCCATTTCTCTTCACATGCTGGAGCAATTAGAGAGTTACACAAATGTATATTTTAATGTTTGTGCAAGAAAGAAAGAAACACTAGTTGTACGCGTATATATTTGACATTATTCAAAAATACATTGGGCCCTATTATACACCCGGTGCAATAAGGCGCAAGACGTGTTTGGTGTGATTTGTTGCTATTTACAGACCAGCGCAACCCTAATTTTCACGTTTTGCACCACGTTGTTATAGCAAAAATCCATTTGCGCCACTTTGTGAACTCATGGGTGTGCCGGTCTAAAATAGAGGTGTGTTAAGGCGCATTGCTGGCGCTATTTTGAAAAACTGAAATAGACCGTGCCATTGACCAACTGAAAGCTGAATTGTGCGGGTCCAAATGCTTACACATTGCTTAAGACACACATTATGTAGAGCAATCCACAAATATCTTTACATATGAAAAAAAATAAAGGATTAAAATGTTACAAAATTCTATATAAATATAAAAGCCACTACGTGCATGCCTTCTTCATGTCGGGCGGCTTTGTTCAGGTTATTCATGACAATTGCATTTGTATACTGTTATTATTATTAGCAGTATTATTTATTATATGCATATTTATATTTGTTTGAATTAAAACAAGTTTAGATTTGTCCACCTGTTGGGTTTTGGAGACGTCTGCATCACACAACACAGTTTCTTTTTCCACAAAAGTAAAGGAGTAAAGAGTAAAAGTAAAGTAAAGAGAAAGTAAAGAGGCCGAATGGAGAAGGCTCATTCTTTATCCTCGTGCTGCAGATGGTCTGTTTAACTGTTTTCTCACTAGTGAAGTGTTCAGTTTTTCCACTTACAAAGTCCGCCATGTAAATAGCAAATGTGCCATGGCGCGACGCAACTGAATCTTAAAGGAAATAGGAGATGAGACTCTGATTGGTTTAATGCACGTTATGCTCAGAACACACCCAAAACTCATTAAGAGAATAAGCACAACCCTGTTAGACCACGTGCCGGGGTGCAGAGTGTATTTTTCCATCCTTAAAATAGCAAAAGGGGATTCGAACACGTCCTTAATGCTTTTGCGCTTTGGACTTTGCGGCTAGATTGCTAAAATAGAGCCCTTAGTGGTTCAAAACATACCTTATTTTTTATTTTATGTCAAAAATCATTAGAATACTACATAAAGATGAAGTTGCATGAATATGTTTAGTAAATTTCCTACCATAAAATATTAAACTATATTTCTGAACCATAGACTCCCAACATCAAAGCCATTGAGGACATCATGGTTTAATTTTAATTTCAAAGGAAATGAGTAAAAAAGCTTCATGCTTCATTTTCTGAACAAGTGTGGCACTTCATATTTTGAGAATGTTTCCAAATTTCCTTTCTGAATGTGCTTGTTAACATGCTGTGCGGTTAACATGACTGTGTTCACAGAGCAGATATATATATACAGTATATATATATATATATATATATATATATATATATATATATATATATATATATATATATATATATATATATATATATATATATATATATATATATATAAAAAAAATAATTCACTGTCAGCATAATTCATAAACGCACATTTATTATCAACTGTTTAGTCTCTAAAGTCTGTAAAGTGAAAGAAATGTACTAATAGTGTAATGTTTATTTACAAAGGCCAGCATATTTGTACAAGGCAGTAATATGCTAGTTGATAAGTTTAATCAAATTTACTACACAACATCTTCATAAACTGATCCTCTAACTGTTCAGAAACATCCTGGTTCCGCCTAGAAGTTGTAACCTCTTCCTCTCCATCTCTGTCGGACTCTGGTTTGAACATGAAAGGCTTTAATTCACTACTGGTTATTTCTGGAATTTTTAATTTTGGCTTAACCTCTTTTGTTGTTTCTGGAGTATCAGAATAGTGTGTAAAGGCTCCACCCCTTTCTGGAAAGTAGCAGCTCATTTGCATTTAAAGTAAGGCACGGACAAATGGGGTCATTTCAACAAGCTATAATTAATGATCTATGGGCTGACACTTCAACACATTCTGGGGACAGATTTATTTGACAACGTATACATGTCCCATGTAAAGAAGCAACTGAAGTCTGCATCAACCATACTTTAAAAAAACAACAAAACCAAAAAAAAAAAAAAAAACACATGCCGGATGTAAATAGCTCACGTTTCTGAGCTGGATCCTCCTCTGAAGGAGGCTGGCATGAACCAAATAGAGAAAAAAGCAATTGGCGATTAGGATTACAACATAAAGAGAGGTGGGCGGAGGAAACTTTGCAGCTTGTTACCTCTTTTATTCTGCCCTGTTGAGGCGTGTGTGTGTGTGTGTGTGTGTGTGTGTGTGTGTGTGTGTGTGTGTGTGTGTGTGTGTGTGTGTGTGTGTGTGAGAGAGAGAGACGGCATGCCCTGAGGAAAGTTTAAGAAATCTGCTGCGTCCAAAAAGCATTGTCCACACACATACACACACACACACCCTCCCGCATCAGTGCTCTAATTAGTAACGGAAGCTGGATGTTCTGAGCATTTAGACACCATCCAGAGTCCGAGCCAAGTTTTTTTTTTGTTTTTTTTAGCACATTTTCATTTATACATATACACCTATACTGATTTATCTATCTGCAAAAACCTACTTTAATACTTTTTAAAAATACATTCACATACACACATGCTGAAAGAGCCACACACACACAAGCACTGAAACAAACACACAGGTTGTAATCAGAGAGTGGACCTTCTTAATTGTCATTCCATAGACGAACTGGCCTAGTTTCAAACCCTACACACTGTACAGAACACACACTCCAAACACACTGCAGCAGCTTGTAAAGTAAATGAACACATGCTCCCAATCTAAAGCAAGATCAGCAAAATGTTGGATATTTTACGAACGTCCAAATACTTTCTCGACTTCAATCATTTTCCCTGAAGTGGGGTTAACAAAAGCTTGCATGATCTTTTAAACACGGCAGAGTGTTTAATTAGAAGTGGAAATTAAGGCTTGTTCTTGATTAAATATTCATGTCAACAATATTCACATTTTTCATCCATCCAAAAAAATGTCCTCAAGTAAGTTTAGAGTTAGAAAGTCAACATTTGCTTAACCAAGTTTTATTTGTTGAACATTCATTTTGTTATTCATAGTTAATATTGCAATAATATGTTTCAATTATATTTTACTAATTTTTTGTTTGCAAAAATAATACAGTGTAGCACTCATATAAGTCATACTTTTATAATCTAATGCTTTACTTAAATATTTAAGTAACCAAAAACAGTAGATTTCTTGTTTCAATTTACGACCACATATCTACACAGCAAATTTAATGATGTTCATAACCACAGAGAGCTCAAATACACAATGCATAATGTGGGTAACAGTCAATATTTTTTTGGAGTATAACAATAATTCTATGCAGAAAATGAACCCTACAGCATAAACAACAAGTTACTAGTGTAAAAATATTTTGTTTTTAGTAGTACAACATCACAGAATCATTTTTATCATATATGTGGTATATAGTAGGATGGCACAACATTGTGAAAATATGTGATATTGTCGTTAAGTGTTGCAATAATGATATTTCTTATGATATAACTAACAACTTTATATAACTAGCTAGTTCTTTTTTATATATATTAGAGGTGGGCATAGATTAATTTTTTTAATCTAGATTAATCTAGATTAATTTCAAAATTAATCTAGATTAATCTAGATTAAAATGGCTCATTTGAATTCTGCCGAAGGTATTCAGAATATGTGTGCTACCCAAATAATAAGTCTTTGAGAACGGGTTTCTCAAGCCGGGTGTCGCATTAGACCACTGTCTCATCTCCAAAATGTTTCCAAAATGCATCACAAACTGCTTGAGAAACTGTTCTACTATGATAATTGGTGATTAAAATAAATGATGTTCAATAAGATGTGTTTACTTACTTGTGTTTACTAACTGTTTATTCAGTTAAACATGAATGTTGAACTGTAGGCCTACATAAGCTCCAAACATTGAATTCTGATGAGCTTTATCAGACTAAAGTCAGCACTGAACTAAACAGAAATGGAATTAAGACGTGGAGTATGCAGATTTTAGTGGCATTATTGAAGTAAACACCGCGGTCTTTAGGACCTTTCGCCATATTTTCCGACAAGGTCCACACGCGGCTGTCAGAAAGGACTGCACACACACATACACAAACACACACACACACACATCGCGAAATGCGGAAGTTTTTTTTTCTTACCATTTGGCATGCGTTATTAAACTCCATAACTCTCTCACCTGTCCTTACTCCGTATTTGCGTCTATATTACCCCAGTTTGTCACGAAGGAATAAATGAAAAGTGAAACTGCAGTTAGAGTCAGGCATCCTGCTGATTTGATTCAATAGAGCAGACGGCTCACCGGTCAGGTATACATCCGCGCTAAACTATCAAGGTGAAAGTCATCATAGCTTGCGTAGAATAGACCCAGCTCCCAACCCAACTTTGAGAATAGATTAACGGCGATATTTTTTTTATCGCGCGATAAGAGTCTCGCGTTAACGCAGCACGTTAACGCCGTTAACGGCCCAGCACTAATATATATACAATTTAATTATATATATATATATATATATATATATATATATATATATATATATATATATATATATATATATATATATATACACACACACACACACACACAATGTTGGGGAAAGTTTTTGGAGAAATTTTATTTTGAGAACTTTCTGAGCCCAGAGCTATACATGCTGTATATACAGATTAATGAAAGCATGTAAAGTAATGCGTTTGTTACTTTCGTGAAGTATTCACTGTCCATTGAGATAAAGATTGCAATAAAGCCTAAGAGTACTTACATGAAATAATTCATATTAAGGCAAAAACAGATTTTTAAACCTTTAAAATGTTTAACAACAAAATGAACAGTAAGACGCCCCAAATCCAAATAAATCTTTGAGCTTTATACATTGAATAAAATGCTTCAAGTGGCCTTAACAAATGTGTTAATCGTTTTCCCAAAAGAGAAAAAAATCGTACTGTATTACAAAACGTAGTCGCTTCTACAGTAGACAGTGGCTGCATCTCCTCAACAATAAAAGCAAAAACCTTCTTTTTGAATTTAGTCAAACTAATTGTTTTACATGGAGAACGTAAACTGTTGTCGATCAGATTTTTTGTTTAGCTGGAGCTATTCGATGTTGTGTTTCTTGCAGTTGACAAGAGTTTTGCTTAGGCTACACATATTCTACACTTAACGACAATCCACTTTTTTGCTTTGATGAGTTCAAAATAACAAAAATCCATTGGAAAACTGTAAGTCTCTGGCCTGCCGTTGTTTCTGTTTTTAACTGTCTGTAGTGATGACGGGTGATTCGCAAATGTATCGTTTGTTTTAACCGGTCGAACCAGTTAATTAAATTGAACTGAGTTGTCGTGAAACGGTTGCGTCTTCAGTAGGCTAAGTACTTCATTACTGACTTTTTAACATGCCGGATACCCCCACTGACTCGAAATAAACCAATATCGTGAGTTATTCTGTTAGTAGAACAGTACACTGACTCTGCTGTGAAAAAGAGACCTGATGATGATGATGAGTGCGAGCCGACTGTCTGTTCCCTTGAACATAATATATGTAATGATCATACTAAAATAAACAGGTTTTAGATATGTTTCTGAGCTAAATAAATCTAAAAAAAAAAAACAAAAAAAAATATCAAGGTGCAAACATTTAGACTTTAACCAATACTGGCTCATTGGGAGTGTGTCCAGGGCTACATTTCTGAGAACCAAAAACTATTTGGCATGATGTACGTAATGACTGCATTTTCAGTGTAAAACCAATACTACAGGGTGGACCCGCTGACTGCTGTATTACCTCTGTATGGACAGCTTTTCACCAGACTTGGGAGGTAGAGCAGACTGGGGTTCGAGTCCATCAAAGGATGGTTCCAGAAACCAGGTCAAACGACACTCAAAAAAGAGCTGTATGATATCGTAGTCAAAGTAGTGGATTTGTGAAAACAAAAAATGCAAGAATAGGTTGTCCAGGTTACATATTTCTCAGTTCTCAATAATGCAGCCCTGGGCACATATTTCGTATGAGCCTGGGTTGATTTTAACACCGCAAATGACTGAAAAACCTTGGCAGAAATTCTAATTCTTATTGGTTGTTGTCATTTTCTTTTATTGTTTCCTGCCATTAGTATTTATTTTATGCTCTTGGTTAGCGCCTACTGGAGAGCTGGGGAAAAAGATAGCAAAGTCTCCATCTGATTGGTCAGATTTGGATAGACAAACTACGCATACAGCAAACAAATGCACATAAATCAACTTAACTTATTGCGATATGGATATTGCATATACTATTATCGCTGAAACGATAATTTTATGATATATTGCCCAGCCCTAGTCTAAAGCTACTAAATAGTTTCACATGTCAAATGAGCACATTTAAGCTAAATAGATTTGTCTTAACTATGAGAACAAAGTCAAAGCATGTTATTGTGATGATGACAGAGTAAGAAATGAGCGGAGTGAGACATTACTCTTTCATCTCTGTGACCTCAAATTGCCCTCAAGGAAAACACAAGCGTTCAGGCAAACACACACACACAAACATGTCACCTCTCCATGGCCTCTGCCCTGCCCCCTTTACCCCCTCTGTCTTCCAGGATGAATAGGAACATTGCATTTTCAGCAAGAACTGAGTCCGAGAGATGGGGTATTACTGCGCAGGAAAAGTACTAATCCTCTGCCTTGCTTCCTTCCAGCCAATGATACCCAGAAGCAACTGGCAACAGCTGCTTAGAATGATCCCAAAATCACACACACACACGTACAGTCTGAGAGTATCAGACTGTATTAACATGAATATGCAATACCATTTGTTATACAAAATTACCAACAAAAAAAGATTCCCCTAAACACCTGACACTCTATTTAGTCTATTGCACAGTACAAACGGCTAATAACTGCAAGCAAAAACGTCATCATTCCCCGTGCAACATTCTAACAGTTTATAATGCTCTCAAACTGCTAAACAAGGCCAGCACTTGATCACTTTCAGGTCCAAACTGATCTGTGTGCGGTATAAGCTTTGTTACACTGTCATAAATGCATTATTAATGCTTTATAAACTATTCATAAGCATCCCAGGAGGGAACGCAGCCACATGGGACTCTGAATACTCAAATATATGAGCTACTAAACCAAAAGCTAAAAATGAACCACAGTCACCGAATAGATAGAAGGCTGTTTTTTTTTTGTGACAAATTAAGGGTTGGTTTGTTGTGAATGTGTGTGTGTGGGATATACATGTTGGACTAGGAATGTTGCCAAGGCAGAGGTTCATGCCATGGGTGGTAAAGGAGAAGTGTACATGTCTCTCTGTGTGTGTTTGTTGGACTTCTTACAGCACATAACTTCTGCCATCTGTTCATGACTGCCAGAAGTGGTATAGAGGAGCTGGGAGGGAAATCAGCAACACGCACACACACACACACACACACACACACACACACACACACACACACACACACACACACACACACACACACACACACACACACACACACACACACACACACACACACACACACACACACACACACACACACATACATACACACTTGGCACTTGACTTGGCAAAGTGATGGCATGCCATAGACCTCTACTGTTTTTACTGTATATAAAGATATTTAGAATTACCTAAAGTTGACTTGAACTCTTAAGAATAACATATTGTTTTGGGGTCAGAATAGTTTCAGATTTTTTCTACAAATTAAATCTTGCCCAGGCTTGATCAAAAATACAGTACAAATTAAAGATTGTGAGGATCAAAATATATACAAATTGTGTTACATTCATTCATTCATTTTCCTGCAGCCCTGATTTGTCAGGGGTAGCCACAGCAGACTGATTCTCCAACAATTTCAGCATGTGTTTTAAGCAGCGGATGCCCTTCCAGCGTCAACAAAGTACTTGGGAAACACCCATACACACTTATTCACACACAAACTCGTACACTACAGCCAATTTAGTTAATTCAATTCACCTGTAGCACTTGTCTTTGGACTGTGAAGGAAACTGGAGCACCCAGAGGAAACCCACAAGAACATTGGGAGTACATGCAAACTCCACTTAGAAATGCCAACTGGCCCAGCCAGGACTCGAAACAGTGACCTTCTTGCTGTGAGATGACAGTACTAACCACTGAGCCACCGTGCCGCCCGTATATGTATTACAACATAATTTTAACAAAAATAAAGTGGTAACATTTTAGTTTAGGTCACAATTCACACTATTAACTGCTGGCTTATTACCTGTCAAAATTATTAACTGTTCATTAGTAGTTATAAAGTGTGATCTTATTTTGCATCCCTAATCCTACCCAAAACCTAAACCCAAATTCTACCTTACTAACTATTGATAAACAGCTAATTAGTAGTTTATTAAGCTAGTGGTGTTAGTTAATGGTTTATTAATACCGTGAATTGTGAACTTAAACTAAAGTGTTACCAATAGGGTTTAATAGATAATAGATAATGTTTGAGATTTTAAAATGTTTTAAAAAGTCATTTCTTAGGCGACGCGCTGGCGCAGTAGGTAGTGCTGTTGCCTCAAACCAAGAAGGTCGCTGGTTCGAGCCTCGGCTGGGTCAGTTGGCGTTTCTGTGTGGAGTTTGCATGTTCTCCCCGTTTTCACGTGGGTTTCCTCCGGGTGCTCTAGTTTCCCCCACAGTCCAAAGACATATGGTACAGGTGAATTGGGTAGGCTGAATTATCGTTAGTGTATATGTGTGAATTAGTGTGTATGGATGTTTCCCAGAGATGGGTTGCAGCTGGAAGGGCATCCGCTGTGTAAAACGTGCTGGATAAGTTGGTGGTTCATTCCGCTGTGGCGACCCTGGATTAATAAAGGGACTAAGCCGAAAAGAAAATGAATGAATGAATGAAGTTTTATTATTAATCATTTATTAATGTGCCGGCAAAGCAGATTTTTAGTTGACATCTCTCTAGCTTTCAGTGTCATATGATCCTTCAAAAATTATTTTAGAATTATTTTTTAGGGTTTTCACCTTTATTGATAAAACAGTGGAGATTTTACAGACAGGAAAGTGTGGGGAGCAGAGATCCTCGAGCCACAAACCACTAGGCTATTGGCACCAACAAAAAACATTGTGTTGTTGTGTTGTTTACAGTAATATTTATGTGGCAACCTAACTGCATAGGTAGTTTTTACAATTTACTGAAGTACAACTCATAGGAACATTTACTAATCGTGTTCCTATTGTGACTAAAAGGCACTGCGTCGTTCAGTGGTCCCTTGTTAATCGCGGGAGTTACGTTCTAAAAATAGCCCGCAATAGGTGAAATCCGCGAAGTAGTCCGCTTTATTTTTTACTATTCTAGACGTTTTAAGGCTGTAAAATCTCTCACTACATTTTCAGACTTTTCTCTCTTTTCTAAACACTCACATAACTACTTCCTTTCTTTAGCATGTCCAGTAGTCCATCTTTTTGTGCAATGGTTAGAATCTTCCTCTGCCTTTTGGGTGCTATTGCAGGTGCCTTTGATGGTGTAGAATGCGTCGTCAACATTATGGGGTTTGTTGGGGAGAAAACTTGCAAACATACAGTACAGCACTTCAGAGTCACACTGCTAGTGATCAAAGATTCATGTCAATTTGGCAAGCTGAACGCATTCTGTACTGTCCAGGAAACACGGCATGGAGGAGATTGATTGACAATGATCTACAACCAATCAGGACGCAGAACATTATGCACTGTAAAAAAAGCATGTGAAATTGCAAGTCTGCGAAACTGCGAAAGGTGAACTGCGTTATGGCGAGGGACCACTATATATACAGCTGAAGTCAGAATTATTAGCCCCCCTTTGATTTTTTTTGTTTTCTTTTTTAAATATTTCCCAAATGATGTTTAACAGAGCAAGGAAATTGTCACAGTATGTCTGATAATATTTTTTTCTTTTGGAGAAAGTCTTATTTGTTTTATTTCGCTAGAATAAAAGCAGTTTTACATTTTTAAACACCATTTTAAGGACAAAAGTATTAGCCCCTTTAAGCTATTTTTTTTCCGAAAGTCTACAGAACAAAACATCGTTATACAATAACTTGCCTAATTGCCTTAACCTGCCTTGACCTAATTACCTGAGTTAAGCCTTTAAATGTCACTTTAAGCTGTATAGAAGTGTATTAAAAATATCTAGTCAAATATTATTTACTGTCATCATGGCAAAGATAAAATAAATCAGTTATTAAAAATGAGTTAATAAAACTATTATGTTTAGAAATGTGTTGAAAAAATATTCTCTCCGTTAAACAGAAATTGATGAAAAAAATAGACAGGGGGGCTAATAATTCAGGGGGGATAATAATTTTGACTTCAACTGTATATAGAAGAATTTCATTATAGTTTTGCAAAAAAAATATGATCGATCACAAGGTTTCACAAATTAAAATGTTAAAATGTTAAAATGAGGCTGTAAATCATGTTCCGAAGCCTCTGCCAAAAGCAAATGTGTGTAAGGATCAATCTAAAAATTCTACATGCTGAGATAAAATGAACCTGAATTTTAATTTAACAAAAGAAAAACGTCAATCTCATTATTTTTACAACAGCTAGAGGGCGTTTGACTTTAAAAACGTAATTAACTATAGGTCATAAATAAATAAAGATTTGCACAAATAAACGATTTACATTTTTATTTAGGGGGGAGGAAGAAACTCTTGTGGCAGGATTCTGTGATGAATAGAGTGCTCAGACCAAGCGGCAACCTCCCGCTCTCCCTCGGGAAGCCAATACGGAAGTAACTAAAACTGCAATTCCTCAACTCGCCTTGGGGGGCTGGCTCCAGGAAGTCCAAATGCTTTCTTTCTGCACTGGTAAATTGGCCATTTTTACAGCTGATAAAAATATGTTTACAGCCTGGTACAAATGATGGCTTTGGTGCATATAGCCATGATTACCCTTCATGACAACTGTGAGGGGGTGAATTGTTTTATAACTCATCTGTTTCAATTTTATTAAGTTATATTAAGTCTGCATAATTAAGGGCGTGGCCACTTGAGTGACAGCTAGCCCTCGCTGGTCCCTGTCTCGTCACCTCAGCAGATTCTGGCTAATTAGCCGCTGAACTCGGCATATACATTGTATTTTTGTTTTGTTTTATGTGGCTTTACACAGTCAATTGCCTTTTGGAATTATTTCCTGCAATTATCAGATGATATGGCATGCTGTGTGGACTTAATTGTGCTTACAAACCATTCAAGTTGCCTCCATTTCCCAGGTGAGTGAAATTCTATACTTATATACCATCTCTATAAATGTATTTGTTTTATTTAAGATCATTTATCATTTAAATGTTCTTTAGACCAGTATTGCACTCCAGAATCTGACAGATTGATTAGCTGTAGGCTATAAAACAGTCATCTGAAGCGTTGTCATACAGTGTTAGTGCTGGATATTATAAATAGCCTTGCATTTACTAACACAGACTATATTTAAAGGCTTTGATAGTAAATCGTGTTTTCCTCCTGTAGAAAAACGTCATAAGAACAATGTTTAGTGGCTCAATGTATTACAACAGTGTTATTAAAAGACTAACACTTTATTGATATAGTGTACAACCACGCACATGTGGTCAGAACACAAACGAGTCACAGGTAATGAAGTATTAAACGTTCTCCCAAAGTAAAAAGTCTGTCTAAGCCAGGTCTAAGCAAAATGCAGAGAATCCAGCATGCGTCTGTAGCTCCGCTCACTCTCCGCCTCTTTGCCCTTATTTGGTGTCCCGCTTTTGGTGCGATGACGCGCGAACAAAATGGCGACGGTTGGCCGCGCCTACTTGTAGCTTCTTTTGCAGTGTTCAGAAACCTATGGGTGACGTCACGGATACTACGTCCATATATTTTACAGTCTATGGCTCAGACTAGCACAAACTGATGCATATAAGATACTAAAAACAACAAAAGAAACAGTCTGATGAGATCTAGTTAAGAGAGAAACATTTCAGAATAAACCTGTGATGTCTGTTAGAAATGAGGCAAGTCCTCCTACACACAAACACACACACAGTGAGCTGTTTGTTTTACCACTCATGACTTTTATGTAAGTATCTAAGTAATGTCCTTCAGGGGAACAGATAATTATGTTGAAGACACCCATCCTACAGGTTGACAGGCCAGCAAGTGTGTACGTGCTTTACACACCTCTGCCTCTGTCTGTCTGCATTACTGCGCAGGTATCTGCTACAAGGAAGTTTCTCTCTCGGTGTGTTTGTGTGTGTGTTTGCGTGTGTGTGTGTGTGAACAGGTGGTTACAGGCCACATTTAGAGAGCATGTTTATTTTCTCATTAAAAATTCATCTGCTGACCTGCAGAGAGTTTCAAAGAGCAGTAATGAGGTGAACAAACCCCCAACTAATAATAACATACAATGGAAGGACACTCACATGTGCTGACGGTCTAAAAATATGTAATCAGAATGTAATCAGGTAACATACATGTCTATTGAAAGCATTATGAAGACTTTCATAAGACATTTATAAAATGTTTGTGCATACAAACATAGACAATATTAGGAGTAGACACACTATTATAGTAATTGCTCCAATGTTAGATAAAATATCACTAAAATAGTTGTGAAATGACTTATATTTATGTTATTATATGTAATCACATTTCATCCCTGTATAAAATTTAGAAAATTATTTGATTTACATTCTTGAACTGGCAGATCATTGCAACCCAGGCTCATTCTGAAAACAGAAGCTACTTTTTTTGCAGTTTTTTGTTTTCGCGAATCCACCAGAGGCCGCTATTTATGTTTTTTCAGATCTCAAATTTCTCTCGCGAGTGCCATTCACGCCTGCTGTTCTCACGTAAATCCACTAGAGGCCGCTGTTGACTGACTGATTGACTGACTGACAGACCAAACGACTGACCCACCCTCCTCCTTTCCTAAACCCAACCAATACTGTTTTAAAAAGCATAGATTGATTCGCCCACCCGCTTCCCTATACCCAACCGAGAGTGTTTTAAAAAGCAATCCAGAAAAAGAAAAGCTCTCGTCTGATTTTTACCACGTTTTCACATTTTACCACATTCTCACCCTGTTATTTACTTGTTTATTTTATTTTTGGCTTTTGTTTTTGTCTTATGTGCTTTCTGGAACCGTTCTTCATCGTGGTCAACTCCTTTCAGCGTCTCAAGTCCGTCGACATACAGTACATAGCGAGCTAACTGGACAAACTGGCAACAGCGGAAAAGCCGTCCATACGGAGGTAAGTGGTTAGCTGGTAAGCTCAATAAAGAATGGCATATACCGCCCCGTAGCATTCGTTTTAAAGATGAAATGCAGCCATACATACCTCTGGCTACATAATTTGCAATCTCCAGAAATGTATATAGGGGTACGCTTTCAAAATGAGACTATGTTGGATCATTGTGGTGACCCCTGTTAAAGAAAAGGAGCAAGACAAAGGAAAGTGAGTTCATTCTGGTGATAAAAATATGTTTTTTTTATTTTTTATTTCAATATTGATATCCTTATAAATGAAATTACAAAACAAATATTTACATAAAAATATTGTCAAATATTTTGTGTAATAATATTGTTAATCTATTACTATGTTAATATCAAATATGTGTAACAAAATTGCGCTAATAATATGTAAATTATATCTACTGATACGGCTGAGCGATTAATCAGAATGTAATCGAAATTGCCGCTCTGTTAAAGCTAATTTACACTTATTATATTATGATTTATACTTATTATATTATTATATTATTATACTTCTGCCAAGCGCAGAAGGCAATGTGTGTTTTAATTTCAGTTGTTCAGCGTTAATGTTCAATAAAGAATCATAGATAATAGATGGTGTGTGTATACTTCAATTATTTTAAATCAAATCAATTAATGCACCCTACATTCAAAAATCTCTCACTTGTAATATGTGACCATATTTTCTGTACAAAAGTTAAACAGTGAACTATGAGGGCAAAAACACAAAACAAATTAATTAATTAATCGTTTATTAATCGTAATCGAGTTAAAATGTTCAATTAATCGAGATTTTGATTTTAGGCCAAATCGGCCAGCCTTATCTATTTTTTTGCGCTATTTTTTTGCCTTGCCATGAGACTATACCTGCTGAAGGTATTGGCATATTCTATTTTAAATATGGCACATTTAGATGTTAACATTTTCAACATGTCATAGATCAGAATGATCCATTTGTATACTATTGTCATTAGCATGAATGACAATATGACTTCATAAAATGTAAAGGGCACCTAGTTTACCCCTTTAAGATTTAATATTAATACTATGGTTCTTCTGAGTGTGCCAGTTTATATTCAATTCAAAACACAATTCAGATTTTTTTTATTATAATGTGTTAAAAAGTGTCATTTTGGGGGTGTGTACACAGGTCGTTGTATTAGGGGTGTGTTGCTTCACATGAAAATTAGTTTCGAATTCCCGCCCAACTTAACAAGGGGGTGGAGCCAAGAGCTCCCTGCTTTGTGTATGGCAACAGACAGGGAGACAGAGAGAAGCAACATGAGTGAGAGGACCAGCATTCAGCCGTACATGTACGACTCGGACACAGACCAAGCAGAGACTACTGTTGAGGAATCAATATTCCTAATATGCCAGAATGTGTCAGAGTGGTAGTTACAAAATCATTTGTGCCTTTGTATAGCTTTACAGCCACTATGTAACGATGCATGCGTCATCCGTACACTGTAAAAAAAGCAGGCTTCCACACAATTCATTCATGTTGCCCCAACACAAATTGATTAACTTAACACGTTTAACAAATTTATGTGGATCGAACATGAAAACTTAAGTTGTCCCAATGAAATATCATGAACTGTGTTGGTTCAGCTCATTTTAAATAAGTAGTTTGAACAAGCAAAAAAATACATTTTTTTGAATGTATAGGGATGTAATAATTAACCGGTTTCACTATTAACCGCGCTTTAATTCGTCACGGGTAATTAATTATAAACGCTTCTCAACACCGTGTTTCTGCACGGAACAAAACTGCGGCAACTAAACAAAATTATGCCAACTGTGTGCTAGTTTAAAGTTCCGAGCTCGTACACAGAGACTAATAACCATGCACACTGGATTAACTTTGACTGAGGCTATAACTAAGGCAAGTTCGTTATTTCCAATGGAGGGACGCACACGCGAGGCAACGTGCTCACACTTTCCAGCTGCACCTAGTTGAGATGACAGGGATGCAATTGCTGAAGTTTAAGAAAGACGCAATTAAAAGTATACAGGTTTGCAAACCCACCTAAAGGTATTGGCACCGATGAGAGCGATCATGTGGTGAATGTTGATCTGCCAGCCGAGATTAATCGAGTGTTTTCAGAGAGAGTGCTGAAAGATTCGGTGGATCAGCTGTCTTTAATGAACCCGAATCTCGGTACGTTGCATTCACTGCATATTCAGCGCAAATGGCCACTAAATGTAAATCTCTGTTGCTCATTCGCAGGAAGACGATGAAGGTTCTTGTGTTGAGCCTAATGAGCCTTACATCCAAAAATAGAGCAAGGGCGTTTCTTTGGTGACATCACTTTGACTCATACGCTGAAAATGGCGGACGTGAAACAACATACTGAGGATATGGTAATGCGCGCCTGTCAATCAATATTGGTGGGCGGGGGGTCCGCACTCCTACGTCAAGTTGCGGTCGGTGTTAAAACCGCTCCAATTGGCCCACCATTTTTATGTTGTTAAATTGAAAATAAAAAGGACTGGGTGTGTTTATATCACCCCAATATGACGGTCTATACACTATACCCACACACATGTCTGTCCAAACAGCTTGAAAAGTAGATTTTTCACCATAGGTGCCCTTTAAGTAAAAAAAATATGATTTATGCTTCATGCTCTAATAAAATCACTGTAACGCATGGCCTCTTGTGGATTGTTTCTTTAATCTGTCTGTCTGTCTGTCTGTCTGTCTGTCTGTCTGTCTGTCTGTCTGTCTGTCTGTCAGTCTGAAATGTTCCATTTAAACTGACTGTAAATGATTACACAAACCTAAAATGATAGAATGAAACAAACAAAGAAAAAAAAGAAGGGATTTGGTGGTTAGGTTTAAAAGTGAAAAGGAGCCGAGAGGTGAAGTGTTTGCACTTTCCTGCCACATAACAATCCCTCTTTGTTTATGCTGTGGTTTTGCAGTAGACTCTGCATTCTCTCCTATTGGACCATGTGTGAGCATTAACCGTAATTCTCTCGCTGTCTTCTAATATTTACCTGCTATCAGCATGAGAAATCAGATCCGCCAGCAATCAGACAATCACTCCTAACACACACTCACAGAGCGAGTCGAGAAATGAGCCAAGAAGGCATCAGGCTTCTTTCTGTTTTCTAAGCGACTGCAACGTGTTTAGCAGAGCCATCAAGAATACAAAAACAACTGAGGCTCAGGTGAACTCAGCCAAAAAAAACCTGTCTTTAACAAACAATTGATAATGATCAACACCTCTCTCAACACCCTGACTGGCTCTCATACCTGCACACATATGCTGAAAATGGTGACACTATCTTCCTGGAGAGATATGCTATTATTCCGTCCACACACACACACACATATGCGCACACACACACATTTAGCTGTCATGTAATCCGCTCTGCAGGGCCTCATCCGTCAACTGCGGGATAATAAATCAATGGCAAGGACAAAGAATGTTTACATAATATCGGCTACACAAGTGTTCATTGCCACAATACCCACTTTGTGCCATTGTACAAACTTAGGCCCACTAGTTAAGCGAAGAGACTGCAACTTAAGATCCTTAAAGGGATAGTTCAACCAAAATTAAAAATTTGTCATCATTTACTTCACTTGTTTCAAACCTGTTTGAGTTTCTTTCTTCTGTTGAACACAAAAGAAGATATTTTGAAGAATGCTGTAAACCTGTAACCATTGACTTCCTATTTGTTTTTTCTTCTATGAAAGTCAATAGTTACAGGGTTTCAGCTTTCATCAAAATGTCTTCTTTTGTGTTCAACAGAGAAAAGCAACTCATAAAGGTTTTGAAACCACTCGAGGGCGAGTAAATAGTATTAGTAATAGTATAATATTTCCATTTTTGGGTGAACTATCCCTTTAAAATCACTGAAACCTTGACAACATGCTCATTTTCATAATGTGACAAATAATAAAACTAAACGTGCTCTGTCTTTGAGACTGTCCAATTAGTATTGAAGTTCAAGGTTAATGGACTTCAAAAGAAGGAGGTACAAAGATTCAATTAATTTAAATGAATCATTTGGAACGGAGTGATTCTTTGAAGAGAACTGGCCCATTCACTTGTAAATCAAGCATGCACAATACTACTGTATATCAAAGAGCCAACATATTTCACAACATGTATTCATAACTGTAAAAATATTGAAATCCTAACAACCTGTCGAGTTATTTGAGTGTTTTAAAGCTGTTTTGATTCAAATCGATTCACTAATGAATAATTTATCTCAATTTGTGAACTGATTTACAGATGAATTAAACAAAACATGTTTAAAATAATCAGTTCTGAAGCAATTTAACAAAAAAAAACACAGCGTGACTTGGGGTTTGTGGTCAGTATGATCAATTCATTAATTTTCCTTCCGCTTAGTCCCTTTATTTATCAGGGGTCGCCACAGTGGAATGAACCGCCAACTTATCCAGCATATGTTTTACACAGCAGATGTCCTTCCAGCTGCAACCCAGTACTGGGAAAGTTAGTATAATTCATTTATTCATTTTCTTTACGGCTTTGTCCCTTTATTAATCAGGGGTTACCACAGCGGAAGGAACCGCCAACTTATCCAGCATATGTTTTACACAGCGGATGTCCTTCCAACTGCAACCCAGTACTGGGAAAGTTAGTATGATCCATTTATTCATTTTTTCCGTTTTGTCCCTTTATTAATCAGGGGTCACCACAGCGGAAGGAACCACCAACTTATCCAGCATATGTTCTACACAGCGGATGCCCTTCTAGCTGCAACCCAGTACTGGAAAATTTAGTATGATTCATTTATTCATTTTCTTTTCGGCTTTGTCCCTTTATTAATCAGGGGTCACCACAGCGGAAGGAACCGCCAACTTATCCAGCATGTGTTTTACACAGAGGATGCCCTTCCAGCTGCAACCCAGTACTGGGAAAGTCAGTATGATTCTTATTATAATTTTTAAAAACAAATAATACTTTAATTCAACAAGAAAAGAAGAAAGATTGATCAAAAGTCAAGACATTTCATAAATATTCAGGTAAACACTGTTTTTTATCATTTTTTTGTGAATCAAATAATCCTCATCCTTTCAAGTATAAACTCTTACAGTTGCATTGACTTTGTAAATGCATTCGTGTTGAATTACAATCTGTGTAGACACCTAAATCTCATTCAAATGTCAACTTTACAGACCCCAAATGTTCAGATTATAGTTCAGTAGCAAATTTCACTGAACAACAACAACAAAAAAATCTCTTAATTTTCCATGTGCAATGCATGCAGACAGTGAGACGGTAAAAGTGAGGTGTAATGTCTGACCTGTGGGCTCTGGGGACAGCAGGTGTGCGCTGTACACCGGCGGGAAGACGAGGGCCGCGAGGTACAGGAGGAGACAGAGTGGGACCATCCCGGTCGGAGCGACCCGGGGACGACTGTCCTCACCACGGAGAGCAGACTCAGACATCCTCAACCGTTCCACACATGCTGTCAATGGAGCGCTGCCACTCACTCGCACAAACACACTGCTGTCTGCCTGTCCCCCACCTGAAACACAAGAGCACATTCAACGGTCATAAGAGAAGAAACACACAACAAACACCTGCATGAGGCCCCATTCAGACCAAGCACCATGAAGATTTAGTGATGAAAATTGTTCGAAATTAAAGAGGAGATGCTACAGGCACAAAAAAACACCTTTTTTTGTCAATGTCTGAAATATTGGGCTTTTGTCATATAATCATTTTATATGGTGTTTTATTTTTCAGTGCAATGGAATGAAAGCATTATACTTTTAGATTTCTATGGATTTATAAAGGCTGTTTTCTCAAAAAAGTTTTTCATATTTTGACTTCACATATATCTTCACTTCAGCAGGACATATATACACTAAACTTTAAAGTCTTATTCATATCTATATTCTGAAGGCTTTTACTGATGGATATGTTCATACTAGGCATGGGCTGGTATAAGATTCTGACTGTATGATAACCTTGGATAAATACATCATTGTTTCACTGTATTGTGATCACTGCTCTAAAATATATTCTTTTTAAATGTCTGGGTAAAAAAAAAAATCTTTTTTTCCCCTTTGAACAAAATTAATTTTATTTTGAGAAGCTTTTAAAGTATTTTGGAACAGTAAACATGTCAGGCTAAATGATTCAAATGAATCAGGGACTTCTGCTCTCTTCATTAGTTTCAAAGATTTCTTTACAATTTGAAACGCATTGGAGATATCATTGGTATCTTTTCTGCTGAAGATACTGTTTTCATAAAAAAAAAAACGTAAATAAAAAAATCTTACACATACCTTAGAAATGGTATAGCAGAAAATTTTGGCGGTTTTAAAACCTTGACTTTTCCAAACCACGGTATACCTTGAAAACGTTAATCATCCCATGCCTAGTTCACACATCATTTTTCTTATTATATTCAACATTTTATTCTACCAAAAACTGGATTGTTTTTTTTCTAGCTACTTTCTTCTGGCTAGCTAAAGATAGATACCTAAAATATCCCCTCTGTATAAACAATTCTAAACCTTTAACTGTAAAAACAAGAATTGTGAACATGAAATCAATGAGATTTGTGTGCGCGAAATGTATGCAAACGAGTACATGTTTAATAAAACAATGCCACATTTGCATAAATATAAACACAAAATAAAATAAAAAACTTAATTAATACAAAAAAGTTCTATTCTTTGTGTAATAAATCAACTATTAGTTGTTTTTTTCTGGCCCCATTAATAGCAGAATCCACTCTACAACCACAATATATTAATAACTGATATATATATATATATATATATACAGTGCTGGGCTTCACAGTGGCGCAGTGGGTAGAACGATTGCCTCACAGCAAGAAGGTCACTGGTTCGAGCCTCAGCTGGGTCAGTTGGCGTTTCTCTGTGGAGTTTGCATGCTCTCCCCGTGTAGGCGTGGGTTTCCTCCGGGTGCTCAGGTTTCCCCCTCAGTCCAAACACATGCATTATAGGTGAATTGGGTAAGCTAAATTGTCCGTAGTGTATGTGTTTGAATGAGTGTGTATGGGTGTTTCCCAGTGATGGGTTGCAACTGGAACAGCATCCGCTGCGTAAAACATATGCTGGATAAGTTGGCGGTTCATTATGGAAACCCTGGATTAATAAAGGGACTAAGCCAAAATGAATGATTGAATGAATATACAGTCATTAGCATATACGAGTATATCCCCCACAAATCTCCCATTTAAATTTATATTTTCTATAGGATGTTTTACAATATTATATCTGTGCATATACATAATTTAGCTTATCTAACAAAATAACTTACAAGAATGGTTAAAAAATTAGTAGCCCAAATTTTTATATTAGGGAAAAATATTAAATAATATTTACAAAAATAGCAAAAATCAAGAGAAACAAAAAATATATACAGTTTTGTTGAAATGTAGCTTTAAAAAAAATTGCTACATTTTGCATGAATTTAAATGTATTATCTTTACATTTCTAAAGATGTTCTGTAACTAAAATATTCTTTTAGTAAATATATATGTTTAATAAATCTGTTTTGTTCAAATGCACCACTATATTTTACTCATATTCACTGAGAAATTTTCAAAACGGGGTATATATATAAACATTGAGAGCTAATCAAAATCCTGAGTGCTTAAAAGAGTGCAAGCATCCAATAACAAACTTGCAGCGCAAGCTTATAAAAAAAGCAACACTTTATTATGCTAAAACTAAGTAATCGTCCTTGGTATGAATGGTACCTTTATCATATTTTTAAAGGTATAAATACTCACAGATATTCAATAAACATGGTCTCTTGTTATTTTGACATCAGACACATCTTTCAGTGCACTCTATTGAAATGCCGTGCTGACGTGCTAATGTCTGCAGCATAATGTCTCTGCGTGCACCAAAAACTGAAATATAAAGTGCGACGACCACACACAACTGCCACAAGCGCATGAAACGGAGTGATTTGATATTATGTGTCCCGCGCTAGTTTAGACGAGACTGGGATTTGTTGTAAACTCTCTTTCGCGTTCTTACTCTCCCTTTTTTTCCCCTCTTTCTTTCTGGTCGGGCTACTCTGAAACACGTCTTTCACTAAGCTAACACAAACACACTTATCTCTCTAAAGAAAACATATGCTCCCCTCACACTCTGTGACTAGTGTGTGTGTGTCTGCGTCTTGCCACATAGAGAGTTTACATTAGTCACAATAAAAGGAATGTAAAGAGCTTTAAATACACACACACACACACACACACATATATGTATACACTACACTACACTACGGCTTGTTCCCTGCTGAGAGATTTTCGCTCAAAGACGTTAAGAATATGAGTGGACTCTGTGTTGCTTTAAACTTGAACTGCTGTTATTTCAGAACAGCCTTGGTTTAGACGCACTAAATGTTTGCGTTAACTTTCCTGAATGGACGAACACAGTCTCCTGAGGCCGATGTGGTGGTGTTTTTCTTTCCCTTGACGAGAGACGCTTAGTTCTTGGTCAGCGCATACTGAAGAGAGAGAGAGAGAGAGAAGCCGGGTCGGTGTGTTGAGTAACTCAGTGTTTTCTCTGGCTGGCAGAGCAGGAGTGTGCAGTGCATTGTGGGCTGATAGTGTATCAGCACTGGCTGTTGTAGGAGAGACGGGTATATTTGTGGAGCGTATTTCTGGAGTGTGTATCGTAGGTGTGTTTTTAGAGCATGTTTCTGGAGCCATACTATCTTACTGTATCGCTGCTTAAAAGTCGGGTGGAGAGGCCTAAACAAACGGATATATTGTGAGAAAAGGGTTTATGTTATGCATCTGTTTGGAGTGCTTTATTCTGATTGGTCAGTTTTAGCAATCTGAGGTTGTATAGATTTGTATAAGGAGCAGCAAATTGTACACTTAACTCTTTAACACTTAACTGTATTTTTTTAATATGTTATGAAATAATTTAAACTCTTATATGAATGTTATATGTCCTTAATTTTTTTATTTATTTAGAAGCTGTGTAACAAGTGAGGTAAAGAACAGTTTGCCAGTCATCTAGCACTTTGGGGGTATGTTTCTCATCACATTGTCCAGTTTTTTAGTGATAATGGCTAGATTGGAGCGTACTTTGTCGGTTACTTAAACCAACTTAGTCATGTCAGACATGCATTTTAGTTTTGACATGCACTTTTTTTTCTGATTAGCGAAGTTTACTATTGATAGGACTCTGATGGTGGCATTTTATAAGGCCTATATAGAATGCATTTTAACCTTTTCATTGATTTGTTGGTTTGCTTCATTAAAAGTAAACCAGAAGAACTCACTGTCTAAGGTTTTAAATACCTGTAGCAAAGTATTAGGGGTAAAAGTGCAGAGGTTATCCTCTTTGTATGAAAGGCAGGTGTTAAAGAAAGCTCATCAGATTACATCTGATATATCCCATCCTCTTTTTGAATTATTTCAAATTCTTCCGATTGATTTGCTGATATGATTTGCTTTAATGGGAAGAGGTAGTTGCAGTTTTATAGTACTATTAATGTTGTTTAATGTTTGTCTTAAGTGTGTGGTATGATATACATGTTGTAAGTCTACTATGCTGCAGAACAAATCACCTCAAACGGGGACAATAAAGTTTACACTAACAGTTTACAGAAAAGCTGTATTTTCAGCAGTCATTGATTCAGTCTTCACTGTCACATGATCCTTCATAAATCATTTGAATATACTGATGTTGTGCAAAATATGTTGTTGTTATATATAATATATATAAAATTATTCTATATATTTTTTAACTATATTTACTTTTATATGTTATTATGTATAATATATAAACATAGTTTCTCTTTAATTGTTTTTGTAGGATTAATCAAATCATATCCTGTAATAATTAAATAATCATAGAGTTGAAGTCAGAATTATTAGCCCCCCTTTGATTTTTTTTTCTTTTTAAAATATTTTTGATGTTTAACTGAGCAATACATTTTTACAGTATGTCTGATAATGTTTTTTTCTTCTGGAGAAAGTATTATTTGTTTTATTTTGGCTAAAATAAAAGCAGTTTTTCATTTTTAACAGACAGAATGATTAGAATGACGATATATGCTATTTCCGATTGTCTACAGAACAAACTATCATAATAATAACTTGCCTAATTACCCTATCCTGCCTAGCTAACCTAACTAACCTAGTTAAGCCCTTAAATGTCACATTAAGCTGTATAGAAGTGTCTTGAAAAATGTCTAGTAAAAATATTATGTACTGTCATCATGGAAAATATAAAATAAATCAGTTATTAGAAATGAGTTATTAAAACTATTATGTTTAGAAATGTGTTGAAAAAATCTTCTCTCCATTAAACAGAAATTAGGGAAAAATAAACAGGGGTAAGGGGAAATAATTCAGGGGGGCTTATAATTCTGACTTCCAACTGTGGTACATACAGTACTTTTGTGCTAATGAAACTTCAGAATATATGCAGCTGGGCTTGTGTGACATGACTGATGTGCAGCAGCGTGCTGCCGTATGGTGTGTAAAACTCTAACTCTCACAGAAGAGTCCATGTTTATCTTAGGGATTACTGAAGAATTTGATTTGGACTCTATTGAAATATTGTGATTATCAGTCTAGTCAATAAATCAACATTAGCTAGCTACTATGTTTTTACCTTCTGTCTGTCTGTATCACCGTTTCTGTCTGTCTTTATCTCTTACTTTTAGACCCATCATTCAACAGTAATATAGAAAACCGTCTTGATGGAAACCAAACAAACTACAGACATGAACATGGCCATGCAAGAATTCCCTGGGCATTTATACGTGTAATGTCTGATACTTTGGATGAAAGACTGTTTTAATGGAATCCTATCACACGCTAGTCACACCTTGCAACAAATCTGGGACTCAAAAATGTCAGTAATCTCCAGTAATTGTGCAGCCATGTCAACGGCCAGCCCAGCCTAAATCTGCCAATGAAAATAGGGATTAGGAGGGAGGCAAACTCAGTGAGAGATAAAGAAGGTAAAGTAGAAAGAGAGAGAAAGAGAGACAGCAGATGAAAAGCTGAAGTCTGAGGTGTCTCTATTAGAGTTTGGCTGTAATCCTCTTGCGAGGGCTTCACTCGCCCTCCTGCGGCTCTCTGAGAGCTCTGTCAGTGGGAGTGTGTGCAGCTCCGGGTTTGTGCCTTTCTCTAGTTTAGACAACTGCATTAAGGTGAGAATTAAACTCACTAACCCACCCTTTTAAACATCCCCATGGAGGAACACATCAAAAACACTCAAATCACAGAGGAGCCATTTACAAACCACATTTACAGATGTTTGTCACTAGAAAATGATGGGCTTCTTTAAACTTCTCAGTCAGTCAGACTTTGCTGTGCTTTCAAGCATTAAACTCATCATCTCATATGCTTACATACAGCGTCTGGTATGACGATGTCCACAATGAAAAATAAAAACATGAGAGTAATTAAAAACAGAAGGATGAAGGAGCGAGAGAGCATGCACAGTAACATTGTCTATTGTTTATTGTGTGCTTGTTTTCATTCATGCTGTATTTAGCCATTGGACTGCATTGTGCATTGTGTGTAAAATGAGCTTGTGCACATTTTTATATACTATATAAAACCTTTACCAAAAGTAAAAGAGGTCTACATAAAGAATAAAGACTTTTACAGAAAGTGAGAGAGAAAGTTTAAAGGCATTTCTCAGGTACTTCAACTCCCAAACTTTCAACAGTCCACAGAGTGGCGTATTGATTTTAGTTCGGCACCAGTCTGCTAAGGGTCACAATTAGTCGAGGTTCCAATTGAAAAGAGCCTCTTTGACATGAACCCTTACGTTTGAGTTGTGTGAATGTCTTTTAGAGACCTTTTCTGGTGACACCAGGTCTGGTTGGAAAGGTGCAGAGGGTGTATGACTAGAAAAGTGATGATTATCCCCCGAAAGTTGGAGCAGACATTTCTAAAAGTGAGACAAAATGATTGCAATGCACACTGCAGACAAAGCTGACTCTACATTTCCAACAGAATGGAATGAGTTTTCAAGAATTTAATCAGCTGATCAAGTTAGTTGCACATGAAGATTATGTTGGCACAACTTAAACATATAAGGAAACAATTAAACTCAAATTTTAGAAGGCTAAATTATTTTACAGCTCATGAGTTGAACAACCATACTATCAGGATATCTGACAAGCTAAATCTGACAGCAATACGTTTTCATATCTGGCACAAAAATCCCAAAGAAGTATATATTTAACCAATAGATTTGCTTAAAAACAAAATATATTATCAAGTTTACATCCTAGTTTAGTTTTCACCATGGACTCCAGTTGAGTTTGAATGACTCTAGTACATGAGGTGGCTAATTGCCCCCAGTAGCCCGCGTTAACACCTCCGGAGACTCTAATTCACTCCGATAGCTACAATTGGTTTCAGATGGCCCATGGGTATGGCGGAGGAAAAGACTGGTGAGCTTCAGTTCAGTGTGAGCTAAAAACAACATAAATGAAGCCCTGCTGAGGTGGCCACAGAAGAAATGGATGTAATTTTGGTTTTTAAATGCGTCATACGTCAAGCTGTAAAAGGCTTTTCAGTTTCTCATCAGAAAGGCACGCCAAGAAAGTGACCCTTAAGGAATTACTTACAAAAGGTAAAAACATAAATAGGTGCATGTACACTGTCTAAAGGGAATAGATACAGTTTATGTTTAAGAGCAGAACAAATAGTGCTCATGCACTGATTGGTTGATACAGAATAAGCGCCTTTAACTGCGTTTTCCGTCACTTGCATCCCAAGGTTGGTTTCGGCACCATTATCACACAACACCTACACCTATGACAAAGACCGGGTAGTGCTGACCAATTAAAGACTGGTTTCTGATTCCCATTTTAGAAAATGAGTATTCAATTTGACAGCTTAAATCGACTGGCCAAACAACCAGCTAAATTATACACTGTAAACACTTTTAATTAAGCCTTTTTGAAATGTATTACAACACAGGTGCGGCTTTTCCTCGCGACTCGTAGAGAAGCCTTTTAGCACGCGGTATTCATACACAGACACTCTCTCTTTCACACACAAACACACACACACCGCGCAACACCTGTCCGTCTGTAAGCGATACGGGCACACACCACATGTCACCGCAGCTCACTTCTACACTAAAACTTTGTTTCCATTCACAAGGCTTTGATTGACCAAATAGTCTGATTGAAAAACACGCAAAGTAAACAACACAAAGAAACAACTGAAAATATTAGGAAAAGACAAATTTCCAAGCCTCAAAAGGGCGCCTGAATTTGGGCTGGTCTGAGCAGTCTCGGATTCTGTCTAGTACAAATAATGTCAAAATGAAATGGCCGATTAAGAACTTGTGAATGTGCAGAATTGACCCACATCAACCCGTGTGAAGCCAAATATCACAGACGGCTCTGATGCTGCTTTGCGTCCGCAAATGATGCAAGCATGAGATTTTGTTATTCTTGTGAAAGAACCTATTTGTATTTACATGTTAACATTTCATAATCTATGTAACCTATATTCCTATTGTAAGACAGACTCCTCAATATTACTAATTCATACAATCATAAAGACAATATGATAAGTAGCCTAATAAATGAAAATAAACTTCTCACCAAATTATTTCGTGACAGTAATCCTTTCCAAGATCACAACAAAATACGTTGATTGGCTTTTTGAGAAAGACTGGTCCCTCCAGATGTTTCGTGAATCACATGCAGGGGGCAAATCATCCAAATCCACTGAAGTTTCCAAATTCAGGCGAAAAGGAAATCTGAAAAGACGCGAAGTCAGTGGAGTGTTTGGGACAGAAGTCGTATTCACCACAGCCTCTTGAGCTGTCCGACTCTGTCCAGTCCTTAAACCGCTGAAAAGTGTATCAAAAGAACACCCAACTGTCTCGTGTAAAGGAGCGCACGGGTAGTTTTGAGTGTCCGCTCTACTCCGCTGCGCTGTCCGGGCACAACTGCTCCGCTGCGCCGCTGGGTCGGTTGTGAAGTGCGGGGCGTTTGGTGCTGTGTGAAAGCTTGGCTCACAGACTCCCACTAACAGTTTGAGCACCGGGCTCTGGAGAGAGGGAAAAAAATTAACTAGGATCGGATTTCAAACCGCGTCCCTGCTGCGAGTGCAGTGCTCGCCGCCTGCCGCCCCCCTCGCGAGTTCAGGGCAGAGAGAGAGAGAGGAGAGAGAAAGAGAGAGAGAGAGAGCCGCAGGCGCCTCCCACACCAAACCCGAATATTCAATCAACTTACTCACTGTCAAATTAGCTGCGCTCAGCGAACCCAAACCGCGCTACGGACCGTGGAGAGAGTCAGCAGAAAAACAATTAAAAATAGCAAAGATTTTGCTGTTCGTACTCCTTTTAGGGTGCGAATTATAGTGGGGTTTTGGGGGTATGACAATGTTTCAGTAAGCACAAAAGTACACAAGTCAGTCTGACTCTGAGCTGGCTGTCATTGTTTTAGGAGGCTCCCATGGCAACTGCCGCTTAGTCTCAGACTTTATGGAGAAATACGCATACATAAGACGAGATAAAGTTAGCCTAATGTTTCACAAAATATATTTTTGGGTGACATATTTGTAATGTCTACACTAAATCTATGAAGTGATCAGAACAATTTGCATTAAAGAAACTATAGCTCAGCCAAACTAAAAATTCTCACAATTTACTTACAATTTCTTTTCTCTCAAGTGCATCTAAACCTTTGATTTTTTTAAAATGTCATGTATTTCTATTTGTTCTATTGAACAAGAAGGAAGATATTTTGAAGAATGATGTAGGCATTGACTTTACGAATAGGAAAAAAAAACACTGAAAGCGACTTATATCAGTTCTGTTGCAGGACAGCAGATCGGATTTTGTGGGACATTGCAGGATATGTGAAGGAGAAAATATGTGTAAGGAAAATACCAATCGGATCGGATTTTGTGGGACATTGCAGGATATGTGAAGGAGAAAATATGTGTAAGGAAAATACCAATTGTGTTTTGTGCACAATTCTGTCAGAATTATAAATAGAATTCATTCATTCATTCATTTTCTTGTCGGCTTTGTCCCTTGCGGGGTCGCCACAGCGGAATGAACCGCCAACTTATCCAGCACGATTTTACGCAGCGGATGCCCTTCCAGCCGCAACCCATCTCTGGGAACTTCCACACACACATTCACACTCATACACTATGGACAATTTAGCTTACCCAATTCACCTGTACTGCATGTCTTTGGACTGTGGGGGAAACCGGAGCACCCGGAGGAAACCCACGCGAACCCAGGGAGAACATGCAAACTCCACACAGAAACGCCAACTGACCCAGCCCAGCCGAGGTTCGAACCTGCGACCCAGCGACGTTCTTGCTGTGAGGCAACAGCACTACCTACTGTGCCACTGGGTTGCCCTAAATAGAATTCGATGTTATTTATTTATTTATTGTGGTGATGGTGTGTATTTGTATGCGGTGATGCATTGTGAAGTAAATTTATTCATTTATTCATTTTCTTTTTGCTTAGCCTTTTTATTAATCAGGGGTCGCCACAGCGGAATGAACCACCAACTTATCCAGCATATGTTTTATGCAGCGGATGCCCTTCCAGCTGCAACTCATCACTGGGAAACACCCATACACTCTCATTCACACACATACACTACGGACAATTTTAGCTTATTTATGGGGGAAACCTGAGCACCTATAGGAAACGCATGCCAACACGGGGAGAACATTCAAACTCCACACAGAAATGCCAACTGACCCAGCCGAGCCTCGAACCAACAACCTCTTGCTGTGAGTCGACAGCGCTACCCCGTGCCGCCAAGTAAAGTAAAAGTAAATTTCAGAGAAAACGAAAATAATAAGAAACAAATGAAACTCAAATGGGGCATCATGGTAGTGCAGTGGGTAGCACCATCACCTCACAGCAAGAAGGTCGCTGGTTCGAGCCTCAAAGACATGTGGTATAGGTGAATTGGGAAGGCTAAATTTTCCGTAGTTTATGTGTGTGAATGAGTGTGTATGGATGTTTCCCAGTGATTGGTTGCAGCTGGAAGGGCATCCGCTGCATAACACATATGCTGGATAAGTTGGCGGTTCATTCCGCTGTGGCAACCCCTTATGAATAAAGGGACTAAGCCGAAATGAAAATAAATGAATGAATGAAACTCAATTGCCGGCTACTGCTTATGTCTTGTAAGACATGGAACAGAGTTAACTATTCCAGGAATGTTCCGCAAAATGCAAGATGGGTGGTCACCCTGCATGGAAGTCAGTACCAACATTCTTCAAAATACCTTCTTTTGTGTTCGACAAGAAAAAATATGAAAACAAATATTGCAAGCTTGGATAAAGTGAGCAAGTTATGACAGAATATTACATTTTTGCATAAACAGGACTATCCCTTTAAACATTTTCCAAAAGTTTATAGCGGAAGCTTTATAGCATCAGCCAATTGCACCTTGAAATTTACCTTTCCATGACAGTGATACTATAATTTGTGCCACAATTATATTTATAAATATAAAGTATCCTGTCACTAAAAAGAGAGTTTCTATATGTCAACACATGACCATTACTGTAATACCTCTCAGCTCATACTGCACAGTTAAGAAAGCACTTCAGCATTTAAGCTACTCGAATAAAATAAACCTAAAATACCTTATCAGCAAAAATGACAGTCATTTCATGTCTCAGACATTGACTAATTCACTGACAAATCACTTGCTGACGGGAATCAAACCACAATGCTGAACATTTGGAGGCATTTGATATCTATTTTGCAATGGTGCACTTTAAAATGAAATTCTATATCCTCAAACTGAAGTCTTTCCTTGTATGTTTTGATTCTTTTACCTGTAGACATCCCAGGCTGCTGTCATTTCTTCAAGAGAAACCAGAAAAGCAAGTGTGTGTGTAATTACAGGCTGCGTAATCAGGTATTTCTACTTATGTATCTCTACAGGTGTGTGTATGTGTATGTGGTTAGTGTGTTTCTGTCCTTGTGTGTTGATTCCTCATCTCGTAAAGCTGTCATGTGTCTCCTGAAGGCTGATTAGCCGAGCAAGTGTCGACGAAAGCCGTAATTCTGTAGAATAAGCACCAAAAACAAAGACTCAATTACTTTTAAAGCTACAAACATGTTTGCAGAGGGAACTTTATGAGACCATAAAGAGAAGAAACCTCTTCTTAATTACCAGAGGAGTGTGTGTACGTGTTAGAGAAGCAGACAAGAGAGTTCTTAGTTGCTGTCCATCTGTATTTGCTTTAAAAGGAGGGCTGTTAGGCTGCGAGTGGTAAAATCAGCATGCAAACATGAAGATCTTCAGTCACATCAACATCCCGTTCTCTGACACCAGGGTTAAAGACATTCAGTAAAAAGACACATAAACATCACCCATTCAATAATAACCCCTGTTAGCCTATTTTGAAACATATCCACTGTGAATACTAATGTGCTGCCACTATCATTATATCTATTAGAGCCTTGAGAAAGAAGATTGATGTATTGATTGACAAGTTGGACGCAGTGCAGTAAGTGATGACTTCTGACCCCAGCGAGGGTGTTTATGGGAATTTTAGTGGCTTGTTGGCAGCGTGTGGTAAAAACGACTGCTAAAAAACATGAAGGCTGAAAGAGGGAGAAAAAAAATGTGCTCAAAAATTAAAATGTATTTGCAGTCAATGTGGTTTCAGTGATTTAAAGTGTCCAAATACCAAATGATTGTTCCTATTTAAATAATTTAAAGCCAGATTTATGTTAAAATAATCTACATACCCAGCAGGCACATAACTTCATAAGATGTTAATATTAGGTTAGATTTAGGATGTGAAGTCAGTTGACCAAAATTCGATGTCTAACCAGCGTCTAAGGACAACATTATTTTGACGTCCAATAACGACATCAAATGACGTTGATATTTGGATGATTTTAGGTTGTGTTGGTAAGTGACAAAAATCCAACTCAAGCCAACATTTTAAACCAACTTCTAGAGTTCACACTTAGCTGATGATTGATAATAAAAAAAGCGTATTTGGCATGCTGTCCCAGGAGAGAGCCCTGAGCTCAAAATATCCTCGAGCTTGGGGTTCCCTCCCGTTCGAAGGGCGAAAGGGGAGTTTGAGCTCAGGTAGGTCTCCAGAACTCCCCTGCTTGTGAACATGCTGAGATATATCTGGCTAAGAGTTGTCTTAAGATGCTATTTTGGAGTAGTCAATTTACTTATGATGTATGTCTTTGGACGGTGGGAGGAAACCGGGAAACCTGGGGGAAACCCATGCGAACACGGGGAGAACATGCAAACTCCGCACAAAAACACCGACCGGCTCGGCAAGGGCCCGACCCAGCGGCGTTCTTTCTGTGAGGCAACAGTGCTAACCACTGGGCCACCGTGCTGCCCTATCAGAGAAGGGGAGTAGGGGTGGAAGGGGGGATTCTTCAAGACGAAGATGACTGGAGTGGAAAACTCTGGTTATTTATAGTGTGTCGGTATTCATCCGATTGGTGCAATATACGGAGCTGATGCGGTACCAGCCGTGTTCAATCATAAGCATGTGATCCTCTCGAAATTAGTTTATAAATAAACCACATATCATATTTCCGTAAAATACTGACATTTGTTCTTCACGTTTGGCAGCCAAAATATAGCATCTGATAGATGTCCTAGTGGTAACATCCACACAACGTCAAGCTGTAACATCTTTAGACACTGATATTTGGTTGATTTTAAGGTTGGACGTTAAACATTGACGTCGGCCTGATGTTGGGTTGTGACATCAACCCGATTTTCCAAACCAGGCTCATTCTAATTACGTAGCCCTATATACATTTCTGGAGAACGCCAAATACGTCCTAGGAGCTAAGTTTTTTAGCAGTTTTTGGTTTCGTGAATCCACCAGAGGCAGCTGTGTACGCTGTTTCAGATTCAAATTTCTCTCGCGAGTGCCATTCACGCCTGCTGTTCTCACGTAAATCACCCAGAGGCCGCTGTCAACTAACTCACTGACTGACTGACTGGCTGACTGACTGACCAACTGACCGGTCCCCCACCCTCTTCCTTCCCTAAACCCAACTAATAGTTTTTTGAAAAACACCTATTGACCCACCCACAACCGCAGTGTTTTGAAAAGCAATCCAGAAAAAGGAAAGTCCACTGTTTTCTTTTTCACGTTTTTATATTTTACCACATTTTCACCCGGTTATTTACTTATTTATTTTATTTTTTGGCTTCTGTTTTTGTCTTACCTGTTTTCTGGAACCGTTCTTCACTGGACTCGATCTGACGTACGTGTTGAGCTACCGGACAAACTGATAACAACGGAAAAGCCGTCCACATGCCGTTAAGCGGTCAGCTGGTTAGCGAGAAAAGGAATGGCGTCAGATCGCCTCGTACATTCGTTTTAAAGACGAAACGCAGCCATACGTAGCTCTGGCTACATAACTTGCGATCTCCAGAAACGTATATAGGGCTACGTTTTCAGAATGAGCCTATGTTGCGATTTTCATTTCCAAACAAAATACAATGTCTCATGATGTTGGGGTACAATGTCAATCTGGCATCATGTTGACGTCCTGTGCCTGCTGGGTATACTCTAATATAAAAAACTGACTAAATTTGTCAAATAACATAAAATGTACTATCAGCTTATTTTTGCATTACACTGTAATTTACAGAATCAACACATTTATCATATCAAACAACTAAAAGATTCAATAAAATCTACTTTGTCAAATCAGTTTTACTGCAGGAGAAACTCTGCTTGATTCATGAGTGCTTTTCTATTTATTTTTTGCTGAATTCTTTAGTTGTTCAAAATTAAATATTATCTGGTAGACCTGCACAATTAATAGATTTTAAACCGAAATTGCGATTTTATACCTGAAATCTGTTTGCTCATTTAAGATTTAGATTTTTCTAGGAACTGCGTCACAATACAAACAAAATAACGATCGCAGCTTCCTGTTCATTGTGATTTTTAAGAACTCGCTCAACAGTGCTCAAAAAGAAAGCAGGATAATACAGTATATACATTTATTTATTTGCTATAAATGCTCATATTGTTCTGTGCCTGTCTCTGAGTTTTATTTGAACTTATTTAACTTATTCAAAGTTAGTGTTTTCTTTGAGCTAGCAGGTAAAATTAAGGTACAATTCATTTATCTGATTGCTTGTATTAAAGGACAAGATTGTGTTACAAATAATATATATATATATATATATATATATATATATATATATATATATATATATATATATATATATATATATATATATATATAAATATATTTATAAATAATACATTTTAATACAAGAATTCTTGTGCTGTGAAGTAAAATCTAAAATTGTGTATGGAAAGCATTGTCAATGCATTGTGAATGTCATGAAATCAATATGAAAAATGTAACACAATCTAAATGTAAAGGTTTTAAAGGTTTTATATATCTTTCTATATAATTTTGAATATAATTTATAACATTTTATTTAAAATACTGTAGTTATTTTCTTAATTTGTCATGACAACTGACAATTTTATTGGAAAGAAATGGTTTTAAATAAACAGTAGCATAGTGTAGCGTACTTTGTGATTATGCTTTGTCTTTTTTTTGGTGCAGTTAAAACCACCAAATCAAACCTGAAGTTATTTTATAAAATTATGGTAGTAAATTGCATTTCAAATTGCAATTTTGTTCAGACAAATCGCAATTAGATTTTTTCTCTAAATCGTGCAGCCCTATTATCTGGGTTGGTCACACAAATTATAATGCAAACACTGGGTAATGAGTTGGAAGATAATTTTTTCTCTGTTATATTACCTTTTTTGTATGCTAATTATTTTTTTTGCTCTCTATGTCCACTAGCCTCCGTACTGTGGAGTGCAGCTCGATCAGAATCATCCGAGAATTTCAACACATACACTTGATACTCAATTGAACATGTATTTTACACATACTGTAGACACTTTTTTGAAAGGACACTAAATATACTGTATAACTGCAGGTTAACCCTGTTTATATACTGTCCACCCTACACACAACTCCTTAACGTTTCTGATTTTGACTATAATATTTTAATATTGTGCTTTTGTAAAGCTTTTATTACTTTGATATGATAATTATTATGAAAAGCACTATGCATTATCTAATATAAACGATCAATCCAAAAATGATTTAAATAGAGCTCATCATTTGGCTTCTCCCTAAAACCACTTTATTATCTAAAAAAGAAACTGATGCTTATGTAAAATCAGCATGTGTGGGTAAATAATGATCCCAAAGCCACACAGAATGCAGCATCAGCTTTTCTGAGACCCGAAGAACAGAATGGATGGGTGACCTCTTACCCCAAGAGCCACATGAACCCTCGAACTCTCCCCAGCTTCAGCCTTTAGCATAACCCCAGCCTCTGGCTACAACACACAATGAGGCGGAGGTGAAGACCAGGGCTTCCCTTCACAAGATGTTGAATATTAAACCGTCCCGCAATTATCCCCTGAAAAACACTTCTCATTGATCCCTGTAATCCATAAGGTCTTTTGTGAGCATCTACTGGCCATGTTTCACAACATCAGAGAGTTGTGATTTTGTGAGCGGTAGGAGATAATCACAAATCAATACCTCCTTCATTGATTACAGATGGGGCTAAATCCCTGAAAACAACCCAGGATGAGCACGAGATTTAAAGTATCGGTACACCACATGGGCTCTTAAAGAGTGTAAACGCGAGGAGAGGAGAGATGAGAATGTCTGTAGAGTGTAAATGTGTGAGAGAAAGCACTTGAAAGATCTTTTAGCTAGTCCAGCTCTTATCAGTGTGCATACTTTTACTGATAGCCTAAAGGGCTGATAAAATTGTGTTTGTTTTCTTTTGTCTCTTTGCATATTGACTGCAAGTATCTGATTGTGTGTGAGTGTGCGTGCTGGTTGTAAGGTAAGTTCATTGAAAAACCTTTTACTTTCTATTTCCTATTTCATTTCTAATTAGGGCTGTTTACACTGCGCTTAGCCACTGATGGGAATTGCTTTATTTAGTTAAAACTCAGGCTGTTTTCATACTTGGCAGGTTTGGATAACAAAAACAAAACTGTGATTGTTTTGTCAGTGCAGTTTGAATTTAATTTGAATTAATCTTGAAGCCCAATGTGCACCAAACAAACAGACAGAGGCTCCTGCAGAGATTCAGTTCACTTCGAAATATAGCTTGGTATGGTAATCTGAGTCTGTCAAATAAGAACAGGTTGAGTAGCCTTGTGAAGGTGGCACGCAAGATCATCGGTTTTAACCAAACTGGTCCAATGGTAATTTACTATAGTTGTGTTTTAAAGAGAGCTCAGGGTATCTTATGCACCCCGGATCATTCGTTGTATTTTGTGTTTCAGCTGCTGCCATTAGGACGTCGTTTTAGAGTACCTATATGTAAAACAAATAGAATTAGAAATTCTTTTATAATGATTTCCATTAGGTCATTAAATGAGTCCAGCGGTGAGGGAGATGCATCTTAAAATGATGTATTGTATGTTTGGTGGTAATAATTTGATAATGTGTACATGGAACTTCGCCTGTCTTATGGCACCTTCCTGCAATTTTAGTTTCCCTAAAAAGGATAATAAAGTTGAGTCTGAGTCTGAAAGGAATATCTGGTCATGTATTATGAACATAAAGTGGACCAAAGACATCTAAATGAACTAAAAACAGAGCATGATGCCACGATATGTGACCATTGTCACACCCTCGGCTCGTTTCTGCTCTCCCAATCAGCATTCTCCCTCGCCAGTCACCCGTCACCACACCCGTGAACAATCACCAGCATACTAATTACCTGCACCTGCACCCACAATAACCAGACACCTTAAAGGGTCACGAAACCCCCTGTCTCAGCAGGGTGTTTTCACACCTCTAGTTTGGAAAAAGTCAGGAAAGTGGGTGTGTCCAGCTCTGTTTAGGTGGGACTGTCATGGGAGGGAAAGAGGGAAGGATTTGCAAATATGGGAGTTTCCATTCGGGCACACGCTGAGTTTCACAGGGAAAACAAACACACAGACGCAGGGGAGAAAGACAGTGACTGTGTTAACTGCAGTTTGGCACTTTCACTTTTTATTAAGGAATGTTTCCTGCATGTCCCCTGTGACAATCAAGATATTGAAAGCGAGGAACTGCTGGAGAGTGACGTTTTAATGGAATGTTTAATACCGCACGGCGAATGGGAGAAAAGAATCCTCTGCATTTCTTGGTAACTTAGATGCACTCGGTAGGTAGCATCAGAAAGCGGTCTGTGTATAGACTATCCTGTCACAAAATTGTGTTTACATGTTTACACTCGGAGAGCAGCATTTACAGCAGATCTTTCAGTCTATAATATTGTACTATAATATTACAGTCATATTAACATACTGTAAACTTAGTAACTAAATCATTTTGACTGAGGTATGTCTTTAAAAACTGAAAGAGCACTGCTGACGATACGAACTAACTTTGCCTGTCACGGTTCAGGAAGGATGAGGGAGCGAGGACTCAATTGCAACATAAGATGAATCTTTATTTTAATAAAAACAAAACAAAAAGACAACAAAAACCACCCCGAGGGGGAAAAACATAACTATAACACAAAATGATAGACAAACTTGGCTGGGCTTGACGAGACAGGACTGGAGCAGGAACATGAGGGAGAATAGACGACGAACTGGCACAGGACAGCAGACATGAGGAGATTAAATAGAAGCATAAATTAACACACAAACAGGTGAACATGATAAACTAATAATTGGTTAACAAGGAGGGTAGGGCTAGACAATAGACGTGAGAGCACATGACACAAAAAGACGACAAGCCATGCACTCACATAACATGAGACTAGAACACGCAGCCAATAAGAGAACTCATTAACTGCGTGTTCATGACAACACAAGCACACCACAAAAAGCACGCGGTCACAATGTAAACATCCAACCACGTGCTTAGACAACACTAACAGACGCAAGACACGAGCACACGATAGATGAACACCTTACCGTGCGCTCACACATAAGCAATGCGCATGTTTCATCTCAGCGCCAACAGAAACCAAAACCAACCAGACTGAGACGCTGAGAATGAAACAGCGCGATGCCGACAGAACAAAACAAACACGAGTACGAGCGCGCGCACGCGTCACAAGCACGCGCAGGCCGCTCACATCCGCATCAAGCGGGAGCGCGCACGGTCCGCACGCACTCACGACAGCACGCGCGCACACAGAGACACACACAATGACAGAACACAAGCGCTCGACCCGAGAAAACTCGAGCCGAGCGCAACAGGGCATGACAAGACAGAGCTAGTGTCTGGACTCTGCCACCAAAACAAGAGTTAACAAGACCAGAGTGGCAGAACCCTGACATTGCCATCTGAATGAACAAACAAAGGGCTACTGCTCTCACACACACTTACCAAATCTGTAGACACAGGACAATCAATACAAACTGGAGCCGTTTCTTTTTAAAAGGAGACTATTGGCAAATCCAGATTTCACCATTTCCAGTTGCAAAAAGCTCTCGGGTAAAAATGCTTCTTACAAACGCATTCTGCCGCGTGCCCTGTATTCCACACATGAGTCCAGCTGCGCTCTCATATCGGGGAAATGAAAATAAAACCTTCGTTGCAGCACATTAATAAACGCAGCACAATAATAAACGCAACACTGATGACCCATGTCTCCAAATTCTCGTTCTTTGACTTGTTTTAGCAACACAGTGTGGCGTCTCTCTGTCATCTGAACACTGTAACAGGTAAAACAGTCTTCGTGGCTATCATGCATATTAATGAAGTTGCACTGCATACACAAAATGGATTAGACGCAAGTATCTAATCGGCATGACGCCGCTTCAGATATTCGTTTTAATCCGGAAGAACAAATTTGCTCAAAATAACGCAAAAACAAATGTTCACTTTTTAGTCCAATATATGTGTCCTAATAGTGTTTATAGCAGTGTGGGACACATATATATGACTGTCAACAGCTCAAAAAATGTGTTTTGGCGTTTCGTGACCCTTTAAATACCCACCTCATTCACTCACTCATCAGTTGGTATCGAAGTTGGATGGTTCACCTCATTTTCTCTCCTTCCACTCATCTTCTCCCATGGACGTCCCCATTTCGCCTGTGGACGCATAACTACTGAATAAGGGAAGTGACTTAAGCTATTCTGGTGTTTACCTGAAGATCTGATGTTTACCTGATGAACTGTGTGTGAGATTGCTCACCCTCTGATGTTTCCCAGAGCGAACAGTGTGTGAGATCGCTCACCTTCAGATGTTTACCTTGTGAACTGTTGATGAGATTGCTACTAACTACAACACCACTCTCCTGCTTCATCACTCTGATTCAGTTACGTTATTTTGAATAAAACCCTTAAAAGATAACCATCCTTGTCTTCTGTGTCTGTATGACCATGACAACCATAAAAAGGACAGAATGCTCAAGCACACATTGTATACTCAGAGTTGCTCATTAGAGTTCAATACAGGCATCAGAAGCCACTTTAATATCGGTCCAAACTGTTCTCTTTGCTGAACCATTTCTTTTCACGCAAATCCGGGCCAGTCAGCACAGATATGGTTTTTATTTTCCACAGTGGTGCTGATAATGAAGCTTTTTGGAATGTAAAACAAATGCGTCAATCATTGCCTTGGTAATGCAGGTTCAATTCATGTTTATTTCTTTAGTGCTTTTACAATGTAGATTGTGTCAAAGCAGCTTAACATAGAAGTTCTAGTAAATTGAAACTGTGTCAGTCCTGATTTTAGAGTTGAAGTTTAGTTCAGTTCAGTGTGGTTTAAATTTCACTGCTGAAAGTCCAAACACTAAAGAGCAAATCCATTGATGTGCCACTCCACAAGTTCCAAGCAAGCCAGTGGCGACAGTGGTGAGGAATAAACTTCACCAATTGGCGAAAGTGAAGGAAAAAAACCCTGAGAGAAACCACGCTCAGTTGGGCACGACCATTTCTCTTCTGGCCAAAGTTCTTGCGCAGAGCTGCAATCTAGGCGCCGGAGGCTGGAGGACACTGGACGTCCATCATGGAGAACTGCAGGTGTGAGTAGGTCACTTGAAGATTTGTTATTTCTGTTTTTGGCCCTCCATTTGATAAGATATTTACCTCTTTAAATAACAAAAAAAAAAAAGAAACAGCGTGCTTCTACAATAGGGAAATTGGCATCCAGTAGAGTAGAGTAGCAATGCCACAGCCATATCCCCCTGCAGCCCAACACCGGTTACTCACTGAAGCTAAGCAGGGCTGAGCCTGGTCAGTACCTGGATGGGAGACCACATGGGAAAACTAGGTTGCTGTTAGAAGTGGTGTTAGAGGGGCGCTCAACCTGTGGTCTGTGTGAGTCCTAATGTCCCAGTAAAAAGTAAATGGGACACTACACTGTCAGTGGGAGCCGTCTTTCGGATGAGACGTTAAACCGAGGTCCTGACTCTCTGTGGTCATTAAAAATCCCATGGCACTTCTCGTAAGAGTAGGGGTGTAACCCCGGTGTCCTGGCCAAAATCCCTCAATCGTCCCTTACCCATCATGGCCTCCTAATCATCCCCATCCACTGAATTGGCTCTATCACTGTCTCTTCACTCCACCAATAGCTGGTGTGTGGTGAGCGCACTGGCGCCGTTGTCCTTTGGCTGCCATTGCATCAACCAAGTGGATGCTGCACACTGGTGGTGGTTGGAGAGACCCCTCCACTCATGATTGTGAAGCGCTTTGGGTGTATGGCCATACACAATAAATGCGCTATATAAATACACATTACATTACATGTGCATACACTCTATCAGCACGGCTTCGCATGCTTGTCTAACCATATATTCCAGGTTGAGAATGGTTTGTAGTCATCATGCGCTCATATCAGGCTCACAAGAAAATACAAATGGAACCGTACCTGAATGTTCTTAGGGTGCACTCACACTATGCTATGCGAACCATGCCCAGGAGCGTTTTCTGGTTCGTTTGACAAGTGTGGGTGCTTTGAATCGGGCTCAGGCACGGTTCAGTTGGCAGGCCCTTGCCTGGTTGGAAGAGGTGTGCCAGGGCACAGTGCGGTACACTTGTAGTGTGAGTGTAAAGCGCGCCTGAGCCTGAAACTAAAGACACAATGACACCTTTAAGGGACTGTTTCATATGAATTTATTAATCGTTCTTACTTTTCAATGTCATAGTCGTATTGAAAACGCAAACCCCTCACTGCACGTCAGCTAGATCTTTAGAAAACCTCCTAATACGTGCAGCACGATGACTTTTATGCTAATTTCTGAATGTCAAAAGCTGTGAATTTGTTGGCAAAATATTTGACTGTGTGTCACTGTATCCCAAACGACTAAAGTGATATAACTAAAGCAATCTCCTTTGTACAGAGAAGGAGCACTTCTTTTCCTGTTAAATTGAACAGTCGCATCAGAGATTGTATGTAAGCATGCTCAGGTTCGGAATGTAAAAATGCAGTGTGAGTGCAGGCCGTCAGGGGATAGGGGAGAGGGACAATCACACTTCGGCACGGTTTAACCTCCTAGGGCTTTAGTGTCCACATACGTAGACAGCACATTTTAGCTCTGAAGTGGCTATTTAAAATACTTTGAATGTTTTATATTTTGTTACAGACATACAGTGTCATCCTGCAACTGTTTTGCAGCATAAGAAATGTCCCAAACCCTATTTTTAACTGTCCAAAATGGGGAAAAAAATTTGTTTTTACTCTCTGACAGTCAAAGCAATTAAAAAAAAATTCTATTTTATATATGTATTAAAAACATTCAGGAAAAGTGTTTTATGTAAATTGGGACCACGAATCCACATATATGGACATAACTTTTCTCTGAAAGTACATCATATCAAAAAGCAAAGAGAAATAAATGCATGTAAAAAAACACCTTGGGCCTTAAGAGGGCAACTGTACCTAGTGTGAGTACACCTCTAGAACTGTTCGACAAAAACGCAAGCAGCTAGAAATGAGTCTCCTTCCAGGAGATCTTTGGAATTTTTTCCACTGTTTTGACTGCTTTACATGTTGTAAACACACCCTTAGAAGCAGGGTTAGCACCACTGTTTAACCAGAGTTGTGAAGAAATAGCTTTCAAGTTGTGAATCCCCTAACACAGTGCCTAACAATGCAGTGTTAAAGGTTTTTTCACCAGGTAGTTAAGGAAATTATTCAAAGGAACTAGCAACTAAGCCTGGTTCCTCAAACTAATGCACCATCAAGGAACTTTCTAGAGGACGTCATTGGAGCTGTGTTTTCATTGTGTCATGTGTTTTGTGATAAATAAGATGGAATGTAGACTATATGTATGTATAAGATATGTGATTAAAACAGCAAAAAGGAGACCTAAATCACCTATGATATCTTGTAATACTTTAAAATACTGTGCCCATGTTTCACATAGCAAACATTTACCCTATTAGCATACTTACATCACTGCAGCTCCTGTTGTGCTGGGAACCTGCTCTGAAGTAGGAGTTCGCTCAAGGACTGCAGAGTTTGAAATGTATGAATACCCAGGATTCTTTTTTAACCCCAGGTAAAATATGAGCAGTGTGAAATACGAGGCAACTCAACCCAGAATTCTATTTATAAAGGGTAAACTATTTGACGTAAGATAAAACCTACGCTGTTTAATAAGAATAAAGGAGCTTTATTGGCATTGATGGTTCCATGTAAAACCTTTAATATCACAGAATCTTTAAGGTTGTACAAATGGGTTCTATCAAAAAAAAAACTCAATTTTCAAAATATATTTATACTAAGAAAAAAGTGGTTATTTTAAGAGCTAATTTCTGAATAGTTCTTGGCATCGAGAGTTCCAAGAAAAATCTTTACATCATAGAACCTTTAAGCAGGAAACGGTTCTTTAGATTATCAAAACATTCTTGACACAAAAAACTGGTTATTTCAAGAACTATTCTCTGAATGGCTCTCTAAGGAACCAGAACAGTTCTTCTAAATGTGATTGTTAGCAAACCCGCTTTGTGGAATCCTTAGTTTGAATAATGTTTGTTTAATTCCTCACAAGTTCTGTTAAATATACCAAGAAACAATATACATTCAGCTACCGATCACGAGGTGTGTCTCTCAGCAATATATACAGAGTCTGTTCTCCCTCTCTAAACCATGACCTACACACACACACACACGTGCACACACAGAATAAAGGCACAAAATCAAACACACATAAACACACACCCGGATCCATGTGCAAAGCCAACACGGAAAATGTGCTTGTGTAAAGGTATTGTCTTTGGACTTTGTGCAATTATGTCCAATACAGAGAGGAAACTGGCATATCTGTGTCACTAGTTCTATTTCTGTATACAGTATCTGTATGCAGTCACCTGCCGGTACTGTAATGAATAATCAATTAGATGCTACATCACTGAGATGTGAAAGCGAGTTTGAGCAACAAGGACACGAGAGCAGAAATGAGATTCTGGCAGGGACGTTTTCTCTGAGGATACAAGAAAGAAGATGTGGAAACATTTAATACAAAATGCTATTAATAACAGCAGCAAACAGCAACAAGAATGTTACAGAATACACTACTTTTCAATGCTTTAAAAATATCTCCCTTACCAAAGTTGCTTTAATTTGATGAAAAATACAATTAAAAAAATAATATTTGGAAATAATGTTATATAATTTATAGTTATTTAGTTTTAAATGTAATTGATTCAACAGCCATTACTTTAGTTAGTATCACATGATCCTTCAGAAACTGTTAAAATATGGACAAACTATTGGGTTAAACATTATTTTAAATACACTTACTGGTCACTTTATTAGGTACACCTGTCCAACTGCTCATTAACGCAAATTTCTAATCAGCCAATCACATGGCAGCAACCCAATACATTTAGGCATGTAGACATGGTCAAGACGATCTGCTGCAGTTCAAACTGAGCATCAGAATGGGAAAGAAAGGTGATTTAAGTGACTCTGAACGTGGCATGGTTGTTGGTGCCAGACAGGCTGGTCTGAGTATTTCAGAAATTGCTGATCTACTGGGATTTTCACACACAACCATCTCTAGGGTTTACAGAGAATGGTCAGAAAAAGAAAAAATATCCAGTGAGCGGCAGTTCTGCGGGCGCAAATGCCTAGTTGATGCCATTTTCAGAGGAGAATGGCCAGACTGGTTTGAGCTGATAGAAAGGCAACAGTAACTCAAATAACCACTCCTTACAACCAAGGTATGCAGAAGAGCATCTCTGAATGCACAACACATCCAACCTTGAGGCGGATGGGCTACAGCAGCAGAAGACCACACCAGGTGCCACTCCTGTCAGCTATGAACAGGAAACTGAGGCTACAACTCACACAGGCTCACCAAAAATGGACAATAGAAAATTGGAAAAACGTTGCCTGGTCTGATGAGCATCGTGTCAACGCCACAGCCTACCTGAGTATTGTTGCTGACCATGTCCATCCCTTCATGACCACAGTGTACCCATCTTCTGATGGCTACTTCCAGCTGGATAATGCACCTTGTCATAAAGCGTGAATCATCTCAGACTGGTTACTCATAGTAACAATGAGTTCACTGTACTCAAATGGCCTCCACAGTCACCAGAACTCAATCCAATAGAACACCTTTGGGATGTGGTTGAATAGGAGATTTGCATCATGGATGTGCAGGCGACAAATCTGCAGCAATTGTGTGATGCCATCATGTCAATATGGACCAAATTATTTGAGGAATATTTCCAGTACCTTGTTGAATCTATGCCACGAAGGATTAAGGCAGTTCTGAAGGCAAAAGGGGGTCCAACCTGGTACTAGTAAAGTGTACCTAATGAAGTGGCCAGTGAATGTATATAGGATTTATTTGGTTTGGATTTGGAATCCTGTGATAAATAAAAAAAAATATTTGAAAAATTATTTGAAACAGAAATCTTTTGTATTGTATTTTCTACATATATCTTACTTTCAATAAATTATTTCTTGCTGAATAAAATTAAATGTTCTTACCGTTTCTCTCTGCCACTCGTTCTCTGTCTCTGTCAAAATAAATAAATAGATAAATAAAAATCTTTATTAAGTGTAATCTTTAAAGAAGTATAAACTTTAGTTAGATGTGAACTAGTAGCAAATAAATATTTAGCTAAAATAAACATGCACAAATATTATAGCATTTTTTGTTTACAGTGCAAGGCAAATGTTATTCTATAAACCCCTTCAACCTCCAAACATCAAAGAGAATGTGAATTTACATTAGACCAAAGAAAACCAAAGGCAAACAGAGGACTCTATCATTTTAGAAGTCCAGAAGTGTGCAGTAGAGCCTGGCGTATATACCTGAGAGCCCGTGTTTATATCCATCACATATCATTCTCTCCCATCAGCATCTTTTCTTCCCATCTCCCTCTGTGTTTCCCATTATCCATCTGAAAGCCGCTGACCACTCTCATCTCACCCTTCAATTTGTATGTATGTATTCAAGAGTCTTTCTGAGGATGCATATTTGTGCGAGGATGTCCTATAAATCTGGGAGGAGATCACAATGATGTCACCTTCATTTGCACTGAAACCCAGCCCGTCAACATGAGTCAAATGATATTAGTTTTCCAGTGGATTCATAAGGCATGTGTTATCATGCCCGATGATGCAACGTTATTAAAGGCTGTAGGTGGATTTGTTCATCTGAAGTGGAGCAGATGGACACTGGTCCCAGGCCTGTGCAACTGCTGCTGATCCATATCCAAACACAGCAGCCCTCGTCCCTGATCCAGTAGGCATCCCTGGAATTTGGGCCCGCTGCACCCCTCCTGTCCTCCTGCTCACCCTAAAGCCCCGCTCCATCTCCTCCTAATCTCCCGCTCAGACACCCTGAATTAACGCCACATTCTCCGCTGATAAGAGTTTAATGCATTTCTCTGAAGCATCGGACGTCCACTGTGCTGATGGGGAACAGACATGTTAAACATCACATCTGTGCTGGTTATTAAAGATCAACATTTGAGATGCTGTTAAAAGTGGACATTTTTTATTATACTATGTCAGTGGTTTCCAAACTTTTTTTTTCTTTTTTTAATATTCAAAAATGACCCCTCACTCCTAAAAACCCATACCAGAAATTATTAATCACTTGTTAAGTTTTTAATAATCGCAATAACTGCATAAAGTTAAATAATAACACTGACAATGATGGCCAAATTTCAAATGAACAATATATATATATATATTGTATTTCCTTTTGTTGAAGTACATTTTAATTATGTAAAATTCAAATATGAAATGGATTGTCATGTATGTAATTTTGTCATATATCAGATTTCAGACTCGGATGCAGACGTGGGCAATATGGTTATTCTTCTTTAAAATGCAACAGTGCAAAAGCTAATTTTTGCTTTTGTGTGATCCAGTCGATGATCTGAACCAAAAAAGGCAGACAGTCTAGGAAAAAAAGTAAATCCACTTACTGACAGCAGGTGGTGTTTAAAGAAATGGTGTAAGAAATTTGCTTTATGCAAGAAAATAATTACTTTTTAAATAGCTGTAATCAAATTCATCATACTGTACTGTACATGAAATATATAAAAACATATTTACAATACTATCATAGATGTAACTACAATGTTATAACAACGTAATTGCAGTGTAACGACATAGTAATTACATCCAAGATAAAAGATTGCAATTACATATTTTAATGTTATAACAATGTAATTTTAATGTTATAATAATGTAATTACATTGTTATAACAATGTAGTAACAATGTATACATAGTAATTACATCCAAAATAAAAGTTTGTAATTACATATGTACTGCGTATATTTATGAATAAATACACAAATACAGTACTTGAAATATACAAAGAAACATTTAGGTTTATAAATAGTATCTTGGATGTAACTACAATGCAACAGCAATGCAATTACAATGTAATGACATAGTAAATAAGTTTGAAATTACATGTGTACTGTGTATATTTACAAATACAACTATAGATAACCACATATCTTACATGCAATATACACAGATATTTACATTTATAAATAATTGTTTTGGGCTGTAACTACAATGTAACTACAAAGCAATGACATAGTAAATACCTCAAATATAAAAGTTTATAATTACATATTTCCATGTTATATCGATGCAATTACAATGTTATAACAGTGTAGTAATTACAATGCTATTACATAGTAATTAGATCCAAAATAAAAGTTTGTAGTTACATATGTACTGCGTATATTTACATATAAATACACAAATACTGCACATGAAATATACAAAGAAATATTTAAGTTTATAAATATTATTTTGGATATAATTACAATGCAATAGCAATGTATTTAAAATGTAATGACATAGTAAATAAGTTTGTAACTACACATATACTGTGTATATTTATGAATACAACTATAGATAACCAAATATCATACGTGCTATATACAAAGAAACATTTAAATTTGTAAATATTATCTTGGATGTAACTACAATGTAATTACAATGTAACGACATAGTAATTATATTGTTAAAACATTGTTATTACATTAATATAACAATGTAATTATAATGTTATAACAATGTTATTACACAGTAATTACATTCAAAATACAAAAATGTAATTACATATGTACTGCATATATTTATGTATAAATACACAAATACTGTATATTAAATATACAAAGAAACATTTGTTCATAAATAACATATTGGATGTAATTGCAATGCAATAACAAAGTAATTACAATTTAATGACATAGTAATTTAGTTTGTTTTTACATGTGTACTGTGTATATTTATGTATACAACTATAAATAAACAAATATCGTACATGCTGTATACAAAGAAACATTTAAATGTATAAACATTATCTAGACTGTAACTACAATGTAATTACAATGTAATGACATAGTAAATACATCCAATGTAAAAGTTTGTAATTACGTATTTCGATGTTATTTAATAACAGTATTATTACATAGTAATTACATCCAAAATAAAAACTTTTAATTGCATATGTACTGCATATATTTACGTATAAATACACAAATACTGTACATGAACTGTACAAAGAAACATTTAAGTTTATAAATATTATCTTGGACGTAATTACAATGCATTAGCTATGTATTTCCAATGTAATGACATATTATTTAAGTTTGTAATTACTTGTGTGTGACATAGTAGTTACAATGTACAGACACAGTAATTGCATACAAGATAAAAGTTTGTAATTACATGTGTTCTGTGTATATTTAAGCATAAAACTATAAATAAACAAATATTGTACATGCAATATACAAAGAAATACATAGTAATTACATTCAGAATAAAGTTTGTAATTATATATTTAATGCGTATATTTATATATAAATACAGAAATACTGTTCATGAAATATACAAAGGAATATTTACATTTATAACTATTTTCTTGGATGTATATACAATGTGACAACACAGTAATTGCACACAAGACAAGTTTGTAATTTCATATTACATCTCAGATGTTAGTACAATGTTATAACAATGTAAATACAATGTAACTACATCCAAAATAAAAGTTTGTAACTACATATGTACTCCTTATATTTACATACAAATACACAAATACAGGACTTGAAAAATACAAAGAAACACCTGTTTAAAATATTATATTGGATGTAATTACAATTTATTAGCAATGTAATGACATAGTAATTACAAAGTACTGACACAGTAATATCACACAAGATAAAAGTTTGTGGTTACATATGTACTGCATATATTTACGTATAAATACACAAATACTGTACATGAAATATAAAAAGAAACGTTTAGGTTTATAATAGTATCTTGGATGTAACTACAATGCGATAGCAATGCAATTACAATGTAATGACATAGTCATTAAGTTTGTAATTACATGTGTACTATCTATATTTACAAATACAACTATAGATAACCACATATTGTACATGCAATATACAAAGAAACATTTAAATGTATAAACATTATCCTGGATGTAACTACAATATAATGACAATGTACCGACATAGTAATTACATCCGATGTAAAAGTTTGTAATTACATATTTCAATGTTATAACAATGTAGTTATTATGTTTTAACATTGTTATAACAATGCTTTTACATAGTAATTACATCCAAAATCAAAATTACATTTGTAATTACATATGTACTGTGTATATTTACGTATAAATACACAAATACTGTACATGAACTATACAAAGAAACATTTAAGTTTCTAAATATTATGTTGGGCGTAATTACAATGCAAGAGCTATGTATTTACAATGTAATGACATATTATTTAAGTTTGTATTTACTTGTATGTGACATAGTAATTACAATGTACCGACACAGTAAATGCATGCAAGATAAAAGTTTGTGAATACATGTGTTCTGTGTATATTTAAGCATAAAACTATAAATAAACAAATATTGTACATGCAATATACAAAGAAATGTTTACATTTATACATATTATCATGGATGTAACTACAATGTAATTACATGTAATGACATAGTAATTGCATCCATGATAAAAGTTTGCAATTACATATTTACTGCGTATATTTACGTATAAATACAGAAATACTGTTCATGAAATATACAAAGGAATATTTACATTTATAAATATTTTCTTGGATGTATATACAATGTAACAACACAGTAATTGCACACAAGACAAGTTTGTAATTTCATATTACATCTCAGATGTTATTACAATGTTATAACAATGTAAATACAATGTAACTACATCCAAAATAAAAGTTTGTAACTACATATGTACTCCTTATATTTACATACAAATACACAAATACAGTACTTGAAAAAATACAAAGAAACACCTGTTTAAAATGTTTTCTTGGATGTAATTACAATTTAATAGCAATGTAATGACATGGTATTTACAAAATACTGACACAGTAATATCACACAAGATAAAAGTTTGTGGTTACATATGTACTGCATATATTTACGTATAAATACACAAATACTGTATCAAACTATAAAAAGAAACGTTTAGGTTTATAAATAGTATCTTGGATGTAACTACAATGCAATAGCAATGAAATTACAATGTAATGACATAACTTAAGTACTTAAGTACTTAAGTTTGTAATTACATGTGTACTATCTATATTTACAAATACAACTATAGATAACCACATATTGTACATGCAATATACAAAGAAACATTTAAATGCCTAAATATTATCTTGGATGTAACTACAATGTAATTACAATGTAATGACATAGTTATGACATTCATTGTAAAAGTACGTAATGACATATTTCAATATTATAACAATGTAATTACAATGCTATAACAATGTAGTAATTACAATGTTCTAACATTGTTATTACATTGCTAAAACAATGTAATTACATTGTTAATACAATGCAAATACTATGTTATTACATTGTTATAACAATGTTATTACATAGTAATTACACACAAAATAAATTATTGCAATTACATATTAAAATGTTATAACGATGTTATAATTGCAATGTTATTAATAACAATGTTATAACAATGTAGTTACAATATTATTACAATGTAATTACAGCCAAAATAAAAGTTTGTAGTTACATATGTACTACATATATTTACGTATAAATACACAAATACTGTATGTTAAATATACAAAGAAACATTTAAGTTCATAAATATTATCTTGGATGTAATTAAAATGCAATAGCAACGTAATGACATAGTATTTACAATGTACCGTCATAGTAATTACACACAAGATAAAAGTTTGTAATTACATAGGTAGTGTGTATATTTACGTATACAACTACAGTATAAATCACCAAATACTGTACATGCAATATACAAAGAAATATTTACATTTATAAAAATTATCTTGGATGTAACTACAATATAATTACATGTAAAGACATAGTAATTAAAATGTAATGATAGTAATTATTTCCAATAGTAATTACATCCAAAATAAAGTTTGTAATTACATATCTACTGCGTACATTTACATATAAAGCCAAGGTAGAGTTCAACTTTGTAGATAAACAAATTTTGTATTTTAATAAAAAGTCTTAAAATGTAAAGAACTTAAACAAAAACATCACATAATGTAAATACATTGTCATTTAATAAGAATATGTAAATAACTCAATTTTGACAAAAATGTCAGATAGAACCTTATAAATTCTAAAGTGACGATATTAAAAAGGGGCAAAAAAACATTAGCGGAAAAAGTAGCAGCATTTTAGACGGTACAGACTCATTTTAACCTTACATTAATAAAGTACAATGAAAGATTTCATTAACATAACAATAACATTAAATAACTCCAATATACCAACCTATAACCAGTGTTGGGGGTAACGCATTATAAGTTACGTGAGCTACGTAATAATATTACTTTTCCAAGTAACGAGTAAAGTAACGCATTACTTTCAAATAATACATAATAATATGAGTATTTTTTTTTTATATAATGCGAAAAATACTTTTTAGTTCAATTAATTAGCTTTTTTTTTTTTTAAATCTGAATTTTAATTAAAAGTAGTCACAATATATCCCACAGTCAATGAAAGAATGTGCTCATTACCTTGAATGCATCGAATAAAATTAAAAGGGGATTGTCTCAATGGACAGTGATTTTACTTAAGACAAATACCAAAGTACCAAAGTAGTAAACACATTGCTTATAACATTCAATAATCTACTAACATTATCCTAAAATATATATTTTCAGCATCTTAAGATAAATGAAGGTTACAGTGTGTTGTTAATTGCAGAGCACATTACTTACCATAAAAAGTAACACAACTAGTTACTTTTTTGGGGAGTAACTCAATATTGTAATGCATTACTTTCAAAAGTAACTTTCCCCAATACTACCTATAGCCATATAAAATATGATCTGAAATGTGAAAGTGATGTGAGGATCATCACATGATTAATCAAAGCATAGTATTTTAGTATCATCCCATGTCATATACAGAGCTACAATCATCTGGAGGAATGATTAATTTACAAAATTAATTTAGAGGAATCATTTAGAGGAATTTAATTTTACAAATAAACAACAAACAAATGTGCCATGCTATCAGACATGTTTTTATTCATTTTTAGACACCGCAACACCAATCTTCAATCAAACGAGTTAATAAATTACAATTTTTGGTGGAAAAATGTTCTGATTACTCTTTTCAACTGCCCTATATACTTTCTTATATAAACAAGTGTACAAGGCTACAAATCAATCTATTATCCTGCTAGCTTAGCATTCACTAGCAAAAAAATAAATAAATAGACAAACACTATTATATTAGGCTATGTTTTTTGGGACATTTTGCACATTACCATGATGATGGCACATAACCTTCTTGCATGGGTCACATAATTCCACTACAACAGCAGAACTGAAAAAGCAGAACAAATCCGCTTGTTCTTCCTTCGCAGAGATTAGCTTAGCCTAGCATCTAACTCAATAAGCGAGTGGGCCAAGAACTGTGAGTCACCAGAACAAACAAAGAAACACCCTCCGCTGTATACACACTCACATGGACACACACAAGTACACACAGAGAACAATTACAGGAGACCTGTTGGTACTCTGAGAGCAGCGTCGGTGCGATGTTTACCAACGGATTTAGGAGTAAATCTGCCCCCTACATTCCTATTGAGATTCAGACTGAGCCTTAAGAGAGAGCAGGATTACTGGGCAGTCTCTATAGACCCCACTGTACACACAGCGCTCAGCCTTAAAAAAAAAAAAAGCCTGACAAAAACCTGCCACAAAAGACAGACACAGAGAAAAAGAGATTAAACCATTAAATGTTGAATTTGCTGCACTAAATTTCAGAGGTAGAGTTACTTTTTTTCAAATTTGTTATTGAATATCTTGGTCCAAATGTCTACTTATTACTGTCACTTGTCATACTATGACAGTTCAGGACTATAAAGATCCAAAAAAGACAAAAGAACATCATAAAAAAGCACCATAAAAATAATTTTCATGACTTATATATTATGTTTCCACAGCCATATGAAGGCAGACTGAAACTCAAAAGACTGCAAGTAAAAAATAAGTACATTTCATTTTGCAGTGCATGTCGAATTTTAAAAGTATATTTTTAAAAGTACACTTTGAAGACTACATTTGCTCAGTAACTACGTTTACATAGACATCAGTAATCAAATTATTTGCGGTAATCTGAATAAGACAATAATATGATTAAGGTGTTTACATGAGTTGCTTTTTGAATGTTCCTTTGGTGATCCTGTTTGACATGTTATATCGCATAATTCGATTAAAGCCATTGCGTCTTCACGCTATCCACATTTTCTCTGGAGTTTCATGTAATTTCACGGGATTCATTTTTAATTTGTCAACTTGAACTGCAGTTTGGCACTTTTCAGAGGCCATGTTTGCATCGTGGTGAGCTGTGATCAACGTGAAAATAATGTTGTTTTGGGATGACGTGGATTGCGTACAGTGTAGTGGACTTCGTGTCAAACAGTAATCATGATTTTTGATCACTGCCGTATTTCAGTACATGTTAAAGAAAATATATTTTTTGTACTCTATTTTTGTATACATATTTTTATTTTTGGGGCATTACTAAGTGAGTTCGTAGCACTATAGTATCTAAAGTTTTGTGCAACTTCATTTTCTTACCATTGTGCCATTTGAGATTTGCCTAAGAACAAAGATTCTGGGTCTTTGTGACCGATTTTGGTAACCTGAAGTTAACTGTAATTTTTGCTTAAGTATTCAGATTAATTTATTTTGTATTATTATTTTTTTTTTATACAATTTGTTTTCAAAGAGCTTATTTCACTGTGCTCCCTTCGACCGCTGTAATGTTTTCTTTGTCAAACAGCAGTCAGATAAAACCCATTTAAGAAAGTTTTTAATTTGCTTGTTTTGTGTCTTCTTTACTTGCCACCCGGCTACAAGAGTAGCCTTAATCATATTAAAATCAGATTATTGGTGTCCATGTAAATGCATTCATTGTTAGTTAATACTAATTAATAAAAGTTAACAATGCTAGCAAAATAAATGCGGAAAAATATTTTGTATTGGTCAATGTTAGTTAATGTTAGCTAATGCATTATATAATGTCAACAAATGAAAGCGCACTGTAAAGTGCTTTCAAAAAAATAACATTAAAGCAGACTTGACTGCTTGTCAGTACACTTTAACCTCATTTCAATAGTAATTAAAAAAGAATTATTCCTTTAAATCAGTGTTTCTCAACCACGTTCAAGGAGGACCAACAACACTGCATGTTTTGGATGTCTCCTTTGTCTGTCACACCCATCCGCTTGTTAAATGTGACGTCACGCGAAACGGCTTCTGGGTCCAAGTGCTCTATCAAACTGTATGAAGAGACTCATCAAATGGTAATAATAAATGTTTACAAAGCGCTGTAATACTTCCGAAAATCACGACTGCTATATATATGTCCATGCCTAATATCCGATGGCCAGAAAGTGATAAATATTTTATAAATTGTTAAAATTTTGGTATTTGTGATGCAGCAAGTCCAGAGACTGTTGTGTACAATGTAAAAAATAAATCCGTAAAATTTACGGTAAAAAACAGCAGCTGTGGTTGCCAGTATTTAACCGTTAAAAGTACGGTACAAACCGTAAAAGTAATTTCTCATTTTTACAGTAAACTACCGTATATGTATATCTTTAATTTATAGAGGTAATATGTTTGTAAATTGATTAGCAACATCTACACATCATTTGTTACACAGATAGACAGGTTAACACAGCCATATGCATGTGGTGATGAGAAAGTTCATAGATAATGAACCAATGGTCATCACAAACAACTTTTCCCACAAGAAGAATAGTGTATCAGTGCATAGAAGGGGTTCAGTGTCATTCACACAGCTACTAAACACCAGTATGGTAACACGCATAAAATTAAAGTCATGAAATAAACATTGTTTATCAACATTTGATGTAACATAATTGTCTAATGTACATAACTGATGTGGAAACAACTAAAAAGATCCATAGTAATGTCAACAAAAAGCATAAAAAGGGATGTGCAGGGAATTCTGGGAATTCCCATACAGGGAATTCTGGGAATTCCCATACAGGGAATTCTGGGAAAGTCAATTTATGGTTATTCGCCGTATATATTAGGGAAACATACTGTTAACCAGGTTACGGATATTTACTGTAGCATTTTTACAGTTTTTTTACCGTTGAAATCACGGCCATTTTTTACAGTGTACACTATGATTTTATATAAGATTCACGGTAACACTTTATTTTGATGGTCCATTTGAGTATTAGTAGACTGTCTACTTAATATCTGTTGATACTGACATTTAACAGTCCTTCAACAGACATTTAACTGACTATAAGAAACTTCGCAAGTACATGTCAACTTACACTAACCCCAACCCTAACCCCAACCTAACAGTCTATTTATAATCTATTGATAATTAATTGACATGTAGATGCAGTGTAACTTATATTCAACAAACGGACCATCGAAATAAAGTGTGACCAGATTGACTAAAAAGTGGCCATAAACAAATATTTCCTCAATTCAAAAAACAGTATTCCATACGTCACCGATACATCACGACTTAACAAGTGGATTATGCCGTGGTCACACTATGAGCATGCAAAACTCTGTCGTATGGTGCTACAAAAAGGGGCAGGATTTAATAAGTTGATTAGACATTAAAAAAGCGAGCGATTGGTCCATATTTTAAATTTCTGTACACAGAGATCATGTTTTGATCTTGGATTGGTCTCACGCAGCCATGTGATGTGATTGTGCAGGTCAGAGTTTACCAACCCTGAACTTTCCAATGCAGCGAACTGCGAAACTTGTCACACGAGTTTGCGTTTCTGGTCTGCTGCATTCTCACGCGTATGAATAAAAGTCTATGTGGTGAAAAGTGCTGTGTGACCGCAGATTTACAGGTCTTTCAGTCTCTGCTAATGAGCTGATGATCTGAATCGGGAGTGTTTGGTTAAGGAGACATGGAAAATGTGCAAAGCGGGTGGTCTTCCAGAAACGAGGTTGAGAAACACTGCTTTAAATATATTTAAGTGTACATCGTAATGTCAGTAGGATTCTTTTCTAGTGTTCTAAAGCTTTGCCATATAGTTTTAAATTGATTTGAGGATGAGCAAATGTTAAATGTACTATCACCTTAAGTTGTTATTTAGTTATTTTGAGTACAGTCACAGGTGTATTGAGTAAGACTCCAGTGTGATCTGCAGTAATGCTACAATGAATGGCCATCATGCTAGCAGTGAGTTATGTGGCAAAATGTAAATACAGCGCTCCACTCCACTGCATACACTGTTTACCGTTACTGCACAGGCAAGTGTTTGGTTTTAACCATATACCAAAAGACTGGGTGGGAGAGTTTCAGTATGTCCTTGTGTATGAGTGTTTGTCTTTGAAGAAGCGCCAACCATGTCACACTTAACAGCCAATCCAATAGGCCGGTGACATCATCCTTTTAAATATTTCACAGCTCTCTAAAGTTATTTCAGTTCTAGTGGATCTTTTATGAAAAAAAAAGAAAGCATTTTTTTCTTTGAGCTTCTCAAAATTAGTTTTTCACGTCATGAGTTAAAGACTAGAACAAAGATTTCTGAACAGCTAAACTTTGCTTCTGTATTCAAGAAGCAACTATTGAGAACACAAAGATCATGATGTTTTAACATTAAATAAGTCAAAAGGACATCTACTTTATTTGCATGGATCATTAGCCTCGTTCTTGTCTTTGAGGAACATAAATGTCTGAAGGTGAATGTCATCAACTACAGTATAGTTTGATTTAAAATGATAAATGATTTGGCTGGATGCTGGGAAGAAGGAGGATTTGATTTGGGGTGTTAGTGTGAGTCATCTGTTCACTCCTGTTTTATCTAAGAGATTTATGTATGAGATTGTAGCAGATTGCTTTACTGTGGTAGTAATATGCAGTATGCACTGCAGCACAGCGGAAATAAGAACAATTCAACTATGTTTGAGGTATATCTTTACTCCAAAAATAAGAGTTTTGCTGGTTGTTCAAACCATCTGTTTAAATTGAGCCAAAACAAGGGATTTCTTCGGAACAACTTATTTTTATGTTCAATATACATATTTCATGCCTTCATTCATTAATTTGGTCACACTTTATTTTTATGCTTCGTTTGTTGAATTTATGTTACATTGCATCTACATGCCAAATAATTCTCATTAGATTATAAGTAGACTGGTTGGGGTTAGGGTTAGTGTAAGTTGACGTACTTGAAAAGTTTCCTATAGTCAGTTAAATGTCTGTTGAAAGAGTGGTATCAGCAGATGTTAAGCAGACAATCTACTAATACTGTACTTAAATGGACCATCAAAATAGTGTTACCATTAATTTTCAATCGACTTAGTATTTCAGAACTTGCCACAGCGGAATGAACCGCCAACTATTCCAGCATATGTTTTACGCAGTGGATGCCCTTCCAGCCGCAACCCGGTGAACACCCATACACACACTCATATACAGCCAATTTAGTTTATTTAATTCACCTATAGCACATGTCTTTGGACTGTGGGGGAAACCGCTGCACCTGAAGGAAACCCACACGAACACGAGGAGAACATGCAAACAACTGGCCCAACTGGGACTCGAACCAGCGACCCTCTTGCTGTGAGGCGACAGTGCTAACCACTGAGCCACTGTGCCACCCCACTTATATTTGTGAAAGAAAAAAGTTAACTTAATCGGTTCGTGTTTGGACAACATGAAGAACAGTTGACCCAGTTTTTAACAGCTTCTGAATGCAAATATCTAATCAGCTTATGCCACACATCGCATTCAGACACCTAGATGTGGCCATGAAGATCACTGAAGGATGATGAGAATAAGGAAGAAAGGGGATTTTAGGTGACTTTGAATGTTGCATAATAGTTGTTGTCAGACAGGCTTAGATGTTTTAGAAACTGCTGATCTACTGGGATTTTTGACACAACCATCTACACTGTAAATGCTGGGTTCCACACAATTCCTTCATGTTGTCCCAACACAAATTGATTAAGTTAACTTGTGGTTGAAAATGCTGTGCTGATCCTATGGAGAATTGCAAGACTGATTCAACTAATAGAAAGGCAACAGTAACTTGTTCAGTAACTTGTTACATCTGCAATCTGCAGAAGAGCATCTATAAATGGACAACACGTCCAAATTTAAAGCAGAAGATGAGCATGACAGTGACACACTTGTCAGCTAAAAACAGCAAACTACAAAAAATTCACACAGGCTCACTAACAGAAAAGTTTGAAAAAGTTAGCTGGTCTGAGGAGTAGTACATTCTATTAATACGTTCTTAAGTAAGGAATTGATTGAGCTAATTGTTGAGCATAAGTGTGCTGTGCAGTCCAAAATCACTCTTTTGAATTCTTAATCATTCAAAAAGACTTACAAATACAGTTGAAGTCAGAATTATTTGTCCCCCTGAATAATTCGCCCCCCCGTTTAATTTTTTCACCAATTTCTGTTTAACGGAGAGAAGATTTTTTCAACACATTTCTAAACATAGTTTTAATAACTCAGTTTTATTAAATAGTTTTAATAACTAATTTCTAATAACTGATTTATTTTATCTTTGCCATGATGACAGTAAATAATATTTGACTAGATATTTTTCAAGACACTTCTGTACAGCTTAAAGTGACATTTAAAGGCTTAACTAGGTTAATTAGGTTAACTAGGCAGGTTAGGGTAATTAGGCAAGTTATTGTATAAAGATGGTTTGTTCTGTAGACAATCGAAAAAATATATAGCTTAAAGGGGCTAATAATTTTGTCCCTAAAATAGTTTTTAAAAAATTAATAACTGCTTTTATTTTAGTCAAAATAAAACAAATAAGACTTTCACCAGAAGAAAAAATATTATCAGACATACTGTGAAAATTTTCTTGCTCTGTTAAACATCATTTGGGAAACAAAAAAATAAAAAAAATTCAAAGGGGGGCTAATAATTCTGATTTCAACTGTACATGAGTTGCCTGTTTAATTCAGTTTGGCAAATCCATCACTGAACAAACTTACTAACTCCATCAGAGAGGCTTCTGAATCCAACAAATGACTCTCTGAACTTCAAGTTCCATCTAAATGAATCATTAGACTTCTTTAATATAATTCACAATAATATGCCAAAAAAAGGAAATTTTCCCCTCATATTCTACAATTTATGGAGGGTACTGAGTTTGATTTTAAATATTTCACTGCTCTCTAAAGTTAAAGTAAAAATGTGTTTTTTTTACGTCATAAGTTCAAGACTAGAACAAAGCTTTCTGAACAGCTAAACTTTTCTTTTAAATAAAAGAAGCAACTATTGAGAACACAAAGATCATGATGTTTTAACTTTAAATATAATAAAAGGACATCTACTGTATTGGCATGGATCATTAGCCTTGTTCTTGTATTTAAAAATACCTTGCTGATCTTAGAGGACAATGACCAGGGGTGCGTTTCCCAAAACCATCGTTAGCCAACTAAGGTCGCAAGTTCCGTCATTACAAACATAGTTTGTTGATTTGCCCTTTCCCAAATCCATCGCTCCAACGAACATTTGCAAACTGCGTCGCAAAGTCGAGCACTTGAAACGACACCTGTGGAGCTGTAGTTAGAAACATAGTTCCTGGCTGTGTTCTATTCCCACTTATCCCTCCTATGCCCTATTCATTTAGAACATTCTAACATTCAAAGTTGGAATTATTAAAAATAAAAAAGCATTAAGGTCATCTCTCTTAGGTGTAATTTGCTTTCAAAGTATTTTTACAGTTCAGTTTTAGCGATCTTCATGTTTACAGTTGCGCTTCCTTCGCAGTGCACTTTGAAAACATTGATATCATTTTGAACACAGCCTCATTGCGAAAGAGCTATTATTTAAAAGCGGAATTTATGTTACGTCTCTAAAGCTTGTGAAAAAAAAAAACATAGCATACGTTAATTCTGTTATTTTAAAGTGGGTTATTTATTAAGTATCTGTACTGTATATGACATGGGCCTGTTGGTTAGAACTTTGGTCACACCTTATTTTGATGGTTCGTTTGTTGAATTTAAGTTACATTGCTACTACTTATCAGTAGATTATAAGTAGACTGTTAGGGTTGGGGTTAGGGTAGGGGTTAGTGTAAGTTGACATGTACCTGCAAAGTTTCTTATAGTCAGTTAAATGTCTGTTGAAGGACTGTTAAATGTCAATATCAACAGATATTAAGCAGACAGTCTACTAATACTCAAATGGACCATCAAAATAAAGTGTTACCAGAACTTTCTGCTGTGGTTTGCACGTGTCAAATTGTAAAAGTAGACTTTTCATTTTTTTTTATAAATAAACAATATCCTACTTAATAATAATAATAATAATAACAATAATAATAATAATAACAATAATAATAATAATAATAATAATAATAATCATCATCATCATCATTAATATTATTATCAAAGTAAACATATTTATAATAAATAGCCTCGTTATTTATTTATTTATTTATTTATTTATTTATTTATATGATGGTATTAGAATAGTGTTAGCTTTTGTAATTGATGTTATGTTTTAGAATAAAATATGTAATGTTCAACTTCTCAATAATATTAGTAAAGCAAACATAGGCTCTATATGTGCCGTTTACATTTCAATTAATATGGAAAACGAGTGCATGTTTTTACCAAAACTAATATTGGATTTTATTTTAAATGCGTGTGCGTGTAAAACAATACAGTATAATTTGCACAAAGAAATGATGGGGTTGTTCTTTAAAGAAATTACTCCACCCCGTTTAGAGCATCATTATGGGCGTTTTACGTTATAACTAACGTGGTTCAAGTGATGGATCTGCGACAGAGAAACTAGGGGTTTTGGTAAACACTCTTTCCCCAAACGATGCATCGAACTATAATAGTTCAGCCTTGAGTTACGCCGTTGTTTGGGAAAGTCATCCCAGATTGATTCAACTGATAGAAAGGCAACAGTAACTTGTTACATCTGAGACCTGCAGAAAAGCATCGCTGAATGCACAACACGTCCAACTTTAAAGAGGATTTTTTTGAAAGCAGCAGAAGAAGAGCACAACAGTGACACTCTTGTCAGCTAAAAACAAAGTTTATAATTCACACAGGCTCACTAACAAAAAAGACTGAAAAAGGTTACCTGGTCTGAGGAGTAGTACATTCCTAAATAAGGAATTAATTATGCTGATTGTTGAGCATAAGTGTGCAAAATTGCTCTTGTGACTCAATAATCATTCAAAAAGACTCACAAATACACAAGTTTCCTGTTTAATTCAGTTTGGCAAATCTATCACTTTAAAAACTCACTAACTCTATCAGAGAGGTTTCTGAATCCAACAAATGACTCACTGAACTACAAGTTCCATCTAAATGAATCATTAGTCTTGTTTAATATAATTCACAATAATATGTCAAAAAAAAAAAAAAAATTCCCTCCACATTCTACAATTTATGGAGGGTACTGAGATTGATTTTTAATATTTCACAGCTCTCTAAAGTTATTTAAGTTCTAGTTGATCTTTTATGAAAAAAATCCTTTGAGCTTCTCAAAATTTGGTTTTCACGTCATGAGTACAAGACTAGAACAAAGCTTTCTGAACAGCGAAACTTTACTTTTGTATTAAAGAAGCAACTAATGAGAATACAAAGATTATGATGTTTTAACATTAAATATAATTAAAGGACATCTACTGTATTGGCATCGATCATTAGCCTTGTTCTGGTATTTAAAAATACCTTGCTGATCTTAGAGGAGACTGACCTGAGGTGCGTTTCCCAAACAACTACGTAACTCGCAGCTGAACTATCATAGTACGATGAATCGTTTGTGAAAAGAACAATGTAGTGACGAGTGTTTCCCAAAACCCTTAGTTTCTCTGTCGCAGATCCATCATTTGAACCACGCTAGTTATAACGTAAAACGCTCATAAAACGGGGTGGAGTAACAACTCTTTAGAGAAGAACCCCATAATTTCTTTGTGCAAATTATAATGTCTTACACACACACGCATTTAAAATAAATCCAATATTAGTTTTGGTAATAACATGCACTCGTTTTCCATATTAATTGAAATATATGTAAATGGCACATATAGAGCCTGTGTTTCCTTTACAAATATTATTGAGAACGTTACATATTCTATTCTAAAACATAAAATTACTTACAAAAGCTAACACTATTCTAATTTCATATATAACTCATATAAATAAATAAATAAATAAATAAATAAATAAATAAATAAATAAATAATGAGGCTATTTATTATGAAATTAAATTTTATATTTATTATTTATTAGAAAATGAAAAAAAAGTCCTATTTTAATACTAATATTAATGATGATGATGATGATGATTATTATTAAGTAGGATATTGTTTATTTATTTTTTGAAAAGTCTGCTTTTACAATTTGATCACGTGCAAACCACTGCAGATATGCTCTAACCAACAGGCCCATGTCATATACAATACAGATACTCAATAAATAACCTATCGTAAATTAAAAGCATAACGTATGCTATGTTTTTGTTTTCAAAAGCTTTGGAAAAGTAACATAAATTCTGCTTTTAAAAAAATAGTTACCTATAGCTTTTGTCATGAGGCTGTGTTCAAAATGACATCAAAGTTTTCAAAGTGCACTGCGAAGGGAGCGCAACTGTAAACATGAAGATCGTTAAACTGAACTGTAAAAATACTTTGAAAGCAAATTACACCTAAGAGAGATGACCTTAATGCTTTTTTTATTTTTAATAATTCCAACTTTGAATGTTAAAATGGTCTAAATGAATAGGGCGTATGGGGGATAAGTGGGAATAGAACATAGCCAGGAACTATGTTTCTAACTACAGCTCCACAGGTGCTCAAGTTTGCGACACAGTTTGCGAATGTTCGTTGGAGCGATGGATTTGGGAAACGGCAAATCAACAAACTATCTTTGTAACGACGGAACTTGCGACCTTAGTTGGCTATAACGATGGTTTTGGGAAACGCACCCCAGACTGATTCAACTGACAAAGGCAACAGTAACTTGTTACACCTGAGATTTGCAGATAAGCAGCCCTGAATGGACAACACATCCAACTTTAAAGCAGATTTGGAAATGATTTGAAGATGTTACATCATTAATTAAAAAGAATCATTCAAATACAGAAGTTTCCTGTTTAATTTAGTTTTGTAAATCACTGAACAAAGTCACTAAATCCATCAGAGAGGCTTCTGAATCCAACAAATGACTCACTGAACTGCAAGTTTCATCTAAATGAATCATTAGTCTTCTTTAATATAATTCACAATAATATGCCAAAAAAAAAAAAAAATTTCCCCTCATATTCTACAATTTCTGAGATTGATTATACCACTATTGATCATTTTTACTTCTTCTTTCTCTTAACGCAAGGATTGTAATGTATGTATGTGAAATATGGATTTCTGAAAGATGTGCATTAAATGCTGTGCACTGCAGATATGCGTCTTCTGGTAGAGTTATGTAGAGTATAGTGATTATATCCTCATATGCTCTGCTGTTTGAATATACACTCCCACTAATACAACAGGATACCCTTGCTTTTGATTTTTCTTGTTCATAAATCCAGCCTTTACTGCTACCGCATATCCCACATGCAGCTACTGCTGAATGATTCATTTTCATGGTTATGAAAGAGAAGGAGAATCTTGGCTCTTCTATGAGACACATGAGAATTATTATTGAGGTTTATGTAAACTCATAACCTTGCTCTCGGTCAGAATTAATCTATGATTATTATGGATGTTTACACACTAGGATTCTTAACGTACCCTAACACACACACACGCACAAACGTTTTATGAAACGTAAGCAGATTAAAGCCAATTTTCAGCTTGCTCAAGTTCTATTTTTAGCTGTTGGATTTTTCAGTTCAAACCTCAGTGATCAGGCCAACATCAAAAAGAAATAGTGATAGAGGAGGGAGCGAGGGCAAGAGAGAGAGAGAGAGAGAGAGAGAGAGAGAGAGAGAGAGGGGGGTTTGAAAGTGACATGCAATCTGCTGCATTCAAGAGAGAGAGAGAACGAGAGAAAGAGTTAGATGAAACAGACTGAAAGAGGCTGAGTGAGGACTCTTCTCTTACTACTAATGACTGAGGGGGTGGACAAAAAGCTGCTTCTCGTCCCCCGTTCACTGCTTCTTTACTCACAAAGTTGCCATCACCACATTTTCCATCCCTTTTGTTCAGCACTCCCCCTACACACACACACACGCACACAAGCACACACGCACACACACACACACAAATGCGTGCGGATATGAGAATGTAATTAAGAAGAGATGACGGTTTGTTTTATCTGATTGGATGAACCTGGATTAGATGAAGCAGTTTATCATTCGCTTTTGGGTTATCTTTTTTGGCCTTTTTGCAGAAGCAGTGTAAAAGGTTATCACAGATTACTCTGGCACTGTTAGCAACTGTAAATATTCACATTGTCCTGGATTAATGAGCAGTCTGACTTACTATTGCTTGGTAAAATGTGGTGGGGAAAATCAAACTGGAATCTGCATATATTTAGGAGTTTCATTTAAAGGCAAAAAAGATCCTTAACCCAGACTGAGCTCAATTTTAAGTTGAGAAAGTAAATTTACTGGGCTGTCCAGTTGAAGGCTGGTTGGTTTGAAAGTGACTTCTGCCTGAGCTGTGACTTTACTGCACTGTGCTATAAAAAAAAGCACCTTTCTTTGGGTGTCACAAAATGAGTCTTGAAATTACTTTTCTTGCTGTAATTTGATGTATTCACATTGATTCAATGAAATTAAAACCATATTTTGTAGTTTTTCAAATTGCTTGCAACATTTTAGTTTTATTTGGCAGAAAATGCATTTTTTTTGTGTTTGAGCATTAAAATATTGCCCTTCACTGACTGAAAAAAATCATAACATGGCATAAAAAAATCTAAATTGTGAGTCATAAGTATGTGGTAAATAAAGAAACACATTTCTGCTGCATAAGTTAGAAAAAATATCATGCTTTAATTAAAAAGGCATATTTATGACAGTACTTATAAAAAGTCAGTACTTTATGCTGTCTAAAGTCTACATTATTATACTTATAAGACATATTAACCTAATAATTATTTCATAAAATATTTAGAAATATACACCATATACAGTTAGGTCCCAAAATATTTGGACATCGACACAATTCTATATAAAATTCGATTTGAAATGAAACAAAGATGTGCTTTAACTGCAGATTGTCAGCTTTAATTTGAGGGTATTTACGCTGTAGGAATTACAACAGTCTGCATATGTGCCTCCAACTTGTTAAGGGTCCAAAAGTAATTGGACAATTGGCTTTTAAGCTTTCCATGGCCATGTGTGTGTGTGTGTTATTCCCTCATTATACCAATTACAATGAGCAGAAAAAAGGCCCAGAGTTCATTTCAAGTGTGCTGTTTGCATTTGGAATCTGTTACTGTACACTGTGTGTGACTGTCAACTCTCAAGATGAGTTCCAAAGAGCTGTCACTATCGGTCAAGCAAGCCATCATTAGGCTAAAAAACAAAGCAAACCCATCAGAGAGATAGTAAAACCATTAGGCATGGCCAAAACAGCTGTTTGGAACATTTATAAAAAGAAACAAAGTGAGCTCAGCAACACCAAAAGACCTGGAAGACCACGGAAACAACTGTGGTGGATGACCAATGAATTCTTTCCCTGGTGAAGAAGTTCACAGTTCACAACAATTGGACAGATCAAGAACACTCTCCAGGAAGTAGGTGTGTGTCAGAGTCAACAATCAAGGAAGACTACACTAAAGTGAATACAGAGGGTTCACCACAAGATGTAAACCATTGGTGAGCCTCAAAAACAGGAAGGCCAGATTAGAGTTCTAAAAAAGCCTTCACAGTACTGGAACAACATCCTATGGACAGATGAGACTAAGATCAACTTGTACCAGAGTGATGGGAAGAGAAGAGTATGGAGAAGGAAAGGAACTGCTCATGATCCTAAGTAGTGAAGCATGGTGGTAGTAGTGACATGGCGTGGGCATGTATGACTGTCAATGGAACTGGTTCTCTAGTATTTATTGATGATGTGACTGCTGACAAAACAGCAGGATGAATTCTGAAGTGTTTCAGGCAATATTTTCTGCTCATATTAGGCCAAATGCTTCAGAACTCATTGGACGGTACTTCACAGTGCAGATGTAGAATGACCCAAACCATACAGCAAAAGCAACCAAAGAGTTTTTGAAGGGAAAGAAGTGGAATGTTATGCAATGGCTAAGTCAATCACCTGTACTGAATCCGATTGATCATGCATTTCACTTGCTGAAGACAAAGCGGAAGGAAAAATGCCCCAAAAACAAGCAGGAACTGAAGACGAAGCTGTAGAGGCCTGGCAGAGCTCTTACCAGGGATGAAACCCAGCGTCTGGTGATGTCTATGCATTCCAGACTTCAGGCTGTAATTGACTGCAAAGCAGTGTTTCCCCTACCATTATACAAGGGGGGCGCCCCACCCTCCCAACGGCTGTACCCGCCCCCTTTGAAGTCACGTTAATTTTATTATCTATATAGCGCCAGATCACAACTTTTTTAATAAACAAGCTAAATAGCCGTATGTAATATCTTATTTACACAACAGCATGTCATTTCTGTTCTGCGCTCGCGTCACTGCAGCTAAAATATATACAGATGCAGACATCCCAAGTCTCTCGAAAGTTCTGGAAGTCTCCAGCAAATACATAGAGACTCCCGGATGCCCGCAAACGAATGATAATCTCCCGGAAATCACGCGTCTCCCACCCAGTCCTCAAATACGTCCCGCATCCTTCCCCGCTCTTTAGATACGTCGCGCACATCCCATGCTTTGATCTTTGATGCGAGCGGAGCTATCTCCTAGTATCTAGTGTCTAGTTATGACCTCTCCTGGAGGCTTTGCGTGTCTTCCGCAAATTAATTCAGTCATGGCTCCGTGATCCCCCAAAATAATTTTAAAATACCCGGAAATCATGGTGACAAGAGTGAATGAGCAAGTAAACAGATCGCGAGAGGCACAGTGATGGTCTAAACATTACATTTGATAGGTTAAATGAATAGAGCAGTAAAGATATCGCGAGTGCAAATCTCCCCCTCTCTCTCTTTCATTGAGAGATCTGCTGTCAATAGTTGGAGATGAGCAAAATATTGGAATGGTCCTGCATGTATTTAGGCCTTTTTTACATATAACAACTGAAAGTTCTATGTTTTTGAGAATATTACAAATTCACTAAAAGCTGGCTGGAATTAATAGATAAAACTTTTTTTAACATAAATATTTAATAATATAACTTGTAACAGACTCATTGCTATAAGAAGTAGTTTATGGGCCTATTTCCTTTTAGTAAACAAGTATTAGACTTATAGATGTGCATTTTAACTCATTTTCATCTTTCATCATTTGCGATGTTTCCAAATTGCTTTGTTTGTAATTTTTTGTGGTGGTTCAATCTGCTTTGGTGACCCTTGATAAATAAGGCACTAAGCTGATGTAAAATGAATAAATGACTTATTTTCTGTAAAGCTGCTTCTGGCCATGACATGTTCACATCTAAATTTTTATAAGAGACGTGTTTAATAAATGTCTCAATAAATGGGCCAGACATTTTTGACTTTCCATACCAAGAGGCTCAGGAAATGTTCTTCCAGAAGCTCATAAAGATACATTGCAGTGACAAAAGCTGCATAGTTTGTGAATAAAAATATATAAAATAAATGTTAATTTATAATTTACAAACGGTTGTACAGTTCAAATAGTTGTTCAGTTATTTACTGCTGTCATTAAAGACCATGACTCCTTGTGTCAGTGTGAGTTCTGAACAGCCACGCTGCGTTGGGCCGCATCTCACCGCAGCCCCAATCCCCCCATAAATCAAGTGAAGGTTTGATTTATGATTATTATTCTGTCCAATTACTTTTGGATCCTTAACAAGTGGGAGGCACATATGCAAACTGTTGTAATTCCTACAGCGTTCACCTGATTTGGTTGTAAATACCCTCAAATTAAAGCTGGCAGACTGCAGTTAAAGCACATCTTGTTTGTTTCATTGATTGTGTTGCCGTATAGGGCCAAAAATGTTCGAATTGTGTCGGCGTCCAAATATTTATGGACCTAACTGTATGTGATTTATAGTGCCTATAGAAAATCATTATACCCTATATATATATATATATATATATATATATATATATATATATAAATATATATATATATATATATATATACCCTATAGATATATATATAAATCTATATCTTTACTCACATTAGACCCTGCTTTCAAAAGACCTTTGAGATAAAGTTGCACAACGGCACAGGTTAGAAGAAGACTCCAAAAGAATTTCAAGGGCTTTGGAATGTGATTTGATTTCAGGTTTGTATGACAAATAAAGTTATTATTTTAAAAAAAGGTATGATGATTTTCTACAGGCACTGTACATATGATTTATTAATTACATAGAGAAATAGGCTTCCACAGAAGCAAATTGATTTCAATATGAACCATACAAAATCTACATTTTAAAGATAATATCTAAAAATCACCAAAACATGCACTGACTACAGCTCCATGGTGTTTCCTCCACCTGCGCTGACTCTCAATGATATCCGATGTTTCAAAACAAATTTGAACTGAACCGACAACCATTTTCACCTGCTGTGAGTGTGAGTGCAAAACACTCTCCCCCACATTCAAGACCTGTTTGAACCTGTTGATCGGGTGCACATGTTTGTGTCAGTTTGGCAACTTTATTTTGACCGCCTCCTGTCACAAAGCTCATCAGCGGCTCGTGTTAAACGAGTCCAACAACCGTTGCGACCCTCCCACCGACCTCTAACCCCCACACCGCCAGAGAAACAGCAAGCCAAAGAGCCTGTGAGAAAACGCAAGCGAAAGATCGTCCGGAGGGGATGAAAGAGCAGAGATTAGCTCTAAATAAACTCTGTCAGGCAGAAAACGGTAGAAGGCTGACAACGAAGCAACCTCAGTCCCAAATCTCTCTTTCTGTTTAACACAGTCTCACTCCCTCCCTTTACTTTCTGCCCAACAATAGTAGGAGGTGCGAACTGCAGGCCTGGTGAAGGTGGACTGTATAGGGATTAGGGCTTTTGTTGGCAAAATACAAATTACACATCTCCCAGTACTCTCTTTCACTCACTTCTTTTGTGTGTGTGTGTGTCTTTCTCTCCGTTCTGAGCTTCTCCCAGCGGTTTGCATCAAAACTTCCCTTTCACTCTTCATCTACCTCGAATCCTCCTCAAAAAAAGGAGCCACAAAAAAGAAGCTGAGAATGATGACTTCAAATGAGGCCAGCGCAATTATGACATTTCTCTACGTAATCGCCTCTCATCCTTTAAGATCTCAATTGCTGCACTGTGTAATTACCCCACAAATAAGTGCATGTTGAAATGACTGTATTGCGCACATGCGGTTACAGAGCACAGGATATGCAGGACATGCGGGCTGAAATCTAAAATCCACTACAGAGCAATGTGGAAAGCTGACATTTTTTTTGCTAGCATGGCCTGGAATGAAATAGTGAAGATTATGTACTGTACACACACTAAGCAGGGGTACCGACTAATGAACAGGATCAGCTATATTCAATTCAAACTGAATCAGGTACACTTCAGAGGATGATGAATCACAGTGACCCAGGGATTTCAGAAGTACATTTTTTAATATAGCTCATATTTTTTCAACACTGTTTAATAACAGCAAAATATATTTCATTTTTGTATACACTAACACCAGATGTTTTCAGATAACTGTGATAATACGAAGGTGTGCAAATTTGGCTGCAATATAACGACTTCCGAAGCGATAAAATAATCAGCGTCTTCATCATTAACCACCCGCAAACTAGATTATTATGCGGGAAATGTGCTGAAATAGCGCTGCAACGTAATTATGTAAATAAAGTAATTAAATGAAGCACAAACAAACTGAGTTCTATGCAAATTAGCCATCTTATTTGGGAAATTCAGCATATTTTCTTGGTGGAGTTAACATTGTGCTATTACTGGCCATGGAAAGCAGGTAGTAAACAAAATTTCATTTTCAGGAGATAGTAAATCATTTAATTGATCATCACACAGCGTTGGGGGAGCAACCTTACAATTTCCTACATTTCCGAGGTCACTGGTTAGTCCTATTTGAAGATATCTTAACCGCAGTAAAAAACTGATTCGTAAGCATATTTCATGAGTTACGTATGTTCTGAAGCTCAGTATTAAACTTAAAGGTCCTATGAAGTGCTTTGAAATGTGCATTTTTTATTCGACGTTTGACAGAATCTCAACTGAAAAAATTAAGAAAGGGTGGGATATAAGTTTGGCCAGAGGAGAAATGGTTGTGTACAACTGAGCCTGGTTTCTCTCGAAGTTTTTTTTTTCCTTTACTTTCGTCAATTGGTGAAATTTTGTTCCTTGCCACTGTTGCTGCTGGCTTGTTTGGTTTGGGACTTGTGGAGCTGTGCATCGATGGATTTGCTCTTCAGTGTTTGGACTTTCAGCAGTGAAAATTAAACCACACTGAACTGAACTAAACTTTAACTCTGAAAACTGGACTGACAGTTTCAATTTGCTAGAACTTCTATGTTAAGCTGCTTTGACACAATCTAAATTGTAAACGCGCTATAGAAATAAAGATGAATTAAATTAAACATAGTGTAGCTCCTCCTCTTTTAAAACAGCCAATAGCATTTCGTTTTTATCACAACTCTACCAGTGAGAGCGGTTGAGCTCAAGCTCATCAAATGAAAAGCAAAGGAGAAGCGTCTTGAAGGGGCCGGAGCATGTTAAATATTAGAGAGCATTTGATTGGTCAAGATTTGATGAGAAGTATGAGGTGAGGTGATAAAAAAACATTCACTGATTTAGGCAGAAGTGACAAACTGCAAGTTTTAGATGTTTATATCAGTTTTATATTTTCCAAATTCAAATTGTGTGACGTTTTTGAAGCACATTAGCTAATAGATATCCTTAAAACTGACTGAAACTAATATCTAAAAAAAAAATTAATTCCACGGGTCCTTTAAATTATATTTATTATCTGAAGAATAAAAAACACTGATCAAAACTACAGAACACCTTCAGATTCCTCAAAGTTACTGGTGTTAAACACTCATGGACTTTTCAAGATGGCAAGTCATTCTAAAGTGACTGAAACTCTCAGCAGTTTCTTCAAATGAAGGCAATAGAATGACCCTTTTAGCCAGAGCAAGAGAAGCTGGTTGGTCCAAATCTGTAAATTTGTAGAAGTAGAATAATAGCACTGTGCAATTTTCATTCATTTTGAGCGAATTCTGACTTGTGTGACTCTTTTTTACTCAGGCTGAATTTCAGCTTTTTTTGAAAGGAAATGGAGAGGCTTTTAACCACTCCTGATCAGCAATTGAATGGCCAAAACACTTTCAGAAATGTCAGAAATTTGGTTGACCTTGGCCAGTGTTTGTGCCTTCACTTCACCTGTGCGAAAACAGAAACAAACACACACTTCTATGTTCACAGGTCTCCGATGGAGGAGAGCTTCCCACTACGTGATGTCTTATAAACAAATTTTGAGAGTAGCATGTATAGTTTTGACATGGCTAAAGCTGCGGTCACACTGGACTTTTCTCCCCATAGCCTTTATTCATACGCACACGAATGCGTCAGACCGGAAACGTAAGGTCGTGCGGCAAGTTTTGCATTTCGCTGTGTTGAAAAGTTCAAGCTTGGTGAACTCTGACCTGCGAAAACGCATCACATGATTGCGTGATACCAACCGAGGATCAAAACATGATCTCTCTGGACAGAAATTTTTCGCTTTTTTTAATGTCTAATCATCTTGTTTAATCCCACTTCTTTTCTCAGTATTTTACTCAGTATTGACAATCATTCTATTATCCAATTAGCATAAGATCAAACCCCTTTAACCCTTGTGTGGTGTTCGTATATTTGTTACTTAGCCAGTGTTCATGGGTCTGGTGGACCCGCCAGAGTTTTGGCTTATCAAATTAACACTATCAAACAATTTTTGTTAAATTACTCAACAAATGTTTACTTCATCCCAATTACAAGCCATATGAACAGCAAACAGGGTTCATTTTTACCCTTTACCTTTGTTAGATCACATTGATGAATTAATGTGCTTCTCGTTTTTATTTTTATTAATGTTATGAAAAAAATAAAATCAGTTATAATCAAGTGGAGTGAGTGGAAAGCCACAACACATTTACACATGAAGCAATATGTTTCACAACTATTGATTTTTATTAATTTGAACATCATTAGACATATAACTCATATAACAAATAACATTTTACATAGCACAAGTTGAACACATACAGTAAAAACATCAGTCTTGACACATAAGCCCCGCAGAATTTGCCTGTTTACACCAGCCTATCCAAAACATGAGGGGCAGAGTTTTACTATGTGTGTGTTGCATATGTATTTCTTACACTTGCTGCATGTGTATTGAGTTTTCCTGTCCAACTTGGGTCCACAGACTTCGCAGCGCTTCTTTTTATTGCTGCTGGCCACAACCTAGTTAAAACGGAAAATCAGAAATGCTACTAACACCTCTCTTGCAAGGCATACATGTCAGACATTTACTGCAACAGCATCACACACTTACTTCAGGCTCGGCAGATAGTGGTTCTGTAGGTCGGGTGGATGGGGCGCCAACATTCTCCTCCTTAATTCGTCTCATGGTGGCTGCAGAAGCTGGTGTTCTTGAAACACATTGGCTGTTTCTCAATATGCGTTCTTTAGCGGTCTTGTGTCCTCGTGTTCTCGTGTAACGTCATCATCAGCTGCCAAAGTTCAGTTCCAATACTCAAGACCGCAAGTACAGAGGACGCGTGAAACTTCCCGGATGTGTTCTTGATATTGAGGACACACCGATGCAGACTTGAGCACCGATCTCGCTCTAGAAAACCCAGAAGTCATTGCGACTGGAGGTGGGAAGAGCAGTATTTTATTTAGATTTATTATTAAAGTTCGGAGATATAACTTATTTACCTCAAGAGTTTCCCTAAATGAAACGGTGAATGTAAACATTACCATGGACATCTTAATAAAGGAGTTAACACATTAAGAGTGTTTGTTTGCTCAAATTCGTATTAAAATCAGTTTTATTTGTATTGTGCAACGTATATTTATAATGTTTTTATGCATAATATATATTTTGAAAAGGGGAAAAACAATAAATCATTGTATAAATGCTGTAATGTTTAAACAATTTTTATTTAAAACGCGTGAAGGTCACGTGACCATTAGGAACAACCAGGGAAGAACGCAGCATCTCATTTCTCACAGGACGCGTTCTCTGTTCTCGTGGTCTCCCGAGTTCGTTCTACCGAGGACACCTGGCAAGACCAGTCTCCAAAAGAACGCAAGTCTGTTCTCAGCGTTCTTGGAATTGAGAAACAGCCATTGTCTTCTGAGGATTTTAGGTCTCACCAGTGCCTTTCCCAGTTCCTCAAGAAAGAGGCGTCTCCTCTGGAGCTTCCCCCTGTTCCACTCTTCGTTCACTGCCATCCAGATGACAAAGGAGTTGTATGCTGAGATGTCCAACATGTCAAAGAAAATCACCAGAGGCCAGCGTAGGGTCCTCCTTTTGCCTGTAAATCAATTTGGTCCATCTCCTTCCACCTCTCTTCAAAAACACACATTCCTTCTAGATAACTGCAATCCAGAATAATTTTCTGAATGGAATCTGAGATGAAAAGCTCAAATGAAGACTTGATGTCCTGCACATGAGTAACTGCCAGCCAGGTTGGCCCTGGTTGCGTCCTTATCACATTAGCAGCTCTGCAGGGTGGCTCATTTCTTGGGCAAGAAGACCATTCAATTTCACCATTTTCTGACATTCATATTTCTTCACTTGCTGTCTGGTGGGCTTGTTCTGGTCCTGGAGCTGGCTGCTGACAAGCTGGTCCTGGAGCTGGCTGCTGATGGGGTACTCGTCTTCATTTTGTTACTAAATGGTGCTCAACCTCATCCTCTTCTTCAAAGTCACTGTTAGACTCAGAATTTTCAGAAATGGGATCCTCATATTCTGAAACCTCTTCCTTGACATCATCATCAGAAGCTTCTCTCTCTTCCAAAATCATTTGCAAGGCCCTTGCAGGAGATAATCTTTTGGCCATCTTGATCAGTTGTGATAAGGAACCACACTGGCAAAGTCTTATTTATTGTATTATGCCCCTAATTTGCAGGTGGGACAGGGTATGAGAAAATAAAGCTTGGTTCCCGCAAGAGAGAGGGTAAAATGTGCGGGAATGTAAGAGCAGACAGTGTTGATAGTTGAATTTTCAACAATGTTGCAACTTTGTGCGGGAGCAGGGGGGGAGGGGAAGAAAACAGCAGCACCAGAAAGGAGGAAGACAGAGTGTAGGAACACTGGACCTACACTTTCTACACTTTTATTAGACCTGGGTCCAGTGGACTCGAACACCTTGTATGTAATGTAAATGCGTAGGGGGAGGTGCAGTATGCGGTCATTGAAAATTTGTTCGGATTTATGTTCTTCACAGAAAATAAGCCAAAGACAATGAATTTCAGGTTGAAAAAATAAATAATTGTTTAATTTTTCTTTTGAAAAAAAACTGAAAACGGGTCTCACAGACCCGAACACCATACAAGGGTTAAATAGTCAAACATGTCCTCTACCTCTATTTTCTTTCGACTTTCAGCATCCCTCCACCACCCCAACTCCACACCTTTAAATCTGATTCCCACATATTGGAGCAAGGAGAGCAGTCTGAGGCCAGGCTAGACACTGTGCTCGGACCCCCATCTCTCTCTCTATCCTGATGAAGGGAATAACACGAGTTAGGGTGTCTTTCCCAGTCATTCATTCAAATTCTGTAAGCATGTACTCGTAAATTAAATCGTCAACTTCGGTGGCATAAAGCAGGGCTATTCAATTGGCGGCCCGCAGGCCAAACCCGGCCCCTGAGGCAATTTGTTCCGGCCCTCCAATTAGTGTGACCAAGACATCAAAAATAAATTTAATTCAGTCGAAAAACTGCTGCTATAGTTATGAAGTGACGTGCGTCTGTTCAATACAGCACGAGCTGCAGTTGAAGGCTGCGCAGACCATGAGTCAAGTGACATTAAGCGAGTGGCGCGAGCAGCCAAAAAACATTTGGATGTGTTTGTAGAAAAGACCTTTTTTACAATGCACTGATATCGTTATTACGTAGGGATGCAACTATTAGCCAATTTCACTATTAACTGCGCTTTAATTCGTCATGCTTAATTAATCGTAAAGGCTTCTCTACGCCGCATTTCTGTTGCACAGAACGAAACTGCTGCAATTAAAAAAAGTTATGCCAAGTTGCCAACTGTGCGCTAGTTTTAAGTTCCGAGCTTGTACACAGAGACTAATTTGCACACACACTGGATTAACTATAGCAGTGGGCCGTTCCCATATCACGTCTTTTCCGCGCGCAAGTTTGTTATTTCCAATGTAAGAATATATGCCAATATGCGCACGCAAGCGGAGCGATGCAATCGCTTCTTCCAGACGCACTGAGTAGAAAACATCTCACGCCGTAGCGGTGAGAGTTGTGAGTGGCCTTCAGTGCAATGTAAACAAAAGATATGTTAGACAAATTATTATTAAAATGATTATGTATGTATGAACGCAGATGATAACAGTTAATCTAAATTCTTACCTTATATAAAGCTTACATTTACATTAGACGTGATAACCGTGAAACAATGATTATTCTTCAGACTATATAATCGTACAACCAAAATCTATAATTGTTGCATCCATAATTGTTATGCAGTTCAAAACATAACTTATGAATGTGTTTGAATGTAGAAGAAGCCTACTTAAGCAATGCACTGCTTTTGTTGTGCTTTGAAATACAACATTTGAAAGTTTGTAAAAAAAAAAAAAAAAAGCCACATTGTACAATGCACTGATATTATGTAGTTTCAAATAAACATAATAACATTTTAATGTAGAAAAAGCCAACGTGGGAGTCTTAAGGAGCAAAAATACACATAGGCTACATACATATGGGCTCTTATATGCTGTTGTGTCATCACTCATATTGCAAGTCATACCTCTCCGGCCCTTCGTTTGGGATGCTTTTCATGAAAAACTAATTGAATAGCCCTGGTATAAAGGTACCATATGTGGGTTTGCCAACTGCCATTAAATGAAAAAGAAGAAGAAGAATAAGGCTGTGTGACGTGTTGATTTCACATGTGTAGTGTGAGCAGTCAAGTCATTGCTCAGCAATCTGACCTTATAGTGTGGGGACTTAAATCTTGAGCTTTGGCTTCACATCACATCACATCCAATCTTTTTATATAGTGTAAGTTAGTAACTGAGGTCCCACTTTATATTAGGTGGCCTTAACTACTATGTACAACCCCAAATCAGAAAAAAAAATGTTGGGACAATATGGAATCGCAAAAAAAAAGAAAAAAGAAATGTGCTTTTGGACACTGTTAACATAGGGCTTCCTTTTGCCACGGGTACAGTTTTAACTGGCATTTGTGTATGTAACTACGTATTGTGGTACTTGACAAAGGTTTGTCAAAGTAGTCCTGAGCCCATGTGGTGATGTCGCTTTTTCTCACGCATTTGTTGGCAAACTGGTGATCCTCAGTCCATCTTTGCTCCTAAAGGACAACACCTTTTTTGGATGCTGCTTTTGTACCAAATCATAATTACAATCACCTGTTGACATCACCTGTTTCAAATCCTTATTTAAGCAATTTACCTGATTACTAGCCCTAAATTGCTTCCGTCTAACTTTTTTGCAATGTGTTGCAAGTCTGAAAGACAGGAAAGAATGTATATTTACAAATGAAACAAAGTTGACCAGACAAAACATGAAATATTTTGTGTTCATACTATCCGCAGTGAAATCTAAGTCGATATAAATTTAGACATCACTGCTTTCTTTTTTTAAATTGCGTTTTCCATTCTGTTCCAACTTCTTCTGATTTGGGGTTGTACTTGCATCAAAAAGAAATACAATGTACCTACTGTGTTCATAATGTATTGCAGAGCGCTTCTGGTGCTATTGAGGTGGGTTACGGGTAGGGTTAGGGATATGTTCTGTGGTATGGGTAGGTTTAAGACTGGGTTAAGGTGTAAGGAATGGTCAACAGTGTAATTAAAGATGTAATTACAGAAATAAATACATACAGTATGTACTTTCTGCATGTATTTAATCAATCATAACTACAATGTAAAAACATATATTTACACAATAAGTACATTGTAACAAATGACTAATTTCAGTGTAAGTCAGGCCCGGATTGGCTAATCGGGGGGACCGGGAGAATTCCCGGTGGGCCGGTCCGTTTTTTGGTAGCAAGGGCCGGTGTCCCTAGATGCTTGCACTCTCAGCAGTCGCATTTTTTTCATTTATTTATTTGACCATAGCCTGACTCTTTTTATTCATTACTTTTGCAGCAGCTCCGCTCTTTTATTTATTTTCTCGCATCCCCGTGAGCAAAATGCAGCCTGCAGGTTAATGATAAAGTAACTATCATTCGACCCCAAACAGCTTAGTGAATATAAAAATTCAAATAATTAATATTAATGAATATTACACCTGCTCAATGAAAATCAGATGATTCACTATATTATTAAATCTGAAATAACTTGATCAGAAATCTAAAAAGGGGAGAAAAAGATTAAGCCATTAATAGAAAGTAATACTGTGGTTAAAAGAGTCTTGCAGATAACAGTGCAATACTAATTTTTTTATTCCAAACGCACTAGCATAACAGCGTCATTGTGGTCCAGTGGTCAGCACGTTGTGTTATGATGCCGCCGACCCGAGTTCAAACCTCACGTGAGTAATTTAATTATAATTTTTTTTCATTTTTAGTGTTAAAACATATAATACTGTTTGGGTTACTTATGTAGATAGACAAAAAATTAAAATAAAACATGTACGACCACCGTTACAAAAGACTGGATATCTATAAACAATTTTGCACAGAATATATATTCAGATATTGCACAAAAGGACGTTGTGATGTTTTAAAGAATAGTGTTGGAGATTTAGCTACCCTTTAATGTTCTCATATTTATGAAAAACATCTGAAGTTCTAAAGCAGCTGTTTCCTTGAAAAAGAAGTGATCGTGTCATTAGAAACTGAATTGGAAATTATGTTATTTTAATATAGTCAGTCGTGAATTGAGGTGGGCCGGTCTAAGGCTTGAAACTCCAGGGCTGAAAAGGAGTCCCACTCTGGCCCTGGTGTAAGTACATACTAGTTAAAGCACCAAATATAAAGTGTGACCGTAACTGAAATTGCACGGAAATCACACAGAAGTCGCACAGTGTGTCGTACAGTCCACTCATGAAAGCTGACAGTCTATGAAAGACAAATGCATGAGAGGACAGGATAATGAGGAGAATCTCAATGGCCAATTTTCAGTTTTGATGTTTCAAATAATTTGGACTGAAAGCCCACTGCAGTGACCAATCCTCTCATCAGTAGAAGGAATTTAAACTAGACTGACCTTTGCTGAGTGGCTTTGTCCTTGTTGTATGGACAGTGAACCGGTCCAAAGTTCAATCCAACACGGAATATGAAAGACTCAATCAGTACTCTCAAATTGTAGCATTATTATTTGGTGTGTGCGTGTGTTTGTAAATGTTGGCTAAAATTGTTGTATGTGTCACAGCCCCAATATTAATTTCCCCCTGCTTCTCATACATTTCCAACATATTTAGTTTTTGGTGTTATTTGACATTACTCATCGGTACATTTAAAGCGCTGAACAAGTATTCTAACATAGCATTAAATCAACATCATCTATGAATATGGGTGCTTGCAAAACAAAAAGGGAGCTGAATACAGTTCACTGTTAGATTCTGAATTCATAACACACTTGCATCCTGTTTGAACCACAGCGTACCAACCTTACAGCACAAATAGCATTAGCAAATAAATGCCACAATCTTAGTAAATGTACCCATAATCTGCCCTTGTTTAGAAAATTGAATATGACTTGAGTAAAGACAGCATAGCCTCCTGTTGACTGATGGGTTTGTGTGGGTGTACGAAGTAAAACTAGCGTATCCTGCATACACTTATAAAATCAGGAACGCATGCAGACGGAGTTGCAGAGGGAAGAGCTGTCTGAGCCTCTGTAAACCTTTCACCTCTGTGCCAACCTGAGAGAAAGCTGTTGGATGCCAGATTGTCTAGGTCTGTGTTTTTTCTCCTAGTCCTGGGCATTAGACACTCTTTGAAGAGCCCACTGACTGATGAAGACCAGGTGTGACTGTGTGTCTGAGTGTGTGTGTGCGTGTGTGTGTGTGACAGAGACAGACAGACAGATACAGAAACAGAGGGAGAGAATGAGAAAGGAAGGAAACTTGAGTATGCAGTACACTGGAACTGCTGGTAAGAATGACTGTTATATAAGTGTGTAATTATATGTGTTGACTTTTTTCGTGGGGTTATGGCATAATAATCGTAAACCGAACCGAACCATGAGATCAGTGTAGGTTCACATCCCTAATATATATATATATATATATATATATATATATATATATATATATATATATATATATATATATATATATATATATATATATATATATATATATATATATATATATAGATATATATATATATAGATAAGAAAATAATGCTTTATATTGTGCATTATTCCATTTTTTTATATTTATATATCCATATATATATATATATATATATATATATATATATATATATATATATATATATATATATATATATACATACATATATATATATATATATATATAGATAGATAGATAGATAGATAGATAGATAGATAGATAGATAGATAGATAGATAGATAGATAGATAGATAGATAGATAGATAGATAGATAGATAAATATAAAAAAATGAAATAATGCACAAAATAAAGCATTATTTTCTTATATATATATATATCTATATTAGGGATGTGAACCTACACTGATCTCATGTTTCGGTTCGGTTTACGATTATTATGCCATCGATTCGATATCTTGGTGCATCACGGTGCATTGACGATGCTTTCCATACATAATTAGATTTTTTTCTTTACAACACAAGAAAAAAATTGTATTAAAATCTTTAAATATGTTTATATTTATATATTACTTGTAATACAATTTTGTCCTTTAATACAAGCAGTAAGGTATATGAACAGTACCTTTAATTTTACCTGCTCAAAAAAAAACACTCTTTGTAAATGTTTTAGACAAAACTCCAATACATGCACAGAAGACAGCACGAGCATTCAGAACAAATGAACTAATGTAAATATTATCTCGCTTGCTTTTTGAGCGCTGGCAAGTTCTTACACCCCTATGATTGGTCATTAGCTGCGTCCCAAATGACACACTATACTATATGCACTCATGCACTATGTATTTATGCACTCACACACTCAACAGCATAGTATATGCATGTAGTGTTGTCCCAAATGGAACACTAATGTTTTATTACTAGGCGGAAATTCAACCCGTTTCCCAGATGACGTTTGACGGTTGCCAAATCACTGAAATAAATTAACAAAGAACCAAATAATACCTGCCGTGAGTATTATCACATTCTCCATCAGGAGGCGCTATAATCACTCTCATAGGAGAATTTCACTTTCACAATCCAAAACAAATAAAGTTATCCAACATGTGCGCCCGAAAGCTCTGCCCCTTCCGCTACGTGAGCAAAACTGCGCCCGTTGAGTGCGTGAAGTGTCCATCATTACACATTTCATTTTACCGGTCGAATGAGTACATCATCCGGGTAATTAAAGTTCACTTATTATTTTTAGTGTTGTCAGTGTAAACGCACTACTTACACTATTTATACTACAAAATGGCGTAGAATAGTGCATAAGTATGCGGTTTGGGATGCACCGATTTTCTTCACCCGCTCAACAGAAAGGGCTTTAGAATTAGATTGGCTTTAGAAACGAAAGCGCTGTTCACCCATGAGTGACGCGGGAAAAACAGCCGCGGGTCAGTCTATATGCGCATAATACGCGGTTATCAGGTAATCCGTACTAGAATAAAAACAATACAATAAACTCGCACCACAGGCACGCTTGTGTCTGGATCCACAAGTATCGCTTTAACAGCCAAGAGGGCAGGAAAATTTACCTCACAAACATGCCAAAGGGTCAAATGCCCAAAGTGTGTGTGTGTGTGTGTGGGAGAAAGTGAGAGAGAGAGAGAGAGGGGCAGAAATAGAGTTTTACAGCATTTCTCTCTAGTAGTGAAATAGCGGCTCGTGCTTTACCATTCCTCAGTGTCAGTGAAAGACTGTCCAGCACATTCACACATGTGTACAATTATCTGCTTTTTAAGTAGTAGGAGTGTTTTATTTACTCACCCTCGCCTCCTTCGGCATAGTATTCTACCGCGACATCACGCATAGGGGATAAATGACGTCAGTGCGTAATAACCGGTTATGATCTATTACTGAACCGATATCGAATTGTCCCCATCTGCATCACGGTGCACAAAAAAAACCGATTAACCCCTAATATATATATATATATATATATATATATATATATATATATATATATATATATATATATATATATATATATATATATATATATAAAATAATGCTTTATATTGTGCAATATTCCATATTTGTACTTCATGTTTTTTTTTTTTTATAATACCATACACTTACCGGCCACTTTATTAGGTACACTGTACTAGTATCGGGTTGGACCCCCTTTTTCCTTCAGAACTGCCTTAATCCTTTGTGGCATAGATTCAACAAGGTACTGGAAATATTCCTCAGAGATTTTGGTCCATATTGACATGATAGCATCACGCAGTTGCTGCAGATTTGTAACATTGTAACATCCATGATGCGAATCTCTCGATCCACCACATCCCAAAGGTGCTCTATTGGATTTGGATCTGGTGACTGTGGAAGCCATTTGAGTACAGTGAACTCATTATCATGTTCAAGATATCAGTCTTGAGATGATTCGCGCTTAATAACATGGCGTGTTATCCTGCTGGAAGTAGTCATAAGAAGATGGGTACACTGTGGTCATGAAGGGATGGACATGGTCTGCAACAATACTCAGGTAGGCTGTGGCGTTAACACGATCCTCAATTGGCACTAATAGGCCCAAAGTGTGCCAAAAAAATATCCCACTCACCATGACACCACCACCACCAGCCTGAACCGTTGAAAATCCCAGATCAACAGTTTCTGTAATACTCAGTCTGGCACCAACAACCATGCCACGTTCAAAGTCACTTAAATCACCTTTATTTCCTCATTCTGATGCTCGGTTTGAACTGCAACAGATCATGTCTACATGCCTAAATGCATTGAGTTGCTGCCGTGTGATTGGCTGATTAAAAATTTGTGTTAACGAGCAGTTGGACAGGTGTACCTAATAAAGTAGCCGGTAAGTGTATATGAATCACCTACATCATTATATTATTATATATTACTGTCATTATACTGTGCTTTTACAATGTAAATGCAGTATTTGAACATAAATGTTAATTAAAAATATATATTTTTAAAATCTGACTGACCTCAAACTTTGAAAAATAAACAAACAAAACATTAATTCAATCATTCATTTTCTTTTCGGCTTAGTCCCTTTATTAATCCGGGGTCGCCACAGCGGAATGAACCGCCAACTTATCCAGCACATGTTTTACACAGCGAATTCCCTTCCAGCTGCAACCCACCTCTGGGAAAACAAACAAAACAAGTAAAAGCATAATAAGTCCACTTAGTAAGTGATCCACTTAGTCTAATTCAAACATAAATCCACTCAAATGTGGACACTAAAAATACAGAAAACGAGACTCAAAGGTCCTTTAGTATATTAAAACACCTAAGAGCAATCTTTGCAGTACACACACTTGAAGTGTCTCGTGTGACCACTTTGCTTGTCATGTTCCTCTTTTGAAGTGTCCTTGTCTCATTTTGAAGGAATAATTTGAATAAAAGGATTCCCGCAAAATGCTGAGGGCTTACATATCATATGAATTCATAACAGAATAATTTATTGAACCTAAAGAGGATGTATGCCCTGTGTGTTATGGAGCCAAGATTACAATATAGATATCTAGACAGAATCAGCCCATGTTTGCTTTTTAAATATATAAAAGTAACTTGAGTCAGTTTTTATTTACAAGATTAAAATACAAAGAAAACAACCGTTGCCTTCTTGACCTTAGATTCTCAAACATTTGTTTAATCAAATATGGAGTCAATCAAACAATCAGACACGGTGCTTCCTTGAAAATAAATTCCAGCACAGCACTACAACAGCCCATTGTCTGTCTTTGCTTTATACAATTCAGACTACATGAGATGAGAAAATAAAATGTGTTTAATTAATGTAACAGCATTAACAAGAGACAAAGGACTGAGGAAACTGAGGGCTTATATACAGTACACACAGGAGTAATCAAAGGATCAAAGAACAGGTGTTTACTAATTAGGAACCAAGCATACTAACAAGTAGCAGGGAAATGAATACACAGGAAACTAGGTCAACTTTTAACCGCACGAAGAAGGTAAACTAGAACAAAATCCGACAGAACTGTACTGTACATGTAAGACACATGATGGAATGGCCCAGTACAGTACAAACAATGCTATATATTGAAAAATGAAGAGATACTGTAAGTTCACTGCAAAAAAAAAATCTGCAAATAAACAGTTTTCCATCATTTCTGATTGTTTTCCCCTTAATTATTAATTATTATGAGTTGCATTATTTGACTTTGATCTTTCCTCCAACAACTTTTGATGTTAAAAAGGTTAAAAAGTGACATTTTGTAGTAGCCTGAAGTGATCTAATGTCTGTATTGCTAGTAAATTACCTGGTAATAAACTGCCAGTGCTTTCTTCCCTTTATTTTACAGACAATATTATTTTATTTTACAATTTTACAAATTTACATACATTTTTTTCAAATTTACAAAAAATGTCAATAAAAGTGACTGTATTAATATGCAGAGTTCAATTTTCAACATCAAAAATTGACTGAGTCGAGATCAAGGTTCCAATATACAAATCATAATATGCCTCTTTTACAGTATATGCTTCATGTGCACTTGCAGTCTTGGACCAGAAATACCCTTCATCAGGGGTCACCACAGCGGAATAACCTGCCAACTTATCCGGCATATGTTTTACACAGCAGATGCCCTTCCAGCTGCAACCCAGTACTGGGAAACATCCATACATACTCATTCTTGCACATACACTACGGCCAATCTAGTTTATTCAATTCACCTATAGCGCATGTCTTTGAACTTCTTGGGGAAACCGGAGCACCCAGAGGAAACCCACGCGAACAGGGGGAGAACATTTAAACTTCCACACAGAAATGCCAACTGACCCAGCCGGGACTCAAACCAGCTACGCTCTTGCTGAGAGGTGACAGTGCTAACCATGTCTCATATGCAACATTTATTTCACTTATTTTTTAACATATGTTATTCAACCATTAAAATTACACATATGTACATTTATGTTCATATATTTATACAATCCAAACTACATGAGTTGAGAATTTATTACCATGTCAATTAGCATATTTCAGCAGGTAGGTGCATGTCTGTTAAATCCAAAGGAGGATAAGGAAATCCTATTTGTCTTTTTTTTTTCAGAAGAGTACTTACAAGTTGCCACTTTATAGCTGTGCTCTCAATGCACAATGAACAGACTTTTACCAATCAGTGGCATTGTGTCACAAGAAAGACCCTGAGTATTTAGCACACCGTTTGGCCATCATAGTTATAGGAAGACTTTGGGGGTTTAGGGGTGCTATTGGAAAAACACTTATCTAAACCCATTCTCTCGTAGATTTAAGTCATACACATGTCCTTTAAGTCCACAAGAGGACTCGGAGGAAGAATGTCAGGGTTAAGGTTGCCATTTGGGATTGGGCGTTCATGTGCACTTGTGGTCTTGTAGACCTACATTTGGCACCATTTGCAATATTGTAGGGTATACAGTATGCTGTTGAAAAAAAAAACAGCATATGCTGTAGGTATGAACCATGGCCGCTGGTTTAAGTTGGTTTGTATTAGTCATGAGCTGGTTTGAACTGGTCATGTGCTGGCTAAGGATCAACACATGACTAGCAAAGAACCAGCACATGATCCACAAAGAACCAGCTTACTGTAAATAGCAGCTATGGTTCCAAACCTACCTAAACAGCATATGCTGTTATTTTAAACAGGGTTCCTGTTGATGATTTTAGCTTTCAGAAGAGTGCTCACAAATGTCCCTTTTGTGGCATGGACCTGCAATGAGGTGGAGATTTCAACAGACTGTGTCATTAGTGTGTCGGGGAAGACTGCAAGGGTTTAAGGTGCCATTTTAGATTTGACCCTTACAGTATGTACACCTGGGGTCTTGCTGACTTTGCATTCATGTTCCTTAGGTCCACAAGGAACTCATTCATTCTTTAATTCATTTTCTTTTCGGATTAGTCCTTTTATTAATCTGGGGTCCCACGGCGGAATGAACCGCCAACTTATCCAGCATATGTTTTACGCAGCGGATGCTGTTCCAGCTGCAACCCAGCACTTGGAAACATCCATACACTCTCATTTACACACATACACTACAGACAATTTAGCCTACGCAATTCACCGGTACCACATGTCTTTGGACTGTGCATGGGGGAAACTGGAGTACCCGAAGGAAAACCACGCAAACACATGGAGAACATGCAAACTCCACACAAAAACGCCAACTGACCGAGCCGAGGCTCAAACCAGCAACCTTCTTGCTGTGATGCGAACGTGCTACCTACTGCGCCACCGTGCACTCCTCCTGCAGAACTAAATTTTACCAAGTGCAAAATGTTCCTGATTCGGTGTTTGTGTCCACCAATCACTTTTTTTTTTAAAATCAAGTTTCAGTTTACAATCAGGCTTATGTGTTCCAGGATCAGCAAAATATGTTGACCTAGTAACAAACTATAAAAATAAATTGCACTGATTCATTATTCACCTTAGGATTAACAATGTGAGCTAGTAAAATAAACATTGCAAATGTTAATTTCACACTGACTTTACAGTAAGTCCATGAAGCCATAAGCTGTCCTATTCATGATTTTTACTTTCAAAAGGGTGCTCATTAATGCCCATTAAGGTCATTATATAAACTTGATGCATACTCAGACAAGCTCTGCAGAAAACGCATACCAAGCAATCAAGACAGCATTACGTCACAAAAGTGTGGAAGACCCTGATGGATTAGGGTGTCACTTGGAATTGGGCCTTCATGCGCACTTGATGTCTTTCAGACCTACAGTGGCCTCCGTATACAAGTGTCCTTTAAGTTATTTAAGTCCCATATATTATCTAAGCTTTCAGAAAATACATTCAGAAGTGCACCCCTTTTGGCAGAAATTTGCCCTTGATTCACCCATCAACCTGGCAGTAAAACTGGAATTACTTCACAAAAGTATGTCCTCAAAGAAAGACTTTTAGGGTGCTATCTGAATTGGGCCTTCAGCAAGGTGTTGTGGGCTAACAGTAGCTATGTTTCAATTCACATATTCTTATGCACATTTTGGAATATTGGATAAACATGCTGAATGGAAATGCCAAGACACGTTTACATTTTGAAAATTGCATAAAGACATATTGCATACAGACAACTGTTGAGAATAAACTTTTTGTCCAATAAGAAAAATGTGAGTTCCAATTCCAGGATGTGCATCAATAAAGTAATGTGATTTTGTTTTAAGAGACCGTGTGATACCAAAAATTGTCTCGATGAGATGGCCTCAATGGACAAACCAGCAGACTGACCACATTGTAAAATATCTGAAATGTTGTTTTGCTTATTCTAAAATCTCTTTTAGAGTCCTTCATAAAAGTGATGCGGGAAGAGATGCAGAACTGTCCTGAGTGCCTGCACTCCCAAAGAATGGTATCGTGCCTCCAAAAGCCATGCTTTTTGATCATGTCTCATCTTTGTCTGCATACTTGGATGTAAACATACAGTAGCTAGTGGCCTTTGTGTGCACATGTCCATTAATCCCAGAGATCATAGGGTATCCCATTCATCATTTCAGCTTTCAAAAGCTTTGAGGCCACTGTGTGCTCTAGATGCATATCTCTGAAAGTGTGGACGAAGACTTCAAGGCTGCCATTTGAGATTCAGCCATAGATGACATAGAAGATTTTATAGATGTAATGAACTATGAACACAATGTTACTTTTTATTTTTAGTTATTTAGCAGATGTTTTTAACCAAAATTACTTACAATAAGGAATTAATCAAGTGATTCATTGTAAAGAGACTCACATAAAGTGCAACTAATACAAAGTTTCTGATTTTGGTAGAAAAAATACCAGCTTGAGTATAGTTAGGTATACTTAGGTAGAAAAGTGTTATGAAAAGTTGTTTTCGGGAGTGCTCATGAGAATGTTGTGTTTTGGAAACTTTTTGAAGCCAGGGATTCAGTAGTCAGTATGGGATTGGGAAGATACAACAGAGTGAAACAGAAAATGAAAGATCCTGGAAATGGATTTAGAGCCTATTTGTGATGATGCAGAGACAATTTTGAGTGAAACCCATATAAAATAAAATAAAACGTATAGTCATACTGTACCAAAGCAAATCAAGAAAAGACAAAATGCATTTTTGGAAGATGCATTGATAATGTATTGCTACATTATTAAAATTATGAAGAAGAAAAAAAAGAGAAACTTGAATTACAACTTTCTTACTGTATTGATGTGGATCCTCACCTCTGTTCCTAGACTCTTGTGCAGTTTAATAACAAAGAATAGTCAGGCAGGCGATAGTCAAACAGGTACAAACAGTAGCATGAGGGCAATTCAAAAGAGTAGTCGTGGTCACAGGTGAAGAGATTGATGTAGGTTGCAAAACAACATAAATAAAGCAGGTCAGAGGGGTCCGAACACGGCAGGACAAACAGGGAAAAACATTTTGCAATGCTTCATAGGGAAAAAACAAGACTCAGCAATGAATGATTGTGAGTGTGCTACATAGTCCAAGTAATCAGTCATGATGAGCTTCAGCTGTGTTTGTAATCAGGGACTGGTGTGTGTGTGTTGGGAGTTGTAGTTCAGTAAAATGGCAGATGTGTAGTGAGTAAGCGTTATCCAGTGATCTGCACAGGCTAGATCGCTGGTGATCATAACACTTAGTTTTATATGGCAACTATATTTTTGTGCATATTTTAAAGTTTGCATGAAATGGAAGTTAAAATGGCATTTTCCCCCCCAAAATTGACATACATCCAATTAAACGGCTCCTGAAACCAATCCTATTGGAACTGGTTGAGTCACTGGAAAATAAACATTGCTAATAAAATGGAGGACTATTGAGGAATGGATGAAAATAGAGCAGCACTAGATAGCACCACCCTAAAAGCATTTAATGTGTCCAGAAGTGAAGAAATGTCATTTGGAGGGGCGGAGAGACCGTTACAATATTTGATTAAAGATTATAAGAGCAAATACATTTTTACAAAATAATAAACTGCACAGATATATTGTCAATAACTGACCTTATTCTTCAAGTATGAGCAGGTGCATCCATTAGAACCTTTTTGGCTTGAGACTTCCGGTCTCACTCACTTTCACTGGTTTTTAGACTGGTTTTTAGTTAAAAACAGCTTGTTATGAGGCTTGATGTTGCAAACTGATATTTTCTTATTATATAATTCTACTTTTTATGTATAGTCATGAACACGCTTGTTTGTAGAGCAAGTTTGACCGTTTTCTGCTATTTATTATTCCTCGTCATTTCTCCCATAGACAATTGAAGTACTAACTCCATCAGAAGTACTAAAATAATCACAAAAATCGCATCGCAGGCCAATACAGTAAATACAATTGAATACAAAATGATTAGCCCTCCTGTGAATTTTAATTAATTTAATGATTTCCCAAGTCATGTTTAAAGCAGTACGGTAATATTCAAAGTATTTCTATAATATTTTATAGAAATATAATATATTTTTCTTTTGGAGAAAGTCTTAGTTCGTTTAGTTTTGCTGGAGAAAAAGCAGTTTTATTTATTTATTTTTTTACTATTTTTAAGGTCAATATTATTAGCCCCCTTGAGAAATTTATATACAGTATATTTTTCGACTGACTACAGAACAAACCACTGTTGTTCAATGACTTGCCTAATTAACCGAACTTTCTAACCTAATTTCCCTACTTAAAAATGAGACTTTAAGCTGAAAACTAGTATCTTGCACAATAACTAGCACGATATTATGTACTGTCATCATGGCAAAGACTAGTTATTAAAACTGTTATGTTTAAAATGTGTGGAAAAATCTTGTCTCTGTTAAACAGCACTCGGGAAATTAAAATAAATAAAATAACCATTTCACATTTAACTGGACTTTAAGATAATTATCTGAAAATTATGTTGTCATTTTTCTCTTTATCTCACTCTCTCCTCTCGTTTTTTCCCCTTGCGCCGTCTCTCTGTGAGTGGATCTTGTTTGTGTAAGGCATTTCTCTCTGTCAGCAGTGCTATGTTTAATCCTCGCTCACTGAGTACTATGCCAATCCAAGCAAGAAGCCTACTCCTGCTACTGTACTCACACACACACCGCAGTAAAGTCACTGTTACCGTGTCTAAGTATGGTCAGAGGGATGGTCGTGTGGTCACTTTCCTCAAGTCTGTCTTCATGCAGCTATATGAAGCCTGTATCCCACACTGTAACCATAATGTTCTGGGAGGGGCAGAGGAACGCTGTCAAAATGTTGTGTAAACAAAAGCATCTCTTTTAATAGAGCTACTCCCAAATTATACTAAACCAATAAGCCACAGAACAGACTCTGATTGCAAAAACAAACACGCACACACACAGAAGCAGCGGCTTACAGAGTTCTGAAGAAACGTTGTGCACAGCGGCTGAGTTTACAGAGCGGCACAACAAGAGAAAAACACCAGCAGAGTAAATATGAAAGCCTCTAATTTTCAGCTAATCTTTTTCATCCTTAACCATCAAACAATGTCATCTGAGGACGTTCTGACCATCTCCGCGCTGCTAAAGAACCAAAAAAGCTTAAAAATAGCATTACAGTAAGCCGGTATGTATGCACAGAGAGGGAAACATAATATTTAATAAAGACAGACGTTTATATTTTTGTGCATGCTGCAATCTGCACATGTTTTGACAGGATGTTCGCATTTAAAAAAATATGTCTGGAAGAAAGAATAACACACATCTGTATGTGTGTGTGTGTGTGTGTGTGTGTGTGTACAGTACCAGACAAAAACAGCTTTCAGCAGCATTGTGTAAAAACTAAGCTTTATTTCATTACAACTGCACCCACATTTACAGACTTGTATAAACACACACGCAAATAAAGATGTGTTAAATTAAACACGGAGTACTTTTTTCAGTAATGCTGTCTTAATTTAAAGAGAAAGAAGATATTTCACCATGTCTGCTTTTTTTTCTGAAAGTCCTCAAGGGTGTACAGGAATCAAGGCCAAATAAAGATGTCTGAAATGATTAAATTAGAAATCATTTAAAATTGTATTTTAAAATGCATTTGCCAGGTTTTCAGAAATGTAGTCTTTGTTAGCTTCATACATTTTTAAAACATCATAAATGTCAAGTGGCATAGCCGTCAAGTAAAACTATTAAAATACTTTCCTTGCACCTTGAATACATGTGCACACCTTAATCATTAAGGCTTTTTACAAGGTAAAAATTCATATAAATATATATATATTTTCTAAATTATTTTCTGAAGGTTACTGATGACCCAAACGATATGTGCTTTTTCATGAATACTGTATATAATCAATTAGTAAAACATGCTGTTGTATGAGTATGTCATGGGAATGATATACACATTTTTCCTCATTTATGAAAAAAAAATCTAAACTTCACTTTGACTTGACTTACACTGACTTTTTCATTAAATGGGGAAAAAATATGTACAGTATCATGCTCACAACATGCTAACACAGTAATACAAATTTTTACCAATTGATTCATATGGTTTAAGTGAATCATGTGCACATAATGCAACACCGGTTCATTGGAAGTATACATGCTTCAGCTTACATTTCTTTTGTGTGTAAAGTCTACTTAACCTTCCTGTCGTGTTCGGGTCAAATCTGACTGATTTACAATTTAAAACACTCATAATTATTGTGTTTTACATCTGATTGCCTCAAGATCGTATGATATCCTCCACACTATGCACTTGAACATATAAAAGTGATGATCACCTCTTTCATTAAATTTTGAGTGTTTTAATCAATCTTGTTACACCTGTGGTGTTCCCGGTCAAAAGTGACCGCCATAGAAAATGAATGGGTATCCAGACAATATTCATCCATCAGACAGAAAACATCCCCATACACACCACCCCAACTCACTCACACTCACACACACATTTCAGACTGAACAATGTTTTTTGCAGGTACACATCTCTTTTCCGCACTTATGTGCCAATCCTACAGCTGGATCTCACAAGGAAACATAACTTTTTTTTTACATTTTGTCACTTCAGTGGCTAATTCGTACACGTTCAGTCATATAAAAATTTACAATTTTTAAAAGGAGGCGTGCCCCCCAACCCCACTCCTAAACCCAACCGTCATTGGGGATAAACAGATTGTACTAAATTGTATGAATGTACGAATTCATACGGATTAGCCACTAAACCCATAAGTTATGAATTGCCATGAGATAGGGTTGGATTCTCCAACGTGAATTAACTTCCTGATAAAACAATTATAATGTAATGTAATGTGTATTTATATAGCACATTTATCGTGTATGGTCATACACCCAAAGCACTTCACAATCATCAGGGGGGTCTCTCCACACCACCACCAGTGTGCAGCATTCACTTGGATGATGCGACAGCAGCCACAGGACAATGGCGCCAGTGGGCTCACCACCCACCAGCTATAGGTGGACTGCAGAGACAGTGATAGAACCAATTCGGTGAACCCATCTGTGTGTGTTTGTTTGTTTGTTTGTTTGTTTGTTTGTTTGTTTGTTTGTTTGTTTGTTTCTTTCTTTCTTTCTTTCTTTCTTTCTTTCTGTTACTCTTTGTTCAGCCTATCTCTGGGTGTAGCAGGAGTACTTAGCATCAATTATTTTATTGGATTAGACCATTAGCATCTCGCTCAAAAATGAGTATAACTAGTGCTAGTTCTGTGTCCATGCTCACTGTCTATACCCTCAGTCACTATTCCCTATATTAGTACACTAATATAGTCCAATTGAAGGACTAAATAAAATTTTAAGCACTCAAAACACAGAAAAGTATATCGTTTTGTTTGTGCTGGTTGATAAATCATTCAGATGAATTAAAATTTCAATTTCTTTGGTCAAACCCTGTGATAATTATTTTAGCGAGCTGTCTATTAGTAACGAAACAAAGTATTTTGATTTATGTCATCTATTCTTCATTTTGTAAACATTTTCAGCGCCTATTTGTATTTTCACTGCAGTTCTTTTATGTCTAATTCTATAAAATCATGTTAAACACTACTTTAAAACATTGTTCACAGCTAAAGAATGTTGAATTAAAATTTTGTGGTGAAAAATGTTTTTTTGTGCTAATATAGGAGCAGTTAAAACAGACCGGTCAATTTTGACCGGGAACACTAAAGTAAGGGGCAGGATGTGAACACGACAGGAGGGTTAAAGCAAGTTGGAGCTAAACTCAGCAGGACACTGGCCCTCCAGGACTGAGTTTGGACACCCCTGACTTAAACGTAAGTTTGACTGCAGTTTTTAGATAAAAGTAACGCTACAGTATGTGTTATTTGTATATGTTGGCAGTATGAAGCAAACAAGCTTTGTTCCATTTCACACTGGACATTGACATATTATCAACAAATAAAGGATTATTTTCTTTGCACAACACTAAATAAATGCCACAATATGGACAACATTTCTGTTGTGGTCAGTTTGCTCAGTCGCTTACTTTGCACACTGCTGTACTTGTCACGCAGAAAGCTCTAGTTTAAGTCTGGTGGAGCATAAAGTTACGAAATGTCGTGAGATAGCATTGGCTGTATTTGTGATGCAGAAAGCTCTGGTATAAGTCCAGTGAAGCACAGTAATGCAAAAAAGACAAAATCTATTTAAAATAAAGGTAAAACTATGTGGTCGCAGTTCTCTCTTATGTTTGCTTTTGAAAACACTATTGGTTGGGTTTAGAAAAGGGTTTAGGTAAGTGGTTCACTAAGCAAACTGTACAAAAGCCCTGCCTTCTCGTAGACATGTACAATCAGGAACAAAACATATACTAAGGGCCATATTTCAGATTCGCAAAAATTTACACAGCACCTTCTAGTGGATTTGTCATCTAAAACCTGAAATGAAACATATTTTCAATAAGCTGTAAAATTTACTAACCCTTTAATCAAACAAAGCCTGCACACACTAACCTACATATTATTACATACGGTTGTTATCTGGGATTATTAAATGGCTGTCTTGAATATTTGATTCTTATTGGTCAGTCGTGACATTCCTAGGTATGTTATTCTGGGATAACAACCGATGAATGACACAGGGTCATCCGCTGTACTATAAATCTTCTTGATCTTCAGTGTAAAGAGAGCACAACACTTCAAAATCTGATGACCATGCCCACCTGGGGGAAAATAATCCAACCCAGGCTTATATTTTAATTTTTTTGTTCATGAACAAAGTTCATGGTCACATGTGGGTCATATAAAAACACAAACTTCACGGTCAAACAAACACATTTTCTTAAAACAATTGTGGTTGAAATACAGCATGTTCCATTGTTTAAAATGTCACATCAGTTCCAAATACACAACAGTTTTTTTCTTTCTTTTCTTTTTTAACAATGAGTGCTGCCTCAGCCTTGGTCACAGAAATATTATCCAAACTGTGGTTGTAAGAAAATCCACCGTGCACGTCTTTATGAGCCAGAAATGTTGTGCTGGCTGGGAATATCACATCCTCAGCAGCACCCGTCACAGAACAATAGGTGTGATTGAATTGAACGGCTGGGATTTGAGAGGTGACACTATAAAAATCGCAATAGCGCAGTGTAATAGTGATTTACAGTCCGGAAGGCAAATGTCTACACAAACATGCATGTTACACGAAGCCACTCACACACAGGGAGAAGCGAATTCTCTCACTTTTTCTCACACGTACTGTGAAGAAGTGTCTCATTGTTCTTTCCAGTGCCCGGGGGTGAAAGGTCGAGTGGAGTAAGTACAGTTATCAATCAAGCCCTAAGCACCAAGACTCTCTATGCTGTTCTGTTCTGCTTGCTGCAGGGATTTTACAGACGTTCCCTGGCAGGTGTCAAATACCAGCAGTGCGAAATAATTACTGTCCCGCTGAATTCAGCTCCACTTACTGGCTTTCCACACCTCCGGTACACCCCCCCCCCCCCCCCCCCATCTCTCACTCCTCCACTCAATCCGGTTTGTGCTGCACTTAAACAGCTCTCCTACCCAAGCCTTACTGAAGTGGATGGTCTCTCAAGTAAAGAGCTTCTCTGTCAGTATCTGCGTGCATGTGTGTGTGTGTGTGTGCGCATGTTTCTAAAATGTGCATATACCTGCGTGTGTTGAGTCTCTGAGGGAGTGTCTTATTACCGGAGCTGTTTTAGCGAAGAAGCATGTGTGTGTGTGGCTCGATGAGTGTGCGTGTGTGTGCTGTGGATTAATGTCACTTTGGGAGTATTGCATGACCAAGGCCATAACATACAGTAGCACATGCGTCTGCCAGTTACTCCTGAAATACTGTGTCCCAATGGAGAACATAGTGTGTGTGTGGGTTTGGACACAATTAGTAGGCCTTCTTGGGAGCTAAAGTTTGTGAATGATGTGAATGGGAAATCAATAAAGCAGTTGTATTATTCATGTTGAGTTCGTGTGTTTGTGGTTCTGCGCATGTGGTGAGGTGTCAGGAATGGGACTTTTTTTAGCAATGGATTGTAGGTCTAGACAAGTAAAAATTGAGTCGTAAAATGGTGATTTTTTGTTTGGTAAATAGTTGTTCTAAAGGCATTTTCTTTTAAACACCATGCATGTGCTAATAAAGATTATAGGGTCAGTTATGATTATTATCAGTTATGCTGAGTTTAATCCAAGCTCTATCAGCAGCATCTGTGTAATGCTGATAATTACTGCAGAAGATCAAAAGAAAGAAAGAAATAAGTACACTGTTAACCGCTGATTGTAGAAGTAATTGAGGCAGTGTGCAGTAGATGCCAGTGCAGATGTTTTTTAAACTTACCTTTAACACATTTTCCAAATAAGCAATTGACATATTCATTAGAGCTGCTGAGAAACCCGGAAATGTGAAAAGGATCTGTTACTCAAATATTTATTTGTTTGTTTGTTGGTAACCCTTTACAATAAGGTTCCTTTAATTAATGCATGTATAAATAGGAACACATATGTGCGACAGTCAGTGTTGGGGAAAGTTACTTTTTGAAAGTAATGCATTACAATATTGAGTTACTCCCCCCAAAAAATAACTAGTTGCGTTACTTAGTTACTTTTTATGAAAATTAATGCGTTATGTTACTTTTGAGTTAATTTTGCGTTACTTTTTATTACCTGGCTGAGGCTGGATCTCTCTCAGAACTTCTTTCTTTCTTTCTTTCTTTCTTTCTTTCTTTCTTTCTTTCTTTCTTTCTTTCTTTCTTTCTTTCTTCTTTCTTTCTTTCTTTCTTTCTTTCTTTCTTTCTTTCTGTCTATAACCTCTTAAGGCCCAAGGTCTTTTTTTACATGCATTTTTTTTATTTTATTATAATTAGAATAAAAATCTAAGTATAATTTTTGATATGATGTACTTTTAGAGAAAAATGATGTCCATATATGTGGACTCGTGGTCCGAATTTACATAAAACACTTTTTCCCGAATTTTCTTTTATGCATATTTAACATAGATTTTTTTTTGAACTTGCTATGACTATCAGAGAGTAAAAACAAAAATTTTCCTCATTTTGGACAGTTAAAAATATGGTTTGGGACATTTCATATGCTGCAAAACAGTTGCAGGATGACACTGTATGTCTGTAACAAAATATAAAACATTCAAAGTATTTTAAATAGCCACTTAAGAGCTAAAATGTGCTGTCCACGTATGTGGACATGTAACCCACAGCGAAATGAACCGCCAATTTATCCAGCATATGTTTTACGCAGCGGATGCCCTTCCAGCTGCAACCCATCACTGGGAAACATCCATACACACTCATTCACACACATACACTATGGACAATTTTAGCTTACCCAATTCACCTATACCACATGTCTTTGGACTTGGGGGGGAAACCGGAGCACCCGGAGGAAACCCATGCAAACACGGGGAGAATATGCAAACTCCACACAGAAATGCCATCTGACCCAGCCGAGGCTCGAACCAGCAACCTTCTTGCTGTGAGGCGACAGCGCTACCCACTGTGCCACCGCGTCGCCCTTTATCATTGTTAACGTTAGCTAATGAAAATAAAGACATTAATTTTTAGTTCATGTTAACTCACAAGCATTATTGTTAACAAATACACCATTTACCTTTGTTGGTTTCTTACTTTTTTTGAACACAAAAGAAGATATTTTGAAGAATGCTGATGTGCTTTGGTTAAGTCACATGACATGCAGTGTTTTTCTGTGGCACGATTTCTGACAGACTGCAGTTTATTGTGAGTAATTGCTGAATGCAAAAACAAAGGATCAAATTATGAAAACATCACCTCTAGTAAGTTATGATGACATATTCAAAACTCAAAAAAGGCCAATGGCAACACAGTGCAATAGTGGAATGTGTAATATTGCAATGGGTTAGCTAGCTAGCAAGGTCAGCTGTGATCTTTTAAGCTGTAACAATAACAACATGAAAGCTAGTAATATAATGTTGATAGTCATATCGTAATGGCATTTGCATTATGGGTAAAATCTAATTTTAATGGAAATACTTTTGATTAGATATGAATACAGGGAACAGTGTATTGGTGAGCACCACAATGTTCTATGGTAAGTGAAAGAAGAAAAGGACAGAACTGGCTCTTCCTGCAGGTGAAAGTGATGATGAGATGGGTGTTAGTGACTATGAGAATGATGTAGATTGGACATTTGATAAGAGCAGTGATGGAGGCAGTTAGGCATATAAGACAGGCGTAGTATAGAATACAGTATAGTATAATATATAAACATTATTAGCTAGTAAGGGCGATGCGGTGCAAAGTAGGTGCTGTCGCCCCACAGCAAGAAGGTCGCTGGTTCAAGCCTCGGCTCAGTTGGCATTTCTGTGTGGAGTTTGCATGTTCTCCCTGCGTTTGCGTGGGTTTCCTCCGGGTGCTCCGGTTTCCCCCACAGTCCAAAGACATGCGGTACAGGTGAATTGGGTAGGCTAAATTGTCCGTAGTGTATGAGTGTGAATGAGTGTGTTTGGATGTTTCCCAGAGATAGGTTGCAGCTGGAAGGCCATCCGCTGCGTAAAACATATGCTGGATAAGTTGGCGGTTCATTCCGCTGTGGCGACCCCAGATTAATAAAGGGACTAAGCCGAAAAGAAAATGAATGAATGAATGAATGAGTGAATGTTAGCTAGTAGCTACATTATTCTGATGCATTTGGATATATTAGACTTGTTATTTATTTACTGGAGAAAATATTTATATTTAATGTATGTTGTATACATGATAATGCAATATTATGTTTGTTTTTAATAATATTCAGCAAAAAATTATATATTAAATGAAAGCTGTTGGAATATGAGTTGTTGGAAAGTATGTATAAGGTGTCATTTATAAAATCTGTGTTAAAGCTTATAATACAGCAACACCAATGAAATAATTTCAAACAACAAAATTAATTATAAGGAAAGTTCTAAATCAGAAATTTCTAAGTTAGATCCACTATTGGACGTTGGTGCCATGGTAACATATAAAGTACCTTTAAAAAAATCAATTTTTTTTTTTACAGTACTTTAAATGAAGTCATTCAAAAAAAAAAAAAACAGTCAAATATTTAATTTTTTTTTATAGATTTATCACAATGTGTGCAGTAGAGGGTTAAGAAATGTTCACTGACAGATTCAAAAAACTAAAAAAAGTTTCATCTGTATAGCATCATATGAAATTTGTTATTTGTAATATATTTTTACAGAATTCTGAACATTTTTCAATAGTATCTGGATGCAGCCTTGGTGATGTGAGCTGAGACTGCATATCTCAGTGATGCAATGTCAGACACAATGCACCCAACGGAGCTAGTGACGTCACTGTGAGGGGTAGGGTTAGTGGTGGAGTTAGGTGAGCGCATTAAAAAGCATTGGATGCAGCTCAGATTGCATCTGCACCAGGTCTGCATCTCACATTTTCATCCAGTGCGTGTAGATGCTGTGAATCTGACATTAGAAAAGAGCAGCTCTTAATTATTCAGATTTTTGTGTGTGAGTTTGTGTTTTTTTTTTTCAGAACAGAAAGATCAGTTTGATTGGCGTGAGCATAAGTAAAATATGACAATTATTAATATAGATGAATTATTCTTTTGCTCGCTTTAAAAGCTTGTAAATTGTGGAAGCTGAGAACCACAAATCCCTGAGTTTAAATTTCACAAAATACAGTATAGGCAAGAAAATTGTGCCTCAGAGAAATTAAAAGAGCATTTTTCATGTCTTTGTTCTTGATTCTCTTTGAGCTCAAACATAAAAAGCCTCTAAAAACATTAAGCCTCAAGGTTTTTCCTGCTGTGTGTTTGTGTGTGTGTTCATGCTTTGTTGTAGTCTCCGTAACTCACACAGTAAGCATAATTATCCCGCACTTTCCACCTCTTTGCTAATTGTACTGTGAATGTTTCCCGTTTGCAATATTGCTTGTGTGTTTTCTTTAGCGATTTTGCTAGTTAATACTGTAGCCGTATCTGGGTGTGTTTCCTTGCACAACACCCCTTCTGTATATTTAAGACCTTTTTAACATGTATCTCTAGGGAAATAATTGTGAAAAGGAGAGGAGTCAAGACATTTTCCTCATTCCTGAAATCCATACGCCTTAATGTCAGAGCGTTGACATGACAAGCCACGAAATATGCCTGCTATTACCTGTCATTTGACAAATTAAACACTTCAGAGAGTTTTAAATGGGCATGTTTTGTCTCCGAAGATCTTATTAAACTCACAATTTGTCTCAGAAACAATAATCCTAACAGCTCTCCTTGGTAATTTGTAGCAAATAATTTGTTGCCTGCAGAGATTTTTATTTTATTTTATTTTTTAGGCTTGCCAGATTTTCACCCATCATGAAGCAGAAGAGGAATGCATGTTTCAGACACAAAGCAGCGAAGTAGGGCACAGAGAGGGGGTTCATTTAATGGATCATCCGTCTAAGGCTGTTTTACATATTATGTATGGTTTTGTACTGCAGTGGAAATAAAAAATAAAAAGTAAAGCAAATCACGCCACAGGTTACTTGTAAATGAACGTTGCGAGTTCTCTTTGTTTCTCTTCATTTGGCGTATTTATTCGTCCGTGTGTGTTTACACAGTGTGAGGGCCCGCAGTAAACACAGACCCTCGGGCTCTGCAGGATAATAAACACTTTCTCCAGAAGATAAACTGGTAGCGTACATGGTTTGCTTCTGCACAGAGTCTGTCGTTTTCGGGCTGTTTAGATGCCACCACAGCGAAAGCACAACACATGCTCCGTATACCACTAGTGGATGGTTTACCTCCCAAAAAAATTGTAATTCTCTTATCATTTTCGTACATTTCTTATGTGGAAAGGAAGACATTTTAAGAAATATAGAAGGTGTTTTTTATTAGGCATACTATATTTATAAAGGCAGTCAGTGATCACCAATGATTTTTGTTTGCCAACATTCTTCAAACTATCTGCTTCTTCAAAATGTTCCCTAAAATAATACATAAATAAAGGCATGAGGGTGAGCAAATGATTTACAGGCTTATTTTTCTTTCCGCTTTAAAAACAGGTCTGTGATTGTGCAACGAATGAAGTTCTTAGATTGAGCAAGAAGCCATTTCATGACAATGAAATACATTATTATAGCAAAAAGTAAACAAATGCTCATAAAAAATTATTTACTTTTTGCCATTATATAGTATTCTATGCAAAAACATTGAATTGGTTTAAATATATTGTCACGTATGGAGAGGATCAGAGATGAGGATCCACACGCAGTTTTTTAAGAAGAATAGTCAGGCAGGCAACGGTCAAACAGGTAGTAAACAGGAACATAAAGGTAATCCAAGATCTTAGTCGGAAACAGGCGAAAGGTCAGTACAGGTGGCAAAACAACGCAAACAATAAACAAGGAAAGGGTCAAAAACATGACTAGACAAGGCAAGAAAATGCTTGTGTGCTGCTCTAAAACAGAAACAAGACTCAGCCATGATATGTGTGCGTGTGTGTGTGTGGTTTGTTTACAGTCTATCTGATTAATCCTGTTAATCCTGATTAAGCTGTGTTTGCAATCAACCTGGTAGATCGTATACGGTTGCGGCCGGATGTTAATGAGAATTATTTATATTATTTATTAACCCCCAGGGGTCGAAGCCCGCGTATACGCATTTTGACGTGTTTTCACATGAAAACTCCGAAAAACTTAAATGACACTTTCCCACAATACATCAATAGAATCTGTTAGGTGTCTAGTTTTTTTTGTGTACACTCACAATAACAACAAAAGTGTGTGCTTTTGCAAAATAAGGAAAATAAACAGTGAGGGCACTTTCTCTTTTCTCTCTCCGTGAACTGTTTTTACAAACATGTCAGTAATACGCACTGAAACTCCGCGAAAACTAAACACACAGACATGAGACATATATCTATTGACCTTATTCTTGAATGCGGAAGTGCGCTCGTTTTTGCGATTGTTTTAGAACTTCCGATTCAGTTGCCTATGGGAGAAATGACTAGGAATAATAAACGGCTGAAAACGGTCAAACTACTCTCTCTACAAACAAGTGTTTGCATGATTATACAGACAAAATAGAATAATATAATAAGAAAACCTCAGTTTGCAACATCAAGCAGCAGAACAAACTGTTTTTAACGTCTAAAAATGAATGGAAGTAAATGAGACCGGAAGTCTCGAGCCAAAATTATTCAAATGGCTGCGCCCGCTCGTACACGGAGAATAAGGTGAATAGAAAGCTTGAAGTGTCTACTTTTAAAAGTCTACTATGTCTACTTTACTCAAAAGTCTTGCTCAAGCACATTTAGTGTGTTTTTTGGACCTTATTTCAGCTACATTTTTTTCCTCCAAATTCTACTAACCACGCATAATATTTTTTTTCTAAAAAACAAAAGCATGTACAACAATGCAGGGACAACAGATGAAAAATAGCCTTCTGGCTAATTCTGGTGCATTTGCAGAAATGCTATTTAATGTACACTGTCCCTGCCAAATAAACAAATAAATAAAATAAATAAATAAATAATTGTCACATATTGTTGTAGCACAGTTTGTGCTGAATACAAATAAAATATATGTTGGCCAATACCATGTAATAAGTAGCTGAAATTAGCACAAATGTCAGGGCATGTCAAAACATCTCAGGGGCCCCAAAATCACCTCAGACCCCTGAGGGTCAAATCTCCCATTTATTGTATTTTATTAACGTCTACCCATACTCCAACCCTAAACCCAACCGTCACAGTAACATAAAAACAGTAGTTGTATCGAGTATTATTTACATTATTTATTAAATTACCCAATAAATTGTATTTTTTAACGCCTAGCCTGAGATCTTGACAAATTGCTTTTACAACGTCTTGCTGTTACAATCCAAAGTCATTTGGATTTTCACTTTAGATACAGTACATTGTCTCCAACAGGTTTAAATGAGAAGTTTGATAATTGTCTATTCCGTTAATGTTAATTTTTCTATTTTTTCTTGTTGTGAGATAATGTATAAGATCATGTGATCCAGAAGTGTATAAAAAGAGCAACATGCTGTGATGAATACTGTCTGATGAAGAGCCGGTGTGCTCGAAACGTTACACGCTTTGTGGTAGCCTTTTTAATTTAATTTGGTATTTTTGAAACTTTGGTGTTTTGCTGCCTTGTTAAATATATTTTTGCACTTTTTGCTGTTTGGCTGAGCACCCATTTAGTGATGTACGTGTGTTTGTGCATTTTCTCACCCATTATCTTTTTTACCATTCATTTTATAGCATGCTTTTACTCTGGTATATTCTCAAAGAACATTGTCTTACTACAGTGACATTCTAAACAAATATTATTATACTATAGTACACATGGTACATTAAAAAAACAAAAACAAACATGGCTTTATCATGGTACATTTAAAAAAAGTTTAATTGTGGTACATTTTCTAAAAACATGATTTTGAGTGTGATACATTCATAAAACGTGATTTTACTGTGATATAATATATATATATATATATTATATTATTCATTTGTGAGTGCTTTCCGGAATAAAGAGTGGATTTAACTAGCAGATAAAACTATTAGATGCAAACAAATTCTTTTTATTCTTACCTTTCATCTTTGCATTTATTGCTTCTCTTCCACTTATACTCCCTGCCATAATAAACAATAGCCAACCACATAAAATAAATACTGCTGAATTTTACAGCTGAAAATTCTAGTATTTAACATCAGCATTGTTTTATCTAGCACAATCTCATTTAACCTCATTAAACTCTATTACCATGGTAATGTACATTTAAAACACACACACTCACAGGCAAAAGCTTCATACTAATATACATACAGGTATTATCATCAAAGCATTATTTTTTAAAAAAAACATTTACAATGACTTATTATTAACAGTAATTATTTTTCTTGCAGTGTGATGTACAGTATGCTGTACATGATATTGGCTATTCATTCAGTACTACAGAATCAATTACCACCGGACAAAAGCCTTCTAATCATTACAAAAGTCTGTGAATAATGAACTGAGCAGAACCACACTGGATTCTCTTTGTTTTGGCAGATCTATCTACATTATTGTATTACCAGATTTGACCTTGACTTACTATAACTCATTCCCACACAAGACAAGTGTCTGCAAATTAAATAGGAATTCATAAGTGATGAAATGTTTCGTTGTTATTTTTCTGAGTGTGTGTAGTCTGCGTGTGTGTGCTTGCAGTATTCAAAGTAATCATTCTTTAACAGTTTCTGTCTTGTATTGGAAAGTCTTAGCTGACAGTTCATTAGCTCAAAGTGAGAGACCTTGTCTGACATAGATAAAGCAGAAAAACAACACAGGAGATGGAGGAGCCTGTTCAAACAAAGTAAATACTTGAATCATGACAAAATGCCATTTGCCGACGTTCAGCTGTTAAGGAAGATTAAAAACATGACTATTTATAGCTCCTACATTTTCTTTTGCTTTTACAGTAACTATCAATCTGAACTTGCTTCCTACAGTAGATGAGCTGAAAACATGATCATTGATGTTGTTCTGGCCTACATTGAAACTAAATGTTTTGTTTTCTCCAGTGAAAATTAGTTTATTATTATTATTATCATTATTATTGGCATTCTTACCTTTAACAGTACAATGTAAAAATGTCTGTAAATTTTAGATTTAGATTTGATTTTGAAAAGTTTAAAAAAGTGACTTAAATGGCCCGTTTCCACTGAGTGGTACAGTACGGTGGTACGGGTCGGTATGGGTCACTTTTATCAGGCTTGCGTTTCCACTGCTAAAAAGGTACCAATGGGACTCTTATGATGGGCGTGGTGTATGACAGAAAGTTTCAGTCGACATCATTCTCACTCGAGGAAATTTCAAAGTAAAGCTGTTTGGGTCGTTCACATATCACATATTTGTGAGAAGCACTTCTCACAAAACAGATGCTTTAAACACATAAATACTAGTGTATAAATGTTCATTCCTAACCTTTCTATGAACATGATTTGATTATAACTGCAGATCAATGATAGTGTGAAACAGCCACTGTAATGTCTGCGATTATATAAAATAAATAAATAAATAAACGCAACATATATGAACACATACAGACCCTTACAGTCTCTGATATGTTACCAATTACAGATAAACTACACACAGCATAGATTTGGTCCTCATTTGGGTTCAAAAACAACACACAATATATAGCCCAGTCAGTGCAAACCTCTCATATGTGTCTTTAATCTTCACCAGCACATGTAAACTCTGTTAGAAAGTATTTCAGTCATTCCAAGTTTATAATAGTATGGCATATTGCATGGCATATTCAACAACCATTGGTACCCTTTTGGCAGTGGAAACGCAAGCCCGATAAAGGTTACACGTACAAACCCGTACTGTACTGTACCATTCAGTGAAAACGGGCCATTTAGGTATCTTTTGACAGTGGAAATGGCCATAAAAGCGTACAGAACCGAACTAAATTGTACCGTACCGTACCACTCAGTGGAAATGGGCCATTATTGATATTTTTAATATTTAAAGTGATATGTTGTCTGAAATGGCTTTGTAAGATACATTACAAAAACTTGGTAATGAACTACCATCACTTTTTCTGTTATTTAATGAACTTAATTCTTTATAATTTCTTATACAATTTATTGTTTCAATACTACAAAAATGTCAACAATAGTCTCTCTGCAGAGTTGAATTTTCAATATCAGAAGTCAACAGAGCAGAAATCAAAGTTTAGTAATGCAATTCATATGCATAAATGAAAGGAAAACATCTGTGAATGACAAAAAAAAATATGGAAATATTTTTTTACAATGTAGATATTTACAGGAAGTGAAGTTCGACTAATTAGATTAGACAATTAGACTAATTAATTGCAACATATCAGACAACAGCAGCAAATGTTGTGACTTTGGCTAATTACTTATCTGACCAATAACAGATAAGTGTTAAAACCTGTTTATAAACATTGTTTTTAGTCATTAATTTTTGTTTGGTTTTGTTGTTGCAGGGAGCAAAGAAATAACACACCAAAGCATTCATTCATTCATTTTCCTTTGCCTCAAGCTGCGGTCACACTGGACTTTTTTCCCCATAGACTTCCATTCATACGCACGCGAATGCGTCAGACCGGAAATGCAAGTTCGTGCGTCAAGTTTTGCAGTTCGATATGGTTAAAGTTAAAGCTTGGTGAACTCTGACCTGCGAAATCACAGCTCGACAATCGAAATTTTAAATATAGACCAATCACTCGCTTGTCTAATAATCTTGTCTAATCCCGTCCCTTTTTGCAGCGCCGTACAACAGAATTTCGCAAGCTCAAACTCTAGCGTGACCGCAGCTTTAGTCCCTTATTTATCAGGGGTTGCCACAGCTGAATAAACCGCCAACTTGTCACAGCCACTTGGTTCTCCCCACTCCCAATCACCCAAAGCACCCCGCTCACAGTCACCGCAATCATGTAGATCCCTCTCTCCTGCACACTAATCACTTTGCATCTGCATGTCATCCCCAGTCATCACTCCAGCCCTATAAAACCCTGCACTCTGCTTCACTTAGTCTCTGGCCTCTTCGCATCGAGATGGATGAACTCTCATGGTCAGCAATACCATTAGCAAATAATTAAACTTACCTGTCTGATCCTGTTTATCTTCAGTGTCTGCGTCTGTCCTCCTTCCTAGTGTGATTCCCTCCTGGTTGTGTGTTTCCCGATCTCCTCCGTACTCATATCCACCATCAGTCTCCAGTTCCATTCCGTCCTAGTCCACTGCTCATCCTGTATTTAAGATAAAGACTTTACCTGATTGCCAAATTACCAGTTCTCATCCATTTACAATAAACTGTCATTCATACTCACACCTCAGTCTCAGTTCCCCTTCTGTGACACATACACTACAGCCAATTTGGTTTACTCAATTCACCTATAATACATGTCTTTGGACTGTGGGGGAAACTCAAGCCAACACGGGGAGAACATGCAAACTCCACAGAGAAATGGCAACTAGCCCAGCCAGGACTCGAACCAGTGACCTTCTTGCTGTGAGGCGACAGTGCTAACCACTGAGCCACCATGCTGCCTCACACTACTGTAAGGACGTACTCACACTATGTACAGTTGCCTTGAACCGGGCCAAAGCACGCTTGTCCCCCCTCCTGTCTCCCCCGACAGCCCGCACTCACATTACATTCAGGCCTGGGCACGCTTACGTCATCGATGATGCGCTGTTAAGTAAGCGCTTTCGCTCAGCACAGTGGGGATTTCTTTAGTTATATCGTTTAAGTCGTTTGATATGCGGTGACACGCAGTCAAATATTTCGCCGAACAGATCAGCCACTTTTGACGCTCATAAACAATCATAAAGTCCTCGTGCTGCAGGAATTAGGAGGTTTGCTGAAGGTGCAGCTGTCGTGCAGTGAGGGGTTTGCGTCTTTAATAAACTACGACAGTTTGTGTTCATTGAACAGTATGAATGATTAATTAATCCATATAAAACAGTCCCTTAAAAGTCACGTCTCGCTTTCAGTTTCAGGCTTTGGCACGCTTGCACTCACATTGCAAGCGTACCGCGCCTGAGCCCAAGTGAACGCCGCTCAGGCCCACCTCTTCCAACCGGGCCAGGGCCGGCCAAGTGAACCGTGCCTGAGCCTGGTTCAGAGCACTCACACTTCTCAAACGATCTGGGAAACGGGCCTGGGCAAGTGGCGTTTCTTCTCTGTTGTCGTCAGTTTGAGGGCTTCAGACAAGTGTATCTGTCTGTGGACGGCAAGATGGCATAAATACACTAAATGTTTTCATGAGTTTTCTCAAAATTTATCCATAACCAATGCATTTGATATATTATTATATATTCATTAATTTAGTAACTCCACCATGCAACTCCACCCGCTGACTTCTTCATCCGTTTTGTCATGACAGTTAGCCTACTTGGCGTCGCCCCCTGTGGTTGCAAATAACAGTACAATGGCGAGCACATCAAGTACTGTATGAAAGCCTTCGCAACTCGTGGCTATACGTTATTAACTGTAATGGTGCACAGCAAATTTTGGTCTTTGGAATAAACTCCCTGGAAGTTAAAATCAACTCAATCTGAGTGTACATGCGTGACCATCAAATGTACTCCTCTGCAGAGTTAAAATCACTCTGCTTTTGGAGTTAAATTTTAACACATTTTTTTTTTGTTAAATTTTAACACTTTCTGGAGTTAAAATTGTAATCCTACACAGAGTACTTTTACATTTGGGTATAATATGAACTCCTTACCATTGTTAAAATGTAACACTTCTTAGAGTTAAAATGTACTTGAAAATGACTGGACTGATGCAATACTCTTTACTAACTGCTTTTATTTATGCAAATCCACACATTTGATTTAGAAATTCCATCAATGGACACACTTTGTGCCAACTAAATCCAATGGCTTAGTAAAATAGCATAAGACAATCAACACATCACATTATATAAAATTAACTTTGCAGGAATAAAAAGCAGCAAAAAATATCTCATCATGCTCCTTAATCACAGTCAACTCTGCTGGCTTTGAAGTTAGAATTTGCTCGATATTCTGAAACAAAGAAAAAAAATATTTAGAAAGATAACCAAAATAACCTATTTTTTTAAAACAAAAAATAATCTTATAACTGTATATACTATTTAATACTTTAGAATGCATTTAGTTTACTATTTTACCATAAGATCTATTTATATGCAAGTAAAAAAAAAAAAAAAAACTTACATGTCTTGCACGGACACGGTCCATTAAAAGTTGAATAATTTTAGATCCAGAATCACTGCTGCTTAAACTGCTTGACACAGACAATGTATCTGTCAGACTTGGGGAGGAGGGCACTTCAACAACCCCTTGCTGCAGGACAGTCAAATCTGATAATCACAAAAACAACACAGCTCAGCAAATGGTTCTGAAATGCACACAGTTTCATTCTGAGTCATGACACAAACTTTCAAAATCTATAAAAAATGTTCTTTTCAGATGTTCAGTGTGGATGACATGTTTCTTTGGTTGTTGCAAGTTCTGGAAATATATCCTCATCCACCACTATGCCATGGTCATCTGTGATTTTCAATGCTGTATCGCAAACTTCTGCTGGACTACACCATAACAACAATGTATAATTCATCAAATAAATTTCAAAATTATTGTTATTATTAAAAAAAATATTTACTCTTTGTTATACTAAAACTCACCCGCACTGAGAAAATGTAATGTATATACATGTAAAGCTGAATACAGCATACTCTCATGGTCACGACTAAATCATGTTACAATCCAAAACATTTCATGAGCAATATTACACATATTAAATCTTACAGACATAAGGCTGTATTGCTAGATTAAAGATATTAATGTTACCTCATTGTGTAAGTTAGCCTATTTGAAAACTGAACAGCAGGTTTCTCCATCTGATCAAGTACCGCTTCTTTTTGACAGCTGAACACACATTTTTAGAAACACAGGGAAAGGAAAGATTATTAGCTAGTGTTAGCTTGTTCACATCCACAACATTTTTAAAAATACTGCACAAAACAGCCACTTTGGAAAAGCTTACATGTTAGATGCTAAGTTAGCCACATGCAGTCACTAGCCTCACAGTACAAAATGAAACAGCTACAGCAAAACACATTTCTGTCACAAAACATCTAACATTTTGAAAAAGCTTTTAGAATTGTATAAAAATGCACTTTTACCTAACTCATTATGAAGAACATAACTCCAGTTCTCATGTGCTGCTCGGCAGGGTTGTGTAATGGTGGACTTTCTAAAAATTTAACTCCAGTAAGGAGTTAAAGCACGTTCCTGAACTCCAGCGAATGAACTCCAAAATACAACACCGCAGGGAGTATCCCATAACACAAAATAGTGTTAAAGTTTAAAAATAAACTCCAAAAAAGTAACTCTTTGACACTTTTTTGCCTAACTCCTAATTTTTCAACTCCAGAAATTTGCTGTGTGGGTTTAGGGTTGGGGAAGGTGTAGACGTTAATAACTGTGATTATTGAGTTTAGGGTTGGGGTAGGTTAGATGTTAATAACTGTGATGATTAAGTTTAGGGTTGGGGTAGGAATAGATGTTAATAACTGTGATGATTAAGTTTAGGGTTGGGGTAGGAATAGATGTTAATAACTGTGATGGTTGGGTTTAGGGTTGGGGAAGGTACAGACGTTAATAACTGTAATGGTTGGGTTTAGGGTTGGGGAAGGTACAGACGTTAATAACTGTGATGGTTGGGTTTAGGGTTGGGGAAGGTGTAGACGTTAATCACTGTGATGGTTGGGTTTAGGGTTGTGGTAGGTATAGACATCAATAACTGTGAAGGTTGGGGAAAGTGTAGACGTTAATCACTGTGAAGGTTGGGTTTAGGGTTGTGGTAGCCCTGCTGAAAAATCCAGCTTAAACCAGCCTAAGCTGGTTGGCTGGTTTTAGCTGGTCGACCGGCCTGGTTTTAGAGGGGTTTTGGCCATTTCCAGGCTGGTTTCCAGCCATTTCCAGCCTGGTCTTAGCTGGTCAGGCTGGGAGTTGACCAGCTAAAACCAGCTTGACCAGCCAAAACCAGCTATGTCCAGCTTAAACCAGGCTGGTCAAGCTGGTTTTAGCTGGTTTAAGCTGGTCGTTTTCCAGCCTGACCAGCTAAGACCAGGCTGGAAATGGCTGGAAACCAGCCTGGAAATGGCCAAAACCCCTCTAAAACCAGGCTGGTCAACCAGCTAAAACCAGCCAACCAGCTTAGGCTGGTTTAAGCTGGATTTTTCAGCAGGGAGGTTGATACATTAATCACTGTAATGGTTGGGTTTAGGGTTGGAACAGGTGTAGACATTAATAACTATGATGGTTGGGTTTAGGTTTGGGGAAGGTGTAGACCAGGGCTGTTTTTCAATATGCGCTCTTCAGCGATCTTGCGTCCTCATGTAACGTCATCATCAGCTGCCAAAGTTCAGTTCCAATACTCAAGAGCGCAAGAACAGAGGACGCGTGAAACTTCCCGGATGTGTTCTTGATATCGAGGACGCATTGATGCAGACTTGAGCACCGATCTCGCTCTAGAAGTCCCAGAAGTCATTGCGACTAGAGGTGGGAAGCGCAGCATTTTATACCTGTTTATTATTAAAGTTCAGAGATATAACTGATTTAGAGTTTCCCTAAATGAAACGTTGAATATTAACATTACTATGGACATCTTAATAAAGGAGTAAACACATTAAGGGTGTTTGTTTGCTGAAATTCCTATTAAAATCTGTTTTATTTATATTGTGCAACGTATATTTATAATGTTTTTTATGCTGACTATAAATTTTGAAAAAGGGAAAAACAGTAAATCGCTGTATAAATACTGTAATGTTTAAATAATTTTCCATTTAAAATGCGCGAAGGTTACGTGACCATCAGGAAGAACCAGGGAAGAACGCAGCATCTCATTTCTCACAGGACGCGTTCTCTGTTCTCCTGGTCTCCCGAGTTCGTTCTTCCGAGGACACCTGGCAAGACTGGTCTCCACAAGAACGCAAGTCCGTTCTCTGCGTTCTTGGAATTGAGAAACAGCCCAGGGGTGTCCAAACTCAGTCCTGGAGAGCCAGTGTCCTGGAGAGTTTAGCTCTAACCCTAATCAAACACACCTGAACTAGCTAATCAAGCTCTTACTAGATACTAGAAACTTCCTGAAAGGTGTGTTGAAGCAAGTTGGAGTTAAACTCTCCAGGACACCGGCCCCTCAGGACCGAGTTTGGACAGCCCTGGTGTAGACAATAATAACAACGATGGATGAGTTTAGTGTTGTGGTAGATATTGTCGTTAATAACTGTGATGGTTGGGTTTAGGTGTGGAGTAGGTGTAGGTGTAGACGTTAATTACTGATGTACAGCACCATCTTGCCAACAAGATTAGTGGTCTCCATAACTTCAAGTTACGCCCCTGTCTTGCTAAAAAAAGGTCCTACCCCCTACTCATTTATTCTTAATATTGTTTGTTGAGTATGTTCTCATATATACTAAATATTCCGTTTCAGTTGGAATGTACTGAAATAAAAGTCTTAGCAACTTCCGGTTTATGTAGATTTTAAAATATTTTGTTGTTATGGTGGTAACTTTCATATTAAATTAATAATAATAATAATAATAATAATTCATTTTATTTGTAAATGGCGCCTTTCTAGACACCCAAGGTCGCCTTACAATGAGCATCAACATGCTAAAACAAATGAAAAAGTAATAAAACATTAACCAGAATAAACACACTTCGCAAATATAAAATAACATGATAAAAAACATGATAAAAAATTTTTTTTAAAAGAAAGCCTGCTTAAAAAGATGGGTCTTAAGACGAGATTTAAATGTGGCGAGACTATCACTGCTCCTTACATCCAGGGGAAGCGAGTTCCATAGCCGAGGAGCCATAGAGCTAAAAGATCTGTCTCCCATCGTGCTTAATCGGGTGCGAGGTGATACCAGGGAGAAAGAGTTGGCGGATCTAAGAGTACGAGAAGGGGTATAAATATGGAGAAGTTCGGTGAGATAGTGAGGAGCAAGATTATGAAGTGCCTTGAAAGTTAGAAGTAATATTTTAAAATCAATACGAAACTTTACCGGAAGCCAGTGAAGCTGATAAAGAAGTGGTGTGACATGCTCGTGAGATGGAGTCCTAGAAATGACACGAGCTGCATGGTTCTGAACCAGTTGGAGTTTATGGAGAAGTTTAGAAGGAAGCCCAGAAAGAAGTGCATTACAGTAATCAAGACGTGAAGTAACTAATGCATGGATAAGAATTGCTGTGTTATTGGTTGTGAGAGAAGGGCGGAGACGAGTGATATTACGCAGGTGGAAATATGCAGTACGCGTAATATTATTGATGTGACCTTCAAATGAGAGTGTGCTATCCAAGATGACACCCAGACTCTTTACCTGCACAGAGGGAAAAATTGTGCTATTATCAATGTCTATAGTAAAATCATCAACTTTATTCAAAACACTTTTAGTCCCGAAAAGAAGGGCTTCAGTTTTGTCGCTATTTAATTTTAAAAAGTTAGCTGAAAGCCAGATTTTTATTTCAGCTAAACATCTGCTCAAAGCAGAGGGAGGAAAAGAACTGGAGGGCTTGGTAGACAGGTAGAGTTGAGTGTCGTCAGCATAGCAGTGAAATTGTATGTTGTATTTTCTAAAAATGTGACCAAGAGGCAATAGATATATGATAAACAGAAGTGGACCCAATACAGAACCTTGTGGGACACCAGTAGTGACAATTCCCACAAAGATGACAAAAAAACTGCAGTCTTTTTGTACAATTTTTGAGTTTTAGACCATAATGCGGTAGCAATTTTAGTGATTAATAACCGTGAAGAATTAAATCATCTGAGTTCTCTAATTAAAATGTTATTGTTTTAACTTAAGAGCAGTGTGTTTTCTATCATTTCAGTGTGAATCAGAGTCTTTCGGAAAATTGTTAACAATGGAGATCATTTTCAACCTAAATCACAATATAAAAACTAAAACAAACAAAACACAGGAAACAACCATAAATAAAATCTCACCTCATTACCCAAAATGAACAAGGAACAAACGGGAATAGAACAGGCCAAAAATGCAAGTTAATACAGGAAAGTGTTAGGAAAATGGGGCTAAAGAAAAGAAAGAGCTCTCCAAAGGAGAGAAAGAGTGAATTGTGCAAGAGCGAGCTCAGACTGACCCCAACACTGCTGCCCACAGCCATCAGATTGGCAGTGCTCACTCTCTAATGACGGCAATTTATTTCAATTAAAGCGGCCCATTATTGTTGTAAAATCGTTAGCGTGGCGTCTGGGCGATTAACACGCTATGCGTAGAAGCATGTAGACCAAGACAAATTAACATCCTCTCATCGGCGTTAACTCCCCTCACTCCTAACTAATCAAGCCCGAGTCTCCCACATTAGCTTCATTTGTTTACATGTAACTCATATTAACCCGTTCCCTTGAACACACTAATACAATACAGCCTCTGTGCCATCTGTAATTATAAAAATTGTTCCAAATGGATTTTGAAACCACAGCCCTGGTTGTCATAAAACGTGCTTATGAAACATACATAAATGTGTTAATGGCTCTAAGTTGTTTCCTGCGAGGGCCGAAAAAAGACGGCATTCCTGTCTCTTTGGCTTGCGTGACGACTGCTTCAATAATAAATTGATTCATGGACACCGAAACTCAAAATGTACAACAGAACGACAAAGTGTGTCCCACTTGAGTTTTCCAGCCCTCCCCTGCCATTCTTTCTTTCTTTCTTTCTTTTTTATTATGTCTGCTTGGCACATAAATCTCTCTTCACTCTGACAGAGAAGAGGAGTGAAACAGAAAGAGGGGGAGAAAGGCAAAAAAAGAGTGGCGAGACAGTTTATAACATGCAATTTTAATGCAGCTGCAAGCTCAATTTAATATTGGACCATCCATTTCACATAATCTCTTAAAATGAGTTTTTCAAAACAGAGCTTTCACTCCTAAATATACATATAAATACATAAAATACATAACACTGTTTAAATATACATTATACATTATACATATATAATATATATATATACTCACTGGCCACTTTATTAGGTACACCTGTCCAACTGCTCGTTTAAGTAAACTTCTAATCAACCAATCACATAGCAGCAACTCAATGCATTTAGGCATGTAGAGATGGTCAAGACAATCTGCTGCAGTTCAAACCAAGCATCACAATGGGGAAGATAGGTGATTTAAGTGACTTTGAATGTGGCATGGCTGTTGATGCCAGACGGGCTGGTTTGAGTATTTCAGAAACTGCTGATCTACTTGGATTTTCACACACAACCATATCTCTGGAGTTTACAGAGAATGGTCTGAAAAAGAGAAAATATCCAGTTTTGTGGGCGCAAATACCTTGTTGATTCCAGAGGTCAGAGGAGAATGGCCAGACTGGTTTGAGCTGATAGAAAGGCAACAGTAACTCAAATAACCACTCGTCACAACAGAGGTATGCAGGAGAGAATCTCTGAACACACAACACGTCCAACCTTGAGGGGGTTGGGCTACAGCAGCAGAAGACCACACCGGGTGACACTCCTGCCAACTAATAACAAGAAACTGAGGCTACAATCCACACCAAAATTCACCAAAATTAGACGAATGAAGATTGGAAAAACATTGCCTGGTCTGATGAGTCTCAATTTCGGACATTCGGATAGTAGGGTCAGAATTTAGCTTCAACAACATGAAAGCATGGATCCATCTTGCTTTGTATCAAAAGTTTAGGCTGCTGGTGGTGGTGTAATGGTGCGGGGGATATTTTCTTGGCACACTTTGGACCCATTAGTACCAATTGAGCCACAGCCTGCCTGAGTATTGTTTCTGACCATGTTCGTCCCTTTATGACCACAGTGTACCCATCTTTTCATGGCTACTTCCAGCAGGATAACAGCTAAGTCAGCTATGTTAGCTATGTCATAAAGTGTGAATCATCTCAGACTGGTTTCTTGAACATGACAATGAGTTCACTGTACTCAAATGGCCTACACAGTCACCAGATCTCAATCTAATAGAGCACCTTTGGGATGTGGTGGAACAGGAGATTCACATCATGGATGTGCAGCTGACAAATCTGCAACAACTGCGTGATGCTATCATGACAATATGGACCAAAATCTCTGAGGAATATTTCTAGTACCTTGTTGTATCTATGCCACAAACGATTAAGGCAGAGCTGCTATATATATAATTACCATGTCTGAGAATAATTTAATTACTCACTCACTTACTTACTCTCTAGCTCAGTTCCTGCTTCTTCAGGTGTTGCCACAGCAGATTAAAACGCCAATTTCTCTGGTAATTGTTTAACACAGTGGATGCTCTTCCATCCACAACCCAAACACACTCTCAGTGCTGGGAAACACTTACTCACTCTGCCATTCACATACTACAGTCAATTTAGTTTACCTATACAACAAAAAGACCTCCTGGTCCAGATGGGACTCCAGCGATCTTCTTGCTATGAGGCAAAGATAAACCTGGCCTTTTAGCTTTATTAAAAATTATTTAAGTTTTTAAATAAGAAAATAATAATCTTCACAAACATAATTACTCAGAAAAAAAGAGAAATGTTAAATGTATCAAATCCTGAAATATTTTCAAGGCAACGACCAGTGTTGTGCAAGTTACTTCCAAACTGTAATACATTACAGATTACTTGTTACTGTTATTTAAAAGTAATCCCTTACATTACAATATTACTGTCTCAAAATTGTAATATGTTACATAACTCTTATATTACTTTTTAGTTTCTTTCACTAAAATAACTACAGAATTAGAACTTAACTTTCTAAAACGACCAAATGTACTGCAGAGCATTTTACATCCAGTAGAAAGCGATATGATGTAGCAGAATGACTGTGAATCCAGGCTACTAACATTATAGTATACAACTGGCAACATGAAGGCTCAAGACAATGCAAGAAAGGATGACAGTCAGAATCACAAATGATCTGTTAAAAGTATGGTAGAGGTAAAGTTGTTATCTGGCAATATCTGTGAATAACTTGACTATATTCATATTAGGGCTGGGCGGTTTTTCAGATTTTTCCGATTAATTCGAATTTACGTTTTAAGACGATTTTATTTTTTACAAAATCGAGGAATCGCGGTTTTTTAATAAAAATATTAAAGCCGCTTTTCCACTATTGTGCCAAACCGTTCTAAACTGTGAGACAACCGTGCTGAATTGTGCTGATTCTGTGTGTTGACGTCGCGGCTCTGTTGATGTGCTGCCACAGCTGGTAGCGGAAGCGCGCCAGGGCGGACCGGCCTTTGGGAACACCGGGACATTTTCCCGCTAGAGCAACAAGCGCCCCGCAGTCAGCCAGCCAGCTTCGCGAATGTTTCCATGCGCGTCGTGCTGTTGTTCGCGTCCCGCAGCCGTCTGTGTCTCCCGCGCGAGCTGCGAGACGGGGACCCGCGCTCCACCTGAAGGACGGTTATGGCGTGTTGTAAATGTCGGTCACCGCAGAAAGTCAAATCTTTCTTTAATTTGGACTTTTGCTTGAATTACGGAGTGGCACAGTAGCTGTCAAGGTACTGTATGAATTAAATCATAACCCATATGTGCACCAATAAACAAGTAAAATGAATGAATGAATAAAATAAATATGGATTCTTAAATGTTGGCAGTTTTTACTCCAAAAAATATCAATACGTATCGACAAATGTTTTATAAAAATAAAGCAATTTCCAACATTTCAGCTATAGGCCATTATACGATTCAGTTAAATATAAGATAGACCTTTAAATGTATATAGATATGTAACAGGTTTCTGTGGGGTTTTTTTTTTCACGGTGATCTTTAATATACACTGGGTGGTGGAGCTACGCACAAATATTTTCTAAAACGTCAAGCAGATATTTGTCTACAGCTCGTTAGTTATTTATGAAGACAAAAAATAATTAAAATAACAAAAATAAAACTATAAAATTACAAAGATAAATGAGCAGCATTCTGCTAAATATAGTCCTTTATATCCTGATATGCTATGTGTTGTTTCATTCGTTTTTTTATATTTAACTTGATGCATTCGTTATTTAATATTTAAATACAAAATCGTTTAAATGGTTATATTTTACCATCAAAATGTAGTATATTTTATATCATTACCATTTTTTGATATAAAACCGCTGTTATTTTATTGATTGTTATGAAATAATTTAAGTGCTATATTTTTTATTAGTGAAAGTGCCCGCTCACTTTGACAAGGCCTGTCTAAATATATATTTCTGCCTTGCCACCAATACAGATAAACTATTGTTGCATTATCATTGTTTATTTTTCTGTTATGTACAGAGATTTGAATATTTATTTCCCCTCCAATCCTTTTTAATCTTCAAGTTACATTTTGGTCATTTTCTCTCCAAATAAAATTTGCCCAAAGCTGCACAACATATGACCTGCTGTGACTTCTATTGTAGCTGTGTTTAGCATCCCTATATGAGAGAGTGCCATAACCGCGTTTAGTCACACTATTGCTTTTCTTTTACAAGTGAGCATGAAAAAAACTAGTTTCAGCATTTATTTAAATTTAAATGAACAAGGTAAGCTGGTAAGGTAGTTACACAGTAAAAAAAAAATTAATAAAAAAATAAATAAAAAATCGAAATCGTGAATCGGTCAAACTTTATGAAAAAAATCGAGATTTTTTTTTTTGCCATATCGCCCAGCCCTAATTCATATTAGACACAACAGGCCTATATGTAAACTCCAATGCCATGACAACATGCAGATTTCTTTTCTCTTCTTATTGTTGCCATTATTGTATTCACTTTAAATTCAAGTGGCTCACAACACAAAACTGTCATGCACAAAGTGAGCATGATGAACATAGCTTTCTCAAGATAATGCTTGTGCACTGATTTGCTCTGTTTGTAGACAAGCTTTGTTTACAAGCTCTTAAATATACGCTGCTCGCATGCAAATTTTCTCACGTTCTCTCAAATATGCACTCCTCACGCACAAATGTTCTTGCGCGCTCTCAGTACATGGTTCGCTCTGTGAGATTATATGCAGACTCACAATTTGGGCCTTGTGTTCCCTCTTCCTTTCGTGCTTTTTGATATGATTTATATTGGTGCACTATTAACAATAACCAGTATGCTAAAATAGACTTATCATTTTTAATCTAATAAACCATAACATTTTTGGCTGTATGTTATATGATGAGATATTTTCAGTTTTAAACACTTAAAGACACAGAGAATAGACGTTGGATGTTAAGAATACATTTTATTTTAAAAACATTTATTAAACATCTAAAAGGTGCACTATACTAATCAAATAAAAACATTTAAAGTAAAATATAGCGAACGCAAGCAGAAATGTAACTGATAGAAAACAGGGAAAAACGATAAGGTATTATAGCCTACTGGACTATTCACTCTTCAAAAAAATCTCACTATCAATCTCATTTTATCATGGCAACTAAAATAAAGTGAACTAGTCTCTTGTCTTCCATATTGTTGATGCGATTGGAGGACATTTTCCTGTCATCCTCTTCATTTTGAGGAGAAGCTGTTTCACAGGGCCCCTGAACACACATATTGGCATGTACTGTGTTGAACAGTAGCCTACTACAGTAAAGTACTTCAATTAATCTGTTGTGGTAATACTATAGTTGCTATGGTAACACAACAAGTTTAATATAAACAAATGACCCAGTTTTAAAAATATTGTATATTATTATTTTACAATTCACCACACTTTACTATTCTTAATACTACAGTATGCTGAAGCATTCATTAACAAGTTGTAAATAATACTAGCCTAAAACAAAGGCATACTGTACCTAACGCTCAAAAACACTAGTTTTTATTATAGTATTTATATATTTACCTTAACCTGTAGGTAAATAATGTAGCAACATGTAAACCATATCAACGTTCTTGGGATAACAATTTGACAAGAGGATCTCTGGAGAGCAAAAGCACGAAAAGAGGAGAAAACAAGGCATAAACTGCTGCATCATCTGACAGAGCGAGAGCAGATCATCCGCACGTGAGCACTGTTTTGTGTGCACGCGAGGAGTTTTGTCCACGGACAAGCGGTTCGCTCGCTTGTATTACATGAATGCGCTCTCGACGTGTAATAATACTGCGCTTACGACAGTTGTCAGTGGAATATGCACGTACCTCCATCTCGCAAATGTACTGTCTTCTGCCATTTTCATCTATTTGCCGCTTTTCCGCTGCGCGTTAGAGCGTAACATTACTGCGAACCGGGCTGAGCCAATAGCCCCGGACCTCGAGCTCAGAGGCTGAAATCAATCCGCGCTCAAAGTTAAAAGTTCCAGTAGCCAGAGGGAGATTAATGACAACACACACGTATGTTCACTCCCCACAAACAGGAAATAGAACTGCGGTATTTTTTAAATGTTAATGTCTTGCAGGCGAAAAGTTTGTTGTAACGCACGCGTTACTGAACATGTACCGAGTAAAATATTACTGAAAATCTATTAGTAATGCCTTACACTACTGCGTTACTGGAAAATGTAATAAGTTACTGTAATACATTACTTTTGTAACGCATTACTCCCAACACTGGCAACGACAACATATTTCATACATATAGCTCAATATATTGTCATTGACTCATTTTTTTAACTAATTAGGGGAATTAATGGACACAGTAACAAATTTTGATTTGCATGCTAAAAAGTCTTTAAATTGCCATAATTATAAACTCCTTTTATTATGAAAAGGAAAAGTGAAAGTAATGTGCACTTGCACTGTTACTTAATGTTTAACTCCAGATACACTGCATGTCTGTGCATACTGGGCATGTCCAAATACCCACACTTGCAGTTTTCTGGTCAGTTAGGTCAGCTGTGCCATTGGGTCACTGTTTTGGTGGGTAAAAAAATAAAAAGTATTGCTACAACTACCTAACAATTTCTCACTTGCTAAGGCCCCGTTTACACTAATGCGTTTTCGTTTTAAAACGGCTTTTTTTATCAAAAACGATCCGCGTCCACACTAGCGTTTCATCTAGCGTTTCTAAACATATCTCCGTCCACACCACTCCACCAAAAACGTATATCACGTGACCATTCGCGCACTCTGGGCATGCGCGTTCAAGTATAAACAGGAAGCATGTGTCTCGCTCGGCATTTGGTTATTGTTAGTCAACAAACGCTGGTTGAACGATGAACGCGAGCGATTAGCGAGTGCTCGAACAATAGCTTGCCTCTTGCGAATATATGCAGCTGCTGTAGTAAAAACGATAGAGTTTAACTGCACAATGGTGCCTAAAACAGACAATAGTGCAAACAACGCTCCCATTTCTGTGTCCATGTTGTTGTTTACAGTGAAGGCTGGTCTGCCGTCTTCCGGTAGCGTTATAGTCATGTGATAGGGGCTTGACAAATAAGGGAAGGATACGCAATGACCCAAAAGCCCCAATCAGGTAGCGAATATCAGCAGCCACGCCTCCGTTTTCAGACGTCTCCGTTTTTCCCCATCCACACTGAGACGGAGCAGCAGCGTATCAGAATTAAAACGCGCTCTTCAGCGTTTCCAAAACGCTCCGTTTTCGGGGCTCGAAAACTCCGGCGTAGTGTGGACGGATGGCGTAACCGTAGCAAAACTTGTGCGTTTTAAAATGAAAACGCATTAGTGTAAACGGGGCCTAAGTGCGTCCCATAAGATACTGTATTGTAAAATACTGGGTAAAAGATACTGCACACACACACTTGCAAACTTCACTCCCGGGCGCAAAGCGTATTTTCCATCTTTAAAATAGCAAAAATGGATTGGGACACGCCCTTAATGCTTTTGTGCCATGCACTTTAGACCTTGCACCTAGATCGTTAAAATAGAGCCCATAAATGCTGTTACTGAGGTGGTATTTTTTGTACCTTATTTACCTCTTATGTGTGCATATTAGTGCCTAAATAGTAAATATTAGTACCTAAAATACAGCGATTAGTACATTTGGAAAAGATATACCCCAGTGACAGCTTCTGCACTTTTTTTAGTACAAAACTGACTGTCATATTGAGTTTCTAATATATGGAAAGGTTTCCCTGAGCTTTTCTCTGGCATATGTTCAGACTCCTCATACCCAGCATTAGTGACTAGCTTCGAGCAGATTCTTTTCTGATTACTGCTGCAGTCTGAGAGGTGAGAGGTTACAGTGTTTATAAAAGACATCAACACTACTGTACTTCAGGCAATTACAGCTAAATATAAACCGAATTTAGGTAAAAAAAAAAAAAAAACGCACTCTCGAGGGGTGTCTCAGTCTGGTATGAGGACTGTTTGGGATGTTTTAATCTGGTGCCAAGCACTATTTTAAATCATCTGTCCTCCAGGGATTAGCTGTGACATGATAACTCACCACTTCAAAATAACTGGGAGATGGCAAAGAAACCCGCCGCTGTTCTGTCAAAAGACAGGTCAAAGGTCAGGTGAAAGTTTAGCACTAAATGCAGCAATCTTTGATAGAATCTTCTGGTATCCCTGTTATATTGTGCACGGTTACATAAGATGTACTAAATGATCACATAGGGGGATTTGATAGATGATCCTTTCTGGATTTAAAATGAGAGAAAGGGAATAATAAAGCACATACTTTGTAATATTTTCAAGCCAATACTGAATGTTGATAATACGATATGAGAAAGCAATACAATCTAGCATGATGGATCAGCAACACAGGTTTTGTGCATTGCATTACATTTTATTTGCATTATGCATTTACATCAATACATACAGCATGCTTGAACTAACTATGAACAGTAGCTTTTGCTCAATTTATTCTTGCTGAATAATTTTTTTATTTCAAATAAAAAATGAGTAAGATAGGTAATTTGTAATGTAATGTGTATTTATATAGCGCATTTATTGTGTATGGCCATACACCCAAAGTGTTTCACAATCATGAGATGGGGGGGGGGGGGGGGGGGTGGTTCTCTCCACACCACCACCAGTGTGCAGCATCCACTTAAATAATGCAACGGCAGCCACAGGACAACGGCGCCAGTGCGCTTACCACACACCAGCTTTAGGGTAGTGGAGAGACAGTGATAGAGCCAATTCAGTGGATGATTGGGAGGCCATGATGGGTAAGGGCCAATGGAGGTAATTTGGCAAGGACACCGGTGTTACACCCCTACTCTTTACAAGAAGTGCCATAGGATTTTTAATCACCACAGAGAGTCAGGACCTTAGTCTAACGTCTCATCCGAAAGAAAGCGCTCAATGACAGTATAGTGTCCCCTTTACTATACTGGGGCATTAGGACTCACACAGACTGCCGGTTGATCGCCTCCTGCTGGCCTCACTAACACCAAATCCAATCAGCAACCTAGTTTTCCTATGTGGTCTCCCATTCAGGTACTAACCAGGCTCAGCCCTGCTTAGCTTCAGTGAGTAACCGGTCTTGAGCTGCAGGGTGATATGGCTGTAACCTTATTTAATTTATGGACGCAGTAGCTCTTTGATTTGTATATGAACAATTATGTGTTTTATTTTAAAAAGGAATAGTGACATTTTTATACATAATTGCATTGAATGTGAACTTGTTTTTAAAATCTTAAAAGTCATTTTTTTATACTTAAATAATATATAACATTAATGTGATAATAGACCCCAGTGAGTACCCTAAAAGACAGTACACTTCCATTTTAAAGAATTAAAGGTACATTTAGAAAGTTACATTGTACTAACAATTAAATATTTTTCCTTTGTATTTTTGAGATTTCATAATACTGCAATATCAATCCCCTTTATAAACTGTAGATCTGTGAAAATGTTTATAAATGCTGTATTATGTATGCCAGGCCACATACAATTCTATAGTTCATTATTGTTGTAATGGTAGTCAAGTATTTATGATGTCTCCATAAAAACAGTGTAGCGTAAACACCACCAAAAGTTTTAATATACAGTTGAAGTCAGAATTATTAGCCTCCCACCCCCCTGAATTATTAACCCCCTTGTTTATTTTTGTCCTCAATTTCTGTTTAACGGAGAGAAGATTTTACACGTTTCTAATCATAATAGTTTTAATAACTCATTTCTAATAACTGATTTATTTTATCTTTGCCATGAAGACAGTAAATCATATTTTACTAGATATTTTTCAATACAATTTTAGACAGCTTAAAGTGACATTTAAAGGCTTAACTAGGTTAATTAGGTTAACTAGGCAGGTTAGGGTAATTAGGCAAGTTATTGTATAACGATGGTTTGTTCTGTAGACAAGTGAAAAAAAAATTGCTTAAAGGGCCTAATAATTTTGAAATTTAAAATTAAAAACTGTTTTTATTCTAGCCGAAATAAAACAAATAAGACTTTCTCCAGAAGAAAAAATATTATCAGACATACTGTGAAAATTTCCATGCTCTGTTAAACATCATTTGGGAAATATTAAAAAAAGAAAAAAAAAATCAAAGGGGCCTAATAATTCTGACTTCAACTGTATATATAAAAACATTTTAGATCATTATGAATGCACAATGCATTTACAATATGTACCCACGGCAGTCTACTTTGAACATATTCCAAAGACTATACAAGTATGGCCATCCATGAATATGTTAATTCATGCTCGATGTCAGAGATCAGCCTGAGCTGCCAGATCCTTCACAAGCTGTGCTCCATTCACAATCACCGGATTACTAATTAGCAACGCCACAGACTCATCACCAGCCCTATATAAACTGTTCACTTTCAGTCACTCTTAAATCACAAACTCTAGCTCATGCTTCTTACCAGTTTGCCTTAACTGATTATCTGTTTGCACCTTGTCTTCTGCCAATCTGCCATTATCACAACCTGCAAAAAAGACTCTGTTACAGTTCAGTTAAGTTGTACTTGGAATTTTTTCAGTTTGTGTACGTTTCAATCTTACTTTGATGACATGTTTTTTTGATTTACCTTCATTAAATTTAAGCTACCACATTTAATTTCTTTGGTTTATTCTGACACTCAAAAAAAATGCACACGTATGGCTTATGAAAAATGAAACCGTAATATCCAGGTTTCCATTCTATGTTAAGTGCCTCTTGTCAAAGTTCACAAGAAAATAAAAAAACCCAAATGTTATTTAGTTGAATTTCAATCAAGTTATTAGTGCAGCCGACTGTTGTATTGGTAACCTAGTAACCAACAGTAACCTAGTATTAACTAATGCACAGTCATGTTAATTACCACAATAAGTCTACAAGTTAAACAATTTCATCTTCTAATTGGCTGATTTCATTAAACATCACCTAATGATAGCATCTGCAGTCATTACATTTAAGAATTCTTTGTAAGTATTTCCATTTAAAGAAAGTAACCTTTGTAATGTATCCTGATGAGGAAAACATATTTCACATAAGGTGATGCATTCATTACCAAGAAACTTTTTGCAACCATCTTTGTGCTTTCTAACTCAAGCCTCATTCACACTATGGCGACTCGCAGGTGCCAATCGACAGAGAATGAGCAACTTCCGGCGACCTCCATCAACATGAGCAACATCGACCACTGGCGATGAGGTGGGCGTGTCTAGTGACGCAACAAAGTTGAGAATCCTTCAACTTTGTGCAAATGAAGAGTAACTTTCTTGAGCGATAGCCAATAGGAGCACTAGTAGAGCTCACGTGATCCTCTCTCAGCTCGCTCAGATACTGGTTCATGCTGTATAGAATTACACAGACTTGCGTTTGCAGCAGGGCGTCACCCAGAGCAACAGGCAGCTACAAAGTCGCTGCTAGTATAAATTAATGAAGGCATTAATAAAAAAAAATACTATTTAAAGGTCCCGTGAAGTGCTTTGAAATGTGCAATTTTTATTCAATGTTTGAGGTCATCTCAAACAGTGTTTGCCAACTATTTTCAATGACAAGTCACTAAATTTCGCTAGATTATGTCATTTATCAATTTGCATATTACTGACGTCATCACGTCCAACCGCTTCTGTTTGTTTAACTGACTATGGTTAATAAAGAGGTGTTTATATTTGCACTATGTTTTATGTATGCATGCAAATTTAACTACATTTATTGCTGTTTGAATACAGTATGTCAGAACAGATGTGTAGTGAATTTGCAGAAATCTCTCAGACGTAATAAACTTACATGAGTTCAGAAACTGTCACTAAAATATCTGTGATTGTGAACAAGCAAATAATAAACTGCCAAATTAACTTGTTAGTTTTAAAACAAAAGAGAAGCAGATCGGTTTGACTGCACAAGAGAAATACCGCATAATCACGCAAGAGGGGTGGTGGTGGAAGAGACTGCTGTACGAGGACTGGGCCGCCTGTGAGTGCTCTGAGGCAGTGGGCGGGGGAAAGGGGGTGCGACGGCATCACCCGTAGCTCGTTGAGAAGAGTAGGAACGGTACAGTATGGACACGTGAGAGTCTATAAAAATCTCCAGTAACACCAAAAAAGTCACTAGATTTGTCGCTAGTAGCTTTTTAAAATTGGCAACACTGATCTCAACTGAAAAACAGAGAGGGTGGGACATAGAGTAGTTCCTTCTTTTTATGAAAAAACTGCCAATGGTGTTTATTTTTTATCACAGCTCTGCCAATTGAGCGGTTGAGCTCAAGCGCATCAAATGAAAAGCAAATGAGAAGCGTCTTGAAAGGGGCAGGGCACGTCAGACACTAGAGAGCATTTGATTGGTCAAGATTAGATAAGAAACGGAACTGAAGTATGAGGTGATGTGAAAAAAATCATTGATTGATTTAGGTGGAAGGGAAAAACTGCAAGCTTTGGATGTTTATATCAGTTTTATATTTTCCAAACGTGAATTTTGTCACTGTTTTGGAGCACAATAGCTAATAGATATCCTTAAAACCCAGAGACTGAAACTAGCATTTATTTTTTTTTATTCTGATTTCACAGGACCTTTAAATGGCTACTTTGGAAAAAGCAGGACAACAAACAAATAAAAGCCCAACAAAAAAAAGTTATTCTCTTCAGAACAAATCTTGAGTAACACCATTCAAACGCCATGATCGTTCTGACAACAGCTCCACATGTTTACTCACTAGCAGCATTAGCAAAGACCAATATAAGTGCAAAGATGAATGTCTGAGGAGGAGGAAAGCAGAAGAAGCACATCAAATGGTTGGAGGAGTATTGGCACAGGTAACAAAATGAAGACAAGCTTTCATATTTGAGAGTTAAATTGTATTTTGTATGCTTACAGTTTGATGTACGACCTGTGTGTGTGTGTGTGTGTGTGTGTGTGTGTGTGTGTGTGTGTGTGTGTGTGTGTGTGTGTGTGTGTGTGTGTGTGTGTGTGTGTGTGTGTGTGTGTGTGTAAGTGAGAGAGATTTAGCAAATAAATATTTTAAATGCTTCCCTCTTTCTTTCTCTCTTGTTTTTTTTTCACTGCAGGGGCTGTTATGTGCTAAGATGGAAAAAGTTTAATGTCGCCATAAAAGTGGTTAGCTGAGGTGTAATGGTCTGTGTATTTATGTCCATTAAAAAAAGCAAAGCCAACACTTTGGACAAAGGCATTTGCAAACAAAGCCATGACATATCATGTCCTCACCGGGACACAGACTCGTTGGTTCAGGTATTTTTTTTTGATAGCTTGTCCCAGTGTCGTAAACTCAGGTACAGATGGATGCATGGAGGGTATTTGTCTCTCTATGTCTTGAGGCAACGCTTTGAGCCGAACAGCTGAATCTCCTCCAAACTGCACAGACTCACTTTGATTTTTTCTCCCCTATGTGAGTTCAAGGACTTTGAACATCTCAATGTGTTCATAAAATATTAAGTGCTTTGTGTGGAGTCTCTGTGGGTGGGTTGCTGTTTACAGTATTCTATAATTATACATTAATCTATAGGATGCATACTGTAGGCTCAAAGCAGCATGCCGTTTTGTTCTCTGATTCTTCTGGTAACATTAACTTATCAAAAGCTAAAACAGCTTTCGGTGTGTGGTAAGCTGTGGGCAAAAACATATGTTATTCAAAGTAAAATACAGGCTAGTTTTGTGAATATTTATTCAATATTGATGACTGTTAGCATTATGCTCAATGAGTTAATTGAACCATTGTGTTGACAACAAAATCAGACCCAAAATAAAGCTTGTTAGGACTAGTTTGAAACAGCTTGTCCAGGTCAACTTTCCAAAAATGTTCAGCTGGAAACTGCTTCAAAAAGGGTCCATAAGACATATTTGCCCACAGACAACTATAGTTGCCACATATTTACATACGATTTTCTATAAAATAACTTAAAATGTGGTGAAAATAAATGCTAAATATGTTCATATAGGACACTAATAAACAAGGCTACATGCATAAAACCATTTAGTAAAATTTGGGCACAAATTAGTTAAGAATGGGTGCACACTAAAAAAAAAATCACGAGGACAAATAAATATAATGTGTGGTGTGCTGTGATTTGACAAAAGCCCATTTCACAAAGTAATACAGGTAAATATCAGTCAAAGAGTTCACACTTAAATATTGCTTGATACTAATAGCAGGTTTGTCATGCTGTCCCAGGAGAGAACCCTGAGCTTGAATATACTGTGGGTATGACTTTTTCAGTATTAACAAAAAGACCTATTCACACATGATCTCTTTACTGCAATTTACTGGGAATTTTCCGAAAAAGTCTGTGTGAGAAGAGGCTAATGACAGCACACTACACACCAACAAATCAAATCAAATCACTTTTATTGTCACATCATCAGCAGCAAGTGAAAATCTTAGGTGCTGGCTCCAGACAGTGCAAAATACAGATAGTGTAAATACAACGACAGTGCGAAATACAGACAGTGCAAAATACAGACAGTGCGAAATACAGACAGTGCAAAATACAGACAGTGCAAAATACAGACAGTGCGAAATACAGACAGTGCAAAATACAGACAGTGCGAAATACAGACAGAGCAATATACAGACAGTGCAATATACAGACAGTGCAAAATACAGACAGTGTGAAATACAGACAGTGCAATATACAGACAGTGCAATATACAACAACATACTAACAAAAAAACAAGACAATGTAAAATTGGCAATGTTGACAGCGATACGTACGATGGATAGGTGTACACATAGTTGTAGGCAGTATTGTTTTAAGTATGGATTTGTTAAAGTGCAGTGCATGCTACATCTTGATGGTGTGCAGTGCAGGGTATGGAAGAGTTTGTGTGGATTTTATACCAGAGTCCTGAATTTGAACACAGGAAATCTCTTGAAAATAAACATGGTGGAGGAATAAACTATTTAACATTCATGCTGTTGCGATTAATAGCGGATTAATAAATGAGAATATGATCCTGAACAAGCTGATCCTCCATCTCTCCCGTCCAAATCCATTTCAGTTTGTGCTACGCCATTACTGTGATTATTATGCTTCCGTCTTCTGGCTTTCTGACTGGATATTGTTTTATTTTAGGTGGTAATGTTCGGCTCGTATGCTTGTTTGTCCTCAGGGTTCCCCATAAATTAATATAATATTTACAATTCAAGATCAGAGCGCCTCGGATGTTCTTCAGAGCAGATTAAGCTACTCTCCCAAAAAAGTAACTAGTTGCATTAAGTAATGTGTTATGTTACTTTTGAGTTAATTTTGCGTTGCTTTTTCTAACCTGGCTGAGGCTTATTCTTGTTCAGAACTTGCAGAGTTTTTTTTCTTCTTTTTTTTTTTAAATAGAAGAGCTCTGCAATTAACATCACACTGTATAATCATTATTAATCTTTAAAAAAAAAAAAAAAAATTATTGTAGGATAACGTTATCTTCATAGAACTTCCTGACCCCAGAGCTATACATGTGGTATATTCAGATTAATGAATGTTTAAAGCAATGTGTTTGCTACTTTTGTACTTTATGTCTAATTAGTGAAGTAAAATCACTGTTCATTCAGATAATCCTCTTTTCCTTTTCTTCCATGTGTTTAAAATACAGAGAATATTTCCATTGCAGAAATGTAAGGCTCTGCTATTTTGGTTTCTGTCTGTTCCTGCATTCTCTCATTGAGTGAGTGATTCAACATGACTACATTCATTTTAATTCAGCCATTTATTTTTTAACAGAGAATTAACTAAACTAAAAAGTAACTTTTTACATTACATTTAAGTAACTCACATTTATTACTTAATTTTTAAAAGTAGTGGTTTACTTTACTCGTTACTTAGAAAAGTAATATTATTACGTAACTCACGTTACTTGTAATGCATTCCCCCCAACATTGCTCTTAACACACCTCATACCATAGGAAAATCTGATAAGATGATCTTTAGAAACACCAAGATAATTGGAAAAATAACTTAGTATTGTTGAAAGAAAGAAAGTGACTTAAAATCGGCCTGATTATTCTGAAGTCTGTTAAGGTTACAAGTCTGTGAGTAAAAAGATAAATGCAGAAAAGCTGCTTTTTAGTCTTAAGCAAAATGTAATACCAACTGACAGTAACAGTTTTTCCAGCCTTCTATATGAAGATCTATAAAGATAAACGCGATGCAACGTTTTGCAGTTTGTGCAAACATCCACATCAGCATTAACAGATGCTTTTTATAACTGCTGTTTTCTCAGCCTTGTAATTTTAGATGTATATTTATGTCGTTATTTAATGAAAACACATTAAAACTCATTTAAATTCAGATGCTCAGGTACTTTAAACTTTTTTATAGCCCCTTTATTGAGAAGCAAAAATAAATATCACGGGGAATCAATCAGGGAAAAACTTTAAAATAAGTATTTTTAAAATCCTATTAGAAAAATAAATGACAAAAAAATAATTAACAAGATGTCTGAATGAGTGGGAAGACAAAAAGGCAAATGTGTCACATTCTGACAACATTTACTGTAAGAACTGTAGTATTTGCATTGTTAAACACACATACAGTGCATTCGGCAAGTATTCATAGTGCTTCACTTTTTCCACATTTTTTTATGTTACAGCCTTATTCCTAAATGGATTAAATTCATTTATTTCCTCAACATTCTACACACAATATCCCATAATGACAAGGCAAAAAAAGATTATTTGAAATTGTTGCAAATTTATTAAAAATATAAAAATATAAAACCTGAAAAATCACATGTACATCAGTATTCACAGCCTTTGCCGTGAAGCTCTAAATTGAGCTCAGGTACATTCTGTTTCCACTGATCATTCTTGAGATGTTTCAGCAGCTTAATTGGAGTTCACCTGTGGTAAATTCAGATGATTGAACATGATTTGAAAAGGCATACACCTGTCTATATAAGGTCCCAAGGTTGACAGTGCATGTCAAAGCACAAACCAAGGATGAAGACAAAGGAATTGTCTGTAGACCTCTGAGAATGGATTGTTTTGAGGCACAAGGCTCGGGAAGGTTACAGAAAAATTTCTGCTGCTCTGAAAGTTCCAATGAGCACAGTGGCCTCCATCATCCGTAAGCGGAAGATGTTTGGAACCACCAGGACTCTTCCTGGAGCTGGCCGGCCATCTAAGCTGAGTGATCGGGGGAGAAAGGCCTTAGTCAGGGAGGTGATCAATAACCTGATGGTCACTCTGTCTGAGCTCAAGCGTTCTTCTGTGGAGAGAGGAGAACCTTACAGAAGGACAACCATCTGTGCAGAAATTGTCGTATTTCACGTAGGTTGTCATTTGTCGAGTTTGTCAAGCCCCAAGTTGGGGCCATTTTTCGTAAGCTCCCCGGCGGTTGTCATTTGTCGTGATTGACGACCTTCTCATCAATGAGGAAATATCAGACAGGAGGTTTTTGGATACCAGAAATAAAGACTTTATTCTCACATAATAAAGCCTGAGAAAGTGCAGAGCAGAGCATCGCATCCCCACTCTCCCCACACACTCTCCACACTTTCTCCACACTTTCTGAAGTTTCTGTGTTTTACAATACAATTTATACAGATTTCTTTGACACACCCCTTGGTGTCTCTTTTAAACTTCTGACCATCATTGGAGATGTCTTACTCAGGTGGTTCTGTTATATTTGGCTTTCTGCCAGCTGGCTAATGTCACCAGAGATGTCACAGGTCTCTGTCAGCTACTGCTTTGACACCAGAGCATAGATGCAAAATAACTAATTGGTTACATACATTGTCATGATAGCATAACTTCATAATATTACTCACTCTAGCTTCTGACACATATAGCTTCATATAAGTATTTAACATATATAATCAGTACTTTACATATTCAGAATCAGTCAGCTCAGAATCAGTTATTTCTTCAGCATAGCCTTCTGTGCAAACGTACTCAACTTACACATACCTCAGGTATTTTTACTCTGGCATGTTGAAAACACCCCTAGTATTTGAGAAGAGAAAATTAACTGCTTTACACTCTGCTTTACTTCACACTGATAGAATAAAATCTTCTTCAAAATCCACTAATCAGGCTTGTATGGTAGAGTGGCTGGATGGAGGCCACTCCCTGCCTGGAATTTTCCAAAAGGCATCTGAAGGACTCTCAGACCATAAGAAACAAAATTCTCTAGTCTGATGAGACTAAAATTGAACTCTTTGGAGTGAATGCCAGGCGTTACCTTTGGAGGAAACCAGGCACCGCTCATCACCAGGCTAATACCATCCCTACAGTGAAGCATAGTGGTGGCAGCATCATGCTGTGGGGATGTTTTTTCAGCAGCAGGAACTGAAAGACTAGTCAGGATAGAGGGAAAGATGAATGCAGCAATGTACAGAGACATCCTGAATGAAAATCTGCTTCAGAGTGCTCTTGACCTCAGACTGGGGTGACGGTTCATCTTCCAGCAGGACCATTGTACACCCAAAGCACACCGCCAAAATATCAATGAAGTGGCTTCACAACAATTCGATGAATGTCCTTGAGTCCAGACCTAAATCCTATTGAACATCTCTAGAGAGATCTGAAAATAGCTGTACACCGTTGCTTCCCATCCAACCTGATAGTGCTTGAGAGGTACTGCAAAGAGGAATGAGCAAAAATTCCCAAAGACAGGTATGCCAAGCTTGTGGCATCATATTCAAAAAGACTTTTAATTGCTGCAAGTATTGAGCAAAGGCTGTGGATACTTATGTACATGTGATTTTCAGCTTTTTTATTTTTAATAAATTTGCAACATTTTCAAAAAAATCTTTTTTTCACATTGTCATTATGGGGTATTGTGTGGAGAATTATGAGGAAATAAATGAATTTAATCCATTTTGGAATAAGGCTGTAACATTAAAAATATGTGGAAAAAGTGAAGCACTATGAATACTTTCTGGATGCACTGTACACTACAGTGAACTACATGTGAATTAATTTTTAAATTATTATTTTTTAAATCCTATTAGAAAAATAAATGAGAAAAAATAATTAACAACATGTCTGAATGAGTGGGTGGACAAAAAGTCAAATAAGTCACATTGTGACAGCATTTACTGTAAGAACTGTAGTATCTGCATTGTTAAACACACGTTCACTACATAAACAGCACTGAACTTTGGCAAAGTTAACTTTATTTACATAGATCAATTGTGGTAGACTAAAGCTAGTCTGTAGATAGTAGAGATCACTTGGATGAATTTCAGTCCCAAAAACCAGGTATTTGTTGAGTCAACAGATTTCACTTTTAAACGTCACTGGTGTTTGTCGTGGGAGCTTAGCAGTATTATTAAATATTTAGGCTAAGTCTCATCTGTCAGCTTCTGCTTTGACAGATGAGAGAAGACAAAAACAGTTCAGCGAAGCAACTCAGTAAATCCCTTTCAAGAGCTGGACCTAAAAACCTAATGACAGGGTGTCACACAAATGGGTCATGACGAAACGCTCTCAAATACAGCTTACATCCATAAAATGTATTAACAATGTTTACAGATAGACACAAAGTTCATTTAAACATGAAGAATTGCTACTTTGGATCAAATCAAACGTCTGTATCGTCCTCCTAATGTTAGGATTGTCTCAAAATCATACAATAATGTTCTTATTTTGATTGTTGATATGTTGAATTGATACTTAACTCATTGTTTATCGCGAGAGAACAACAAATTAGACTTTCAGACGTGCTCCAAATGAGGGTAAAAGTCAAATTGACTGAAACAATGGCAGTTGTGTAACTGATGTGGGATGAATAACATCTGAAAATGTGGTCTGTTTGTACACATACCCTGTTTTTTTAGTAAGTGGTTTGTATAATTATGGGTTACTTGGTCCTAAATCTGCACATTTTCTTACGAAAGCTGTATTAAAACAATAACTTCCCGTTTCATTGAGGCTTGTGTTTGCTTGTGTGTTTCTATGTCAGTGCACGGTTTGTTTATATATTCTACGTAGCGTCAAACAGGCTTTTTTTTGACTCTCTCTGCTTGATTTCATCGCCGTCTCAGTTGGTTATCTTGCAGTTGCTTTAAGCCCTTTTGCAATATGTGAAAAGTCTTGAAAGGGAGTTTGTGTTTGAGGCACAAAGACGACAGGCAGGGTAAATGCTTTAACACAAAACCACAAGAGCCCTTTCTCTCTCTCTCCCTCTCTGAACTCGTTTGGTAGGTTCTTGCATGCCTTTTTACTGACTGTATGAAACTGCGCAGAATTATAATTAATTAGTGGTTGGAAAAAAATAGCGACTGGCTGGCTTAAAGTAAATTATATGGTAGGCTTCCAGAGAGAGGGCCAGTGAGAGAGAGGGTGACCTGCTGCAACACATAAAAAAACACACAGATATTCACATATAAACATACACACACAAACAGTCTGAAATGTGCCTATATAAAACTACATTTAGATTTCTCTGAAATGCTACACATAAACATACCGCATTTGGATATTTTTGAGTTGTGGTATATACGTATGCATGTGGTTAAATGGAGGCTATGATGAATGGAGAATGTATGGAGGTGAAGCGGGGTTCAGAGAACACACGCACCCTTTCAGTTATATGCCTGCCTATGACGCAAAACATACATGTGAAGGACAAATACTGTACATGTACATGGAAGACTAGAAGAACATAAGACAAGCTCGGATGGCTGCACTACAGTATTCAGAGGGTTTCCTATGGTGGTAATAACCAGGTTTTGGTGGCTTTTACAGTATAATGCTTGATAGAGTGCTCATAACCAATTTTTAGAGAGTTACTATTGTTAATGTTGTTTCCGGGTGTTGCTTTTATGGTTAAATTTATGGTAAAATCTGTTATTGCCAGATTTTTATTGTTAAAAATACGTTGTTTACAAATTTCTGCAAATTACACAGTACATAACAATAATATGAACTGTTATTTACCGTAAGACAGTTATGCAGTGTGTTACTGTTGCACTGTGAGAATTGCACTACACTGTAAATACATATACAGAAAGATAAATGATGCTATAAATGTAAATACATTTTTTGCTGTACTTGATTTACAGTAAGTTACTGGAGAACTGCTGCCACTAAGTTACTGTTGATACTGTAGAAAATTATTAACAGTGTATGGTAGAAACCATAAAAGAAATGTCAATATTTTACTGAAACTACGGTATTAAATTTATAAGGCCCTATTATACACCCGGCACAATAAGGCACAAGACGTGTTTGGTGTGATTTGTTGCTATTTTCAGACCAGCGCAACAGTAATTTTCACGTTTTGCGCCCCGTTGTTTAAATAGCAAATCCATTTGTGCCACTTTGTGGACTTATGGGTGTGCCGGTCTATAAATGAGGTGTGTTAAGGTGCATTGTTGGCACGTTGCTATTTTGAGGAACTGAAATAGACTGTGCCATTGACCAACTAAAAGCTGGTCTAAAGTCCAGTGCAGAGTGCGTTAGTTATTCATGACAACTTGCATTAGTATAATATTATTATTAGTAGTAGTAGTAGTAGCACTTATTATATGCAGTATACAGTTGAAGTCAGAATTATTAGCCACCCTTTGATTTTTTTTTTTTTTTCATTTTTTTATATTTCCCAAATGATGTTTAACAGAGCAAGGAAATTTTCACAGTATGTCTAATAATATTTTTTTCTTCTGGAGAAAGTCTTATTTGTCTTATTTCGACTAGAATAAAAGCAGTTTTTAATTTTTTAAACACCATTTTAAGGTCAAAATTATTAGCCCCTTTAAGCTATATTTTTTCTGATTGTCTACAGAACAAACCATCGTTATACAATAACTTGCCTAATTCCCCTAACCTGCCTAAACTATATTAACCTAGTTAAGCCTTTAAATGTCACTTTAAGCTGTATAGAAGTGTCTTGAAAAAGATCTAGTCAAATATTGTTTACTGTCATCATGGCAAAGATAAAATAAATCAGTTATTAGAAATGAGTAATTAAAACTATTATGTTTAGAAATGTGTTAAAAAAATCTTCTCTCCGTTAAACAGAAATTGGGGAAAAATATAAACAGGGGCTAATAAGTCAGGGGGGCTAATAATTCTGACTTCAACTGTATATGCAAAGTTTAGACTTGTCTGCCTGTCGGATTTTGGAGACATCTGCATCACCATATGGGGCAATAGAATGTGTGTTTTGGATATAACTGGTGTTTTTTGAACACACTTCTTTATTAGTGTTCAATAACAACCCTATTAGACCATGCGGCGGGGCGCAAAATGTATTTTTGTGGATTGAGATACGCCCTTAATGCTTTTGCGCCATGAGCTTTAGACTCTGCCTAAATCATTAAAATAGAGCCCATAGTGTTAAAATACCAATGATTTAAAGTAAAAAAACTAAAATCTACACATTGTACCTTTCTTAAAGAGAAAAAAAACACACACAAAAAAGCATGTGGGCATGACAAAGTCATGTGATGAACTAGTATTCACCCCAAACAGCTTTTTCACAAGCAGAAAAACATACTAATATATAGAAGGTGCTCAGTGTCATTCACACAACTAATAAACACCCTCATGTAACACACATGATAATGCAATAAACATTCTTTATCAGAATTAGATGTAACATAAAATTTTCTAATGTATGCAACTGATGGGAAAAAAACTAATCAAAAGAATCATAGTAATGTAAAAATAAATATACTGTAAAAGTCATTCAGGGAATTCTGTAGTCTATTTATTTATTTACTTACTTATTTACAACTCCCCCAAATCAGAAAAAAGTTTGGACAGTATGGAAAACGCAAATAAAAAAAGAAAGAAGTGATTTCTAAATTTACTTTGACTTGTATTTCATTGCACACAATACAACAGCACATTATTTAATTTACTTTTTTATTTTTATTTTCAAATAGACACGTACAGTATTTTCAGTTTTGGTTCTTGCAACACATTTCAAAAATAGTTGGAACAGTAAAGCATTTAGCACTTTGTAATGTTGCCATCCCTTTTCACGACACTTAAAAGACGTTTAGGGACTGAAGACACCAGGTGATGAAATGTTTCAGGTGTAATTTTGTCCCATTCTTCCTGCAAACAAGTCTTAAGGTGGGCAACAGTATGGGGTCTTCGTTGTCGCATTTTGCACTTCAAAATGTGCCACACATTCTCTATTGAAGAAAGGTCGGGACTGCAGGCAGGCCAGTCAAGTACCTGTACCCTCTTGCTCCGCAGCCAGGACTTTAATGTTTTGTAACATTTGTAATATGTGCAGCTTGTGGTTTTGCATTGTCTTGTTGAAATTTGAATGGGTGTCCCTAAAAAAGAAGGAAGCATATTGTGCTCCAAAATTTCTATGTACTTTTCAGCATTAATGGTGCCATCAAAGAAATGAAAAGTACCTTTGCCAAGGGCACTGACACAACCCCATACCATGACAGACCCTGAACAGTCTGGATGATGCTTTTCTTCTTTAATCCGGAGCACATGGCATCTATTTCATCAAAAAAATACCTGAAATACTGATTCAGATGATCATGTGGTCCATCCCAGATGGCCCCGAGCCCAGAGTAGTCGACAACGCTTCTGGACACTGTTAACATAGGGCTTCCCTTTGGCATAGTAGAGTTTTAACTGGCATTTTGGATGTAATTATGTATTGGATGGATAAGGACGGAAAGAATGTATATTTACAAATGAAATTAAGTTAACCAGACAAAACATATGATTTATGTTCATATTGTCTGCAATGAAATACAAGTCAAAGTAAATTTGGAAATCACTACTTCCTTTTTTTATTTGCGTTTTTATACTGTCCCAACTTTTTCTGATTTGGGGTTGTACTTTTTTATTATTCTGTGCAGTTGCTAGTATGTTCTGGGGTTTGCTAGAGTAATTTAAGGGGTCACTAAGGTGTCCATTTATAGCGTTGTAAGAAGTAGCTTGGATGTTCTGAGAGTTGCCTGGTTGTTAAGTGGTTGCTAGGGTGTTATTGGGGTTATGTTCTGATTTGTTCCTGAGGTCTTCCTGTGACTGCTATAGTTCTGAGGGGTTGTTAGGGTGTCAGCTCTCAGTTCCAAGGGCGTTCTGTGCAAATGTTAGAGCATTCCAAGTCAGTAGTTAGATAGTTCTTGTTGTTGCTATGCTCCAAGAGCTTATTAAGATTTTATGGGTGATTGCTACACTGCAAAATCATATTTTAGAAGTTAAAACAGAATATTTGAGTTTTTTTAACAAAAAAATATTATTCAAGGTAAAAATTCAAGGTTTTAGCAGGACGTTTTTTAAACTGTTGATGAAATCAATCAATAACTTCTGATTGAAGATTATTTCTGATTACAGAAAGTTGAGTGTTCTGGGTGGTCACCGAGGCTTTTTTTTTTTTTTTTTGGTAGTTACAAGGTTGTTAACCTTTGCTATACTGTATGTGTTGCCATTGCCAGTGTGGTAAATGATCTAGTTGCTAGGGCAGTCTATGTGGTCACTAGGATGTTGTTGACAGTTGCTTGGGTGTTCTTTTGGTTGCTAAGGTAACATCAGTGGCTGCTACACCATTATTAGGGTTGTTAGGGTCCTCCTGGTGGTTACTAAACCCTTGCTAGGGGTTATGAGTGGTTGTTATAAATATAATTGTTGAAAATATAAATGCATTACCAGGGTTTTCAATCTAATCAACCCTTTTAAGTTGTTTTTTAGTCCACTATGTAGAATTCACAGATCTGATCAAGCATATCACTGCTCAATAAGTAGCACAATCGGTCTTTGTCAGGTGACGTCACGCTCGTAAACACCGAGTTGCATTATGGGAGATGGCCGCCATTTGTGTAGTATCAGAGTTCGCGATAGCTGTTTGCTGGTTTGAGCGTTTTTCAAAACTAACACGATGGTACGTTCTTGCTGCGTTAAGACTGTAACAGTAAGTCGCACGATCGAAAAGGAAACAGAATTAATCTCGACAGATATTTTAAATTTCCCACTTGGAAGCAAGGATATGGAAGGAAGGTGGCAGAAATAACAAAGAGACGTCATTACTGGGTTGCTGCAGTGAGACGCAAAAATATGAAAAGTTGATACATTCATAAGTAATTCCTTTGCATTTTTGTAACTTACTACTAAAGAGTGTGTTTGATGTGTGATTTTTGATGTATATTTTGTTCCTTAATGCCGGAGTAAATATGCATGTATAAATGTAAATAAATGGAGAATGACATAAGATTTGTGTTTTTTTTTTTTTATTGTAATGACAAAACCAAAACTGGTATATTCAAACAAAACACAAGGTAAACAGTTATTTGAGCAAAATAATACTTTTTAAAGAACTTAAGTGCTTTTGCTCAAAGGTAAACATTGTCAATCAGTAGTTTGACTTAAATGGATAGTTCACCCCAAAATTTACATGTACTCGCTATTTACTTGCCCGCATTACTTCCGTTTGTGAAATGTCCGTGGGCTTCTAAAGACTTGTAGTTTCTAAATTGTTCACAAGTGTATGAACTTACACCATAAACAAGGTAATTAACGATGTCCAGGTAGGAGGTTTGAGGAAGCAATGAGGGGTCGGCACTCCATTGTTTTGCTGTTATTTGGTATGGATCGATGTCCTGAATAAAGGACAGTTTTTCAGAATAGCGATCCTTGGCATCTTTGTTTAGTTTATTTATGTATAACGTCCTCTCGGTTTTCTTGTGTTTCTCCATCCTGACGTTTAAATGGCTTGTATGTACGCTGTTTTGTATCTCTCGAGTTGTTTGTTGTCTTGCTGGTCGTAGAAGTGATACTACCAAAATGGCGCACGTGTGACGTCAATCACAACAAACGCACGTGACTGACAAAGACCGATACCTTGTGTGATCAGTTAAATATAAACGTTTAGTCTCAAATAATAGGAAAAACAAATTGTACATATGCTTTGCTTCAGAAGCAGTACTAACAAGAAATGTAACATTTTCTATGAAGCCCTTGTTTGTGATGAATTATAAGCCCTAATTATTTATAATCAAGCATAACAATTCTATTAATGTATGTATAAAGACACAACAAAACCTTTCCTGTGTTATAATGACTACATTTATAATAGTGTTATTACTTATTAGTGATACATTTCATTTTTCAGTGTTCATAATAGATCAAATTTCTTTTGGTCATGATTGTTCTCATAAAGATGGAGTTTGCAATCTTAAATCATTATTTTATAGTTACAAAAACTCATTAAGAAGTTAACAGATTTTTTTTGGTGTCATTAATGATTTTATATTGTTAATAAAAGTCATATTTCTTATAAATGCATATTGTGAGTCATAATACAGCTACTAACCTGTTTAAACATATCATTGATGGCTTTACGTAAAAACAGGATGTAATTTTCCACATGCAAATGTTAACAAATCATGCGTAATGAGCATTCATATTTTACATAAAGTGTGGTTTACCAAATGTACCTCACATTTGAATATACACTGAATAACGTAAAATAGACATATTTTCAGCATCTAATTATACAATACTGATAAGTAGACATCTAAAATGCCGGTTATTTACATAATCTTTAAGTCCTTATGAATCTAATTAATACTTAAAACTGATTAATAAATCAGTTTATAATGTGTTATGGACATGTAAATTAACAAATGAAATGCATCACTAATAAGTATTATTACCACTATTATAAATTTAGCTATAACTGTCATTACAATACTGTATATGTACTGTATTTGTCTGTATATGTACTGTATGTGTTTTTATAAATACATTTAAAGAATTGTTATGCTTGATTATAAGAAGTTATAAACAGAATTATAATTATAAGCATGGGCTTCATAGAAAGTGTTAAAAACATGATATTTTTCCTGAACACTGACATGCACACACACACTCACACACAAACAAATACTCACATATATTTAAAATCCGACTCTGTCTCTTTCTCTTTTTTTTTTTCCAGTGTAGATGTTGGCCACTAACGTACGCACACCGTCTCTGCTTTACTAGCAGAGATAGAGCTACACCAAAGAGATTAGTGGTTTGTGAATGTGTGCACGTCGGTCCGCTTTGGTGCACTTAGTCTTGCTCTGGGTTGTGTTGTTTATTTAAACTGGAAACGTTTTTCTAACATTTTGATTAATGTGGTGCCCTGAGTGCAGTGGCACAGTGTAGATAAGTACACACACACACGCAAATACACACACACACACATGCGTCCAGACAGATAACTGCTTTCTTTCCCTGTCAGTGTGGGGAGTTAAAAAGAACTCTTTGAAAGTGAGAGCGGTTCACGATGTGCGTACACACACATACACATGTCTGAGGGCTTTGATTTTCCACTCAGTGACTGCTGACCCCTAAATATTTACAGTGGTTGGCACACGAGATGGCTGGTTGTGAGTGTGAGTGTGTGTTGACTGGGCCAGGCAAGTGTTGGCCTTCTTTTCTTGCATCTTTCATCTTACAAACCACACAAACTACCAAACTTTTAAAAATGCTCAAAAGAAGCTTTTTCATATTGATTTAATTTCTCCCATTTTATAAAAAGTGTTTTAAGTTCTATTGTCTTATAATGGTATATGGTTAAGTTTAGAGGCATGTTTAGCTGGGTTGGTGGCTGGTTTAAGCGTGGAAGATATATATTTACCGGCCACTTTATTAGGTACACCTGTCCAACTGCTCGTTAACGCAAATTTCTAATCAGCCAATCACATGGCAGCAACTCAATGCATTTAGGCATGTAGACATGGTCAAGACGATCTGCTACAGTCAGGGGCGGACTGGGAAAGCATTTTTAACTGGGCAAAAGTAACTGTCAGTCAGGCCACATCTGATGCGATCTAGAAAGTGAAGAGCAGGGAGGGGGCGCGGAGATGCTCGGCAGGCCAGTGGCCCGGTGGCAGGCCACATCCGATGCGATATAGAAAGTGAAGAGCGTGGAAAAGGGGGGGGGGGGGGGGGGGGGCTGGGGGGATGGAGTTCGCGGCAGGCCAGAATCACGGTGGCAGGCCAGATTGACCATCAGGCCACCGGGAAATGTCCCGGTGCTCCCTATGGTCAGTCCGCCCCTGGCTGCAGTTCAAATCGAGCATCAGAATGGGGAAGAAAGGTGATTTAAGTGACTTTGAATGTGGCACGGTTATTGGTGCCAGACAGGCTGGTTTGAGTATTTCAGAAACTGCTGATCTACTGGGCGTTTCACGCACAACCATCTCTAGGGTTTACAGAGAATGGTCCGAAAAAGAGAAAATATCCAGTGAGCGGCAGTTCTGTGGGCACAATTACCTAGTTGTTGTCAGTGGTCAGAGTAGAATGGCCAGACTGGTTCCAGCTAATAGAAAGGTAACAGTAACTCTAATAACCACTCGTTACAACTGAGGTATGCAGAAGAGCATTTCTGAATGCATAACATGCCCAACCTTGAGGCGGCAGAAGACCACACTGGTGCCACTCCTGTCAGCTAAGAACAGGAAACTGAGGTTACAGTTTGCACAGGCTCACCAAAAATGGACAATAGAAGATTGGAAAAACGTTGCCTGGTCTGATGAGTCTCGATTTCTGCTGCGACATTTGGATGGTAGGGTCCCAACATAAACACATGGATCCATCCTGCCTTGTATCAATGGTTCAGGCTGGTGTAATGGTGTGGGGGATATTTTCTTGGCACACTTTGGGCCCATTAGTACCAATTGAACATTGTGCCAATGCCACAGCCTACCTGAATATTGTTGCTGACCATATCCATCCCTTTATGACCACAGTGTACCCATCTTCTGATGGCTACTTCCTGCAAAATAACATGCCATGACATAAAGCACGAATTATCTCAGACTGGTTTCTTGAACATGACAATGAGTTCACTGTACTTAAATGGCCTCCACAGTCACCATATCTCAATCCAATAGAGCACCTTTGGGATGTGGTGGAACGGGAGATTCGCATCATGGATGCGCAGCCAACAAATCTGCAGCAACTCTGAGGAATATATCTACCTTGTTGAATCTATGCTATAAAGAATTAAGGCAGTTCTGAAAGCAACAGGGGGTCCAACCCGGTACTAGTAAGGTGTACCTAATTAAGTGGCCGGTGAGTGTATATCTGTATCTGCTTAAAAGAATTGAACTTAAAATACAGAGGATTTTTCCACGTAAACACACTTACACACTTATATTACTATATGACTAACTTACGATAGCACATGTAAAGTATGTTATTTTACCCACAAGTATTACCACGATCACCAGCGATCTAAACACCATAGATCGCTGGAAAACATGCACAATCGCTAACGGACTACACATCTGCCATTTCATGGACTACAACTCCATACATGCACTCCGCTCACACACACATGCTCCTGATCCTGACTGATTGCACACACACCACTGGAGGATTGTCAAGGACTGATTACACACACTATTTAAGCAGCACAAACACTCACTCTAGTTGCTGAGTCTTGTTATCTGTTTAGTGACATTACAACGCGTTTCCTGGTTTGTTTTCCTGTGTTTTGATCCTCGCCTTGTTCATCTGTTTATCAATGTCATTTGCCTGCCTTTTGACCATCTGCCTGTATATCTGACTACGGCTCTGGATTACTCATATACATCTGTTTGTTCCTGTGTTGACCATTGCTTGCCTGACCTTTCTAATAAAACCCTGCATTTGGATCCTCACCTCCATTGTCAGTGTCAATTTCCCTGGTTACAAGTATATTAGTGAACTTCAACCATATTTCAAATGAAAACAGAATAATTATGAAATTGGGTATGCATATATTACAGCAAAATACTTCAAAAAGTACTCATAAGTTTAACTAATTACACTGAATGTAAAATTAAACCATTTGACATTCTCATATTATTACAGTTAACATAAAATTAAGAGTCTGAATTCATTACATTGAGTCTTCACCTAATTACAGTCTTTAAAGATATAAAATTTCCATAATAACAGTCGTTAATAGTAAGCTAAAGCATACTTGTTTTTCACAAGAAATGCTAAATGTGCATTTCAGCATATCTCATGCATTAGATATCCAATACATTTGACCTCATTGTGCGTGCGTGTGCTTGTGTGTGTTTGTGTGTGTAGCTGTTATGGCTCCTGTGTGATGTAATTTGCTGCATTTTACAGCTGTTGCTCAGGATGGGCTGCCGTTCAGCTTAAGCTTATTAACTTTAACAAGGAAAAGACACACACTCACACACGCATTTAGATTCAGAGGCAATTTCGGATATCATTACGCACAGATTTAAAACCATATAAAGGTGCACACATAAGCAGGAGTGTTGTGTGCATATTTGTGTACGTGTCAACACACTGGCAGTGCCAAGCCTACAGTGGAAGCGTTTCTGGCGTGTTGGTGACTCAGGGGTGCCATAAACTGGCATGATGTTTTTTCTAGGAATGCTGATGAATGGTGTGTGTGTGTGTGTACAGTATGTGTGTGTATTTGCTGCACACTTTCTATTGTTTCTTTGCTTCTCTTGCTTTCTTTCTTTTCTACAGCATGAAATAATGGCTTGATGCTGGAGCCGCTCTGACTGAGGACTTAAGGCCCATTCACACCAAGCATAATAACTATAAAGATACGAATAAAGACACTGCTTTAAAAAAATCATTCTGAATATAAAATAACAGCAGAGGTCAGACCCCACCTATAACGATAAAGATGTAGAGAACTGAAATGATTGGCATCACTTTCAGAATGATTTTTTTCTCCAGCTAATTAATGATACAACAATAAAAACCAGTCAGATTCCATTTAAATATTAAGGCCTCACACAATTTAAATGCAACATTGTGAGAGAAGCTCACCGGCCACTTTATTAGGTACACCTTACTACTACTGGGTTGCCTTCAGCACTGCCTTAATACTTTGTGGCATAGATTCAACAAGGTACTGGAAATATTCCTCAGAGATTTTGATCCATATTGACTTGATAGCATCACGCAGTTGTTGCAGATTTGTCGGCTGCACATCCATGATGCGAATCTCCCATTTCACCACATACCAAAAGTCCTCTATTGGAAGAGCTGGTGACTGTGGAGGCCATTTGAGTAGTGAACTCATTGTCATGTTCAAGAAACCAGGCTGAGATTATTCGTTCTTTATGTTATCCTGCTGGAAGTAGCCGTTAGAAGATGTGTAACACTGTGGTCATAAAGAGATGGATATGGTCAGCAACAATGCTCGTAGGTAGGCTGTGATGTTGACACAATACTCAATTGGTACTAATGGGCCCAAAGTACGCCATGAAAATATCCCTCACACCATTACACCACCATCAGCAGCCTGATCGGTTGATACAAGGCAGGATGGATCCATGCTTTCATGTTGTTGATGCCAAATTCTGACCCTACCATCCCAAATGTCGCAGCAGAAATCGAGACTCTTCAGACCAGGCAACATTTTCCAATCTTCTATTGTCTAATTTTGGTGAGCCTGTGCCAATTGTAGCCTCAGTTTCCTGTTCTTAAGTGACAGTAGTGGCACCGAGTGTGGTCTTCTGCTGCTGTAGCCCATCCGCTCAAGGTTGGGCATGTTGTGCATTCAGAGATGCTCTTCTGCATACCTCAGTAGTCATGAGTGGTTATTTGAGTTACTGTTGCCTTTCTATCAACTTTAACCAGTCTGGCCATCCCCCTCTGACCTCTGGCATCAACAAAGCATTTGCGTCCACAGAACTGCCACTCACTGGATATTTTGTCTTTTTCAAACCATTCTCTGTAAACCCTAGAGATGGTTGTGCATGAAAATCCCAATAGATCAGCAGTTTCAGAAATACTCAGGCCAGCCAATAACCATGCCACGTTCAAAGTCTCTTAAATCACATTTCTTCCCTATTGTGATGCTCGGTTTAAAACTGCAGCAGATCGTCTTTGCCATGTCTACATGACTAAATGCATTGAGTTGCTGCCATGTCATTGGCTGATTAGAAATTTGCGTCAACGAGCAGTTGGACACCTAATAAAGTGGCCGGTGAGTGTATAAAGTATGTATATACAGATTTTGACCAAAAAGTTTGTTCCTATTCAGTCAACGTACTTGAAACATGTAATGAGCTTTTTTTTTTTTAAATGGATTAATTGAAAATCGATGCATCACTTTTTGTCTTTTCTAGCACTTTAATGTGCAGTCAAATAAATATAACATGAGTAACCATGGAAACAGCAAAAGCATGTTGTCACAAATAAATCATTTCTATCATCCACTGACATCTTTGCTCTTTAAATAGATTTTTTTCAAATTGAATCACATTAGAAAGTCTCCCCAAAACCGCATATTTGTCCACGGCCTTCAAGTATTATAAAGCATATATTGAATTTACAGTACTATATGTATTTAAGTGGCTCCTCTCTCCTCGTCTTCAGACACACTCACCCCCCCCCCCCCCTCTCACTCTCACTTTGCCTTTCAAAATGGAGCCAGAAGTAGCTTTTGTAGCATTAGAACAAAGAGACAAAAAGTGAGAAATAAAGTGAATTTGTGAGGTAGGATATTTAATGGTGCAGTGTGGGCTCTTCTCTCTTTGCTGTGAACACTGCAGGAGTGTGGAAAGGGTCCAGAAGGAATTGCCCAAACTCAAAAGAGCTTCAGTCACCCCCCAAATGAAATACAGCACCAGTCAGATATAATCAGCTCCTGTCACATCACAATGGAAATCAACGTACGCACAGAAACACGGTCACAGATATCCTACAATCAGGTCTTTTATTTTGAAGTATCGTCTTTTTATAGACAGGAATCTGAAGTGATTTGTTTGTGTTATGTTTTGTTTTCCTGTGGGAGAAGAATGTTTGGCCCCTTTCAGCTACTAGCCTTCACCTTTAAAGGTAGCTGACGCCACAGGGGAAGTTTGGCGTGTTTTTTTTATTTCCTTTTTTTCCATTTTTTGCTGAAATGTTCCTTTGACTAACTCTGTCCTCGACAGAGGGCCTTACTGAGAGTTAGCACAGCACAACTGACGCTCAACGGTCGGGTGTGTGTGCGTGTGGGAAGGGGTGTTTTCATTGGTCCCCTCCCCAGTTCACCTTCACAGTGCTCCTTTTCTACTGGCGGCGAAGAATTCCACCACACGCACTCAAATACACACTCTTACAAAAACCTCTTTCTACTCTATTGCTCAGTGTACCTTGACACATTAACACACACTCACTCAGAAGGCCAGTGGCGACGCTTGCCACGAATCTGCCCTTTAAAGGACTTTCTGACGTCAGCCCCGAATGAGATGTCGTTTTTAGTTGCATCTTCAAGGCCTTTGAAGGGAAGAGGTGACTTTCATCTCTGCTGGTTGGCGAGTTGGCAATGACACCAGAAATCAGAGTTATTTAAGTGTGCAAGTGTGCTGTTTGCAGTCTGGAAGCAAACTTTAAGTTTTGAACTTGCTTCAGTTCTGCTGTTGACTCGTTCAGCAGTTTTAGACAATATTCCGTAGCAGAAATCAATGTGAAAGTTTCTTACTTGAAATATAAGAGGTTGTGACCCATCAGGCGTGAAGATCTATTATCAAATTCTGCATCGCATATGGGCGTGAAAATACACTTATGTTTTTCAGTGATCTTTATGGTGTGGCTCAAATGTATTGATCTGGAATACAACACAAAATGAGAAGTGTAACTATAAAAAATAGTTTCATTTAACCTTGCTGGATATTGCCTGGAGACTCAGGCAACAACGGAATGGTGACCACTAAGATCGAAAAAAGAAAACCCTCTATGAAGCAAATCTTATAATGAGAAAGCTATGAGAAAACAGCATCAGAGTTCAGAGCTGAGTGTGTAGAACACTGTATATTGTGAGGTACAAGCAGTTTGTCTTCCTTTTTTGATCATTAAATGAATTGTTCACCCAAAAAGATTTAATTCTGTCATTTACTCACCCTTGTTTTATTACAAACCCATGATATTTACTTGCATCTGTGTGAGGTAAAATAATAATAAAAGCAAAATATGTAATGAGACAACATTCTTAAATTGAAAAGAATAGTTAAAAAATGTAACCTCTGTCATTATTCACAAGACATTCAACAAGATATTCTAAAGCACATTAGTAACTATAGTCATGCTACCGGCTTCCAAATAGGAGAAAGTCAATGAGAACATGATAAATATTTGGTTTCAGACATCAGTGATTTGCTGGTTCAATCTGCTATGGGGACCTCAGATTAATAAAGGGACTAAGTTGAAAAGAAAATGAATGAATGAATGAATGAATGAATGAATGAATGAATGAATGAATGAATAAACATCAGTGATTTACCTACATCAAAGTGACAGGCCATCTGATCCTAGCACTTTCAAGTATTTGAAAGTGATACTCTTATCTGTGCAAGCTAAATAAAATGAAGATAAGTGAAAAAAATTCCAACCCAATTGTCCATATCAAGGAATTCTGGCCAGTGTTTTGTTCTACGGTGTGCTCTGTTGGGGGAGTACTATGACTGTGGATGACAGAAATAGGATCAATAAAATTATTAGAAAAGCTGGTTAGCTGGTAGCTATTATTGGTTTTAATCCTGATTCACTTGAGGTGACTGTAAAAACAGATAAAGGACTAAATTTAATTAAATTATAAATTATCATTGAGTACTTTTACATGTACACCAATAATCAGATTTTAATATGATTAAGACAATACTCTGATTAAGAGTCTACCATGTAAACAGACATTTTTGATTAATTTAATCAGATTAAAATCAAATTCCATTAAAACAACACTCTTCCAGCAGTTCATACTTGCATCCAATATCTTGTTTGTCACGGGGGCATGCATGAAACGTTCCTGAATAAAAGTGAAAGCACCAAACTGCAGTTAAAGTCGACAAATTAAAAATGAAACACCCAAAATTACATGAAACTCCGAAGGAAATTTGGATAGCATGAGGCAATGATGTTAATCGAATTACAGTATGTGCTATAACATGTAAAACAGGACGATGAAAGGAACATTCAGAAAGCAACTCATGTAAACACCTTATCCTCTTAAGGCCCAAGGTGTTTTTTTACATGCATTTTTATTTCTCTTTGCTATTTGGACTTATTGGAACCTAATTAGAATAAAAACTAAGTATCATCTTTTGATATGATGTACTTTTAGAGAAAAATGATGTCCATATATGTGAACTCTTTGTCCCAATTTACATAAAACTTTTTCCTGAATGTTTTTTAATGCATATATAGCAGAAATATTTTTTTGAACTTGCTTTGACTATCAGAGAGTAAAAACAACATTTTTTCCCCCATTTTGGCAAGTTACAAATAGTGTTTGGGACATTTCATATCCTGCAAAACAGTTGCAGGATGACACTGTATGTCTGTAACAAAAAATAAAACATTCAAAGTATTTTAAATAGCCACTTAAGAGCTGAAAATGTGCTGTCAATAATCATTATTGTCTTATTTAGATTAAATCAAATAATTCAATTACTGGTGTCCATGTAAACGTAGTCACTTTGAAATATGTGAAAGGACATCCACTAAATAAAACCTTTAGAACAATTAAAAGCTCATTCAGTGAGAGACTAGTAATGCCCCAGTGCTCCACAAAGAGATTTAGAAGGTCCTTTATCCCAACCGCTGTCAGGTTAGGTTTTTTTTTTATTTTGCTCAGTTATTAACTGTGTTATGAGGTGTAATTGGTGCAAATAGTGTGTTGTTGTACTGTTGTTTGGGGTGTTGTTGTACCGCTTTTTTTTTGTGGTATTTGTAGTTTAATAATTTATTGTATTAATAACACAGTGGCACAGTGGCACGGTCACACAATGAAGACAAGGATGGTTATCTCTTTTCTTCAATTTATTCAAACACACAGTGGATTGTTTAGCAGGAGAAGCAGGTAAGTGAAATTCTTGGATGGAGAGCAGACTAGAGTGTTGTTGACAATGTAAACAAGGATCTTCATTCAATCATCAGTGTATAAAGTCACTTCCCTTAACCACAGCATGTGCATCCACAGGTTTTAGGAGAAACGTCCATAGGAGAAGGGAAACATCCACGGAAGAAGGCGAGCCATGGAGAAGGTAAGGTGAGGTGAACCATCTGACTTTGATTCCATGACTGGAAACGGGGAGCCTTTATAGGGGACTGTGGTTGCTGGTGCAGGTGAGTGTAATTAGTATTCAGGTGATAGTGCTCGGGTGTGATGATAGGTGGCTGGTGAAGGAGAGCGATGATTGGAGCTGAAGGAACGAGATGGTGAGCGAGAATGGTGATTGGAGCAGCAGGAACGAGCCAGGGATGTGACACACAGTGGGTAGCGCTGTCACCTCACAGCAAGTACACTGAAAAAAATCATTCAGAGATGATTCCTTGGATTTAATAAATTTTTTTGCGTTAAGTGGCCGTAAACAGTTTGTTTGGGCTGAATTTAAACAAACAAATTAAGTAGAATTTTATCAAATTTAATTTGTTTGTTTAAATTCAACACAAATAAATTGTTTGCAACAGTTTTGCAGACATCATTTTTTTCATGGTAGGTCGCTTGCTCGAGCCCCGGCTGGGTCAGTTGGCATTCCTGTGTAGAGTTTGCATGTTCTGCCCGTGTTTCAGCTCCAGTTTCCCCCACAGTCCAAAGACATGCGGTATATTAATTAATAATAACTCCTTACATTTATATAGCTCTTTTCTAGACACTCAAAGTCCTTTACACAATTGGGGGAAACTCCTCATCCACCACCAATGTTTTTATGCACTTTTTTAGAATTTATGCACATCTTAGTGTTTACACCCAGCATTTTACATGCAATATTTTAAAACAGGTGGATGGAAACACAGATATTACTAGATACCTAATTAATTAATTCACCTTTTCTAATAAATATTTACAAAAAGGGGTATCTACACAAAAATGTTCATACTTAGAAAAAATAGATGTGAGAAATTGTAGTACTCCCTTTAATAATATATTACAGTTGTAAGTTTAGCAGTAAAAATTATCAGTAGTAAAAATTTATTATAATTTTGATCACAATTCACCATGGAATGCTACTACGTTGTACAGAAATCATCAGAGTTAGTTTTCACCATTTTGCTGATGAGGCAGCACGGTGCAAGAAGGTTGCTGGTTCGATTCCTGGCTGGGCAAGTTGGCATTTCTGTGAGGAGTTTGCATGTTCTCCCTGTGCTTGAGTGGGTTTCTTTAAGTGCTCCGGTTTTCCCCCCAGTCCAAAGACATCCGTAGTGTGTGTGAATGTGTGTATGGGTGTTTCCCAATACTGGGTTGCAGCTGGAAGGGCATCCGCTGCGTAAAACATATGCTGGAATAGCTGGCGGTTCATTCCGCTGTGATGAGACTAAGCCGAAGGAAAATGGATGAATGAATTTTGCTGATTATACCTACCCCTAAATGAAACATACTAATCCTCAAAACTCCACAGTGCACAGGTGACATGACTATAAAAATTCTGACTGCCTTATTGATAAAAGAAAATCATGTTTTATTAGACCTCATGTAAAAACTTTTTACTTTTTAACGCTCGATAAATGTTCTGTTAAGTCCCCATCATCTGTCGAGAACTTGGATGCGTAATTTGACTGTCATCGAAGACATCGATAAGATATTCACACAACACTCATACAACCAAACAGCCACACATGCTCGAGGGTATAGTGAATGTCTGAAGATTCGAACATACTTAAAGTTATTACCAGCACTTGAATGGAAATCAGCGTGAAATATTTTCATTTATCTGGAACATTCTTTGCTTATAGCCAATACATGGACACACACACGCATACATACACACAGGGACACTTGAGAGAGGGATAATGGAGCTCATGCAGTGAAGTGCTGTTGATAATGAGGCAGATGTCTGTCTGCAGGGCTGACACAGCAGGGACACACACACACACACACACACACACACACACACACACTCACAAACTGGCTTTTTTGGCCACCCTTGTCCTCGTTCCCTCCTCCTGAAGTTTTAATTACCCCTCTCCAGACGCTCAGAGGTGTGATGCTTCTGCGTGCTTGTATGCTGAAGGTCAGGCCGCGTAGCCTCAGAGTTACACAGTTGAGTCCGGGTCTCCCCTTTCTCACAGCAGCTCCGACCAATCAGAGGCCCCTCCTCACATTCCTCCAGCCAATCACAACTCTCCATTCCAGCCTCCAAAAAGCCAATCGTGCTGATTAATTTATTCAGAGCCCCCTCCCCCTCGTCCTCTCCTGCTGGAATGAGTCTTTTTTATACGCCTCCAGCCCCCGGTTTCTTTATTGCGTTTGTACAAGAATGCGGCGTATTCTTTTTTTTCCGCTCTCTTTTTGTATGTAACCCCTCTCTCTTTTTCCCCCTTCCTCTCCAAAGTAATTAGACAGAGGCGTGTAAAAAGGAGAAATTCATTTCTTTGAGGGAAACGGGGAAAGAAAGGAAGAGCGATAGAGAAAGACAGACATAGAGAATGAGAGAGGAAAGCATAAACTCGCACCGTTGAGTGTTATTGTGCACAGAGGAAATAAAAAACCAGGATTACTGATAAATAAACCCTCCTCGCGCTCACACACACACGCTTTCTCTACTCCTTGCCAATTGCCAGAGGGTTGAGAGGCTGACATCATCGCTTCCTGTAGTAAACAGGTGTGAGGAGGGATATGAAAAATAAAAGAAGAGGCCTCTGCTCGGAAAACTCCTTTTCTTTATCGTGGCGCTTTAGCTGAGGTTTGAGGATCGCTCTGACCTTCGCTTTCATGGCCCCCTCACACCCTCTGCTTTAATTCAAAGTGCTTTTCTTCAAATTATCTGTAATCTCAGGAGAAGAAGAAAAAAACATCAAGCTGAAGCCGGATGGGTGCACACAATGGGTTTCTGGTAATGGCTTAGTTTTGAGTTTGTTTATTAAGAATAAAGAGAACATGAAAAAAGGCTGTGCTGCAGCATCCTGATGAGCTGAATCAAAAATTGAAGACGGTTATTTTATATAACAGATGTCATTAGCATCCTTGGCCTGTCCTCATTAATGTGCTTTATATATTCAACATACTGTAGGCTCATTGGAAATATGTGCTTAAGTACATTTTTCTAGGTAAAACAAATGCTTCGGTAGAGTATGAAGGGAACTACTTTTTTTTTTTTTCACATTAATGATATTTACAGGAACATATTATCGATGAATAAAGAATTATTTTTTTGCAGTTCTTCGCACAACATCACTGAAATACCACAAAGCAACTTAAAGGTGTCTATGATTTTTAATCCAATATATTTGCCTCGCCTTACTATCGCCATACGGACAACTTTTCTTGCATGGTCAGTTTGCTTGTTAGCTCACATTGTACAGTGTTTTACTTGAGGTGCAAAGTACTTAGGTTTGAACACAGCTCTACAAAAGAGGAAAAGGCAATGTAAAATCAAAGTAAAACTATGTGGTTACAATGCATTTATCTCTTATGTTTGCTTTTGAAAAGACTACTGGTTAGGTTTAATGTAATGTAATGTAATGTGTATTTATATAGCGCATTTATTGTGTATGGCCATACACCCAAAGCGCTTCACAATCATGAGGGGGGTCTCTCCACACCACCACCAGTGTGTAGCATCCACTTGGATGATGTGACGGCAGCCACAGGACAACGGCGCCAGTGCGCTCACCACACACCAGCTATTGGTGGAGTGAAGAGACAGTGATAGAGCCAATTTGGTGGATGGGGATAATTAGGAGGCCATGATGGGTAAGTGCCAATAGAGGGACTTTGGCTAGGACACCGGGGTTACACCCCTACTCTTAACGAGAAGTGCCATTTGATTTTTAATGACCACAGAGAGTCAGGACCTCGGTTTAACATCTCATTCGAAAGACGGCACCCACTGACAGTGTAGTGTCCCCTTCACTTTTACTGGGGCATTAGGACTCACACAGACCACAGGTTGAGCGCCCCCTGCTGGCCTCTCTAACACCACTTCCAACAGCAACCTAGTTTTCCCATGTAATCTCCCATCCAGGTACTGACCAGGCTCAGCCCTGCTTAGCTTCAGTGAGTAACCGGTCTTGGGCTGCAGGGTGATATGGCTGTGTATACAGAAGTTTACAGAAAGGTAAGTCAGTGGTTCGCTAGATGACCTGAAACACACAACATAACGCACCCTAAGTAACGTAGTGTATTTCAGATTCACAAAAATGTAGACGGTGCGCTCTAGTGAATTTGTCATCTGAAACGTGCAAGGAAACGTAATTGGAGCAACATATTTTACGTTGACCCAGGTTGCATCAAAGACTATAGAACACACAAGACATGTCACTTGTATAGTTTTGAATCGGGAAAAGTGTAATGGTCAATATGGCGAATGAAGCCCCACCTACTAGTACAGGAGCCAATCAACTGACGCTTCTCCGGGGGAGAAGCTCAGACCAGACGTGTGGTTTTATGACAGTTTGGTGGTCAACAAATGCACTGGAATCTCAGCGAATACTTGCTTCACAGACATAAGAAACACATCCGAATAAAGCTTGAAATCTGTACTTTGAAATGAACCAAGTGCACTTGAAAACAAAATTTTTCTGGTTTTGTAATCTGTATAAAATTAACGTGAGGTACAGTCCTGTCATACGCACATCACATGACAGCAGCTACTCAAACACCAACAAACTTGTAAACAAAGAGACGCTGTGATTTCTGGAGGACATTGCCATCAAGAGCAAGTGACTTCAGAAGACCAGCACGATCTGTTGAAGCATTATTCAGAGGATGATAATATGTAACTGCCATAAATGTGGTTGGTGTCGTGATCTCGTTCATTTCGAGTGTGCATGCACACAGGGGCGGATTTAGTGATTTTGGGGCCCTAAGCAATTCCAGCCATAGGGTCCAAGTCCTGAAATGCATCTATTTATTTTTTATTTATATTGCTGTTTTTATTTTTATCACTCAATCTTCTTTTCGACATTTTAAAATAATGCAATCTCCACATTTAAATTATTAGTTTTCTTAAAAGGAATTTACAACTAAAAATAATAAATATACTTTTTTATCAATTTTACTACTGTACTGCTCCATGATGGATATTTTATTTTGTATTATTATTATTATTATTACATAACATTACATTATTATAATAATATTATATTCAATTGTATATTAAATAATATTTAATTATGTTAAAATTGTATTTGTAACTCATACAAATATGGTAGAGAACAGTGTTATATTTAGTTTATAGGTGTAATTTATACTTCTAGATATGTATCGGGGGCCCCCAGATTTCCTGGGCCTTAATGTCCCGTTTCCACTGAGTACGGTACGCCTTTTGACAGTGGAAACGGCCATAAAAGCGTACTGAACCGTACCGTACCGTACCACTTTTTCGGCACCCTTTCAAAAGGGTACCAAACACAAGAAAGGGTACCAAAAGACTGAGCTAGACACGCAGCTGAACGCTATTGGTTTACAGAGATCACGTCATTCACTCACGCAACAAGCCAGACTGAAAACAAAGACACCGCCATGTTTTTAATACACAGCCGAGAGAGATTACGGCGTAATTACTAATTATATATATTTAAAACGAACCTTGTTGTCATCTTGATGAACAGCCACAAAGCCAAAAAGAAGAGCAGATTTTACCCTGTGCCCTGTAGTATTTTACGAGCCAGTCTGAAGCACAATCGGTTTCGCTTTCTTGCTTGCGCTCGCCGCGCGACTATATTTCAAATAACAAACGTCTTGAGCTGATGATAATAAAGTGCGCTTGATTATTGATGTGCTTTTGAAACCCAATCCAGAAACTGACAAACACGAGAGTGACATGCGAAAAAACAAATGAGAAGCCGGAAAAAAAGGAGCACATTATTTTTTCAGCAAACGTGAACAAACTGCCATGTTTAACTATTATTATCACCTTTTGGACTATTATGAACTCGGAATGACGAATTATTTTCTAAAAAGAGGCTACACGTGCTGCTGAAGATTAAATACATGAGAGGTTTGCACTGTGGGCTATATTTCGTGTTGTTTTGAACCTAAATAAGGACTAAATGTATGCTGTGTGTAGTTTTTCTTTAATTGGTAACATATCAGAGACTGCAAGGGTCTGTATGTGTTCATATATGCTGCATTTATTTATTTATTTATTTTATATAATTACAGACGTTACAGTAGGCTGTTTCGCACTGTCATTGATGTGCTGTTATAATCAACTCATGTTCATAGAAAAGTTAGTAATAAGCATTTATACAGAAGTATTTATGTGTTTAAAGCATCTGTTTTGTGAGAAGTGCTTATCATATGATATTTGAGCGACCCGTACAGCTTTACCATAGACATTTTCTCGAGCGAAAATGACTGAAACTTTCTGTCTTACACCACGCCCACCAAAAGAGTACCTTTAGTACCCTTTTAGCAGTGGAAACGCAAGCCTGATAAAGGTGACCCGTACCGACCTGTACCATACCGTACCCTACTGTACCAGTCAGTGGAAACGAGCCATAAGCGGCCGCTTACCTTGCTTATTGGTTAAATCCACCCCTGCATGCACATTAGCTTAGTCAACCTAATAATATGCAGATTTTGTTTGATTCGAACGTTTAGAAACTAAAGTTGTGAGACGGTTGTTGTTTAATTTTATTGGTAATTCCAAATATGTAATGTAATCGTAAGCTTGATGTTTCCTCATTCAGCAGAATGCCCGAGCATACTGTCTGAAAGGCCTTTCAAAGATGGCCGTTGAGTGGAATGACTTGCCATAAAGGGACTTTGGCTGCCAAATTCTCTTTTCTGTATTAGCAAAACACACATAGTAAAGTATTACAACAAACACCATCACCACACTACTACCTATACTATTACTACTAATAAAAATGAGTGCTAACATCACTTTGATTATTACCATCATTTTGTCCTCTTTCAAAGTAATGTGTTTAATCATTATCATTTTTAATTATTTAAAGGATTTTTTATTTTACTTATATTTTAAAAATGATCTGCAAGTTTAGTTACATCTGTATTTGATGTCGTAATAACATTTACACTTACACCATTAACCCACACCTAACCCACCATACCACCCAACCTATCCCTGACCTTACCCATAAAGCACCATATGTGTAGTGCAATACAATATGAATGTAAGTGCATTATACTCATTTTTTTATGTAAGTGCATAGCAATTAAGGCCACCAGTAACATTTGAAATGGGTAAATGTGTAGCTATATATCAACATGCAGTAAATCTATTAATTTAGCTTCAGCCGGCACAGGATTACATCATAATTATGCCATCTTCCAAGGTACATCATTGTGTCCTAATTTCAAGGTAGAACAACATTAGAGTATCTCATTAGTTTGGCAGCACGCAGCTTGCACTGTACAGTATACTCACAAGCTATTTATATGACACAAAGAGCTTCTATGTAGAGCACTACATAAAAGTTGATTCAACATTCACTTCTGAAGGCTGCTGCCTATGCAGGTAGTAGGCTCTATGGAACTTGCTAGGTTTTGAAACATTGCTAATGTTTCTCTGTCTCTCTCTGATTCACATACTCTCATTACATCCATGTGTGTTTGACATGTCGGGCGGATGTTAAATATTAATGCTTGCCTGAATAAAACAGCAGAGTTACGGCTCTTCCTTATTGTTCTGGTTCTTTTGTCCTCTGTGTAAATCTCGTCTACTTTACAGTATTTTCCACTCAGAATAAAGGAAGATCCCATCAGAAATATCCTGCCTGCCAGTCAACCTGCTCTCCTGCTCCTGCTAAAAGTCTCCTTTCCATTCCCTCCAACAGCCTCTCTTTCTGTCTTTGTGCTAGCATTTGTTTGCATTCTTTTTTGTACTCTCTCTCTCTCTCTCTCTCTCTCTCTCTCTCTCTCTCTCTCTCTCTCTCTCTCTCTCTCTCTCTCTCTCTCTCTTTCCCTCTCTCTCATCAGAGTTTCACTGGGATGAACACTCTCACTTACATCTAAACCTAGTGGGAAGTCATTATCTGCATTTCATCATCCAGCGTTTTTGCTTTCAGCATGGACATTCACAGCCAATCAGAGGACAGCTGATTAATAGATCCCAACAATAGGGTTACGAAATTTAAAGCTCATTCATTTTCTCTAGTGACAATTGTTTATTTAAGAATTTAAAAACTAATTCAAATTTACTTATAGACTTGCATATATCGTGAGCTACTGTATGAGAAGGCCCAGACTGAATCTGCGCATGCAGAAATCTGCAGATTTACGCAAATTTCCAGCCCATCATTGAGTCTATATATTTACTTGTGTAAATGTGTGTAAATGTATATTTATTCATATTTATTTTTAAATTAATTTCAGTAATATTATTGGCTAATATGAAAATATGCATATGATTTATTTACAGTACAGTTTGTAAAGTAATATTTTCTGTCTTTTAGTAGATATATTGTAAGAGAATTGCTTTGTTTACTAAATACGTGAATCTAATTGAATTTGCATTGTAAACATTAAAAGTTAAAAAGCTATTATTTTTTATTTCATATAACAAGTTTTTAGTTACGATACTCAAAATAATTCTACATAAATCCACAGACTTTTTACAAAATTCTCTACAGAAATAACAAAAATGTCCACAGATTTTGTCTGAGGTTGTTGATCGATGATAAATGTTTTCATTATGGAGTGATGCAGGAATGATGTCAAAATCCAGAAGACCACTGGTTGCGCTGAGATTTTCTTATGGGGTTTTGTGATGGGGATTTCAATAAATAAAGTAAAAAAAAGCCTGTGCTATAACATAACTTGACCACACTTGAATGTTTTGTTGTACAGCATAATCACAACCATCCCCATATGTTTAAGAAAGGTAATTACTATTTATTAGAAACTTTTTTTAATAAACATGGTCCACATTAGTGTTTATGTTAAAAGCTTTACACTTAAATTATATATACATATATATTGGTTTGAGCCTCAGCTGGGTCAGTTGACGTTTCTGTGTGGAGTTTGCATGTTCTCTCCGGGTTTGCTTGGGTTTCCTCCCTGTATAGTTGAATTGGGCAAGCTAAATTGTCCACAGCACATGTGTGAATGAGTGTGTATCTGCTGCATAAAACATTTGCTGGATAAGTTGGCGGTTAATTCCGCTGTGGCGACCCCAGAATAAAATTAAGATTTAAAGGGACTAAGAAACTATGAATGGATATATATATATATATCCATTCTTATTTTTTCTCCAATTTCTGTTTAACGGAGAGAAGATTTTTTCAACACATTTCTAAGCATAATAATTTTAATAACTCATTTCTAATAACTGATTTATTTTATCTTTGCCATGATGACAGTAAATAATATTTGACTAGATATTTTCAAGACACTTCTATACAGCTTAAAGTGACATTTAAAGGCTTAACTAGGTTAATTAGGTTAACTAGGCAGGGTAATTAGGCAAGTTATTGTATAACGATGGTTTGTTCTGTAGACTATCGAAAAAAAAATTAGCTGAAAGGGGCTAATAATTTTGACCTTAAAATGGTTCATAAAAAAATTGAAAACTGCTTTTATTCTAGCCGAAATAAAACAAATAAGACTTTCCCCAGAAGAAAAAATATTATCAGACATACTGTAAAAACTTTTATTTTAAAAAGAAAACAAAATTCAAAGGGGGGCTAATAATTCTGACTTTAACTGTGTGTGTGTGTGTGTGTGTGTGTGTGTGTGTGTGTGTGTGTGTGTGTGTGTGTGTGTGTGTGTGTGTGTGTGTGTATATATATATATATATATATATATATATATATATATATATACATACAGTGCTTAGTATAATGGAGTTCATTTTAAAAATAAATATTTGTATCCATTTCTTTGTGAATATAGGCAATGTATTTTGGTGCATTTAACAAATTTGTGAAACAGATTATTATTAAAATTATATTCTAGTCCCCAAACATATTTAGAAATTGAAAGATAATACAATTAAATTCAAGCAAAGAATTGCAAAAGAAATAAATAAATACAACCTAAACAATTTTTGCTTCTCTTGATTTTTCCTCTTTTTTTAAACTTGTATTTAATATTTTTCTATAACATATAATTTGGGTGTGCTAGTTTTTGGACTGCTATCCTAAGTTATTTTGTTAGATAAGCTCCAGATTTGGCTTCAGTACTGACTAATCTAATGTATATGCACAAATATAATATTGTGTTGCTGTGAATTCCTATTAAAAATATGAATTTAAAAGATAGATTTGTGAGGGCTGTACTTATATATACTGACCACTGTATGTTGTCCTAAAATTTTCCCAGAACTGGGTTGTGGTTGAAAGGGCATCTGCTGCATAAAACATATTCTATAAGAGTTGGCGATTCATTCAACTGTGGTGACCTGAAGAAAAATGAATGAATGAATGTCCTAAAACTATTAAACAGCACATATTCTTGTACTAGGAGAATTTTTAAAAATGTTTTTGATTCACTTCGAATGTTGACTCTGTATAGTGAGCGCTCTGATTTGGAAAACTCATTTTAAGAGATTATGTGAAATGGATGTTCCAATATTAAATTGAGCTTGCAGCTGCATTAAATTGCATGTTATAAACTGTCTCGCCACTCTTTTTTTAAATAATTTTTGCTTTTCCTCCCCCTCTTTCTGTGTAATATATAAATGTTGATATATGATGTTATAAATATGATGGTAATGTCATATATTTGTATTATAATAACCTCATATTAGTCCACATGTGCTGTTACATACATTGATAGCATTTTAGAAGAATCAGAATTAATAATGGGCTACTGGGTGAAGCAAGACTAGATATTGATCACCAGTCAAATATGTTCTGTAACAAATTATTTGCACAATTGACAATTTTCTTTAGATATTTTATCATTTATTATATTATTTAGAAATTATGTGACAGTACATGTGTAGTAGTACAAAGAAAAAATTGGGGAAAGAAATTGGGAAATGAAGGAATAATGAAATCAAATAATTAACCAAGCCAGACCCAAAGCCAGTTCTTCCATACTCCGCAGCCATTTAAGGGTATGTCAGGAACTGACAGGCCCCTTGGATTTTTAACTGATGGATCTGTTGACTTGCCGGCTGTCGAAACCAAATTTAGATATAAAGTAAATTCCCAAAGGTTTTTAAGAGAGGGAAAAATTGCTGGTCCATTTAAACCATAGTGACGGATGTATTCCTTTCCTCACCGCCGGCTGCCACATCCTGCTTCTGTTGCTATCAGTCTGCACATGAGCACATGAAATCAGCTCCGTCACATGAGTCTGATCACCTGCTGCCAGCCAGACGGCATGGGGGAGGGATGCTCTCCACAAACCCACAAGTAACATTTTATAATATGGTTCAGGTCATTTATCAAATCAAATATGTTTAAACTAAATCTAAGCAATGCAGCAGTCGTACAGAAAGTACATATAAAGTAACATTTAAATGCTATTTCATTGACAATGTAATGCTGGGAGGTGGTTTTATAGTTAAAGTGCAAAAACAATTGCATAAATAATCTTATGAAATTAATGTTGTAAATATAAAATTCTTAATGTCAAAATGAGAAATGTTGGATTTAAAAAAAATAAGCTAAATCCTCCACTGTGTGAGAGATTAAATTCTTAATTCAAGCAATTTATTCAAAGAAGCTGATTCATTCAAAAATGAATTTAATGTATGCACAGAAGTATTCTTGTAGCTTTGCAATATTTTGGTTGAACCACAGAAGACACCTGGGGCCTGTTTCAGTAAGGAGGTTCAACCAACTCGAAGTTTAAATTTGAACTCTGAGTTAATTTACTGAGAGATTAAAAACTCTGAGTTTTCGGTTTCAGAACAGCTGACCTGAGTTAGGTCAATCAACTTTGAGTAGACTTTGAGTAGAGTTAAGAGTTATTTCAGATGCAATTGCATTAAATTACATAAAATAGGCTACTGCATAGTTTCTACAACAGATTTGACAAAACAAGAATGCATATAACCTTCACTTAATGTTTAGTGGAAATGTTTAATTTAAGGTTCCCACTTTTACACACGTTGACCAGTTTTAATAGATTTAAAAGTGCACTTGTGTGTGTCTGCTTTTTTTATTAATCACGTGGAGGTTTATATGACATTTAGAATGTAAGCAGAACTAAAAAATAGTTTTTAGAATGAGTAACAATCCCATTAATCTCGTTACAGTACATGTCCCTGTCGAAGGACAGTGAATTTAAGCTAATGAATTATTTAAAGGGCAAGCCATTCTCATACGTGACTTTGTTCTTTGTGTGACTGAAATGTAGGTAATAGCTATGTTTCCATCCAAATATGCTAATTAAATTTATGTGCAAAACTGGAATATGGCATAAAAGCTATGCAAATAAAGCAGCATTTCCATCCAATGAATCTAAGAGAACAAAATCGTCACTTCCAGATTAACTGGCGCCAAATATCAAGAGTAAAAACAGAATTTACGGTAAAAGAAGCTGTGTGAATCTTTTCTTTATTTAATAAATGACTTTCACCTCAGAAGACAACGCCGACACGCAATGAACGCGTGGTGGCGTTTGAAGTCACAGAAGCTCTTGACACGAACCAGACACTCTGGAGGTAATTAATAATATAATAACATTAATAGTGAAACGGTTATGGCGTTTTAGAATGACCAAAACAAGATTTTAGATGTTTTACAGTGTGCTCAGCCTGCTGGTTTGTCCATTCACACACATTTTCATCATCACATGATCTCTTATAACAAACCTTTTTTAATGCGCATACTGAAATTTGTTTGGTAAATTGTTTCCGTCGCAGTTTATTCGCATCTTTTCTTATCGAATAAAAAGTTTATCCTACTCAGTTATGTGCATATGCTTTTTATGCCTGTTTTAAAAAAAGTTATGTGCATCTTGGCATTTCCATTAACCGTTTTTTGAAAATGTGCATAAAAATAGGTGGGTAGAAACGAAAGGCGAGAAATGACAAGGGAGGCGAGGAAACTATGGCGAGGGAGGCGAGCGCGAGTATTTACTATGCTCCAACTACTTAAAAACGCAGAAGCTGTGCACAATTTCACTGCATGTGTGTTTGCTGGACAGTCTTTCACTGACACTTACAGTAGAAGCCCCTTCACTGCGATTGAGAGAATGAAAGTAAACTCCATTTTTGTCTCTCACTGTGGCTCATTTGGCCTGCTGGCGTCACTTTTCCTCTCCTCACGGCTGTTACTTCTGGATACAAACACAAGCGCGAGTTTTCTTCACCACGTCTATCATGAATCAGCTTTGATCGACGCTGCAGTGTTGCCAGATGTAGCTGATTGATTCCAGCCCAAAAACTATCCAAAACTACCCGAAATGCCTATCCAAAACCGCCCAATCTGGCAACCCTGCGCCACTGCCATTTATCAGTTTCACTCATCGGTGAACAGCGCCTGTAAAGTAAAATATAAAATTGTGTATGGAAAGCATCGTCAATGCTCCATGATGCACCGAGATATCGAATTGAACCGAATCGATGGCATGATAATCATAACCGAACCGAACCATGAGACCAGTGTAGGTTCACACCTCTAAAAGATATGTTAGACATATTATTATTATTAAAATTATTATGTATGAATGAACGCAGATGATAACAACAGTTCATTTAAATACTTAGCTAATATAAAGCTTAAATTTACATTACTGTAGACGTGATAACCATGAAACAATGATTATTCTCCAGACTATATAATCGTACAACCAAAATCTATAATTGTTGAATCCCTAATTGTTATGCAGTTCAAAACATAACTTATGAATGTGTCTGAATGTAGAAGAAGCCTACTTAAGCAATGCTACGGTTTTGTTGTGCTTTGAAATACAACATTTAAATGTTTGTAAAAAAAAAAAACCACATTGTACAATGCACTGATATTATGTACTTTCAAATAAACATATTAACATTTTAATGTAGAAAAATATAACGTGGATGTCTTAAAGAACAAAAATACAACATATGGGCTCTTAAATGCAGTTGTTGTGTCATCACTCATATTGCAAGTCATATCTCTCTGGGAGACTTTTCATGAACTGGCCCTCATGACAAACTAATAGCCCTGAATAGCCCTGTTTTAGATCCACATCAGATTGCCTATCCTTTAAAATTCATTAATTAATTAAATATTTTTTAAGATTTATATTTTGCCATTTTGCTTTTATTAGACAATTATGTGTCTGAAAACATGACAATCTTACATTTAAGCACTCTTTGTAGCAGTATACTCATGCAGTAGTTTAAATGACTTCAATTCATGCCTAATTCCTGCCCTGCTTCTTTGTCTCACTCCATCCCTGGAGTATCCATTCAAATATATATGCACACCACCCAACAGACCGCAGATCAGACCACCCTCATTCATTTCAACAGAATCTGCTTTTCACTGTAAGTGTTGACCAAAGCTACTCTGCTCAACATTGCTTTTCATTTTGTGTAATGAAACAATTGTTCACATATACTCTTACATGCTCACTGCCTCGCACACATCAAAACGAACGCCTCCAGGCTTTATTTAGATTCATCCAACACAAAGTGAGCAACAAGCAAGTTTAGATTACTTACTCCCAAACAGATATGATACACAAGCAACTTGAAACGCTTGGCCACAACTGTCTGGGTGCGCTTTGTACTACAAAACCAATTTGTCCAAACATATAATCAGCAAGACGGGATGCGCTTGCTTTTGCGTGTGGCCTTTTTCAGCATATTTACACACATAAAAGGATACACGAGTGTCATTTGCACAATGATACTCTCCAAAAAGCAAAAAATCTCCCCAGGGTATTCATTAGGGAACACTCCATACCACACACACACACACAGACTTGTCACCGGATCACAGCTAGAGCAAAAATAGCTCCATTTGGACTTCAGTTATAGCTGTCAGTACTATAGATCTGCAAATGTATAGCAGACTCTAAAACTGAATATCACCGACATCAAATAGCTGCTCGGCTTTGTAGTCCAAGTTCAAAACCCGATAAGTGTTACGTCTACGGCTCATCTCTCAGAACAGCTTCATTTACAGCAGATTTAATGATAGCGCATATCGAATATTCCTCCCAGTGTTTAGTCTGCCTCGGAGAAGAGAGGAGAGAGAGAACATGACGTCATACGAACACATTTCTCACTTTATAATGACTCTGTATGAGTCTTCAGACCCGTGTGTGTTTGTTTGAACTTATATGATTGTTTTGTCAGATGTGATGTGGCCCCGTCGTTGCCCCTCCATTAAGGCGACCCAAGTTCGGCGTCTGGGACGGGCCTTGTTTTTCACTGTGGGTGTGTGTGTGTGAGTGAGGGGGGGGGGGAGTCTGTGGCTGCTTTGGCAGGGCTGCGAGGCGTCAGCGCTTTGCCTCATGGGACGTCCTGGCAAAGTCACATACCCACAGCACATATACACACACAGACGCACACAGATACAGACACATACCCTCCGCTTTGCAGCCGAGATAATTAAAACCACACACACACATAGACAGCAAACACACCCCCATCTTTGCTGTCACAGTTTCTCGAGTTTAATTTCAGAATACGCACACACACACATTCATTCTTATTACATGTTTTTGATGCACAATTAACTATGTGGTGGACGCAAATATTCCAAATGTGTGAAGATTTCCCAGCATTCCAAAGCGGTTGAGCAAGTTTGTTTGCGACTGGACAGTTGTAATTATCTTTAAATTAGCAGCATATGTGGCGCAATTAGCATTTCTTGCATGTGAGGTGACAAAGTGCGTGTGTCTACGGAGAAATGTCGTGTTGTCTTCGCCTGCGAGTCTCTCTTTGTGGACTTGTCTGAAGTATTTTCCCATAAAACACAAGCCAGGCTGTGGTTTTGAGCTTGGAGTTGCTTTTTTCTCCCCTTCTCTCTCTTTCTTTTTCTCTCTTTCTACTTTTTTTTTTACACTGGGTAAAGTTTCATTCACAATTGCTTTGTGAATGCTTCTGGTCTTCCTCTGACAATCCGTCGCCTCGTGGAGGAGACTCAGGGTGGGATTCGAGGGATGTGATCTCATACAAACACTCACACACACACACACTTTATATGCACAACACAAACACACACAACCATGTTTGCTCAGGGGAATTGATGGTGGAGATCGAGACATATCGTCTCAAGCTGTGGTCGCGCTGGGAAAAAAACAAAACGAACACATAATTATTCCAAGATGGAGGATATCATTTTGATTTGCTGAATTTGGGAAATATTTGGTGGATACATTAAGTTAAATCTAAATTATAGGCTTGAGACTAAGAGTGTTTAAGGAGAAATGGGTTCTTGTTTGGGTTGAGCGGAGGATGAATGGAGAGCGGGAAAACTCTCTTCCTGTCATTATAAAGAAAGAGAGCGACATAAGAAGAAACTGCATGTGAAGACAGTGGTTATGTGTCATCTGATCATCCGTCTTTTTTTTCATGCGTATATATTGCATACAGATTGCATTTTGCTGGATTATACGGAGTTTGTCTTCCATTACATACATTTTTAGCCCTGAGGACTTTGACAGAATGAAACGTACATATATAATACCACTATTCAATACGATTTCAGTTGTAAACATCAGCTACTGTAACATGAAGAATTGATTAAGTAAAAACCCAGCAAACAATTTTGTGTTTAATAGACACCAATCTAATAAACACCAAAACATGGACAGCTTGGCTAAAACAAGGCTAATCTTGGGCTAACTAATAGACATCTATACTGTAAATAGCCCAAAACTGGACTAGTAGTCAAATAGACAGATCAGACAGACTTTATATGTGTAGTCATTCATTTATGTTTATTTGATGTCTAATTTTGGCCTATTCTTAGACGTCTATTAGATTTTCACTGACAGCCCAAATTTAGCTTTGTTTTAGCCAAGACGACTATGTTTAGACGTCTAGACATTTTTTTATTTTATAAATGCTTGCTGAGAACTGTATGCTTATTAAATTTGAAGTTAAAGTTATCCTATAATTCCTTACATTTATATAGCGCTTTTCTGGCCACTCAAAGCGCTTTACACATAGGGGAGGAATCTCCTCATCCACCACCAGTGTGCAGCATCCATCTGGATGACGCGCCTGACCGCACACCACACACCAGCTGATTGGTGGAATGGAGACAGAGTGATTAAGCCAATTATGATATGGGAATGGTTAGGAGGCCATGATGGACAGAGGCCAGTGTGCAGATTTGGGCAGGATGCCGGTGTTAAACCCCTACTCTTTTTCGAAGGACATCCTGGGATTTTTAATGACCACAGAGAGTCAGGACCTCGGTTTAACGTCTCATCCGAAAGACGGCGCTCACTGAGCAGTATAGAGTCCCCGTCGCATTAGGACCCACACAGACCGCAGGTTGGACGACCCCTGCTGGCCTCACTAACACCACTTCCGGAATCAACCTAGCTTTCCCATGTGAGAGTTGCAGAGAGCTAGCTGCCGGCGTTATCCTATGAAGTGGAAAGCAGTTTTCAGTTAATTACCTGTTGGTAATTTCCTTAACAAGTTGACAAACCCTGTTTATTTACCAGTCTATTTCCAGTTTTCATGGTCTTTGTAAGATTGTGAGCTCTTTCAAAATGACAGAAATCCTGCGACAGAAGGTTGTCCAGATGAAAGCTGGTAGGTTGAAGAAAGAGATGATTCTTTCAGCCATACCAAGAGTAACTGGTCCTTACAAATCTGTTATTTTCAATGTCCTTTAGGGCTGATGTCCTGCAGAGTTTAGCTCCAATGGGCTATATGCACGAGGACTTTTCATTTTGAATAAGTCAGCTAAGGCACTTCCGGTTAGCTGTCATGTCATTATAGAATTGCTGCATTTAAGATCTGATTCGGCAGCACAGTGGCTCAGTGGTTAGCACTGTCACAGCAAGAAGGTTGCTAGTTCAAGTACCGACTAGGCCAGTTGGCATTTCTGTGTGGAGTTTGAATGTTCCCCTCGTGTTCGCGTGGGTTTCCTCCGGGTGCTTCGATTTACCCCACAGTCCAAAGACATGCGCTATAGGTGAATTGGATGAACTAAATTGGCCGTAGAGTATGATTGTTTGTGAATGTGAGTGTTTCCCGGCACTGGGTTGCGGCTGGAAGGGTATCCATTGCATAAAACATATTCAATCGGTTCAATCTGCTGTGGAGACCCCTGATAAATAAGGGACTAAGCCTAAGAAAAATTAATGAATGAAGATGTGATTCGGATCTGAAATCAATTATCTTCACTGCCTGATTGAGATACAATATAAAGTGGGCATCACACTGGACAAGAAGCACTGCATTACATTGTCCCGCACCATGTCTTTAAAATATGGAAATGCATTTTACCATAGTATTTTTAATGGAGTATCTGAAATCGACTGCTGCTTGTGATGGTGCTTGCATTTTAATGACCTTTCATCTTGTTTTACACTTGAACAACTAAATTAATGCTAAAGTTTATTTAACTGGTTATATTTTAATTTAATTACATTATCAATGCTGTGAAAGGAACCTTATGAGATTGGAAATAGTCACATAAAACTTCAACCAGAAATTTATCAGTGGCTAAAAAACATTTGCCGTGCATACAGCCTATTTGCCTCAACATGTCAGAAAGCTTCTTCTATATCTAGTACAAGCTTGATTAGCTGTTTCAGACGTGTCTAATTAGACACAATAGCCATCCAAGACCGAGCACTATAGGCAGGCATACTTGGTGCAAATTCTGTTGGTCAGAAGATCGTATGTCCACACACACACACACACACACACACACACGTCACAAGTCAGTATATGTGAAAATCATTCAAATGCAGTGACAACACAAGTTTATGATCTGCTGAATTCCAAAGTAATCATATAAAATTCCACGCCAAAAACATGGACAGAGCCTCTCTCTCTCTCTTTCTCTCTCTCTCTCATAACAGCTATTGATACAAGATGTGAATGTTTGCTACATAAAACATAATGGTTCTTTTTCTGCACTGGAAAACCAGTATGCCCCGTCACCTTGTGTGTGTGAATTATAACCTTATCCACTGTAAACCATAATATCTGACGATTCTGTCATGCATGACATATTATACAGTGCTCGCCTTTCATTGAGTTTGTTCTCCTTATTGGTCAACTTCTACAGCATGATTTTAAGCTGAAAGCTCTGGAATTTTTTGAGTTTCTTAATTTTCCCATTGAAAAATTATCAGGAGTTCGTAGGCTACTTGGCTCAGTTCATATGTTTTTCTCAAACTGTACAAACAAATCATTCAAGCATCAATCATTTTTAAACAACATCTCCTGATGGGAAGAAAACATGTATGACCCAGTCAGATAAGTCTATCTGGCCCACATAACCTGGCATACAGTATGTTCTGGCCCACTATACACCTGGTTCCTCGGCTAAAAACAGGCACACACCCATATTTGGCCTACCTGCTGTTAAAATAACGTTATGTGACCCAATTCTGGCGCAGAGACTATCAGACAGTTCTGGCTGAGATCTCGCTTGGTCATTGGGCCAATAAGGTGCAGGCACTAGAACTGTATATCAGTCTGATAGTGCCTTACCTTCATCAGAGATATCACAGGTATGACATGATGCAATTAGATATATTAGCCTGTCCAAACAGTAAAGAAATGTATATGACTCAATAATATAGAAGTAATATTGATTGACAATGCAGTAAGAAGTGAAAAGGAAATATAAAATGGTATAAATCCAAGCTTAGATGCACATGTGTGATTAAGTTTTGCCAAAACAAACAAACACAACTAGATTTACACATAATAAAACTCATCATCACAGGCTTGTAAAACTGTAATAAGGATTAGACGATTCAACGGAGTGAGGATCCTATGCAGGTCTTTATTAGTAGAGTGGTCATACAAGCAGTGGTCAAAACAGGAACAACCAGATGTATATGGGCAATCCAGAGTCGTAGTCGTAATAGCAGGCAGAAGGTCACAAGGCCACAAGGCAAGCGGCACACAGGGAATAACAAACAAAACAAAGGTCTAAAACACGGAACGCAAGGCAAGGAGAAACGTATCGAAATGTTCACTTATTCAGGATACAAGACTCAGCCACAGTGTTTGTGTTAGTGCTCCTTATGTAGTGCATGAATCAGTCTTTAAGCAGCTTCAGCTGTGGGTTTGCAATCAGTGGTGACTTGCATCAGGTGTGTGTGTGAGGCATGACTGAATATGTAGTCCATTTACCAGCAGATTTGTAGTCCTTGTGACTGTGTGTGTGTTTACCAGCAATGTCTGGCTGTAGATCGCTGGTGATCATGACAAAAACCATCAGATCTGTACACCATTTCAAATGTATTACTGTGGACATGAACATTATCAATATACCTCCAAAAACAATTTATGTCTGCTTATCCCTTCAAACATCCTGATAACTGCAACTAATCATCAGATGTTTTTAAACATGAACAAAATATTTAACTTTAATCTAAGTAGAAGAACATTTCAATGAGTGAATACTTCCTTGCAATGGGGAGAGAGCGTGTTTAATCAAACACTCGACACCAATCACAATTGACACAAACAAACTGCCAAACTTTGTTTTATGTCATCTGGTTTCTTTCATTCTGACAGTGGCCCGTCTGTGACAGTACGAACTCGGCCGAAGTTGGATACACACAATTACACAGAGTGCGAACCTGACGCATATACAACAGATTTGAGCCGAGACGACTAATAAATAAAAATGTATCAGTCAGTCAAGGGTTGAGTTTTGTAAAGTTATCTTCTCACCAATGCCAGAATCTAGGAGCAGTAAAAAAAAGAATTACACAGTATACACCTACCTATACTTATTCAAGTCTTACAAGAAGGCTGATCGTCTATGAAAGACAAACGCAAGAGAGGAAATGATAATGCAGAGAACCTCAATGTAAAATCAATTCAACCCTACAGCTGGAACTGTTAACCTGTTCAGACCTGAACAGGTTATGATATCTTAACATACACTACCTGACAAAAGTCTTGTCGCTTATCCAAATTTTAGGAACAACAAATAGCCTCTAGATTACGCTTATTTTACCAAAATAAAAGATGATCATGCCTTGATTTTTAATTATTTAATTAGGACAGTAAGGTCTGACTTTGCTTAGACAAAAGCCTTGTCATTTAACAGAAATAAGGTAGAATATAAAGTCATGGTGCAGTGGAAAAATAATTAATATTGTTTATGACTCCCATGAGCTTGGACGACTGCATCCATACATCTCAGCAGTGACTCAAATAACTTATAAACAAAGTCATCTGGAATGCCAAAGAAAGCGTTCTTGCAGGAATCCCAGAGTTCATCATGATTTTTTGGATTCATCTTCAATGCCTCCACCATCTTACTCCAGACATGCTTAATAATGTTCATGTCTGGTGACTGGGCTGGCCAATCCTGGAGCACCTTAACCTTCTTTGCTTTCAGGAACTTTGATGTGGAGTCTGAATTATAAGAAGGAGTGCTATCCTGCTGAAGAATTTGCCCTCTCCTGTAGTTTGTAAGCACAAATGTCTTGATACCTCAGGCTGTTGATGTTGCCATCCACTCTGCAGATCTCTCGTATGCCCCCATACTGAATGTAACTCCAAACCATGATTTTTCCTTCACGAAACTTGACTGATTTCTGTGAGAATCTTGGGTCTATGTGGGTTCCAATGGGTCTTCTGAAGTAATTGTGATGATTGGGATGCAGTTCAAGGTAGAAAAATCTACCTTCTGCCACTTTTCCAAATAATCAACTAGAAGTCAAGTTATTATTTGTTGCTCTTACAACAGGGATCGACTGCAAGACTTTTGTCAGGTAGTGTACATTCTCTCAACATTTGTATGAAAGACCTGCAGAGACCAAACTTCTAGTAAGCAGAAAGTGTCAAAAAACAAGCTAAAGTTTGCTTAGAAGCATGTTGTGTGTAAAGAGAACTGGTCCAACGTTCACTTTAGTGATGAAAACAAGTTTTAAAAAAGCTAATGGCAACAATTTGTGTTGTCAGTCTATTAAAGTGCAGAAAAAATTAACAACCCAAGAACAGACTTCAGCAGAGCTTTTGTTTGCCTTTGAGAGACCATGTGTGCGTTACTTGTGTTTGTGTCTGATTAAGATATTGTAAATAAGTGTAGATTGTGTGTACAAGGCCTGATCTGTGTATTAGAACACAGCTGGTGTTCAGACTTAAGTGCTGATTTAAGTGTCTGTACTGTATGTGAACCCCATCATCAGAATGACACTCATTTGTATCCACCTCTCATTCCTAATGGCACATGTAATTGTAGCATCTGCTATCAGCTCGAGCATGAATCACAGACCACTCCGACTGTATGCACAGTGTGATATACAATAATAAAACCTATTCTGTAGAGTGAGTCTTTACACAAAAATATTACAGGGAAACCGTCACCTGAATGAGAGGTTACAAAAGGAGCGAAGTGAAGAAATAAAGATAGTAAAGGAGAGAAAGAGGATCAGAAAGAGAGATGTTTGTATATTTTAAGCGGATGTACATTTCCTCTGGATGAGCATGTGTGTAGCACATGGCCAACTGGCGCTGTGATGAGAGGCCAACATAAATCAGCCCACTTCCTATGGACAGCGCTCTCTGGGTCTGCCACTTCCTGTCCTTACTGAAAGAAAGAGATCCTAAATCATTTCTGTAATTTTAGAACTGATAACTCTGTCAAATTAATCTACTCCCAGTCACAAATAAAAAAAGAACATTAGAGATCCTGTATTATAGCAGATCAGAATGGCTTAATAATAATAATTTCATACTCAAAGGGCTTTAAAGATGTTGGGGGAATCTCCTCATTCACCACCACTGTGCAGCATCCACCTGTATGAGGCAATGGCAGCCATTTTGCACCAGACCGCACACCACATACAAGCTTATTGGTGGAGAGAAGACAGAGTTATGAAGCCAATTATGATATGGGGATAGTTAGGAGGCCATGATCTACAGAGGCCAGTGGGCAAATGTTACCAGGTTTACACCTTTATTTCCAGCGCTTTTACAATGTAGATTGTGTCAAAGCAACTTAACATAGAATTTCTAGTAAATTAAAACTGCGTCAGTAAAGTTTTCAGAGTTAAAGTTCAGTTCAGTTCAGTTCAGTGTAGTTTAGATTTCACTGCTGAAATCCATCGATGCTTAGCTCTACAAAACCCGAACCAACAAGACATTGGCAACAGTGGTGAGAAACAAACTTCACCAATTGATGAAAGTGAATGAATAAAAACCTTGATAGAAACCAGGCTCAGTTGGGCACAACCATTTCTCCTCTGGGCAAACTTCTTGTGCAGAGCTGCAGTCTAGGCATCGGAGGCTGGTGAATGCTGGACGTCCATTGTGGAAAAAGCTGCAGGTGTGAGTAGGTCACCAGCAGGTGTTCAGGATGGCCCACGAGATGGATCCAGAGACTCGTCTGTCACTGGGCTCTTTCAGGAATCAGTTTCACGCTCTCCACTCCTGTTCAGGATACGGCCCTGTCCAGGTTTATGGAGACACCTTGACTCTTTTCAAAGGATATGCTGGGATTTTTAACAACCACAAAGAGTCAGGACCTCTGTTTAATGTCTCATCCAACAGATGTTGCTCACTGGAGAGTAAAGAGTCCTCATCACTATACTGGGGAATTAGGACCTACAGGTAGGTTGAGGACCCCCTGCTGGCTTTACTAACAACTCTTCCAGTAGCAGCCTAGCTTTTCCATGTGGTCTGCCATCCAGGTACAAACCAGGAGCAGGCCTGGGGTGCATTTCCGAAAGACATCATTAGCAAACTAAGGCCGCAAATTCTGTCGTCACAATTATAGTTGAAAAATGTTGGTGTTTCTCATATTCATCATTCCAACAAACATTTGCAAACTGCGTCACAAACATGTGCAGTTGCAACTACTCTTCTAGAGCTGTAGTTAGAAATATAGTTCTGGGTTGTGTTCTATTCTGAGTTATCCCCTCCTATGAGCCTAAATTGAATTATGGAAACAAATAAATAAAAGTAGTTTTTACATCATTATTAGACAAAATATCTGATTTATAGCTATATGAAATTAGCCTTCGTGCTAGCTATTGTAAGTGGTTTTGTTTTAGAATAGAATATGGAATGTTCTCCATAACGTTTGTAAAAGAAATATAGCCCCTATATATGCCATTTACATTAATATGGAAACTCTCTCAGAGAGTTGTCATGACAGAACTTCACTTGTGGCCTAATTATGGTTTGCTTTTACATTAATAAATCATACAATTTGACATTAGTAGTTAATTGGACACTTATACTAACTGGATTATTTGAGTCTTCAAGTTTAATTGAAGACTCCCTCTGACCGAACCATTTGAATCAGTGAATCATTAACTATAGACTCACTCTAACTGGTTCATTTGAATCTGTGTGTTGCTAACTTGCTGTGCATTCCAAATGGGATAAATCGCCCTTCGAAAGGCACTTTGGAGTGAAAGCAACCATGGCCACTATGTTAAAGGGAGGTTCCAAACCAAAGTGCTTTTTAGTGACCACTTCGAAGTGTCCTTCAGAATAAAGAATTTCACAGGGTCCAACTGATGGACACTTTAGGCCCTCATTGAAGGGCTCATCCCTATGCCCTAATCCCTTAGAAGCTGTCATTCCAGCAACTAAACCCTTCGAAGGGATTAGGGCATAGGGATGAGCCCTTTCAAATGAACGTAGTGTTGCTCTGACTGGATCTTTGGAATCTATGAATGAATCTTTGAAATTGGAAACTCTCACTGACTTTCTCCAGTTGAAAACAACAACTAATGTAAATTTAGTTGAATTGCAAGTATAATTATGCTTTGGAATAAAAATTAAGTAAAAGTTTCCCAAAATAAAACTGCTACAGAAATGTTGCAGAGGGAAGTAAAAAATATATGTAAAATATGACAGAACTTGTATATTTTGGGGTCAACTGCCCTTATAAGTCCACTTCAGACAATCAAAACACTAATACATCTAACATGTTTCAACTACGCTGAGTTCAAAATCACACTGTATAATATGTGCAACATTTATTTATTAAACAACCATTCTACATAGTATGAATGAGATATACTATGGTAGATCTATCATCCGTCATCCAAGTCAGTTGTATCAGAGGATCTAAGTTTGGAAGATGAAAGGTCTATCATTAGTGAAATGTTATGAATGACATGGATTGCATGTGGCTTTCATTGCATTACAGCCTTGATGTCCATTGACTTTCTGTCAGAGTTGTGCGGCAGTCAGTCACTATTTGCGGAGACCAATGAAATGAAAGAGAAATGTTCTATGTTGTATCCTGCTGCAAAATTCCCTGTGATTTATTTTATTTTTTTTTGCTACAGTAAAGTCTTAACACCAAAAAATAAATAAAAAAATCCTGAAATCATTTACCCACAAAAGCAAATGATTCATTTGAAACCACCAATTCATTGAAATCCAATAAAAACACAACAGCCTCTTTTCTCCAATACAGAGTGTGACACTTTTTATTTTAATATTTCACAGGCCTTGGTTGTGTCACTTTACTTCCATTCACAAATCCTCGCCTGTTTCCTCATGGGATGAAAAAATGGTCCATCAATGAGCATTTGTGCCATATTTGTACTTCATCAAAGTCACATGTATACTTTTCACCTAAGATTCTATGAAAACTGTGAATTCACAAATACTTCTTTGCTGCTTTTCACCTATTAACTAACATATTAAGATGTAGAGAACCTTTCTCTACCTTCGCTCTGCCCTCAGAATTAAACGCATTTGCTACTATATCTTTTAGACATATAAATGACTTCCATTATAACCCCTGGCACAGTTCACACTTTCATTCATCAGATTTGCTGAATACTTAACAGGCTCTGACATTTAATGTAGGTAATAAGATATTACTTTACTCCTGTTTGTGTCATTTAAAACGAGTCTTGTATTTCATGAAGCGCAATGAAAATCTTGTTTTCCATCATGTGCGATTCTCATATAGTTATACAACAAATCCTAACATTGAATGTTAAGCATATTTTCATGATCTCCTGCTGGTTCATGCACCCCTCCATTCTTAGTCACCGCTTTACGGCTCTACAATTTGTGGTGAGAGAAACAAACATCTACAGCCATCAATAACCCAGCTCTTCCTGAAAAGTCCACATATTCTGTGACAGAAGTATTTCAATCAAATTCCAGAGGCCAAGCAGTAATTGCCCAGCATTCCTCAGCATTTTGTGGTTGGCCAGCAAGTTTGAGTCCCTCCAATTAGTGCCTCTCCTGTTCCTCGGTACTGTAACGAGCAATTCAAGGTTTAGCTGGAAGAGAAAACGCACAAACACTGCTACGGTGTGTGCTGTGCGTGTGTTTGTGTGTTTCAGCACTTCTCTGACTTTACAGGCTTCACCACAATCGTGGAGCGCCCACAACAACAGCTCTTATGGCCTCTATAAAGATGCTCCTGTATTTTACTCAGCACACCCACAGAAAGTGCTTATTCCAGTAACACTAAAGGTAGCATCCTTATGAAAATGCTTTAAACAAACTGCAAGCATTTCATTTCAAGTACTAGCCGAGATTATATTTCATACTGGCATCTATTTTAACCTTTAAAAAAAATAAAAAATAAAAAATTTAAGTGAATGTTTAACATAAAAAAACACACAATACAATTTGTAATACTGTACATACTTTTTTTGTGTGAAAAAATATAACTTTTACAGTAACTATAACAGTTGAAGTCAGAATTATTAGCCCGCATTTGAATTTTTTTCTTTTTTAAATATTTCCCAAATTATATTTAACAGAGCAAGGAATTTTTTACAGTATGTCTGATAATATTTTTTTCTTCTGGGGAAAGTCTTATTTGTTTTATTTTGGCTAGAACAAAAGCAGTATTAAATTTTTTAAGAACCATTTTAAGGTGAAAATTATTAGCCCCTTTAAGCTATATTTTTTCCGATAGTCTACAGAACAAACCATCATTATACAATAACTTGCCTAATTACCCTAACCTGCCTAGTTAACCTAATTAACCTAGTTAAGCCTTTAAATGTCATTTTAAGCTGTATAAAAGTGTCTTGAAAAATATCTAGTAAAATATTATTTACTGTCATCATGGCAAAGATAAAATAAATCAGTTACTAGAAAGGAGTTATTAAAACTATTATGTTTAGAAATGTGTTGAAAAAATCTTCTCTCTGTTAAACAAAAATTAAAAAATAAACAGGGGGGCTAATAATTCTGACTTCAACTGTATATAACTATAAATATAACTTTTATCGAGGATATAAAAAAAGAAAACATTCAAATGACAGTAAAGACTTGCATTGTTATATGAATTGCTTAAATGCAAAAAGTACCATCTGAAACTTTCTTCCAAAATATGCATTTTCTCAGGCTGTAGGTTCTGTAAATTTACTTTTATGGCAAAGAATATATTATTTTTATTGCCTTTAAAGGTGCAGTATGTAAGTTTGACACCCAGTGGTTGAACTAGGTATTGCACTCCTGTTTAAAGGGTCACGAATCACCAAAACACATTTTTTGAGCTGTTGACAGTCATATATGTGTCCCACGCTGCTATAAACACTATTAGGACACATATATTGCACTAAAAAGTGAAAATTGGTTGTTTTTGCGTTATTTTGAGCAAATTAGTTTTTTCCGGTTTGAAACAAATTTCTGAAGCTGCGTCATGCCGATTAGATGCTTGCGTGTAGTCCAGCGTGGAGAGTGGCTGTTTGTACCTGCGAGTGCATCTTGACGTCTCTGAGTGTGCGGCATTAATTCATGTGAAGACTTTGTTCAAACCAATCAGCACGCTCTATTGTGTATGCGGTGCAACTTCATTAATATGCACGAAGCCACAAAGACTGTTTTACCTGTAAAGTGTTCAGACGACAGAGAGACGCCACGTTGTGTTGCTAAAACAAGTCAAAGGACGAGAATTTGGAGACACGGGTCATCAGTGTTGCATTTATTATTGTGCTGCAACGAAGGTTTTCTTTTCATTTCCCCCTATGAGAGCACAGCTGCACTCACGTGTGGATTAAGGAACATTTTTTACCCGAGCATCTGGAAATGGTGAAATGCGGATTTGCTGCTCGTCTCCTTTTAAAAAAGACACGGCTCCAGTTTGTATTGATTGTCCTGTGTCTACAGATTTGGTAAGTGTGTGTGAGAGCAGTAGCCCTTTGTTTGTTCATTCAGATGGCAAAGTTACTTCGTATCGTCAGCAGTGCTCTTTCAGTTTTTAAAGACATGCCATAGTCAAAATGATTTAGTTACTAAGTTTACAGTATATGTTAATATCACTGCAATATTATAGTACAATATTATAGACTGAAAGATCCACTGTAAATGCTGCTCTCCGAGTGTAAACATGTAAACACCCCAATCAAACATTTACTGTCGTGTAGGATTTTCGCCGCATTTTGTGACAGGATAGTCTATACACAGACGGCTTTCTGACGCTACATACCGAGTGCATCTAAGTTATCGAGAAATGCAGAGGATTTTTTTCTCCCATTCGCCGTGCGGTATTAAACATTCCATTAAAACTTCACTCTCCAGCAGTTCCTCACTTTTAATATCTTGTTTGTCACGGGGGACATGCAGGAAATATTCCTGAATAAAAAGTGAAAGTGCCAAACTGCAGTTAAAGTCGACAAATTAATAATTTGGCAAATAATTCGATTACTGATGTCCATGTAAACACAGTCACTGTCTTTCTCCCCTCCGTCTGTGTGTTTGTTTTGCCTCGCGCGTCCCCAAATGGAAGCTCCTATATTTGCAAATTCTTCCCTCTTTCACTCCCCCGACACTCCCACCCAAACAGAGCTGGACACGCCCACTTTCCTGACTTTTTCCAAACTAGAGGTGTGAAAACACCCTGCTGAGACAGGGGGGTTTCGTGGCCCTTTAATAACAGATTGACAACACCAACAGGAGCGTGTCTGACTATTGAGCCTAAAGGCTAATTTAAATCATGCTCCTGTATTTTACTCAGCACACCCACAGAAAGAGCTCATTCCAGTGACACTAAAGTGGGTTGCACACTGGATGCACCACTTGGCGCCGCCACACGGCGCGCACATGACAGTTGAAAGTATCACACACCAGACGTGCACATTCGCATGTTAAATTTAAAATGAAACCATTCAGATGACACTTTGTGGCGCAGCAGAAATGTGAACAGTGTCCTGAGTCGTGGCTGGGCGCCGTGGACTGCCGCTGACTTGCGGCGTCGATGTGTGTACTCTGATAGAAACCTATGTTTAGAATTCTAAAATGTATGGAGCTGCGTGGCACAACGCAGTGCGTCACCGAGCAGCAAATCTGGTGTGCGACCCCCTTCAAGGTAGCATCCTTATGATATATTACTTTCATTGCCTTTAAAGGTGCAGTATGTAAGTTTGACACCCAGTGGTTGAACTCGGTATGGCACTCCTGGTTAACACTCAAGAGCAGGTTGCCAGATTGACAACACCAACAGGAGCGTGCCTGACTGTCAAGCCTAAAGGCTGATTTAAATCATGTTCTAAATAAAAGCAATGGCATGTGATAGAAGGATTATTTCCCATATTAAAAAGAGTTTTTGTCCTAAACAACACCTTAAATTTATATTTTAGAAACAGCTTCTATTTCTTGCAGCTGAACAACAGAAAACTGACAATGATCAGTTACACCTCATGGGCTTTATTCAGTGTTAAATGCTAATAATGTGAGTTTGAATGTGAGTTTTGAAGCCATTTTACTAATGGTTTATAGTTCACCTCAGATCTTGAAAATAAAATAAACTATTTAAAAACTGAACTTTAGAACTGTGACTCAAGCCAGTGCAAGCCAACAAATATCAATGATTCAGCATGTATTTAATATTGTTTAAGAGGCTAAATATGTATTAATTAGATTGTAAACCTTACCTTTTCTGTGCTTCTGAATGACTTTATTTGGTGTTTTGTCTGGTGCAAACAGCTTATCACTGCAAATCTCGTCGTGTAGCGTGTTGTTAGGACACAGGGTTACAATGTAACCTGCTCACCTAATGTTTACATTTGTAATATTTATATTATTTGCTATTTAATAACCACCTCATGTGGAACTCTGAATCTACATCTCATTTAAAAGTCTGCTACTGTCCACCGGAGGTCGCATTTTCGGTTACAGACGCATGCTTTGAAAACTTTCATGACTGACTGAATTAATCAAATTCGCGGTTTTCCACCAAGGCAACCCAGGGTGCTGAAATATAATTGGCTAAACTGGCATTGGGCGGGTTAAAGAGACCAAAACAAAGACAGACATTCCAGCACATAACGCACATTTTCAAAGCAGGATATCTGACTTCAGCATTGTTTTTCAGATAAACAAGAATGTTCACTTAGCATGTTTCTTAAATCTGCAAACATATTATGGTATTTTTATGCTTTAGAATAGTCAAAAACTTATGTACAGCATATTTAATAGGAAATAACTGAACATAAACGTAACATAAACATAAAAAGAGAAATGCCATGTTTAGGAGAAAATTCCAGACGGCACTTAAAGAAGAATAATTAACTTATTTATTTATAAAAAAGATATCAACATATTATACAGTGTAAAAATAATTAAATACAGTAAATAACATACAGTAAAAAACATTTTTTTAACAAAAGCATATGTTATATGATCTCTGTCGTGAAACTGAAGACTGCAGAAATGGCTGCTTAAACATTGTTTAAATCTATCTTGTATTTTCTTTTTCTATATTTTTTCCAATAATTTTTCACATTATTACTCATTTTACTGTTATTTTGATAATAACAAATGCAACCTTGGTGAACATTTGAGTGGGGTTCTTCTTTTAAAATCATTTAAAAACTTTGTCAGACCTTAAACTTTTAAATTCCTGCACGCTGCATTTGACATTTTGACACATATCTTCATTCAATGACAGTTTTTTTGTTGTTGTAATTTTCTAAACCAATGCATGCTTCAAATGCTAGACAGGACAGTCACGGTGAACAAGCTAAATTATTACTCCTTGTCACAGATGATGGGCATAATGCATTCGCAGCTTTTTCTAATGTGTTCTTGTGAAGTTCGGCTGTATTTTTAGAGAAGCCAAGTGGAGTACGGGGAGATTTTTGCATTCTAGCCAAAAGAATGTGTAATGAGCTTTAAACATGCTCTGCTGCTTGACCTTTGACCAAACACAGGCCTAGTCCACTGACCCAGACTTACACTCCTCGACCAGCCTTCTCTCATCCAGATCATCTCTGACAGAAAAGAGCAGCGACATCTCTGGAGGTCCATGAGGCTTGACCTTCCACCTTTCCTATCTGGGGCTTAAACCCTGATTTACAGTCACAGTTTGGCCCTCATGACTGACCTTTCAACTCTGGGTCTTCATAAAAAGTCTGGACTGGCAGATTTGAGTTACACACAGGTTCATTCTTGCTGCACTCATAAAAAAAATGAATTAACATTGCTGCTGTCTACTTTTTGGTTCAGCTCCATACGTTTATTGAATCTGTGCCACCTCATTCAGCCAAAAATAAAAATGCAACGATGCAAACTAGAGAGGCACGGTGGGCTTTCTCTTTCTATGGTTTTGTGAGGTTGGGAAGAGGATTCACGGATTGAGCGACGTGGAGATGTGCCAGACGAGCAGATGTTGGCTGGAGGGGAGCAGTAACGGAAATCCCCCTTATCCAGGCAAGTGTGCCAACCTGCGGCCATGTTACTGATGGCATACTGCTGCACATTCACAAATTTCCACTGAATGTGTGCATCTGGGTGACATGGTGGCTCAGTGGTTAGCACTGTCGCCTCACAGCAAGAAGAACGCTGGTTTGAGTCCCAGCTGGACCAGTCAGCATTTCAGTGTGGAGTTTGCATGTTCTCCTCGTGTTGGCGTGGGTTTTCTCCGGGTGCTCCGATTTACCCCATAGTCCAAAGACATGCGCTATAGGTGAACTGAATAAACTACAGTAAATTGGCTGTAGTGTAAGTGTGTGCATGTGAGGTTGAATGGGTGTTTCCCATTACTGGGTTGCAGCTGGAAGGGCATCCACTGCATAAAACAAATGCTGGATAAGTTGATGGTTCATTGCGCTGTGGCAACATTATTTATTATTTGACATTTTTGTGTGTTAAAAAATGAGTACAATCTAATGTCAATCATGTTTAAGGCCAGGCTCACACCAAGCATGAAAACTATAAATATAAATATAATGATGAATATATTTGTGTCCACACAATAACAATCTGTTTAGGCAGATCCTCAGTTTTTAGCACTACAAAGTTTTGAATCTGGTAATCATGGAAAATTATTTCTTGCACATGACCACACAAAACAACAAAGAAACACTAGCTGTGCATATATACCCTAATAACTTGTGTAGACCTTGAAGATGTAAGAACAAAAAATAGCATTGCCTTTTATAGTTTATGGACACTTTGTATGCCATAAATGCAAACACTTTTGCATTGATTCTTTTTTAAAAGAGAGAGGATTCACAGAGAACTTGGCCCACATGCTTTTCTTTATCATAAACAGTCAAATTTGTCATTTACCTGTCTAAGAATACAGATTTTCACTATAGCTCTCCAGTCCATATGGATAATGGAAACTCATCCCCTTATCATATAATTATATGCTTAAAAAACACATTAGACCATTATATAATTCAGCCACTTCACTTAATTACTGCAATAAATTTCAAAGAATTTATCTGATAGCGGAGGTAATGGTGAATGGAGCGTGCGTGTGTTTGTGAGTGTGTGTGTGTGGTTTTATACAGATGTCAAAAATGACGCACCATCCATCTTCCCACTAAAGGAGTCTCCACAGATAGAAAGACACAGCCACACACACACACACACACACAAACACACACACGCACACACACACACACACTACATATGTACACACACAAGAGCACATATGAAGAAGTTTTATTTCCCTTTTTTCTCTGGCCTTTCATCACAGTCTCCATATGTAACTAATTCAAAGTATCATCTCTCTGCAGTTTTCTCTCTCACTTTCTCGCACCGTCCCTCTGAAGTGGAAAATCTGAAGTAATTGCTTTCTGAATTAAAGAGTGAAGTCTGTGAGAAATACAAGCCGTCATTTATTTTTGCTTTCGCTCTCTCTCTCTCTCTTCCTCTAAAGTACAGTGACTGGATTGTGTGAATGTCCTTCTGAATGTACTGTACACCACTTGCACTCTTACCTCAGAATAAATGTTTCTGCATGTGTGTGTGTGTCTCGGAATCTAACCTTTCTGCCCTGAGATCATCATTCACACACTGCACACAACACACACATACACGGCTAGAGGCGGTGGAGCTCTCACTGGCAGAAAACTCATTTGGAAACATGTAATTGGACGGCTTGTGGAGGACTGTCGAGGAAACGATTGTGTGGGAGAGTGAAGTGAACTTCGTATCGCTACGCCTGACGCAACAAGGCCTGAAGTTCAAGGAGCTAACTTGACCTGCTCCTCCAGGGAACCATCATATGAATAAGAAAGCTTCTGCACTCAGTGAGAGATGAAGAGATGATTATATCTCCAGATGATGATGGGGCATTTCTCATTGTTATCTTTTCAAGTAACACCAGTAAGTGAGGGAATTGTGCTTTTATACAATATCCAAGTCAAAAGACTAGATTTCTGTTTGTTCCACACTTAAAGCCATCGTGTGTCTTCAAAGACTTGGAATATAGAGTATGAGTCATATGGAGCATTTTTATGGTGTTTTTGTGTCCTTTTTGAAGCTTAAAGTCCCTATTCATTGTAAATGAGCTATGAAAGGCAATCAGTACTTTTTTATTCGTTTGATGCTATATATGCTCTTATACTACCAGACATTTTTATTTGAAAAGCAATCAAATGTACACCAGTGTGTAGAAGGGGCCATGTTTATATATATATATATATATATATATATATATATATATATATATATATATATATATATATAGTGTTTTTTTTTTTTTTTGGCTTGCATAAAATGAGTTTCAAATAATTTTGAAATCAATTTTTAAGGTCATATTAAAAGTTTTTTTTTTCTCTCGACTGTCTACAGAAGACATCATTGTTATCCAATAACTTGCTTAATTACTCTGACGTATAACAGCCTTGTATGTATTAACAGCCTTGACATAGTTAAGTCTTTGAGCTCTATTTAAATGATCTAGGCACAAAGCATTAAAGGCATGTCCTAATCCACTTTGCTATTTTAAGGATGGAAAAACACGCTTTGCGCCCCGGCGCATGATCTAACAGGGTTGTGCTTATTCTCTTAATGAGTTATGAGTGTGTTTTGAGCATAATGTGCATTAAACCAATCAGAGACTCATCTCCCATTCTCTTTAAGAGTCAGTTGTGTCGCACCATGGTGCATTTACTATTTACATGGCGGACTTTGTAAGTGGAAAAACTGAACACTTCACTAGTGAGAAAACAGTTAAACAGACCATCTGCAGCACAAGGATAAAGAATGAGTCTCCTCCATTCAGCCTCTTAACTTTCTCTTTACTTTACTTTTACTCTTTACTTTACTCCTTTACTTTCATGGATAAGCAAACTGTGTTGTACACTCTCCACTGAAGACATCCATTTGCCTACATATTTAATTTCGTTTCGTAGCACAAAGATTTGTTTCAAAACCATTTTTAAATTCAGTTCTAATTTCCAGCAAATGAATAAATGAACAATAATAATGAAGTGTGGTAAAAAAAAAACCTGTTCTTCTGCCCTATATGATGCATACATCTCCAAAACCCGACAGGTGGACAAATCTAAACTTGTTTTTATGAAAACAAATATAAACATGCATATTATAAATAATACTGCTAATAATAATAACATTGTACAAATACCAATAGTCATGAATAAAGTGGAAAAAAAAAACTGGAGGCATGGAGGTAGTGGTTTTTGGGCGGAAATGTATTTGTTATTTAAACAATTAATATATATGTTGAAGTCCTCATTTGAATTTTGGAAATTTTCACTGTATGTCTGATAATATTTTTTTCTTCTGGAGAAAGTCTTATTTGTTTTATTTTGGCTAGAATAAAAGCAGTTTTTAATTTTTTAAGAAACATTTTAAGGTCAAAATTATTAGCTTCTTTAAGCTATATTTGTTTTCGATAGTCTACAGAACAAACCATCATTATACAATAACTTGCCTAATTACCCTAACCTGCCTTGTTAACCTAATTAACCTAGTTAAGCCTTTAAATGTCACTTTAAGCTGTATAGAAGTGTCTTGAAAAATATCTAGTAAAATATTATTTACTGTCATCATGGCAAAGTTAAAATAAATTAGTTATTACAAATGAGTTATTAAAACTATTATGTTTAGAAATGTGTTGAAAAAATCTTCTCTCTGTTAAACAGAAAAAAGGGGAAAAATAAACAGGGGGGATAATAATTCAGGGGGGATAATAATTTTGACCTTAACTGCATATAATTAAATAATAATAATATATAAAAAATAAATAATAATTATTAGTAGTAGTAGTATATCCAGTATTATATTGTTATATCTATATCTGTCTTACTATTTATTTATTTTTAAATTGTTTTATTTATATGCACTTAATACAGTTTTATTTTATTATTTTTTTATTCAGTTATGAATGTCACTACATTTCGAGTGGCACAATGGCTCAGTGGTTAGCCTCAGAGCAAGAGGTCCACTGGTTCAAGTCCCGGCTGGTTTGAGTCCCGGTTGGACCAGTTTGCATGTTCTGCTCGTGTTGGCATGGGTTTCATCCAGGTGGTCCAGTTTCCCCCACAGTCCAAAGACTGATGTTGGATGAACTAAACTGGCCATAGTGTATGAGTGTGTGTGTGTGTGTGTGTGTGTGTGTGTGTGTGTGTGTGTGTGTGTGTGTGTGTGTGTGTAGTTGGTGGTTCATTCCGCTGTGGTGACCCCTGACAATCATGGACTAAGCTGAAGTAATTATGATTGAATGTCACTACATTTCACAGCATAATAGGCCTACACTTTATTACAAAACAAGGTTATAATTTGTTGCAACTGGAGAAATAATCCCCCAGTATAAGACATAATGTCATTAACCAATTTGTGGATAAGCTGAATCACTTCAATTAACCTGGATAAAATTATAATTTCTGAACTGGACTGATCTGAGCTCATCTCAAGTTAACAACTCACGATTTATAGTATTGTGTTACAATGAGAGGTAATGATTTGCTGACTCAAATGTTCCAGTTAGAGCAGGTCTCAAATAAAAAATCCACTGATTGAGATGATCTGGTCAAAATGAGCCTTCCCTTAATAACTCACAGATTCAAATGATCCAATCAGAGCAAATCTCTGGTTGAAAGCTCAGAGATTCTTTCTTTCTAAACTACCACACACAATTGGCTTGGTTTTGTGTTCTAAATACGAAGATCTCCTAGATTGTAATTGTGGTTTGTGTGAGCTGTTGTTAAGGCCATTTTTTCTGGTCCATGGTAAGTTTGCAAGGAAACAGAAGTGAAATGAAACCAGGACAATTTTGGATTCATTATATAGTTCAAAGAAACTGGCCGGGGCAAGTTTCCAGCTAACAAGTCACTGATTCAAATGATCTGGTTAGAGTGAGTCTCCAGCTATTCATTGATACAAGTTTATTCAGTCTGAGCGAGTCTTCAGTTATCTCCTCACTGATTCAAATGGTCACATCAGAGCATGCTTCCAGTTAAAGATTCACAGATCCAAATGACCTGATCAGAGCGAGTCTACAGTTAACAATTCACTGATTCAAATGATCATGTCAGAAAGACAACACGTTCCATTCTTAAAGTGCACAAGAAATCAAAACTAACGTATTGATTTTGTCAGCTGACATTGCTAGTCTAGTGGTGAAGAATTCATCTGTGCATGTCATTAAAAAAAAAAATAAAAATTCCCCTTGTAATCTTTAATTGAAATCTGAAAATGCGCTTCCTGTTTGTTTTCAGTTCAATCTGCCTGAGGTATTGGTCGTTGGGCGTTGTGTAACATACTTGACCACGACCCTCCAACTGTCAGTTTTGATAGACAACAAACAGAAATGGTGAGGAGGAGGAGGTTAGGTTATAATAACCCTTCCGATACCCTTTTCCCAATCTTTCTGCATGGAATACTTTACAATATCCAATCAGCTCCCAGTAGAAAAAATGAGCCACGCCCACTGTTTTCTCATTTAATTTTCCATTTCTCTAGTAACTACGTCACAATAAGAAAAAAAATTGTCACAGCTTCCAATCTATGTGGACTTTAAGAGTGACAGTTTCTAAAGGATTAGGGCATATGGACCTTAGGGCCTTCAGAATCGATCATGCAGTTCGATAGCTTCCCAACAACTTCCCTGTGCAGACGATCATGGAGGCCCAAAGTCTACATCAGTTGCACCCTTCAAAATTCTTCATACTGAAGGGCCCTTCGAAGAGGACAGTTTTAAGCTCTTTGGTTTGGAACAACACTTTAATAAGACTGTTTTTCACTCTGAAGTGGGCGTGATATATACTGTTTGGAATGCACTGAGAGTCTCGAGTTAGTGATCCACTGCTTCTGAATGTTTTAATGTGTTACTTTCAAGTAATAATGTAACCCAAAATTACATTTTATAACATGTTTTTTTCTTATAGCATATAGTTATTTTTTAAAAGTATCATCTCACTCATATCTTATCCCATGCATTACTTTTACTCAAACCCACAACTCATCACACATCCAATGAACAAAACTTTCAAACTTTCATTTTTAAATCAAAAAGGGGAGAGAGCCTTCTCTTCTGCTGCACCCAGGTTAAGGAATGCTCTCCCTTATTCTGTAAGGAATGCTTCCACACTAGCTAGCTTTAAAAGCACACGAAACACCAAAAACATTTGTTGAGATGTTGACACAGTCAAAATTTGTTGTTTTTGCGTTTTTTTGGGAAAATTTGTTCTTCCGATTTCAAGAGTTCACACTTAGCTGATGATTGGTAATAAAGTGTGTTTGGCATGCTGTCCCGGGAGAGAGCCCTGAGCTCAGAATATCCTTGAGCCCGGGGCTCCCTCCTGTTTGGAGGGTGAGAGGAAAGTTAGAGCTCAGGTGGGTCTCGAGAACTCCCCTACTGTGAACTGCTGGGATATATCTGACTAAGAGTTGCCTTAGAATGCTATTTTGATTAGTCAATTTACCTATGGTGCCTGTCTTTGAATGGTGGGAGGAAACCAGAGAACCCGGGGAAAACCCACGGGAACACGGGGAGGACATGCAAACTCCGCACAGAAACGTCAACTGGCCCGGAGAGGAACGGACCAGCGGTGTTCTTGCTGTGAGGCAACAGTGCTACCCACTGGCTGCCGTGCTGCCCTATCGGAGAAGGGGAGGAGTAGGGGTGGAAGGGGGGATTCTTCAAACGAAGATGACTGGAGCAAAAGCTCTGGTAATTTATAGTGTGTCAGTGTTCATCTGATTGGCGCAATATGCAGAGTTAATGCAGTACCAGCTGTGTTCAATCATAAGCACGTGATCCTCTCGAAATTAGTTTACAAATAAACCACACTTAAAAAAAAGAAAGAAATTTTGAAGCTACGTCACGGCCATGAGATTCTTTTGTAAATTCCAGCTTGGGGACTGGATGTCTGTACTGGCATGTACAATGTGATGTCTTTGAGTTTTCAGCATTATTTCATGACAAAGACTTGGTTCGAACCAATCAGCTCGCTCTTTCTAGAGTTCACACTTAGTTGATGATTGATTATAAAGCATGTTTGGCATGCTGTCCCAGGAGAGAGCCCTGAGCTCATAAGATCCTCGAGCCTGGGGCTCCCTCCCGTTTGCAAGGAGAGAGGGGAGTTTGAGCTCAGGTAGATCTCGAAACTCCCCTGCTGTAGTAGCTAATGAACAGATAGTGATTGCTCTTAAGAGATAACTACTTACTAGGAGAATGACTAAGGTGTCGATTTGGATTAGTCAATTAACTTAAGTTGCATGTTTTTGGACGGTGGGAGGAAACCGGGGAACCCGGGGGAAACCCACGTAAGCACAGGGAGAATGTATAAACTCCGCACAGAAACATCAGCTGGCTTGGTAAGGACTAGAACCAGTGACGTTCTGGCTGTGAGGCAACAGTGCTAACCACTGGGCCACTGTGCCACCCAAATAGGAAAGGAGGAGGAGTAGGGGTGGAAGGGTGAATTCTTCAAAACGAAGATGGCTGTTATATGGAACTTAGGGTATTTATAGTGGCTTAGGAATCGTCTGATTGGTAAATCATAAATTGAATAATGCAAGAACGGCTGCAAGCAATCATAAGCACGGGATCCTCTCGAAATTAGTTTATAAATAAACCACATTGTGAACGAGATGCAACTTCATTAATATGCATAATATAGCTTCGAAAACAGTTTTTACCTGTTACAGTGTTCACAGAGACGCCACGTTGTGTTGCCAACCGTAATTAAAACAAGTGGAAGAAGAATTGTTCGAAGATATTGGTCGTCAGTGTAGTGTTTATAAATGTGCCGCAACAAAGGTTTTGTTTTCATGTCTCTGTGATGAGAGCACCGATTGTGCTAACACACAACAAAAATATGCTTGTAAGGAACATTTTGTACCCGAGAGCTTTTCAAATGGAAATGGTGAAATCCGGATTTGCCACTCGTTTCCTTTTAAAAAGACACGGTTCCAGTTGGTGTTGATTGTCCGCTCTCTACAGATTTGATGTTTTATTTCATGTTTATTGAGATGGCAAAGTTAGTTAATATCATCAGCAGTACTCTTTCAGTTTTTAAAGACATACCTTAGTCAAAATGATTTAGTTACTAAGTTTACAGTAATATCACTACAATATTATAGACTGAAAGATCTGCTGTAAATGCTGCTCTCCGAGTGTAAACATGTAAACACCTTAATCAAATTGTTACCATGGTGTAGGATTTTCGACACATTTTGTGACAGGATAGTCTATACACACATGGCTGTTTGACACTATTCTCTGCACCTATCGAGTATCTGCATCTACCGAGAAATGCGGAGGGTTTTTTTTTCCTCTCATACGATGTGCGCTATCAAAAATTTAATTAAAACAACACTCTTCCAGCAGTTCATCTCATTCAATATCTTGTTTGTCACGGGGGCATGCATTAAATGTTCCTGAATGAAAGTGAAAGTGGCAAACTGCAGTTAACTTCAACAAATTAAGATTGAAACATCCGAAATTACATGAAACTCCAGAGGAAAAGTGGATAGCGAAGTGACGCAATGAAGTTAATTGTAATATGTGCTATAACATGTAAAATGAGATCAGGAAAGGAACATTAAAAAAGCAGCTCATGTAAACATCATCATATTATTGTTTCATTCATTCATTCATTCATTTTCCTTTCAGCTTAGTCCCTTTATAAATCTGGGGTCGCCACAGTGGAATGAATTGCCAACTTATGCAGCATGTGTTTTACGCAGCGGATGCCCTTCCAGCTGCAACCCATCACTGGGAAACATCCATACACACTTATTCACATGCATACACTACGGACAATTTAGCTTACCCAATTAAACCCCCCTAAACAAAGCTGGACTCACCCACTTTCCTGACTTTTTTCAAACTAGAGGTGTGAAAACACCCTGCTGAGACAGGGGGGGTTTCATGGCCCTTTAAGATGTTAAAAACTTTTTAAGATTGCATTTTTTAGATTCTTGATCATTCTAATGTGTTTATAATTTTTTAGATTCTTGATCATTCTAATGTGTTTATAATTGATTATCTTAAATCCTTGTATTTTATTGCAAGTTTTATTCTTTCTGTTGTTGTAGCACTTTGGGTTTTAGCAAAGCGTGTTATAAATAAGATGTATTATTATTATTATTATTATTATATTTTTCATACCCAAATATTTCATACATTCATTAAGCATATTCGTCTGTCTTTTTTTTAAAGAATGAAACAGAAAGATGGTTTGCTATATAAAATGTCCCATTCCTCGGGACAAAAAGGACATTTTTGGGAAATGAAACTGATGGCCTGCTCCACTTGCGGTCAGATGTCCTTTGCTTCTGCTTGTGTCCAGCTGGTCAGTTTGTGGTTGGAGACGCACAAACTCCTCGTTTCTAATCTGAGCATCTCAACACAAAAACCACAAGATGAGTCCAAAATTGTTCTGGCTTCATTTCACTTCCGTTTCCTTGCAAACTTCCCATGGACCAGAAAGAAAGGCCTTAACAACAGTTCACACAAACCACAATTACAATCTAGGAGATCTTCATATTGAGAACGCAAAAATGAAGCCAGTTTTGTGTGGTTGTTTGGAAAGAAAGAGAGCGAAAGGGGAAGGATGGCATGAAGAGGATAGTTTTTTTATGTGGAGTGTGTATGATCTTATCTTGACCTGTCACATCACACAGAGAGTGATGGAGTGCTCGACCATGTCCATATGCCAGCGAGAGCGAGAAGGATCTCTTTTCTTATCAGCTCTATCTTCAAACAGCATGTGGTGTGTGTTAAAGTGTGTGTTAAAGTGTGTGTGTGTGTGTGTGTGTGTGTGTGTGTGTGTGTGTGTGTGTGTGTGTGTGTGTGTGTGTGTGTGTGTGTGTGTGTGTGTGTCATAGTGAAGTCCTTGTGTTTGTATGATAACACTCACTGCCAGGGTTCATGCTGTTTGGTGTTATTGTGTGTCATTGTGTGTTTAATGATGCATCGAAAATCAAGCAGATAATCAGGAAAGATTGACTTTAACCATAGTCATGAACACTGATCTGAAAACTGACAAAACTGATGTTTTTAGAAAAACATTTCAACTAATAACATGGCTGTCACCAATCTTTTCAACCCAGGTTCATTCTGAAAACGTACCTCTATATACATTTCTGGAATGCGCCAAATACATCCCAGGAACTACTTTTTTTGCAGAAAAAAAACAGAGGCTGCTGTCGACTAACTGTTTGACTGACTGAATGACTGACTGATGACCGATCGACTGACCCACCCTCCTCTTCCCCTAAACCAACCAATAGTATTTTATAAAGCACCGATTGACCAGCGCCCACCCATTTTCCTAAACCCAAACGACAGTTTTAAAAAAAGCAATCCAGAAAAAGAAAAGCCCTTGACTGATTTTTACCATGTTTTCAGATTTTACCACATTCTCACCCTGTTATTTACTTGTTTATTATATTTTTTGGATTCTGTTTTTGTCTTACCTGCTTTCTGGAACCGTTCTTCACCGGACTCAAACTCCGTCATCGTGGTCAACTCCTCTCTGCGTCTCAAGTCCACCGACATACATGGCGAGCTAACTGGACAAACTGGTAACAGCGGGAAAGCCATCCATATGGAGGTAAGCGGTCAGCTGTAAGCGAGAAAGGGAACGGCGTCTTAGCTTTCGTTTTAAAAACAAAATGCAGCCATACGTACTTTGGTCTACATAATTCGCAATCTCCAGAAACGCATGTAGGAATACACTTTCAGAATGAGCCTATGTTGGATTTTCTCCACTTTTTTCTTGTTCATGGCCGTAACAATACAAAATCCTCTAAACTAACAGCAAATCCTAATAATAAATATAAAATTATTTATACAGTGGTGTGAAAAAGTGTTTGCCCTCTTACTGATTTCTTATTTTTTGCATGTTTGTCATACTTTAATATTTCAGATCATCAAATATATTTTAATATTAGTTAAAGTTACAGAAGTAAACACATCATGCAGTGTTAATTAGTTTTTTTTATTAAGAGAAAACAAAATAAAAAACTACCTAGTCCTATTTGAAAAAATGTTTCATGTTTTATGTGTGGTGTAAAAGTAACACTGCATTTCAGAAAAGGAACATGAAACCAACAGTAAAACGCGGTGGTAGTGTGATGGTCTGTTTTGCTGCTTCAGGACCTGGAAGACTTGCTGTGATAAATGGAACCATGAATTCTGCTGTGTACCAAAATATCATGAAGAAGAATATCCAGTCATCTGTTAGTGACCTCAAGCTGAAGCGAACTTTGGTTCTGCAGCAGGACAATGATCCAAAGGACACCAGCAAATCCACTTCTAAATAGCTGGAAAAAAACTAAATGAAGACTTTGGACTGGCCTAGTCAAAGTTCTGATCTGAATCCAGTTGAGATGATGTGGCATGACCTTGAAAAGGTGGTTTATGCTCAAAAACCCAATAGTATCTGGATGCAGCCTATATGATGCAAGCTGAGATTGCATCACTCATTGATGCAATGTCAGACACAATGCATACAAATGGAGCGAGTGACATCACTATGATGGGTAGGGTTAGGGGTGGGGTTAGGTGAGCCCATTAAAAAGCATTGGATGCAGCTCAGATTGCACTGCACTAAGTCTGCATCCAGACCCCTCTCCAAAAACCCTCCAATATGGCTGAATTAAAACAGATTCTGCAAAGATGCGTGGGCCAAAATTCCTCCACAGCGCTGTAACAGACTCATTGCAAGTTTTTAAAAATGTTTGTGTAACAATAGAGTCGGGGTACAACAGTTGAGGGTCCAAACAGGCAATCAGACAGGCAATGGTCAACAGGAACAAACGGAATCATGGAGGTACTCCAAAAGCGTAGTGGTGGTCACAGGCAGTGGTCGGTGCAGGCAGAAAACAGGATAAACTAAAAACAAAACAAGGGTCAAAAAACATGGCAAAGCTAGACTAGGGTACGCTTTGTAATGTTACAGACAAACAAGACTCAGCAAAGTCTGTGTGTGTGTGTGTGTGTGTGTGTGTGTGTGTGTGTGTGTGTGTATGTGCCGCTGTTTATATGGTCCATCTGATTAGTCCATCATGAGCTTCCATGTGTGTGTGTAATCAGAGTGAATGAGAAAATGGTGTGTCTAAGGTGCATGATGGGAGTTGGAGTTCATTGGTGGATGTGTAGTTCTCCAGCGATCTGCGAATGCTAGATCACTGGTGATCGTGACAGTTTTATTGCAGTTGTTTCTGCAAGGGGTCGCCCAACCAGTTATAAGGTTAAGGGGGCAAACACTTTTTCCACACAGACCTGTGTAGTTAGTAACAAAAACCTGCAAAACTGCATAGTGTGCTAGTGTGATTTTTGACTAATATTTAAATTTGTTTGAAAAAAAATCTGTTTTATTAAACATTTAAGTTATATCCAATAAACATTATATCTAAATAAGAGTTAAAATAAGAGTTTGGCTCCCTTACATGCAAAAATACAAAGAAAAAAATGCTACATTTTATTACAAATTCAAAATTGGACAATAGAAGGAAAAACGGTGCCTGGTCTGATGAGTCTCGATTTCTGCTGCAACATTCGGATGGTAGGGTCAGAATTTGGCCTCAACAACATGAAAGCAGAAAGATCCATCCTGCTTTGTATCAACGATTCAAGCTGGTGGTAGTGGTGTAAGGGCGTGGGGGATATTTTCTTTCCATACTTTGGGCCCATTTGTATTTTTAAGCATCATGTCAGCGCCACACCCTACCTGAGTATTGTTGCTGACAATGTCCATTCCACAGTGTACCCATCTTCTGATGGCTACTTCCAGCAGAATAAAACGCCATGTCATAAAATGTGAATAATCTCAGATTCATTTCTTGAACATGACAATGAGTTCACTGTACTCAAATGGCCTCCACAGTCAACAGATCTCAATCTAATAGAGCACCTTTGAGATGTGGTGGAATGAGAGATTCACATCATGGATGTGCAGTCAATAAATCTGCAGCAACTGCATGATGCTATCATGTCAATATGGACCAAAATCCCTGCGGAATATTTCCACTACCTTGTTGAATCTACACAAAGGATTAAGGCAGTTCTGAAGGCAAAAGGGGGTCCAACCCAGTACTAGTAAAGTGTACCTAATAAAGTGATGGGTGAGTGTATATAAAAAAATACATCTAAAATGTTCCCACAGTACATCAGGCCATATTCTACTGCCTTTTCTTAGAATGTGGTAACACATTAAAACATGAAAGCATGATCAGCATTAATATTTAATAAAACAGCACTGGAGGGGTGAGGCTGAGCAGAACTTTCTGAATGATTGTGTTCCAGAAATATGTGAATCACTGTAGAGCTCTGCAGCACAGATTCAGACTGATAAATGAACACTCACAACACATGCAGCTGGCCTTTCTATCATCTTAATAGCATCGCCGGTACACAATAATTGCTTTAGATGTGATTCAACTGACCCGTATTCCATTTTTAGCACCTCTCTTCCTCAAGCTCAGCTCTTCTGCCACAAAAACAGAAACACATCAAAGAGAAGCCCTAAAACTTCAGGACAATTACTGTTTCTCTCAGCCCAAAAATTGAGAATGTTTTTCAGTGCTGGTCTTTGTTCACTCTGAGCACTGAACTAATGCATTGTTCCTGGAGGGTGGAGAGCAGGGTGAAGATGTTCCCACAGAACGAACACATAAAAGTGAGTTTCCAGTAAATGACTCACTGATTCAAATGATCCGGTCAGAGCGAGTCTTCAGGTAACAGGTGCGTTCGACTTCATGCAGCGATGCAGCGTCTAAAGCGGTGCTTGCTGGTTAGAAATATTGTCAGGATTGATGCTGCACCGACGCTACGTGACTGTCACATGTGGCATCAAAGTACCGTGACAGTGCTCTGAGATCAGACGACTGATTCACCCCGTGCAGCATCTGAAGAGCGACTGCACAAGCTCTGATGACGACACCGATATTACACGATTGGCCGAGATCACCGCATGACAACAACCACGTGTGATTTGGGTTTATTATTGGACAACTTACGTCTCACAAATTTCAAAACAAACTGTTAACTTTTCATACCCTTTCTATCTTGTACACATCATGCTTATTAAAAGACTACAAATATTTTACTGCAGTAATGATCTTTTGTTAAATAATCTGGTTATAAAGGCTAGCTTATTTGCACAGGTTTATTTTCAACCTTTTTTATACAGACTATTTACTGCATTCAGCTCCATGAACGATTTAAATAATATATTTTAGTAAATAACCTAAAAATTAACTCAAATAAGTCATACAGACTTGAAATAAAATAAGTATCATCCTTGATCCTGACACCCTAAAGGTTTCTTAACAAGTTAAGTAAAATAACTATTTTATTAAATAATTATAACATGATTTTTAGGATTATAAAATTTGTATATTTTAGTTCCTGTCTAGCCGTTTATACCTGTTCTTTCTGGGAAACGTCTACTTAAAGTGTAGCTCACTTATTTTAGGAATGTCCTTTTGTTCAATCTTTTTTTTTAAATGCTTTTATTATCCAAAATAATCTTAATCATTGTTTAATACTTGATCAAAACACCTTGTTTTGGGGTTTACACTAATATATATAGGAAAGTTTTCAAACAAGAAGTATTAGCCTAGAGTGATGTTTAAACTCCTAGAATTTGTGCTTATTGCTTTGTATTTAATAGGCCTATTCGTTTTTGTGTTTATATTACCCTTTCGTTTCCCCTTATTTCTCTCATGCATTTGCAATATATTTAATTCATAAATCCCTTATTGTTTAAAAAGGAACTGCAGTTTGTAGAGACTGTATTGTGTTTTATTTGTAAATCTTTTGTTGTTATAAATAAAAAAAATAAAATAAAAAAGATGATGATGATGCCATGTGATCGGTCATCATGACTGCTTTGAACCCCAAAGTGTCAGGCTGTCCGGCTTGACGGCTCCGTTTTCAACTCCGCCACCCCCTGTCACTGTGTTTAAACAGTTACACGGGAACACGTGGACGCAAGATCGATGAAGAAAGCATATTGAGAAACAGCCATACTGTCAAAGTGAGTCTCCAGTTAATGACTCACTGATTCAAATGATCCGGTCAGAGCGAGTCTCCAGGTAATGACTTACTAATTCAAATGATCCGGTCAGAGCGAGTCTCCAGGTAATGACTTACTGTAGGCTGTGTCTCAATATGCGTTCTTCAGCGATCTTGCATCCTCGTGTTCCCGTGTAACTGTTTAAAAACAGTGACACACATTCAGTATTAATCCACACAGTGGCAAAAGCTGAACTATTTTGAACCTTGACCACTGCACATGTGTAGGAACAGCTGACGGTGGCCATAGCAACGACAAACGGCAGTGGAACGCGAGCTCACAAACACATTTAAATCTGTAAACAAAGCGGAATGCATCAACGTGGCATTAGACGCGATATGAGAATATAAAGAGTTAACCAGATACAGTACAAGCGGTTACAAGAAACAAATCACAAATAAATACATAATTTGCAAGCTAGAGAAAACAAGGAGGCAACCATTTTAATCGCACGTACTAACACTTGTGAAATAGAGGAAGACTGGTCTGTGAACTATGTACTGATAAGGTTCCTGTCAAGCTCTGACAAAGTCCAACAGATCAATAGTCTTTTCTGACCCTTCCTTTAACAAATGGCCGACGAATACCTATTTGTAAGCGTATATATTCCAGCACAAGGCTGGGTCGATAATGCTGAGGTATTTTTGCAAAAATAAACCTCAACCACTGACTCTTCACAGTTTCATCTTTGGGTAGAGAAAATACCATTAACTTTCCCCTCACACTTTCAGTAATATCCAGCTGAGCACAGCGTCTTCATGACTTGATTCAACTGGCATCTGCTACAGTGTTTGTGGGCGGGGCTGCAGGTTTAAATTTTCCCGGGTTTGCACGCGCAACAATTGGGCAGTGCTTAAGTTTCATATCGACATCGCGCCGAAACGGCTAAAGACTCGTTATCAAGACAATTCATTTGAAGCACTTTGAGTCGACTCTTTTATAAATGAATCAATAGTTTTAAACACTGTGCACTTTCAGATTTAAGCCTTAGCTGGATATTTCACTTCACTTAGAGCTGTGTTACACACTACATGGTCGTTCTTCCCAGGTGACTTGGCAAGACCGGTCTTCACAAGAATGCAAGTCCGTACTCTGCGTTCTTGGAATTGAGAAACAGCCACTGATATAAAATTATTCAGTCAGAGCGAGTCTTCATTTACGACTCACTAATTCAAATTATATTGTCAAAGTGAGTCAGTTAATGACTCACTGATTCAAATGATCCAGTCAGAGCACATCTCCAAGTATTGACTCACTGATTTAAATGATTCAATCAGAGCGAGTCTCCAAATATTGACTCAGTGATTTAAATGATTTAGTCAGAGCGAATCTCCAGTTAACAACTCACTAATTCAAATTATATTGTCAAAGTGAGTGTCCAGTTAATGACTCACTGATTCAAATGATCCTGTCAGAGCGAGTCTCCAGGTAATGACCTACTGATTTAAATGATCGAGACAGATGAGTCTCCATTTAATGACTCACTGATTTCAATTATCTGGACAGAGTAAAGATATATAAACTATTGTACACAACTTTGTAGTATGAATAGTGTAAGTAGTGCATTTGCACAAAAATTCTAAAATGAATAAGAGCACTTTAAAATTATCCAGTCAGAGCGAGTCCACTGTTAACGATTCACAGACTTAAATGATCTGTTCGGAGTTAAAGTTAACAATTCACTTATTCTCATGATCCAGTCAGTGCAAGTGTCCAATGAATGATTAACAGACTCAAATGATCTGGTCAAAGTGAGTCTCCAGTTAACATTTCAATGATTTAAATGATCCAGTCAGAGCAAGTGTCCAGTAAACAATTCACTAACTCCCAAAGAACAAACACTGTTAAGAATGAGTCTCCAGTAAATGACTTACTGATTCAAATAGTACAGTCAGAGCATGTCTCCATTATTGATTCACAGATTCAAATGATCTGGTCAGAATGAGTCTTCAATAAACAAACTGATTCAAAATTCAAACTTCCAAACTGATTTAAAATGAGTCAAAAACAGTAAATTTTCTCAATCTGTGTGTCTGCAGCTGATTTCTTGAAAGTCACTAATATAATACATTTGAGGATTTTTTTTATTTCAAACAAATAATATAATTATTGTCAGTTTTGTTTTTCTTTTGTGATGACAATCAGCTGTAAAAGGACACACTGTTTAATCCCACTGTATGAGATGCTTGAAGTGGACTTGCTGATGTCCATATGCCTATTAAAGAGGTTTTTGTTTCAATACTGAACACAATGTTAAAATAACACATGGATATAAAACTAATACAATACAGCATTATTAATATGCTCACACATTGTGTAAGATGTTCATTTGTTTATATATCGCAACCTATATTTACCCTTATGTGCTGTTGGGAATATTTTCATCCACTTTGGGGAGTCTTAATTTGGCCATAACTTTTTCTGCTAGTGCTAGTGTTTCAGCTAGTGGAATGATTTTTGCCGACAAATTCATCAAAATTCCACTATTCCTGGCTCCATAATAGAGCAGATTTCTATTGAGCCCACTGTTAAAATGGCCAACTTTACAGCAGACAAAAAAGGTGTTTACAGCCTGGTACAAAAAACGATTTTGGTTCATATAGCTAATATTATCCTTCATGATGCTTCGTGAATTTTTTTATAACTCGTCCGTTTCCTTTATATTAGGTTTTATTAAGTCTGCATACTTAAGGGCGTGGCCACTTGAGTGACAGCTAGGTCTCACTGGTCGCCGTCACTTCATCTCAGCTGATTCCGGCTGATTAGCCGCTGAACTCGGCATATACATCCTATTTTTTGTTTTGTTTTATGTGGCTTTACACAGTCAGTTGCCTTATGGAATTATTTCCTAGAATTATCAGATGATATGGCATGCTGTGTGCACTTAATTGTGCTCACAAACCATTCACGTGGCCTCCATTTCCCAGGTAAGTGAAATTCTATACTTATATACCATCTCTATAATTGTATTTGTTTTATTTAAGATCATTTATCATTTATAATGTTCTTTAGACCTGTAATGCCCTCCAGAATCTAACAGATTGAGAACAGTCAATTGAAACACTGTCATACAGTTTTATGCCTGCATTTCATAAGTAGCCTTGCGTTTACTAACACAGACTATATTTGAAGTGTTTGGAAGTAATTCGCGTTTTCCTCTGGTAGAAAAGTATCATAAGAACAATGTTGAATGGTTCAATGTATTACAACAGTGTTTTTAAAGGACTAAGTACTTTATTGCTATAGTATACAACCAAACACATGTGGTCAGAACACAAACGAGTTGCAGGTAATGAAGTATTAAGCATTTCTCCCAAAGAAAAGTCTGTCTAAGCAAAATGCTAGCAAGTGTCTGTAGCTCCGCTCACTCTCCGCCTCTTGTTTGGTATCCCCCGGTCGGTGCGATGAATAAAATGGCGACGGTTGGCCACGCCGACTTGTAGCTTCTTTTGCGTTCTTCAGAAACCTATGGGTGACGTCACGGACACTACGTCCATATCTTTTACAGTCCATGATTTTGGCACAAATTTTGAGAAAATGCTTTTTCAAAACTCAACGATACACTCTGATTTTGTTGAGTCTGTAATTCTCAACCTCAAAAGGCAGCCGATGCATAAATAGTCTTTGTTTTTGTTTACTCCATGTAGTTCTGAGAGCTCATGTGCATATTTAGATTTTTTCAGACATATCAAGGTAAGTGCGCAAAGGTCACACACACCTACAGACACACATTTCAATTTGGTGTTATAGTCCATATAACTCTAAAATCCATAAACTAAGCTAATTTTGCACAGGGCTATCTAAAGGGTTAATGGTGCCAACTGATGATCAACAGCAAAAATAACTAATTTGACCTTTTCCCAACAGGCAAAACCACCAACAATCAAAAATGCATGATTATATGGTGTCATGGCTTTGCAATCAAAAAATGTGGTTATAATGGAAGTCAATAGGGCAAAAACACACACAAACGGTAAATTAGGGAGAAAAAATGAAAATCGTATGCTGCACAAAAACTAGCAATGCATCAAAGGCAATGTTGTTACTAATCTTTTTCATGTCCCAGACTGTGATAAAAGGTTTTCAAAAATCCGGTAACACTTTATTTTGATGGTCCATTTGAGTATTAGTAGACTATCTGCGTATATCTGTTGATACTGCTCCTTCAATAGACATGTAACTGACTATCATCACTATCAACTCCCGTTTTTCCCAGGAGTCTCCCGTATTTCAGACCAATCTGCATGCCTGCATCCTATCCCGGTGTCAACAGTGTTATTTAGAGACTTAACCCCCGGTCTCCCAGATTTTCAGAGACAAATGTTGGCAGGTATGCTCTCTATAAGAAACTTTGCAAGTGCATGTCCACTTACACTAACCCTAACAGTCTTATAACGAAAATTAGTTGGCATGTAGAGGCTATGAATCTTAAATTCAACAAACGGATCATCAAAATAAAGTGAGACCAAAAATCCAGTCCACGATTACTTTTTATACTGAAAATAAGTAATTTTGTGTTTGTTTTTCAACAAATCAGTGACATAATTTATGAATTTGGCAATTAAAGACTTAAAATCCTGTAATTTTTAAAAACATTTAGTAGTTTTGATCAGGACTGAGGTTAATTAACAGATTTATGCAAAAAGATTTTAAGAAAATATTTATCTGATTCATTTTTACAGCAGCTTAATTCAGTGGATGTTTTCATTCCTAACATAACAAAAGGTAGTCAATTAGAACAGTGCACAAGTGTGATATTTGTTTGTGCATTTTTGCTTTATGCAGTATTGACTATATTAAATATTTTGTTTTCACGTAATTCACTAATCAATATTGTTATACTTGTATGACTAGTACACATTTTTTTACCAAACAAATGTTTATTTATTCATTCATTCATTCATTTATTTATTTAATCAAGTACTTTTTCCATGGAGTGATGTTTATGTACTGCTTGAAAATAAGTACTTTTACTATACATTATAATGTTATCAGTACTTTTACTCAAGTGTTTGTTTTGTGTACTTCATCCACTGGCTGTAAGCACTGAACTTGTGCATTGTTCCTAAAGGACGGAGTGCAGAGAGAACAGAATGATGAAGATATTCACACAGATTGAGATGTTTGTTCACATGCGCACACAGAGAGTCTCATTTACACACGTATGTGGTGCTTCAGAACAGACCCTCATTCAGAGTTGTGGATGGAGGGGAGAAAAGGAAGACGGAGGGTCGGGGTTTCATTCAATCCATTGGATCTGAATGACTTCATAACGTCTCAATTACACACATCCTCGACGTTCTCATCTCTCGAGTCGTGCCTTCATGCTGAATTCAGCAGCAGTTCAGTGTGAGGGTTCAGGGTGTGGTGGAGGAGCTCCTGACAGACAGCGCTGATGCTGGACGGAGACTGGGGAGATGTGTCTCTGTTGCCCCCTGGTGGGCAGGGTGTTATTTTATAAGAAAAGTTTATCCAAAATGAACACCCTCCAGGTGTTCCAAACCTACGTTTTTTTGTTTGTTTGTTTTTTGTAATTGACCACAGATTTGTTGATCTCCAATTTATTTCTTTATTTGTTTGTTAGCTTGTTTTAAATTGATGAACGTTTATGGAAATATTTTAGTTCAGTACACTTCTTTGCCCCACAAACATTCATTAAAAATAGTTGATCCTCATTGACATCTATTGTATTTATTTATTCATTCACTTTCTTTTTGACTTAGACCCTTTAATAATCTGGGGTCGCCACAGTGGAATGAACCACCAACTTATACAGCATATGTTTTATGCAGCGGATGCCCTTAATTCCAGCTGCAACCCATCACTGGGAAAGCCCCATACACACTCACTCACGAACCAGCAACCTTCTTGCTTTGAGGCGATCGTGCTACCCACTGCGCCACCGTGATGCCATTGTTATTTATTTATTTATTTATTTATTTATTTATTTTGTGTATTTGTTTTAAATTTATGAAAGTTTATGTTAATATTTTAGTTTAGTACACTTTTTTTGCCCCACAAACATTCATTAAAAATAGATGATCCCATTGACATCCATTGTTATTTATTTATTTATTTATTTATTCATTCATTTATTTTTTAATTTATTTATTTATTTTACCTTTTATTTTAACTTTTCTCATGACTTCATAATTATATTTATATTATATATATATATTATTTTATTTTTACCACAGTAAAGTCCAAGATGTCTTCTTTCCAGTGATACCTAATTTGTGTTTGTAGCTTACGTTTGCTTATTTATTTATTTATTTATTTATTTATTTTTATTAATTCATTTTACCTTTTTTTCTCATGACTTCATAATGTAAAACTTTTTATATTTTTGAGCATGAAACTTCCCTTTTTACCACAGTAAAGCCCAAAGTGTCTTCTTTCTATTGATACCTAATTTGTGTTTGTAGCTTACTGGGATTACTGTTACTATTTAAAGTTGAATAGGTGTAAATCCCCAAAAGTGAGTGCTGGCTAACAGGTTACTGGAGAAATTTTAGATTAGTGCATTGCTTTGCCCCACAAACATTCATTAAAAATAGTTGATCCCTATTGATATCCACTGTCATTCATTTATTCATTTATTCATTTATTTATTATTTATTTATTTATTCATTCATTCATTAATGTATTTATTTAATTCCATTTTATACAAGTTAATCGAAAAATATTGGATTAGTGCACTGCTTTGCCCCACAAACAATCATTAAAAATAGTTGATCCCCATTGACATCTATTTATTTATTTATTTAATTATTAATTCATTTATCTAATTCCATTTTATACGAGTTAATGGAGAAATTTTGGATTAGTGCACTGCTTTGCCCCACAAACATTCATTAAAATGTGCAATGCAAACAACAGAATTTTACGGATTAAAATCACACTCCCATTATTTTATTTATTTACTTATTTAAATTGAGTATAATCATGACTGAGTAACTGATTAATTTAATTATTTAATTACTTGCCTTCATCAATGTTAATAACATGGATCATATTTACTATCTCTTTTTAATTTATTATCACTGTTGTAAAAAGTAATCCAACTGAAATCTATGTGATTAATGAGTCAAATTAAGTTCTCCAAATCTACTAGTTTGAAACCCAGCACTGACAATAAAAACAAAGCTTTGTCTCAGAATTGCAACGAAACTCACTTGATCTGCCTTGATTTAAAGATTCACTAATCATGTTCGCTCCTTCAACAGCTGCTTCTGATCCACAGCTGCAGAAGACTGTTTTATTATTTTAATGAGACACATGTGAGGTGTTAAACTGGATACTGGCGGGATATTTTTTGCCCAAACTTATTTTAGCTGCCGCTCCGCTGGTTTTGTTTGTCCGTATGAGATGAATTGTGTGAAACAATGTTCAGCTCATCACTTCACTCCCACAGCTTATCTTTCCCATGACTCCCTGCTCTGGTCTCCGTGGGCGACGGCCCGACCCCTCCCTCACCCCCCTCACCAGCCTTTCTCTTGTCTGAATGGAGCGGCTTTACATCTCCATCTCAGGGTCAGACTACCACTGTCTCATTATACAACCACAATTCCCCCCCCAAAAAAGTTTGGCCTTTTTTAAATTTATTTTTTGTAAAATGCAATAAAATTAAGAATTTGCGATTTGCTAGTTCTCTTTAACACTCAAAAAATTATTTTGCTGCTAGTTCAAAGTACACTGCAAAAAATCTAAAAATGCTTTTCTTGCCTAGAGGATTTGTCTTGTTTCTAGTCCAAATATCTACAAATTATTAAATCAAGATCCATTTTCTAGACAAGTAAAAATATTGTCTTGTTTTGAGAAATAATATGCCCAAATTGAGTGAGTTTTTCCTTAAAACAAGCAAAATAATCTGCCAATGGAGTAAAAAAAAATAATCTTGTTTTTGATTTAAATTTTGATTCTTACCCCATTGGCAGATTATTTTGCTTGCTTTAAGAAAAAACTCACTTGATTTTTGCCATATTATTTCTTAAATCAAGACAATAAGTTTTGCTTGTCTAGAAAATGTGTCTTGATTTAAGAATATTAGCAGTAGATATTTAAAATAGAAAGGCAAAAAAACTAAGTAAGAAAGGCATTTTTTTGCAGTGTATACCTATTTAAAATGAATTGGAACAACACAGTTCTTACATTTTTGGGGGGGACAATTAACTTTTTATGTTCAATCCACTTAAATATTTAAAAACAATTAAGTTGAAGACAACATGAAGTTATTGTGCGGTACTCAGCATGTTACAGTCTGACTTCCTTTAATTAAAAAAACAAAGAAAAGAGTTAAGGCCCGTTCACATTGGGATGCTTTTTGATCGCGTTTTCTGAAGACGTTTAATGCCTTGTGACTAAATAAAGGGCGCTAATGTGATCGTGCACACCAACGTGCAAAACACCAGGCGTAAAAGTGTCATTTTTAAAGAATCTTTAAAGAATTTTTTTTTTTTGCTTTGACGCGCCACGTCAAAACTTTCTCCACCAATCAGATTGGCACTTTTGTTCATGTGCACGGAGTTGCTGAAGTTATAGTAAACAGCACTTGGAGGCGCTCAAGCGCAAAGCTGTCAACGCGAGTGCACATTGAAGAATATGTCCAGAGGCAATATGAACGTGGAGCTGCTTATTTCTTCTTTTTCTTCTATTTCTTCTTATCTTCATCGCTAGAGCTGGAGCTGCTACTTGAACCATCCATGCTTGTTCGAATCGCCAGTAACTTTAATAACAAGCATGGCAACTTTCTCTCTTCTTCTTCTTGTGTGTAGCGCCACCCTGTGCATCGGGGTCTTTCTGTTTTTCATTACGCACCATCTAACGTCAAGGATTGATTTTGCATACTCTTCTGCTCGACGCCAGTGAAAATCGATTGGGTTTGAATGTGAAAAAACGTCTCGAAAAACGCTGATGATAAACGCAAATGAAAAGCGTACCGGTATGTACGAGCCTTTACAATGTTTTCACTAACAAAATATACTGTCAAAGACTATAGACTACACAAGTCCTGTCACTCGTATAGTTTTCAATGGGGAAAAGTGTAACGTTCAATATAGCGAATGAAGACCCACCTACTAGTACAGGAGCCAATCATCGATCGCTATAGACTGACTTTTCTCCGTGGGAAAGCACGAACCAGACAAGTGCTTTACTACAGTTGGGTGATCAACAAACACACTGGAATCTCAGCGAATACTTGCTTCAAAGACATAAGAAATATACACACAAAGCTTAAAATATGTGCTTTTAAATGAAGCAAGTGCACTTGAAAACAAAAGTTTTTTGGTTTTCTAATCTGTATAAAAAGAAAGCCAGGTACAGTCCGTTCTTTAGGTACAGTCGCACATTACATGACAGCTACTCAAACACCCACAAACTTATAAACAAAGAGTCGCTGTCATTTCTGTAGAGGAGATTTGCCATCAAGAGCAAGTTGTGGATTACTTCAGAAGACCAGCGCGATCAGACAAAGCCTTATTCAGAGGATGATAATGTGTAACACAGCCATAAATGAGGTTGGTGTCGTGATCTCGTTCTTTTTCAGTGCACATACACATTAGCTCTGGCAACCTGAAAAAAATGCTGATTTTGTTTGATTTGAACATTTAGAAACAAAACTTTAGAGAGGGTTGTTGTTTAATTCTATTGGTGATTTCAAATATGTAATGTAATCGTAAGCTTGGCTATCAGATTTGGAGAATTTTATGTTTCCTTATTCAGACAGAATGCCCAAGCATACTGCCCAAGAGGCATTTCAAAGATGGCCGCCAAGTGAAATGACTTGCCTTAAAGGAACTTTGGCTGTATTATGTACTTATAAATTAAGACATAATGATTTGAAAATTAAAAAATGCAAACCATATTATAAATATTATCAATATTATCACAAAAAAAGTCAATTTTGTTAAAATGAATTGAAAATGTTTCAAAATAAATATTACACATTTAAGGCATTCCACAAAGTGTTGTCTCTGAAAAGGAAAAAATAATAAGTCAAATTTGCAATTTTGTGAAAAACAACAAACATGGATCCCTGCATTTTAGCTTTACTTTTTTGTTGTTGTATGGATATTTTGTTTGTATTAAAACTGCATAATCTGCAGTTTTTGTGCTGGAATTGTTGTTTTCTGAAAATGGAACTCATCAACTCGGCGCAATAAGTTTAAGCAATATCCCACTGGTCCACACACACGCACAGACTCCATTGAATTACAGTATGTCAGTGTTGTCATGAGGACAGCAGCATGAGAGCGAATGCCCACAGAGCGTCTCAGAAAAGGCTGAAATGACACAGTCACAGGTCATCTCCATGAGGATGCCTTGATTTAACACTCATCTCATCCTCATTAGCTGTGTGAAACAATGCTGTGGTCACTGTACACCGTCTGTTTAGATACTCTCACACAAAGAGCTCCAGCGCCCCAACATACTGATCAAATAAACAACAAACGCCGGCCAGACTGATTGACTGTGCTTCAGTTCCATTCAGCTGTGTTCACAACCAGGCTATAGTCAAAGACAAACACACACTCACCCTTACAGCACACTGTGTACAATTCCCACTCTAACAGATTATATTCATTTGCATTCAAAATTAATTTTGGTGGTTTAAAAACAGGAATCTGATATGATTTAAGGTTATTTTAACCATTTTATAAATTGAATCCATTTAAAGTAGTATTAAAGTAGTATTACTAATGTTAAGAAAGGGATCATGTACATCTGGGCATTAATCTTGCAGAACACAGCCCGACAGGCTTATCAGCAAGAATGAAGTACTGTTGTAAGTTTGAAAGCCCTTCTATGAATACAACCACCTAGATGTACATTATCCCAATTATTACATGGATACTTGCCACAAAAGTAAACAATTAGACTTAAAGCATTGATCTGAGCTGTAATAACTTAAGCTTGCAGAAAGAAAAATGGCAGAATGCAGTCTACACTAACCTCTGTATTATTCAATCAAGAACAGCGACGTGACACATAAGCATATGAATATACTCACTAAAGAATGAGCCTGTGTTATGAGTTTCAACCATAGACTGTAAAAGATATGGACGTAGTGTCCGTGACGTCACCCATAGGTTTCTGAACATTTTGTTAGCGCGTCATCGCACCAAACGCGGGATACCAAATAAGGGCAAAGAGGCGGAGAGTGAGCGGAGCTACAGACACATGCTGGATTCTCAGCATTTTGCTTGGACCTGGATTAAAACAGACTTATTACTTTGGGAGAACGTTTAATACTTCATTACCTGTGACTCGTTTGTGTTCTGACCACATGTGCTTGGTTGTACACTATATTAATAAAGTGTTTAGACTTTTAAAAACACTGTTGTAACACATTGAGCCACTAAACATTGTTCTTATGATGTTTTTCGACAGGAGGAAAACGCGAATTACTATCAAACACTTCAGATATAGTCTGTGTTAGTAAATGCAAGGCTGTTTATAAAAATCCAGCACTAACGCTGTATGACAACGCTTCAGATGACTGCAGCTAATCAATCTGTCAGATTCTGGAGTGCAATACTGGTCTAAAGAACATTTAAATGATAAATGATCTTAAATAAAACAAATACATTTATAGAGATGGTATAGAAGTATATAATTTCACTCACCTGTGAAATGGAGGCAACTTGAACAGTTTGTAAGCACAATTAAGTCCACACAGCATGCCATATCATCTGATAATTGCAGGAAATAATTCCAAAAGGCAAATGACGGTGTAAAGAAACATTAACCAAAACAAATACACGATTTATATGCCGAGCTCAGCGACTAATTAGCCAGAATCAGCTGAGGTGACGAGACAGCGAGCAGCGAGGGCTAGCTGTCACTCAAGTGGCCACGCCCTTAATTATGCAAACTTAATATAACCTAATAAAAACGAAACGGATGAGTTAGAAAAAAATTCACCCCCCTCAGAGTTGTCATGAAGGGTAATCATAGCTATATGCACCAAAGCCATCATTTGTACCAGTCTGTAAACATATTTTTATTAGCTGTAAAAATGGCCAATTTACCAATGCAGAAAGAAAGCCCTTGGACTTCCTGGAGCCAGCCCCCCAGGCGAGTCGATGAACTGCAGTTTTAGTTACTTCCGTATTGGCTTCCCGAGGGAGAGCGGGAGGTTGCCGCTTGGTTTCAACGTTTGGTATCTTGGACTATTACCAAGATTATAATAGTTTTGGATTTTTTATAAGTTTTAGATTTACTGGTTTTTATTAGTTTCTATATTTTGAAATCGCTTAGTTTTAGTTTAGTTTTTATTAGTTTCAGTATTAGTTTTAGTTTTTTGTTTGTTGTTTTTTGTAAATTAGGATATTTATTAGGTGCAAGATTCAGAATCAATTCAGTCAGTAAAAACATCACCATGATCTGAAAAGTTTCTTACAATTAAGTTTTGCAACCCAACTGAAGCATGATTCACTTATTTAAATTCCATTACGATTTTCTGTAAAGAAATAAACTTACGTTTCACCAGATCCTCTCATTTAAGCCCTCGTTTTACCCGCGCTGCAGTTGTTCCAAGTTTAGTTCAGTCACGGTCACAGCCATAGATATATACATTAGATGTCGCCTACCCTGCTATTGTCTATTAGAACGAATGCGTCAATAGAGCCGCCATTTTAGTACAGGGTAGCGCTCCTTTGAAATGAATGCGGGACCAAGGTGAAGCGGAGGACTGTGGCCATCCAAAGCCAGAGAAATACACATATATCTATGATCGGGAGTTTTCCCCGGTGGTCAGTATGCAAATATTTTTTTTCAATTACGAAATATTATAATTTTACATCACTTTTCTACATTGATGGATGTGACCGCACGGGCATTCCTGACAAAAAGTGAGTGTTTGTGTGCATGGAAATGCATTATCCTCCTTCCCTGTTTAATTTGATCTAATCCATGTCCTGAAACACACCCCCTCTCCTCCTGCTTTCACTTCTCATTCTGACGGAGGGAGCGATTCGTTTGTGAATGAATCTCCGTTATGAACGACTCGTTCACTTAGCTGACAATAATACAAGTTTCTAGCACGGCAGCATCTTCTTGTCATATTTCATAACATAGTTTGCTTATTTTATTGTGTGTGTGTGTGTGTGTGTGTGTGTGTGTGTGTGTGTGTGTGTGTGTGTGTTATTGTCTGGATTACAGTCAGCTGTGCATAATTTCACTGCGGGTGTGTTTGCTGAACAGTCTTTTACTGACACTTGCAGCAGAAGCCCCTGTTACACTGCGATTGAGAAAATGAAAGTACTCCATCTCTCTCTCTCTCTCTCTCTCTCTCTCTCTCTCTCTCTCTCTCTCTCTCTCTCTCTCTCTCTCTCTCTCTCTCTCTCTCTCTCTCACTGTGGCCCATTTGACCTGCTGGCATCACTTTTCCTCTCCTCTCGGCTTTTACAGCAATACTGCTGGATACAGACACGAGCGCGTGTCTATCATGGATCAACTGTGATCGCCGCTACCATTTACTAGTGTTTAAACCAGGTTTTACTCATCTGTGAAAAGCACCAGCGCGTAGAGCCAATCGCAGCCCTTTCAGTTGAGCGTGTGACCAATCAAAGGGGTGTAACAAAGCACTTGCTAGACAGGGATCAGAAAGCAAAAGGGTTATTTATATTTGATTATTTGCTTTAAATGCTGGTGTTGTTTAAAGGCACAGTTTATACAGTCTATCTGACTGCTATTAAAGGATAAAATTGTATTACAAATTGTAAATATAAATATATTTATACATTTTAATACAAGAATTGCTGTGTTGCGAAGAAAATATAAAATTGTGTTTGGAAAGCATCGACAATGCACCGTGATGCACCGAGATATCGAATTGAACCGAATCGATGGCATGATAATCGTAACCGAACCGAACCGTGAGACCAGTGTAGGTTCACACCTCTAAAACCCACAGAGTCACTGGTCTAGGTTTGTGTCTCATGTCTTCTATAAAGACCTTTACATCCAGCCCATTGTTTTTGCAGAATAAAACCTTTCAGTCTGATACAACAGTGTTCCGTGTCTGCTGATAATTTTCTCGGGCTTTATTCTGCAATATCAATCACCTGGATGTACTTTATCCCTTACGTAACATGCCTTGGAATGTCATAATTGACTGATCAGAATATTCTAGAAAGCCATGTAATAAGTTAATATTAATAATATTAGGTGTTTTTATATTATTATTATTATTATTATTATTATTATTATTATATCAGTCATTTATAATGGCTGCAAATACAACTTTAGATTTTTGTTTTATTTAATATTTTATTTTTATTAACCAAAATAAATATATCTTTGTACAATATCTTTGTAACAATCATTATCCTAACCACAAAAAATTGTGACATTTATTTTATTTCAAAAAATGAGTAAGCTGAGTCAGAGTAAATAAAGGGTGGAGAGAGAGAGAGAGAGAGAGAGAGAGAGAGAGAGAGAGAGAGAGAGAGAGAGAGAGAGAGAGAGAGAGAGAGAGAGACGGAGAAAAAGAAAAGAAAGAAGAATAAGATTCCTGTAGGGATAAAAAGGCAAGGAAACGTCTCTCTCAGCACGGATAAATATTTGGGATAAGCCTGGTTTTCTCATGTAAAGTGGGTCCCTGAGTCCAGAGTCCACACACACACACACACACACACACACACACACACACACACACACACACACACACACACACACAAGTGGCCAAATTTAACTATGTTAAGAGCTGCAGATTAGCTCATTCTCTTCTCTTCTCTCTTTATTATCTCTATCTTTCTCTCTCCCTGTCATATTCGTACTCACTTTCACACATCACAAACAATAGCAAACACTCATGTGTGAAATGAGCTTCATGAACACACACACACACATACACACACAATACATGCGCTGGCATCCTAATCCAGCATTATAGAGCGTTCAAAAGTGAACCAGAGGAAAGGGGAGGAGAGGAACCGACTTCATTGACAACAGTTGCATTTGAGTGAGGATTTGCTTGATGATTTCATAAGGAATGCTTGAGTGAGCAGCAATGGACCCCCGGCCCCTCCTGCCCCTCATTTACTCTGCTGGGGGTGTTTGTCCTCAAAAAGCCCCCCTCCAGAAACTTCACTTCTCTATCCAAGTGTAATAGACTGAACCCCTCACGCCTTCCTCCACACACTCCTGTCTCACACATCCGCTTCCAAACACAATGCCATTATCTGTTATGAGCTCTTTCTTTAGGATAAGTCATTTCTCAGGCTATTTGGATTCTCATAAAGTTATTGCATCATAAATTCACTCTCAGCAGCAGATAAAGCTTTGCAGAGGAGTAAAGTGAGGCCTGGATTGCGGGATCTAAGGCAGTGTATTCAGAGCTCACTGTGAGCAATGGTGTAATAGCACTACTTGACCTGCTCGTCTGTAATTCCAGCTTTATTGATAATAATACCGGAACATTTATTTAGCCTTAGAGATTAACTGAATAGTTGCATCAAGGAGTTCCGAGGCAGTTGCATATGTTGAATAAAAAAATAAGAAAAATACACTGGCATTTGGAACTGTTATGTGATAGGATGCTGGACAAAGGAGTGCAGATCCAAATGCAGATTTATTCAACAGAATGGTCAGGCAAGCAATGATCAACACAGGAGCAAACAGATGTATACAGGCAAATACAGAGTCGTGGTCATAAACAGATGGATGGTCAAAAGGCAGGCAGCAGACAGGAATAAACAATAAAACAAAGCGAGGGTCAAAACCGGCAAGGTAAGGAAAATGCTTCGTAAAGTTCACAATACAGTTAAACAAGACTCGCCCTGATGCGTTTGTGTGGTGTTTTTAAAGTCCATATAATCAGTCCTTGACAATCCTCCGGCTGTGTGTGTGCAATCTGCGGAATCAGGAACAGGTGTGTGCGATCGGTGCATGACTGGATCTGTAGTCCATATAATGGCGGAATTGAAGCTTTATGGCTATCTGCGTGTTTACCAGTGTCTTGTTCTGTGTATTACAACCAGCAATCTTCAAGGATTAGATCGCTGGTGATTGTGACAGGAACAGATAGAAGTAAACAACAACAAGTATAACTGTTGGTAATAAATAAACAGGTCATAGATGGAGAAAAACAAGGAACAGGTGGGACTAATAATTGACCAATTACTGGGGCAATCAATGCCTCCTTTTTAACTTAGTAGTAGGGTACAGTGCAGTACGATTCATTACAGGTTACCCTAAAGCAGGGTTACCAAGTGCCATGCCATTTGGAATTGTAAACACTGTTTTCTGTGAGGGTATACACACCGGCACGGACATTCCAGCCTGATCTCACGAGGAAACGCAAGTATTTTACGTTTTGTCAGTTTAGTGGCTAATTCGTACGAGTTGTACGAGTTCAGTCGTACGAAAATGTACGATTTTAAAAAGGAGGCGTGGCACCCAACCCCACCCCTAACCCCAACCGTCATTGGGTGATGAGCAAATCGTACTAATTTGTATGAATTATATTGTACGAATTCATACGAATTAGCCACTAAATCAAAAAGTTACGAATTGCCGTGAGATTGCGTTTGACATTCGGCATCTGTTACCATTGCTTAGTAATGAATAGACAACCATGTAAAGATGGGCTTGGATTTCCCCTGCTAATAGTACCCTTACTTGGAAGGCATGGTGTACTTCAAAAAGTGGCAATCGATTTCATTCTGCTTTATGTTTCACAGTATTTTGTATAAGAAATAATATAAAAAGAAATACGTCTATGCAGGGCTTGACATTAACTTTTTTAATCACCAGCCACTGTGGCTAGTAGATTTTCAACATTACTAGCCACTCGCCATTTTCACTAGACACACTTTTCTTGTTGGGAAAATTGATTTTATATACATAAATTTGACTTTGACATGCTATAATGACTTGATTTAGATGTTGTGTTATGTCCACATGCCTTCTCATTCATTTAACTTCTTGTGTGTATTGTGTATTAGCTTGTGTGCATGAGCAAATGGGTTGTGTCACAATGCAATCAGTTTTAATTTCACATGACTTTTCAGGGCTCAAAATAAGGATTTATCAAATTTATCTCTGACCACACCAAATAAGTATTTCTTAGCCACACTTTTTAATGTCAAAACAAGGAAAATATAGCTGTACAGGTGCACTTTTTAATTCAAAAAAACTTTTCTTTAAAAAAAACATTACATTTAAAAAAGAATTATTGTCATGTATCTAAAATATGCACAGTAATCTGTCCTAGCTAAAAGTCCCAGATCACCAGTTAACTACACATAAATGGGGAGTAATCTTCTATTACAGTTTTTCTCAGTCGCTTTGGTGCATTTCTCACAACACTATTTACATTTGCACAACAGTTAATGCAGTTCTCGAAACAATTAGTACAAACTGCAAAACCTAGTGGATAACCTGCAAAAGTACATCACTTGCTCAAAATGGAGAGCTCATTCCTCAAAAGCAAGTATTCATGTCAATGAAAGTGTCAGTGTCATCAAAATGAAAAGTCCTGACACCATTGTTTATGAACATGATAGTCAAATGGCTTTGTCATGTTTTCATTATGACAGTTTACGCTGTACATTTTTTCCAATGCAAAAAAAGTTAGATTTTGGTGACACTTCCTGAAAAGAAGACAGCACTATATACTATTTGCACAGCCATTTGAAAGCTACAGTAAAGTTAGACATCACTGCATTAGTGAGGTATCTGAGTACAAGACACTGAATATGTATGTTTCACATTTTTACTGCATATGCTCTTTGCAATTCTAATTTATTCACAGCATTGTGCAAAAGAATAAATACACCCTTATTTACAACAATCATAAACTCCCTTTGGGCAGAGCTGTGCACAACTTTAAGAAATATTGCAGTACATATTGGAACTGAACCTACAACATACATAGGTCTGTAAATCATTCAGGAAATTGTTCAATTTAGGAGACATTTTCAGAAAAAAAAGATTAAAAAATTTTCAAATAAAATTTGCTTGACAGATTTTGACAACTAGTTCAACATTTTTGTATGTAATGACTCAAGTAATGAAATGAGGACTATTAGTTTTATATGGAATGACTATTCAGCATCCACAAGTTCAGTTAATTTTGACTGACATGACATAAGCAAATGAGAATGTTACAAACAGCAGAGAGTTGTATGAAAGCAATTGATGCATGTCCAAAAGCATTTGCAATTTGTTGAAAGGAATGAGAAACTGCTACTATGATGTGCACAAATGACTAATTGTTTTGAGAAATGCATTAACTATTGTGCAAATGTAAATAGTGTTGTGAGAAATGCACCAAAGCCACTGAGAAAAACTGTAAAGCAGGGATGTCAAACTAGGTTTCAAACAAGCCTGAAGGACTCAATTAGTTTGATCAGGTGTGTTTAATTAGGGTTGGAACTAAACTGTGCAGGGCTGCGTCCCTGCATTAAACAATGTTATTGTAAAAAAATATAATTAAACCATATTAACAAAAATAACTGTAAGCAAAAGAAAGCAGGTGAAACATACCGTGTTTGATAATGAAAGGATGATCACGCGCACACGGTTAATATAAGCCTGTTAATAATCTGTTCAATGAATAAATTAAAATGAATGCAGTGACTGCGGCTGCTTACAAAAGAATATGTGTATTTTGAGCTCTTAAAAGCAGCAGGACTGTGGGTGCACGATCATCGCTCTTTGTCCAGTCTATTTCAAAGGGAACTGATCGCACCAGTTGAGCTTCCTCTATGTCACAAGTACGCAGGAGACCCAAATGCAAGTGAATCCAAGTAGATTTATTAAACAGGGATAACAGGAATAACAGCTGGTATAAATCTCACTAGATAACGAGAGTTAGGATAGAGCCATGATGCATCTCTCAAGGAATTCGACAACGCTTAACAGCGGTCTTACAATGAGACAGATCCAGGGAGACCTCTCATAGAATTTCACAACGCCAAACAGCGGTCACAGTACTTCGATGAAATCAAACAGTGCTGACAATTCCAAAAGCAACAGTCTCTTTGATCAACTCACCACCAGCGGATACAGCGGAAGAGCTAAACAGGAACAGACACAGACGTGAAACAACAACGAACTGACAACAAGAGACGCAAACGCTGAACAGAAATAGGTGCAGTAATGCGCTGCACCTGTGGTGTGCTGATTGACAGCTGAGCACGTGACTGCCCAGCTGACAACATGTAAACACAGACAGCCACGCTGTGAAAGATACCCAAACAAACACACCCACAAACACACAAATACTTACGCACACACACACACAGGAGGAACAGACAGATCCCCAACCGTGACACTCTAGGCACGGTTGCTTCACGCAAGTAAACGGGAGCGCGTGCGCTTTTTAACAGTCGCGTGCTTTACATCACCTGTGCACGCGAGTGATCATCCTCTCGTTTGGTATTTACCTGCTTTCTTTTGCTCGCGCGAACACAGTTATTTGTGTCAGTTGTGCTGCTTCTCGATTCTAAGATCACATTTGAACGAATATTGGGTTATGCTTATTGTCGAACCCTGCTTTTAAGATAACTACAATTTAAAAATGATTTCCAATCAGCCAAAGTGGCTAGTGGAGGTGTCTGTCTAACCTGCCAGAGCTGATATCTATCCGCATTTGGTGGGTGTTAATGTAAAGCCCTGCGACTATGCAATAACAGAAAAAGTACTAAGTTTATTACCAGATTTTTGTACTGTAATTTTAAAAAACAAATACAGACAATACATTTTTTACACTTTTAATTATTAATTATTTAACTTTTCAACACTTAGTTTGAGAATCAACGTCCTGTAATCAAACTTAAAAGCATAAAGAAAAGAAAAACGTGAATTGCAAAATAAGGAAAATTGATCATTTATGGATATTTTTTAGTGCAGTCAGTGTTTAGAAATGTCTCCAAACAAATAACAATGTCAAAATGACTGACATGAAAATCAAAGTCGGCTGACATTACTGTTACTGAAGAAGTTTTAATGGTGAGGTAAGATGTAAACTTTGACAACAGACAGTACTGTATACTAAAATGAAAAAAAAATGAGGAGCAAGCTCACTGGCTGATGAGCAACCAATCACCTCACTTGCGCCATATAGTTGGAAGCAGATTGGACGCATGGGACCAAATAGAGTTTTGTGACAGAGTTTTGTATTTATCTTAGAGCTTACTTTAGCCAGTAAAAGCTGGAAAAGAATCTAAAGGTCTGGCTATTTGATCAAGACTGACACGGTCAACCAAGCCAAAATTTGGTTGACAAGTTTCTCACCCTTCATTCAAAACAAATTCCCATTTGCACAAATTCCATTTGTCTTGTTTGCACAGATTCGAGAAACTTCGCAGTACAAAGGAAAAATGTGACCACACAGTTTTATATTCATCCAGTGTAAAACCTCATAGTGAGCACATTCCAAACACAACTTTTGCCGATTTGAATGAATTTCTTCTTTGCATTAAATACTTCTGCACATTTTCAATTATCTGTTGGCCATTTGCAGGGAATGCATTGGATGTTTTATCCAAAGTGTCATGCTATTCCTAGGAAAGCATGAACTGATAAAATATTTTTTCATTTGATCTTAAACGCAATGTCATTCATGTGGGATAAAACAGTTTACCAAATTCATAATGTATGTAAAGTACATATAAATATCAATTTATATTGATTATCCAAAATCACAGCAACAGTTTTTGTTCTAGTGTGAGCATGTTAAGAATTGACAAATTGCATACCTTGTGGTGTAGAACAGTAATGTTTGCATCCTTGCATATGTAAGTATATGTATATACAGTATAGGTCAGGGCTATTCAATTGGCGGCCCGCAGGCCGAACCCAGCCCCCGAGGCAATTTGTTCCGGTCCCCCAAATAGTGTGACCAAGACATCAAAAAAAATTTTTAGTTCAGTCGAAAAACGGCCGCTATAGTTATGAAGTGACGTGCATCTGTTCAATACAGCACAAACTGCAGTTAAAGGCTGCGCAGAGCGTGAGTCACCTGACATTAAGTGAGGGCGCGAGCAGCCGAAAACATTTGGATGTGTTAGTAGAAAAGGCCTTTTGTACAATGCACTGATATCGTTAATAGGGATGCAATGGTTAGCCGATTTCACTATTATCCCTGCTTTTATTCATTAAAGGCTTCTCAACGCCGCATTTCTGTTGCACGGAAACAAGCTGCTGCAACTAGTTATGCCAATACGCACGCACACTGGATTAACTATAGCAGCAAGCCGTTGACACATTGCGTCTTTTCCGCGCGCAAGTACATTATTTCCAATTGAGACGTGCGCATATTGGAAGCGGTGCGAGCACGGCTCGCAAGCAGACCAACACACTCGCGCCCTGCAGGCGCAACACATAGTAGAAATTATCCCAGGCTGTAGTGGTGAGAGTTGTGCATGGTTTTCAGTGCAATGTAAACAAAAGGTATGTTAGATGAATTATTACAAATTATTAAAAGGATTATGTATGTATGAACACAGATAATAACAACAGTTCATTTAAATTCTTAGCTAATATATAGCTTAAATTAACATTAGACAAATACTATTTTTATTTATTCTTATTTTTATGTATTTATTCATTGTTCTGTCATTTATTTTCATTGTAAAATTATCACTCATGTTTAAATCAAAAACTTTTTCATTTATTTTTAAGTCAAGTTTTTCATTAATATTGTGTGCAGTATTTGGTTACTGAGCCGCAATAAACAACACTTTAATATACAAGCACTTTTCTTGTTATTTTACAAACTAGTCGTGTTTTAAATTTCATAAAAGCATAATAATGGTGATAACTGTGAAACCATGATTATTCTTCAGACTATAATTGTACAACCAAAATCTATAATCGGTGAATCCCTAATTGTTACGCAGTTTAAAACATCACGCATGAATGTGTCTGAATGTAGAAGCCTACTTCAGCAATACACTGATTTTGTGCCACGAAGTATATTTGGATATGCTTTTAAAAAAAGCCACATTGTACAATGCAGTGATGTTATGTATTTTCAAAATACAACATATTAACGTTTTAATGTAGAAAAAGTCAACGTGGGTGTCTTAAGGAGCAAAAATACAGCATATGAACTCTTATAATGCTGTTGTGTCATCACTTATATTACAAGTCATATATCTCCGGCCCCCCGTTTGGGAGGCTTTTCATGAACTGGCCCACATGACAAACTAATTGAATAGCCCTGGTATGGGTGATCAGAACTGCGGGTACATTATGCATCTTCAAGATAAACTACTTTTAAAAAACAACCCCTTTAATGTGAAAATTTAAATTAAGTTTTCTCTTACATTTCTATCTCATTTTGTCTTGAAAATATTAACTTAGAGACCCTCACTATACTTATTGGTCACACTTTATTTTGATGGTCCGTTTGTTGAATTTAAGTTACATTGCATCTACATGCCAACTAATTCTCATTAGAGTATATTGGGGTTAGAGTTAGCGTTAGTGTAAGTTGAGATGTACTTGCAAAGTTTCTTATAGTCAGTTAAATGTCTATTGAAGGAGCAGTATCAACAGATATTAAGTAGACAGTCTACTAATACTCATCATTCATTCACCATCTAATACATTGTTTATAGAGAGGAAAGGGAGAAAATAATATAATAATAATTGTTATGAAGGTCGGCGCAAATATTTAGATTAACTGTTGTTATCATCTGCGTTCATACATACATACATAATCATTTTAATAATAGTTCGTCTAACATGTCTTTTGTTTACATTGCACTAAAAGCTAAGCACAACTTTTACCGCTACAGCATGAGATGTTTTCTACTGCGTGTGGCCAGACCAGCCTGATCTCATGAGGAAACGTAAGTATTTTACGTTTTGTCAGTTTAGTGGCAAAGTTCAGTCGTACGAAAATGTACGATTTTAAAAAGGAGGCGTGGCACCTAACCCCACCCCTAACCCCAACCGTCATTGGGTGATGGGCAAATCGTACTAATTTGGACAAATTAGATCGTACGAATTCATACGAATTAGCCACTAATCAAAAAGTTACGAATTGGCCGTGAGATTGCGTTGGGCCAGACAGCCGTGAGCGCGTTGCTCCGCTTTGCGCCAATAATATCCAGCTGCAGGCCCGCATATTGGCATATATTCTTACGACATAACAAACTTGTGCGCGGGAAAGACGTGATATGGGAACGGCCCGCGGCTATAGTTATTACAGTGTGCATGCGTATTAGCTTCGGTGGACAAGCTCGGAACTTTAAACTAGCGCACAGTTGGCAACTTGGCTTAACTTTGTTCGGCAGTTTCGTTTCGTGCGGCAGAACAGAAATGCGGCTTAGAGAAGCCTTTACGATCAATTAACCGCGACGAATTAAAGCGCAGTTAATAGTGAAATCAGTTAATTGTTGCATCCCTAATAATGATATCAGTGCATTGTACAAAAGGCTCTTGCCACTGGCTTAATGTCAGGTGACTCACGCTCTGCGCAGCTCTTGCTGTATTGAACAGACGCATGTCACTTCATAACTATAGGGGCCGTTTTTGACTGAACTAAATTTATTCTTGATGTCTTGGTCACAATATTTGGAGGGCCGGAACAAATAGCCTCGGGGGCCGGGTTCGGCCCGCGGGCCGCCAATTGAATAGCCCTGGTTTAGAGCATTCTTGGTTTCTCCTCAACGTTCTTCCATGACTTGTATTTTTTTGCTATAAAATCAGTCTGCTGCAACTGACGATGTTGCTGTGTTGTTAATCTCCCCAGGTGTTGCAATTCGATCCAAAACAAAATAAAAGGCTATTGACTTTTTATATGCAAGTTGTTTTTAATGTAACTGTTTTAGATATTTTGTTTTGGATAAAATATGGTTATAATTGTTTTATACAATGCTTTTGTTTTTTTGTAAATCACCAAGTTGCTAATATATATATATATATATATATATATATATATATATATATATATATATATATATATATATATATATATATATATATATATATATATATAGTAGGTGGGCATAGATATTTTTTTTAATCTAGATTAATCTCACTGTAATCTTGAAATTAAACAAGAAATAATTAAGTTTAAATTTCATATTTTTTTCTGTTTACTCTACAAGTTAATTTAACATTTGCATGAAACATCTACGCTCTCTGTTATTTGTAATTTCCGCAATTAAAAGAAAAATCATTTTGTGTCTGTCCCTATGTTCTGCTTAACACTTTTACATTATAAAAAAGCATACAAAACAATCTGTAAAATCACTTTTAAAAACAATAATAAGATGAAAATGCATTACGTTCATTTTTAGACATGCCACGTATCTGGTTTGAGCATCTTAAACTAAAGCACAAAATGGTGGAAAATGTCAACTTTGTTATTATCATCTAATTTTTTGATGATTTAAAGCATTTTGCATTAATAATGGGTTTAATTTACTGTGAATACATTTGTTATATAATTCCAGTTTAAGAATAATGAATGAAAAATGATTGAAATGTATCTACAATTCTGATATGTCATGTACAGGTATGTAAAATTCTGTTTTCAGTCTATGGTGAAACAAAAGTTCAGGAACAGAACAGAAAACTACTATGTAAAAAAATATTTTTATGTTTCCCCACTCTTCCACTCTTGTCCATGTGCCAAATTTTCAAACTTTACTCATTGTTTCTGTTTTGTATTCACGTACGGTAGAGTAAAACTATGTATATTCAATTTCTTATCTATTCTATTACACGTGCTTCAACATTCATGCATGCAGCCCACTCCTATCTCTCTCTAACATACATTCTGGGCTTCATTAATATTCACCAGATCCGTTCCTGCATGCAACTTGGCTTGGTTATTTTTTTGAGTTATTAGGAGAGGGGCTAATTGTGCTTATTATGCATGAAAATGGGACAGAATAATTAAAATAAACAAGAATGGGGTCAGAGGTCTGAATAGTGGTAGTGCACAGGATTTTAATAATTTTATTTGAAGTGTTTATCACATATTTTCACCTGAATTGCGAAAGCTGTGCATGCATGCAGAAAAATACTCCCCGCTATTTGGAATTATTACCCAATATTAAACATTAATTCCCCATGTTGCACAGCAAACAATTGTTGGGACAGAAAAAGCTATAAATGAAGGTAATAACTTACAGGTAATAACACAGCAAGCATACGAATTACACATTATGAAGACATGCACCGAGATAAACCCTTTCCAGCAGATTTCATTTATTTCTATATTTTAGGATAAATGTCTTCAAATTACTCTGCAATTCAAAATAATAACTGTAAAAAAATGCTGGCTTCCACACAATTCCGTCAAACCAAATCTCCTACCACAGCTATGCTGATGACACTCAGATCTACTTAGCCTTACAGCCTAATGACTTCGGCCCCATTGACACCCCAATGCTAATGCATTGATGAAATGAACAGTTGGTGTGTCAAAACTTTCTTCAGTTAAACAAAGAGAGAACTGAAGTCATTTGGGAATAGAGATGATGTTCTCAAGGTGAATGCGTAAAGTCAAGAATCTTGGTGTGAATCTGGAGTCAGATATGAGTTTCAGTAGTCATGTCAAAGCAGTAACTGAATCAGCATACTATCATCTCAAAAACATTGCAAGATTTAGATGCTTTGTTTCCTGTATGATTTGGAGAAACTTGTTCATGCTTTTATGACCAGCAGGGTGGATTGCTGTAATGGTCTCGTCACTGGCCTTACCAAAAAGACAGTCAGACAGTTGCAGCTCATCCAGAACGCTGAGGCCAGGATTCTGACCAGAACCAGAAATTCAGAGCACATCACACCTGCCCTCAGGTCATTACACTGGCTATTATTACTTCTCTAGGGTGACGCGGTGGCACAGTGCGTGGTGGCGCAGTAGGTAGTGCTGTCGCCTCACCGCAAGAAAGTCGTTGGTTCAAGCCTCGGCTGGGACAGATGGCATTTCTGTGTGGAGTTTGCATGTTCTCCCAGCGTTCGCGTGGGTTTCCTCCAGGTGCTCCGGTTTCCCCCATAGTCCAAAGACATGCGGTCCAGGTGAATTGGGTAGGCTAAATTGTCCGTAGTGTATGAGTGTGAATGAGTGTGTATGGATGTTTCCCAGAGATAGGTTGCAGCTGGAAGGGCATCCGCTGCATAAAAAAATGTGCTGGATAAGTTGGCGGTTCACCCCGCTGTGGCGACCCCGAAGTAAAAAAGGGACTAAGCCGAAAAAAAAAAAAATGAATAAATGAATGAATATTACTTGTCTATAAAATACTAAATGCCCTAGGACCTCAATACATTACAGATATCCTCACTAAATACAAACCTAACAGATCACGCAGATCATTAGTATCAAGTAAATTAAAAATTCCAAGGATTTCAGTAAAAGCAGGGTGAATCCGCCTTCAGCTATTACGCTCCACGCTGCTAGAATCGGCTTCCAGAAATGATCAGATGGCCTCCAACATTAGGCACATTCAAATCAAGACTAAAAACACATCTGTTTAGCTGTGCCTTTACTGAACGAGCTCTGTGCTACGTCCCACAGATCGCACTATTATGTCTTTCTTTTCTTTTTCATTCTTTTAAAACACGTTTTAACACATTTCAATCTGTTTTTAATCATTTTTATTATTTGTTTTTATTTTCTTATACTTGTGTCTTTTATTCCTGTTTATATAAAGCATTTTGAATTACTATTGTGTATGAAATGTGCTACACTGTAAAAAAATCTGTAAATTTACAGTTATTTTCAGGCAGCTGGGGTGGTGCAAAAAAAACGTAAAATAACTGCCGTTAAATTACAGAAATTTACCGTAAAATAACAGACGTTAAATTACAAAAATGTAAAATAACTGCCGTTAAATTACAGAAATTTACTGTAAAATAGCAGACGTTAAATGACAAAAACTTACAGTAAAAAAATTTAACGCTATATATTTTACCATAAATTTCTGTGATTTAGCGGCCGTTATTTTACATTTTTGTAATTTAACGTCTGTTATTTTACGGTAAATTTTCTATAATTTAGCGGCCAATATTTTAAGTACTATTACGGATTTTTTTTACAGTGTATATAAATAAACTTGTCTTGCCTTCATGGTGTTCCAACATAAATTAACTTAACTTAATTGTTTTTGTTTTTAAGTGGATTTAACATAAAACTATTAGGTTGTCGCAAAAAACAACTTGAGAGTTTTGCTGTTTCAACTGATTTTAAATAAGTAGTTTGAAAAAGCAATTTTTAAGTGTATATGAATAACTCCCAGGCTCATTCATTCACATGCTTGAAGTCTTTCCTCCCTTGTACTCTGTCTTTTAGCAGAATTTAGAGCTTGTTTTGCAACTGCAGGACTCAATCCCATCCATTACAGCCCGAAAGATACACCTGTTCCCTTTTATGCTTTACAGGAATGCGAACCTGTGAAATTGCATTAGAAACGATCAAAGCTGTGGGACCACGACCAGGTTCATTGTTTATATTGCTGTGCGCTGAATACAGTATGCGTTCTCTGGAACTGAATGAGATTACTGTGAATAATGAAACTGTAGTAGGTTGATGGCGTGGGCTCTGGTGTTCGGCAGCTGTGGATCTTCTCTTTATTAATTCTGTTCTGGTTGAACAGAGACACAAGAGTGATTTAGCAGCACCGGAGCCAAGCGCTTTAATGTGATTTGAGCGCGGTAGCATTCAGATGCTAAATTATGTGCACACATACACACCGGACAAAGTTATTGCTGTATTAGTTCCCCTGGAAACCTCATTTGTACTGCAACTGTCCTGTAGGTGCATTTAAAGAGTACGCGTTCATTCATTCATGTGCTCAAGAGACACACAAAATCTCTACACAGTATTTTATACTGTATATTTCTGTAGAAATTAATCCAGCATATACCATTTTAGGCATCATTCATCCACTGCATATTCATTTACTTTAAAAATTGTCTCGAGTTTTTCTCAGCTCTCTTTAATTTAAAATAATTCCGCAGAGTTATCCACAAAGTCAGTGCAAAAATCTTTTTCCCTCCTTGGAGCTAATTTTTTTAACATACTCATTTGTTGCATGCTTAGTCACAAGGTGCTTTGTTTTTCCTTTTTATTTTGATAATGTGTTGACTACAGTAACTTTTTTTTTTACTTATTAGTAATATATTAGCAGTCTGTTGGGGTTATGGAAAGGGCTTGTAGAATAAGTTGACATGTTTACAGTTCATAGAATGTCTCTTAAGGCAGGGGTTCCCAAACTTTTCAGCCTAAGATTCCCAAAATAACAATGCCAGTAACTCACAGCCCTGCTATACTCAGAGGTTGTTATACATTTACAAGTGTTGCATGCAACTGTGCACACACACAAATAGGTCTTTATAAACAAAAGCATACTGACCACAGTCTAACAACCATTTAATTTCTTATAGTTTAATTTCAGCATAATTTCTAATGAGATTGGTGGACACAAAGTTTAGAGCAGGGCTATTCAATTAGTTTGTCACGGGGGCCAGTTTATGAAAAGCATCCCAAACGAAGGGCCGAAGAGACATGACTTGCAATATAAGTGATGACACAACTGCATATAAGAGCCCATATGCTGTATTTTTGCTCCTTAAGACACCCACGTTGTATATGTCTACATTAAAATGTTAATATATTTTATTTTAAACTATATAATATCACTGCATTGTACAATAAGTTTTTTTAACAAACATTCAAATGTTGTATTTCAGGGCACAACAAAAGCAGTGTATTGCTTAGGTAGATGTCTTCTTCAGACACGTTTATATGTTGTGTTTTAAACTGCATAACAATTATGGATGCAACAAATATATATTTGGTTGTACGAATATTTAGATTAACTGTTGTTATCATCTGCGTTCATACAAACATACATAATCATTTTAATAATAGTTTGTCTAACATTTCTTTTGTTTACATTGCACTAAAAGCTAAGCAAAACTCTCACCCCTACAGCATGAGATGTTTTCTACTGCGTGTGGCCAGACAGCCGTGAGCGCGTTGCTCCGCTTTGCGCCAATAATATCCAGCTGCAGGCCCGCATATTGGCATATATTCTTACGACATAACAAACTTGTGCGCGGGAAAGACGTTATATGGGAACGGCCCGCGGCTATAGTTATTACAGTGTGCGTGCGTATTAGCTTCGGTGGACAAGCTCGGAACTTTAAACTAGCGCACAGTTGGCAACTTGGCTTAACTTTGTTCGGCAGTTTCGTTTCGTGCGGCAGAACAGAAATGCGGCTTAGAGAAGCCTTTACGATCAATTAACCGTGACGAATTAAAGCGCAGTTAATAGTGAAATTGGTTAATTGTTGCATCCCTAATAATGATATCAGTGCATTATACAAAAGGCTCTTGCCACTGGCTTAATGTCAGGTGGCTCACGCTTTGCGCAGCTCTTGCTGTATTGAACAGATGCATGTCACTTCATAACTATAGCGGCCGTTTTTGACTGAACTAAATTTATTCTTGATGTCTTGGTCACACTATTTGGAGGGCCGGAACAAATAGCCTTGGGGGCGGGCCGCCAATTGAATAGCCCTGGTTTAGAGCATTCTTGGTTTCTCCTCAACGTTCTTCCATGACTTGTATTTTTTTGCTATAAAATCAGTCTGCTGCAACTGACGATGTTGCTGTGTTGTTAATCTCCCCAGGTGTTGCAATTCGATCCAAAACAAAATGAAAGGCTATTGGCTTTTTATATGCAAGTTGTTTTTAATGTAACTGTAACTGTATATTTTGTTTTGGATAAAATATGGCTATAATTGTTTTATACAATGCTTTTGTTTTTTTGTAAATCACCAAGTTGCTAATATATATATATATATAGTAGGTGGGCATAGATATTTTTTTTTAATCTAGATTAATCTCACTGTAATCTTGAAATTAATCTAGATTAAAATGGCTTATTTGAATTCTGCCGAAGGCATTCAGAATATGTGTGCTACCCAAATAATGACTAAATATAAGTCTTTGAGAAAGGGTTTCTCAAGCCAGGTGGCGCATTAGACCTGGGGCTCATCTCCGGTTTCCAAAATGCATCAAAAACTGCTTGAGAAACTGTTCTACTATGATAATTGGTGATGAAAATAAATGATGTTCAATAAGATGTACTTGTGTTTACTAACTGTTTATTCAGTTAAACATGAATTTTGACCTGTGGCCTAGATAAGCTTGAAACAGCAATTTTTGATTATCTTAATCCGACTAAAGTCATAACTGAACTAAACAGAAATGGAATTAAGATGTGGAGTATGCATATACTGTATTAGTGGCATTATTGAAGTAAACACCGTAATCAAACTATTACCGTCATGTACCGTCAAGGACATTTCGCCACATTTTCTGACAAGATCCACACACGTGGCTGTCAGTAAAGGACCGCACACACACACACACACACACACACACACACACACACACACAAACAAACACACACACACACACACACACACACACACACACACACACCCACACACACACACACACACACACACACACACACACACACATCGCAAAATGCCGAAGTTTTTTCCTTCCATTTGGCGTGCGTTATTAAATTCCATAACACTCTCACCAGTCCTTACTCCTTATTTGCTTGTCACGGGGCATGAATGAAATGTTCATGAGATAAAGTGAACCTGCTGAACTGCAGTTAAAGTCACCCAAAATTACAGGAAACTCTTACATGAAAGCACTTCACGTAAACATCTTAATTATATTATTGTCTATTAAGGCAAATAACTAGATTACAGTAAACGTAGTCAGTAGTGTCTTCGAGGTAAGTAAAAGATTCAAAAGGGCATCCTGCTGATTTAATTCAGAAAGGCACTTTTTTTGTCAGACAGCTCACCGGTCAGGGTATACATCTGCGCTAAAATATCAAGGTGAATGACATCATAGCTTGCGTAGAATAGACCCAGCTCCCAACCCAACTTTGAGAACAGATTATTGGCGATATTTTTTTAATGAGCAATAAGAGTCTCGTGTTAACGCAGCACGGTAACGCCGATAACGGCCCACCATTATTATATATATATATATACACACACATACAGTTGTAGTCAGAATTATTAGACATTCTTTGAATTTTTTTCTTGTTTAAATATTTCCTAAGTGATGTTTAACAGAGCAAGGAAATTTCACAGTATGTCTAATATTTTTTTTCTTCTGGAGAAAGTCTTATTTGTTTTATTTTGGCTAGAATAAAAGCTGTTTTTAATTTTTTTTAAATCAATTTAAGGTCAATATTATTAGCCCCTTTAAGCTATATTTTTTTCCGATAGTCTACAAACAAACCATTGTTATACAATAACTTGCCTAATTACCCTAACCTGACTTGCCTAATTACCCTAACCTGCTTAGATAACCTAATTAACCTAGTTAAACCTTTAAATGTCTTGAAAAATATCTAGTAAAATATTATGTACTGTCATCATGGCAAAGATAAAATAAATCAGGTTTTAGAAATGAGTTATTAAAACTATTATGTTTAGAAATGTGTTGAAAAAAATCTTCTCTCCATTAAACAGAAAATGGGGGGGGGGGTAATAATTCTGACTTCAACTGTGTATACTGTATATATATATATATATATATATATATATATATATATATATATATATATATATATATATATATATATATATATATACATACAGTATATACAGTTGAAGTCAGAATTATTAGCCCCCATGTTTATTTTTTCCCCCAATTTCTGTTTAATGGAGAGAAGATTTTTTTCAACACATTATTAAAACTATTATGTTTAGAAATGTGTTGAAAAAATCTTCTCTCCATTAAACAGAAAATGGGGGAAAAAAAAGGCAGGGGGGCTAATAATTATGACTTCAACTGTATATACTGTATATATATATATATATATATATATATATATATATATATATATATATATATATATATATATATATATATATATATATATATATATATAGTGTGTGTGTGTGTGTGTGTGTGTGTGTGTGTGTGTGTGTATTGAATAAATTGAACTAGTAGAGAAACAAAGAAAATTGTCTACAATTGTCAACAAGCAAAAAACAAAAGGTTAAAGTATTTTTTGATACCTGTTTTAAACGTTTAAATTGTTTTTCCTTTCATTTACCAGCAGACTTTTATAGACAAATAAACATTTCTCAGAACAGGAAACAAGAAGTTAAACAGAAAGGGTAAACATTGTTCAGTTATACTTACTACCTAATTTGGGGGAAAGTTATGAATAAACTTGGACACAAATGGACCCTGAAGGATTGGACTCACATTGACCCTTTTCATAAAAGATGTTTTTTCCTCAGTCAACAATTTTTTTTTAATCCAGAAAATATTCAGGACAGCGACACGGTGGCTCAGTAGTTAGCACTGTCACCTTAGGTTGCTGGTTTGAGTCCCGGCTGGGTCAGTTGGCATTTCTGTGTGGAGTTTGCATGTTCTCTCCGTGTTGCCATGGGTTTCTTGCGGGTGCTCCGGTTTCCTCCACAAGTCCAAAGATAAGCGCTATAGGTGAATTGAATAAACTAAACTGTCTGTAGTGTATGTGTGTGAATGAGTGTGTATGGATGTTTCCCAGTACTGGGTTGCAGCTGGAAGGGCTCCGCTGTGTAAAAAAATATGCTGGATAAGTTGGCGGTTCCGCTGTGGCGACCCCTGATGAGTAAAGGGACTAAGCCAAAACAAAATGAATGAATAAATGAAATATTCAGTATTTTTCTCCATATAGTGGACTTCTGTGGTGCTCAGTGGTTTGATCTTCCAACTGGTAGCTTCAAAGTGTTCTAAGGAATAAGGCCCTAAGGAATAAAAGCTGAGGAATAAGGCCCTTACTTAGTGACTCATACAGAATAAATAATTTACTTAATAATAATAATAATAATAATAATAATAAATATTTAAAATGAATAAATGAGTGATGAATAATAATTATTTTCCCCAAATGTTTGTTTAACAGAGAGCAGATTATGTTCAACCCATTTCTAAACATTTTTAAACAGTATTAAAACAGTTTTAATAACTAATTTCTAATAACTGATTTATTTTATCCTTGCCATGATGACAGTAAATAATATTTGAGTAAATATTTTTCAAGACACTTTTATACAGCTTAAAATGACATTTAAATGTTAATAAGGCTAACTAGGCAGGTTAGGGTAATTAGGCAAGTTATTGTATAACGGTGGTTTGTTCTATAGACTATCGAAAAGGGGCTAATAATTTTGACCTTAAAAAAAAAAAAAGCCGAAATACAGCAAATAAGACTTTCTCTAGAAGAAAAAATATTATTAGACATACTGTGAAAATGTCCTTGCTCTGTTAGTTTGGGAAATATAAAAAAAAAAAAATTTAAAAGGGGGGCTAATAATTCTGACTTCAACTATATATATATATATATATATATATATATATATATATATATATATATATATATATATATATATATATATATATATATATATATATATATACTAGCCGTTACTACCATTACTAGCCACTTGCCATTTTCACTAGCCACAATTTTGTTGTTGGGAAAACATATTTATATGCATAAATTTGACTTTGGCATGCTAAAATTACTTCATTTAGATTCTGTGTTTTTTACACTTGCCTGTTTTTTTGTTTATGAGCTTACTCAATGAGCATGAGCAAATGGGTTATGCTTTCATAAAAAAGTGTCGCATTGCGATTAGTTTTCTTTTACAGTACTTTTCAGGGTTCAACACAATAAGGATTGACCTTTTTTTCTCTGGCCACACCAAACTAATTATTTCCTTGCCACAAATTTTAAATAATGTGTCAAAACAAGCAAAATAGTGCTGTATACATACACTTTTTATTCAACAAAACATTCAAAAACATTCAAAAATATATATATTCTCACGCATCTAAAACTATGCACAGTGGTCTGTTCTGGCTCAAGATCCCAGATCACCAGTTAACTATGCATACAACAACATATTAAAGCAATATTATTGTAAAGGATGATTATTAAACTATATTAACAAAAATAACAGCAAGCAAAAGAAAGCAGGTAAAAAACATCCCATGGGCGATAATGAAAGGATGATGCCGCGCACATGGTTAATGTTAGGCCAATTAATAATCTGTTTAAAGAATGGTTAAAGCAAAAGCGACAACAACTGCTGCTGCTTACAAAGAATCTCGAGCCCTTGAAGGACTGTGGGTGCACGAGCATCGCCCTAGTTTCGTTTCCAGGCACGGTTGCTTCGAGTGAGGAAACGGCACAGAAGCTTTTTAACACTTTGCGCGCATCAAATCATCTGTGCGCGCGACACTAAAGCCCTCGTTAGTGAGTGAGGAAAGCCTGTCTCACCGTGCGCGTGATCCTCTCATTCGTTATTCACCTGCTTTCTTTTGCTCGCACGAAAAGCTGTTTTTGTCATTTGTGCTGCTTCTCAATTCTAAGATCACATTTGTACGCATATAGACAAACGGTCATAAACTAACAATCTAATCTGTAGTGACGACGAGCCAGCACTGGCCATTTAAAATGAGTTTCAACCAGCCAAAGTAGCTAGTGAGAGTGGCTGTCTAACCCGCCACAACCGAAATCTTCCCGCATTTGGCAGGTTGGCGGGTGTTAATGTAAAGCCCTGTATATATATAGGGCGGCGCAGTGGCGCAGTAGGTAGTGCTGTCGCCTCACAGCAAGAAGGTCGCTGGTTCGAGCCTCAGCTGGGTCAGTTGGCGTTTCTGTGTGGAGTTTGCATGTTCTCCCTGCGTTTGAGTGGGTTTCCTCCGGGTGCTCCGGTTTCCCCCACAGTCCAAAGACATGCGGTACAGGTGAATAGGCTAAATTGTCCATAGTGTATGAGCGTGAATGGGTGTGTGTTGATGTTTCCCAGAGATGGGTTCGGCTAGAAGGGCATCCGCTGCGTAAAAAGGTGCTGGATAAGTTGCCGGTTCATTCCGCTGTGGCGACCCCGGATTAATAAAGGCACTAAGCTGAAAAGAAAATGAATGAATGAATAAATATATATATAAATATATATATATATATATATATATATATATATATATATATATATATTAAGGGTGTAACGATACGCGTATTCGTATTGAACCGTTCGTTACGAGACTTTTGGTTCGGTACGCATTACAAACTGAACGATTTAGACAAATTTCTAAAAAGATAAAAGAGAATAAGTGTACAGAATATAACGTTTTCAGTGCAACAACGCTCAACAAGGCAGGCAAAATGCTGCCTTCCCCGCCCACCTCCAAACACTACTCCAGTCAGGCACAAGCCACACGCTGCACTAGTTGCGAAATGGCTAACATTAATGTAATCCTCCTCTAACCAACAGCGGGTCCGGCGTTTGGGAGCACTTTGGTTTCCCTGTAAGTTATGAGGATGATGGCAAGAGAGTGGAGGATAAAAAAAACACTATGTTGTTGGATTATCGCATAAAAGACGTGCGAATAAAGCTGTGTTTCCATCCAACGAGTCAAAGCGAACACCGTCACTTCCTGATTAACTGGCGCCAAATATCAACAGTAAAAACTGAATTTGCTGCAGTAGGAGAAGCTGCGTCAATCTTTTCTTTATCTAATAAATGACTTGCGCCTCGGAAGGCCACACACAGTGAACGCGCGGTGGTGTTTGAAGGTGTCAGACGCTGAGCACAGACGCTCTTGATTCTGGATGTCATTAATAATATAACTAATACTTAAACAGTACGGCATTTTAGAATGACAAAAACAACATTTCAGATGGTTTATAATGTGCAGCCTGCTGGTTTGTCCATTTACACACAATTTTATCATCACATGATCTCTTATAACAAAATCACATGACCTTTTTTTTAATGCGCACACTGGAATTTGTGCGGTAAAAGTGTTTCCATCGTAGTTTATGCGCATCTTTTCTTATCGAATAAAAAGTTTATCCTACTCATTCATGCGCATATGTTTTTTATGCGCATTTTCATAATTTATGTGCATCATGTCGTTTCCATCAACGTTTTTTTTATGCGCATCTCCAAAATACGCATAAAAATAGGTGGATGGAAACATTGCTACTGACATCACAGAATCACTAACAGGAATTAGACGAAAACTAGACACGCGCACTACATGCAACTATTCCCGCAGCATTCAGACAGGCAATTTCTACAGTTTCGAACAGGGCAAAACAAATCACCAAGGCGATCGGTACATTTATAGCTGTGGATATGAGACCTTAATCGGTAGTGGAAATTTCGGGTTTTAAGAAAATGTTAAATGTAATAGAGCCCCATTACATTATTCCTTCATAAGCCCATTTCAATCAGATAATAATTCCTGCTCTTAGATCCACTGAAATGGCAGGTGACAGTCAAATCAAGCTGATCTGTGCTGTCTGAAGAAAAGTTGGACACTTTCTGAAAATAAAAAATTACTTAAAAATTGATTGAAACTGAGTTCCATATCAAAACTAAAATGTTCTTTTCTTTTTTATATCTACTAAAATATTACATTTATTTTTATAAGCAGCTTTTTGGTTTTGAGTATAAAGAAAGATTTGTTTTATTTGCTGCTAAGCAGAAACCCCGAAAGCATAGCTGTATCACTGTTCATGATCATGCTTTTATGATGTTAGTTTTGATACATTAAAAATATTTCAATCAGAGAAATCCTCTGGCTTTTTTCTTTTTTGCTGTATCGAAAACATACCGAACCGTGACACCACTGTGTCGTATCGAACCGAACTGTATACAGTATATATACAATTACAATTACAATATACAATATATATACAGTTGAAGTCAGAATTATTAGCCACCCTTTGAATATTTTTTTCTTTTTTAAATATCTCCCAAATTATGTTTAACAGAGCAAGGACATTTTCACAATACGTCTGATAATATTTTTTTCTTCTGGAGAAGGTCTTATTTGTTTTATTTCGGCAAGAACAAAAGCAGTTTAAATACATTTTAAGGTCAAAATTATTACACCCTTTAAGCTATATTTTCTTTCGATAGTCTACAGAACAAACCTACAATAACTTGCCTAATTATCCTAACCTGACTAGTTAACCTAATTAACCTAGTTAAACCTTAAAATGTCACTTTAAGCTGTATAGAAGTGTCTTGAAAAATATCTAGTCAAATATTATTTACTGTCATCATGGCAAAGATAAAATAAATTAGTTAATAGAAATGAGTTATTAAAACTATTATGTTTAGAAATGTGTTGAAAAACTCTTCTCTCAGTTAAATAGAAATTGGGGGAAAATAAACAGGGGGCGAATAATTCAGGGGGGCTAATAATTCTGACTTCAACTGTATGTATATATATATATATATATATATATATATATATATATATATATATATATATATATATATATATATATATATATATATATATATATATATATATAAACATAGAGTATATGTATGTATATGAATTGACCAGCTTGCATCCCAGAGATAGTGCTTCTGCAGTGCTTTTGCAGTTCAAAAAATACCTTAAGTTTTTTAAGAAACTGGCATTGTTTCACTGTAAGAGTCTTATTCTTTGGCTGTGATTATTTATATAATTTTGCATTGAAACTGTGTTTTGGAGATTCAAAACCACTCAGTAGCAGAGAGGTTCATATGTTTTACTAAAAATTCCTTAATTTCTTTTCGACTGAAGAAAGAAAGAGATTAACTTGGATGAAAATAGGGTGAGTAAATTATCAAAAAATGTTCATTCGGGAAGTGAACGAATCCTTTAACTCTGTGTCTTTTTATAATTTGTAATTTAGGAAAAAAAAAAGTCTTACTCGTCTGCTTTAGCCTAACAGCAGGAAGTTTGAAATTGGCCTTAATTAGTCATCAGGTCCATCACTTTATTAGTAGAGTCACTACAACCTCAGAACAAGAACCACATTATCAGTATTAATTATTACGTCAGACATGTGGTCATTAAGCTAACGAGCTGAGATTCTGGACTAGAATTAACGGAGACGCCACACATAATTAACAGTCAGAGTCTTCCTCTGTGCTATTAAAAACCAATTTACACTGCGGCTGCAGCCCGCTAATGCCTGCAAGAGAAATAATTCTCTTTCCACATCTGGCACAGATCGTTTTCTTTTCAGGTTCCTATCTGTCCTCCCTCTTCCATCTCTCCTTCTGTATCTGACACTCCTCCTTAGATCTCCTCTTTCATCTTTCTTGACATCTGTTTATACCTTTCTTGCGTACCCAAACCAATGCTCTCTTCCCTTTGGGATAAAAGAAACCATTAAAATCCCAATGTCTTAATAAGCCACAGAGAGAGAAAATAGAGAGGGAGTAAGAAATGAAGAAAAGGAGAGAGGAAGGTTATAGAGAGATGAAGAGTTGTGAAAGCAGGTGTTTTGTGATTGTTTTGCTCTGGAGACGCTGTGCATCTCGCTGAACTCATTTCCTCTGTCCATCCCCTGATGACTGGTTGATTATAACAGGAAGATGAAGCTCACCTTATCAGGTGACCCTGAGACTGCTGAAGTACTGTGATTTGTAAAAATGCAGAAATGGCTTATTCATACTCCTGCACACACACACACACACACACACACACACACACACACACACCTGCAAATGAACTGCTTCAAAGTAGGAGCTCTTATACAAAAGGAATGAACTGAATTGGGCTTATTAATATTAAGGGAAAACAAAATACATACAAAATACAAAGCCCTCTGTGAAAAGTGTTTGCCCCCTAAATTAAATAACTGGTTGAACCACCCTTACCAGCAACAACTCCAATCAAGCATTTTCAATAATACCTTTTCAAAAGGTACAAATTTGTATCTAAAAGGTCCATATTAATACCTCAAGGGTACACATTAGTACCTAAAAAGTACAAAAGTGTTCCTCTTAAAATTGTTAGGTGCTAATATATACTTTTGAGGTACAAATATGGACCCTTTAAGTACAAATGTGTACCTTTTGAAAAGATGCCACCCCAGTGACAGCTCACGTACCTTTATTTCTGAGAGTGTAGCATTTGCTAAATTGCTGTAATTCAGCCACATTGGAGGGTTTTCAAGCATGAAGTTCCCTTTTAAAAGTATGCTACGTCATCTCAATTTTATTCAGGTCAGGACTTTGACTAGGCCACTTTAAAGTCTTCATTAGGGCTGTGCGATAACACTATATTTGATCGTGGACAATCAAAATTCCTGCACGATCCACTTTAGTTCACTCCGAGCAGAATTTATATTTTTTTCGTTTCTGTTCTTGCCTTCCTTATTAAACAAAACACTCCGAAAAAAGGTTTTCCAGAAAAAAATACCGGTTAATAACAAAGTATTGCAAGGCTCTAGAGTGCCCTGATTTCTTAATGGTGCAACTAAAAAATTATATTAGAGAGGTCAAATTTAATTAATTTTCGATTTTAATCGAAGTATTGTTAATGAAATATTTATAATATGAACTAGCTTTTGGTTATATTTGTACCGGCTTCGCGCTCTTACGCGTGCTCTCTCTCACAAGCGGCAGTTGATAGACAGCTGCTTAAAGGCGCTACACACAGCCAGCCCATCTTAATTCAGCGGCAAGTGCTGAAATACGCAACCAGGTTTGTTTGTTGCCGATTTGCGTGTTGCTCCTTTTTTAAAATGTCTTTTATTTTTTAAATCTCTCAAATTAGGCTAACATAATCTCCCTCTGAGATATTAGTTCAATGTGCTGGCTATTGACCAACACCCCCTGCATACAGTTTACACACTGCAGGTCTACAGTTCTGATGTGTTATGAATTACATGTTTTAAAAGACAGCGAGACATGCTATATTTAGTTTTTTTTTTTAAATATACATTATAACCCAGTACACAGTAAAATAATATTTATTAATGGCCTATTGGCAGCATATAGCTAGCCGTTAAGCTTAAATAGTCTAAGCATGTTTTTTTATTAATATTAAAACAAATTACAAACTAGCCACCTTTTGATTTTATTAAGTTTCTGTATATTTTTATCAAACAAAAAAAAATGGATTGTATTTTGGTTTTAATTTTATTAGAAATTTAATAGCCGTTCAGGCAACACTACCTCTACATAACATTGGCTCTGATTGCGTTTTTACAGATATCCTACTGATATTAGAATAAAGACATACTAAAGACATAATAAAGACATTACCTGTTAGATTCAGTGCTGTATTTTTGACATTACGTTTATGTGGCGTCCGATGTCTGGTTGACTGCGAGAGCGAGATGAGGAGACCTCAGATTCAATGCGGCTGCACTTCACAGTTTCTTTACACGGTTTCTGCAAATTTTGACTATAGGCTCATCTAAATTGTTTTTTCATTCGATTGCAAGCCAAAATATTGCCAGACAGATGAAGTAACTTTCGGTTTTGGAAGAGAGTTGCTAATGAAAGACACAGTTGGTGGAAACACACCCACACCCACACACACACACACACTTATAGGCCTATTCATTATTTATTTATTTAACATTAAACACAGAGTAATTTAGAGTAAAAAAGAAAGACATAACTTCGGAAAAAGTGCTCACTGCGGTTTCCGATGTCAGTGGTGTGGCATTGCTAAATCACTTTTGTTTTAATCAAAGAATAATATTACATAGCCTATTTTAATTATTTAGCGTAATATATAGTTATTTAGTTTAATTAGTGTAATTTATAAATATGTAAATTATTTAGTGCTTTTTGGATTTAGGCATAGACCGAGTATAAAACTTAATTTTACTTGTAAATACAAAAGATTGTGCGGTTTAGGGTTTTTTATAAGATTTTTATTAAACAAGTGCATACCACAAGATTTTTTTTGTTGGTGTAAAAATAGAAAAAGTATCATTATCATATTCTTGCCTTATTTATCTTTAATATAAATAGAAAATTGTATACATTCATTGCAATGCATGGTGCACCTAAGAAAAAAAGTTGCACCAAGGCAAAACTTTAGTCCAGAGCCCTGAATTGGATAGATTAATTGATAGATTGTGTGTGCTTTTTAATAACATTGCTATTACTTCCACAATTGATTAAATTAGGGATGCTAAAGATTACTCAATGATCGATTTTTGGTAACCCTTTAAAACCGATAGACCAGCTTATCGATGACCGACTAAGCATGGACATTTAATAAGTTATGCTTTGCGCTGTGAGACGCGTCCCCGATTTCACACATTACATAATCAAGTGTGTGCAGCTTACGTTACCTTATGGAGTTGTGCACTTTCTTGACTTTGCATATTGGGGACACATAAAACCCTGTTATTCACAGATCTCCGTTATGTCCGCTGGTGCTGCCGTTAATCCGCGGGTCAAGTAATCAAAAAGTAGGCTATACATGACGTTTAATTATGGATATGGATATGGATAGGTCTTAGTTAATAAGACCAAACATTGGTTGTGCAAACTTTATATACTTCTTCTATAATATTAAAGTGTTTCAAGCTATATTATCTTTTTATAGACTGGCATAAATACGCATCACTGCCAGACATTTATAGTTTATATAAAAACGAGCGCTTACCTCATTTCACTGTGATCATTATGCAGATCATATTGCATATTCGGTTAATTCTTCAGTAGCCTTGTAAATAATGTATTTTATTAATGGATTGTTTATAAGGACTAAGCTATTAATTACTGTAATTCTCCCAATGGAAAATGCTTGGGTGGGTTGATAATATATCATATCATTCAAAACTTTATCTATCATGTTTATGATCTGCCCCTCATCCTTCAATATTAAAGATCGATTTATCAGATGATTTGTCATAAGAGAAATATTAACAAAAGGATTTTCTTTATGTAGACCCATCTAAAAACAATTGACAATCAATAATTAATTTTGTATAAATATAAGTTTTAATAACAATAACTTAAACCGAAACATACCTTTGTACATGAAAGAGCAGGTTCTCTGTAACCTTTAAGACAAGCTCGTCGCATCAGAAACGACTCTCGCTTATGACGTCTACTTCGCGGGCAATTCACGTTGTATGATCCACCGTCGCATTTGTACACATGATTTAAATTAATGCTTTTTGTCTCCCAAATTCATATAATAAAGAGAACGATAAAATAATATTATTAACCAGTTAACTGTAAACGTTTCTGTTCAGAACGATTAAAGTTTATCTTGTTTTCGTTTTATTGTTTCTGTTCCTGCAAAATGTAATTCGCTTCCGTTTTTCGTTCCTTGAACCGGTCCAGAGCCCTTTTAAAATATTCTTAAACATACATGGTAAGAGTATATTTTTATATGGTGACATTAGTTTGGTTGAATTGTACCTTTGTAATTTGCAAAATAGTCTTAAAAATCCAACGTGAAAAAGAATCGGGATAAAAATCGTGAATCGTGATTTCCACAGAAAAAATTGTGATATGATATTTTTTCCATATCGCCCACCCCTATTTAGTTTTTCTTCAGGCATTCAGAAGTGGACTTGCTGGTGTCCTTTGAATCATTGTTCTGCTGCAGAACACAGGTTTGCTTTAGCTTAAGGTCACTAACAGATGGCCGGAAATTCTCCTCCAGGATATACTGTATTAGTACACAGCAGAATTCATGATTCCATTTATCTAAGCAAGTCTGACACATTTCTGAAATGTGTTATTTCTACGCCACAAATATTAGGACACACACCTTTTGTGTCAAAAAACTCTTGTCTTGTCAGTCCACAGAGTATTTTATGTTATGTTCTTATGTGCAGTCTCTTTCTTATGGTGGGGTCATGAACACTGATCTTAACCGAGGCAAGTGAGGCCGGCAGGTTTTTGGTTGTTAGTTGCTGCCGCACTCTTGGGGTAATTTTGGTCAGCCAGCCAATCCTGGGAAGGTTTTCCACTATTCCATGTTATTGCCATTTGTAGATATTGGCTCTCACTACATGGCTGCAGTCACAAAGCTTTAAAAAATTGTTTTGTAACATGTTCCAATTAAGTTCATTTGTTTTTGAATTTCTTTGGATCTCGGCATGATGTCTATCTTTTGAGGATCTTTTGGTCTATTTCACTTTGTCAGGCAGGTGCTATTTAAGTAATTTCTTGATTGCCAACAGGTTTAGCAGTAATCCAATTAATCCAAAATGCTAAATTAGAGCCCCATCCCTGACTTAGTATTTCTTTAATGAAATAAAAGTCTCTACTAAAATACAGTTCATGCAGACTTTATTTGACAAATAATCACTCACTTCCTTTTGCCTTATTCCGTTTTATCAGGGGCTGCCCCAAATTACCTCTACAAATAATATTTGACCAATTTATAATATTAGATTTTAAATAAATAACTATACAGATGCATGTTACATTTTTAGGACAGGGGTCACCTCCCTTTGTATTTGGGGATCCAAAAAAAAAGAAAACCCCAGGTTAAATAAATGCATTGTGGATTTGAGTCCGCTGGTGTATGTGAAACAGTTGAACTTTGCCTTTGGCTCCATGTCTGTGTCGGCTCTGTGTCGTGTCAATGATTGTAAATGGTGAAGGTGAGAGTAGGGTACAGTCTCTGGCCTGATGCCATGTTTATGCTAACCGTCAGTGATGTGTCGTGTGTCACCACAAAAATGAAGATGCCTGTTCATCCAGACACAAACAAGACATTCATCATTCACACACACACAGATAAGCACCAACATGCGCAATCACTTCAAATGTAACTTGGGACCAACTATATAAATCAGCTATAATAATGGATCACAGATTAGCTGTCATGTACATCTGAAAGCAGTGTCCATAGAGAGACCTGTGCTGTCCTAAAAGAGCTGAGGGACTTATGCCTAAATGTTTGCACTGCCACAACTCCAAACTCTTGTTTTTTTTTCACTGTGTCAAAGATGAATATCTGCTTCCTGTCACTGGCACCAGAGATACAACAGGAGTCTGTCAGACTGACCTCAGATCAACAAGGAGAACATTTACGGCAGGTATTGTAAGTAGGACACAGACACAAATAGTCAGTGAAGACACGCAATGGGTGTATATGCACCAATGACTGCGAACACGCATATATATACAGAATAAAGCATATAGATTTTTTTTCTACTGCAGAAACATGACCAAGTCAACATAAACATTCAAATCACTGCTAATTGTATCATGTCACAGGAGACCTTCTGGGAATAATGACATACAAATAATGTCATAGAGCTCACATACAATTAAAAACACTGAGATAGGTGTAAGAGCTTTATGCGAGAAAATTTGATTTACTTAAATTTTAAAGAAAAACTTTTTAATAAACTGCAGATAATTCTTCTATGAAAAGATTTGGAGATTTTAGAAAAGAATGTAAAGGAAAAAGTACTCTTAAATACCACAAACTTCATACAGTCAGAGATTCCATTATGGACTTAACATATAAACATTCATTCATTTTCTTTTTTGGCTTAGTCCCTTTATTAATCAGGGGTTGCCACAGCGGAATGAACCGCCAACTTATCCAGCACGTTTTTTTATGCAGCAAATGTCCTTCCAGCTGCAACCCATCTCTGGGAAACATCCACACACACACTCATTCACACTCATACACTACGGACAATTTACCCTACCCAATTCACCTGTACCGCATATCTTTGGACTGTGGGGGTAACCGAAGCACTCAGAGGAAACCCACGCGAACGCAGGGAGAACATGCAAACTCCACACAGAAACGCCAACTGACCCAGCCGAGGCTCAAACCAGCGACCTTCTTGCTGTGAGGGGACAGCACTACCTACTGCGCCACTCCGTCGCCTAACATATAAACATTTCTCGTTAAATTATTTAAAGACCAAATTATTATTTGGACATTGTCACGATCAGCAGCAATCTAGCATTTGCAGAAAACTGGAGAACTACAAATCCCACCATGCACCTCACACACACACACACCATTTCCAGTTCTCTCCCTTGCACACACACAGCTGGAAGCTCATCATAGACTGATTACCAGGACTATAAATACACCTCACATTCACGCACACAGTGCTGAGTCTTGTGCCCCTGTAACATTTCTAAGCAGTTTCCTTGCCTCGTCCTTCCTTGGTTTTTAATCTTTGCTTTGTTCTTTGTTTTATGTTGTTTTGCCACCTGTACCGATCATTCACCTGCGTTATTGACTATACTTTTGTATTACCATCATGTTACTGTTTGCTCCTGTTTGACCATTGCTTGTCTAAGCTATTAATAAACTGCGTTTGGACCCTCAACTCCATTGTACCCTGTTTCCTATGTTACAGGACATGTTCTATCGCTTATACAGTACATAAACTAATGCCTCATTTACACTGGCAGAGACTTTGTAGCTGCCTGTCGCTCTGGGTGGCAGGTCTGTGTAGGCCTACAGCACGAATACAACCGGCCTCTGAGCGAGCTGAGAGAGGATCACGTGAGCTCTACTGGTGCTCTCATTGGCTGTCGCTCAAGAAAGTCACTCTTTATTTGCATAAAGCTGAAGGATTCTCAACTTTGTCACGTCACTCGACATGCCCACCTGGTCGTCAACAGTCGCTGTCACTCGCATAGATGGAGATCGCCGATAGTTGCTCTCTCTCCATTACAATAAACGATCGCTTGTCGCTTGTAGTGTGAAGGAGGCTTAAGAGTTTGGGGGTTTAGGTTTTGTTTATTTGTAGTCCCTTACATGATCACCAAAGTTGTATTTATTGTATTTATACAGTTGAAGTCAGAATTATTAGCCCCCTTGTTTATTTTTTCCCTAATTTTTGTTTAACGGAGAGAAGATTTTTCCAACACATTTCTAAACATAATAGTTTTAATAACTCATTTTTAATAACTGATTTATTTTATCTTTGCCATGATGTCAGTAAATAATATTTGACTAGATATTTTTCAAGACACTTCTATACAGCTTAAAGTGACATTTAAAGGCTTAACTAGGTTAATTAGGTTAACTACGCAGGTTAGGGCAATTAGGCAAGTTATTGTATAACGATGGTTCGTTCTGTAGACAGTTGAAAAAAAAATTAGCTTAAAGGGGCTAATGATTTTGACCTTTAAATGATTCATAAAAAATTTAAAGCTGCTTTTATTCTAGCCGAAATAAAACAAATAAGACTTTCTCCAGAAGAAAAAATATTATCAGACATACTGTGAAAATGTCCTTGCTATGTTAAACATCATTTGGGAAATATAAAAAAAAAAAAAAAAAACAATTCAAAGGGGTTAATAATTCTGACTTCAACTGTATATTTGTTTCAAATACATATACAATTTTGGTCACACTTTACAATAAGATTTTATTAGTTAATGTTAAGTTAATTAATTAGTTAATATATTTTCATTCATTAATTAATTTTCTTTTCGGCTTAGTCCTTTATTTAATCAGGGGTCACCACAGTGGAATGAACCGCCAACTTATCCTATACATAAACTAACATGAACTAATATGACCATATTAACCTAAATGTTACGTTTTTTATGTATGTCTTTGAAGGCAAAGCTGACAGTTTTAAATACAGTACTATACCATCTTTAACAACATTTTGTGCAATTAAAAATAAATAAATAAATAAATATACTATTCTTAACAGTATTTATACTGGTTTTTAAAAAGGATTATGAAAAAAATAGGAGATTTCATCAAACTAAGTTATCTTCTGCATGGGCACAAATGTTAGTGTTAGTTCACCCCAAAATAAAAAGACCATCATGTATTTCCATAGCCAAAAGAAACTTGTTCATTTTCACAATACAAATGAAGATATAATTAATAAAATCTGAAAGATTTACATTCCATCCATTAAGTCTGTTCACCCAAAACTTTGAAATTAAAAAAAATAAAGCCATATAAATGATTGATTAGTCTATAAGAGATGTTAACTAACCACTTATGTCTATTCACATACACTTTTAAAAGAATCTCGAACAGCCATACATCTCTCTCTCTCTCTCTCTCTCTCTCTCTCTCTCTCTCTCTCTCACAGATATGCATTCGCTGTAAAATAACACATCTGCCACCTGAGGTGTTGTAGGTCAGAGGTTAAGCATGTAACGCTGCACAGATGTTCACAGGACTCTGAACACACTACAGGTCTTTGAACAGAAACACACATTTGCGAGGTCAGTCTGGCTGATCTACAGTAAGGCTTTTGTGGTAAACAGGGAAAGTGTTTATGAGCCAGCCATGACAGCTGAACCTGCAGGTCATGTTTCTTTTTGATTTTAATAAGCTGTGTGAAAGAAACAAGCCATTTTCTCTCCCATGTGCCCTCTTTTTCCCTCTCTTTCTCTTTTGCCCGGTTTTTTTTTTTTTTTTTTACTTCCCTATTCAATTGGCTCAGTCGTCATTTATATTTCAACATGAGCATGACCTTGGTGGGCTTTATTTCATTCAGGGCGGTGTAGGAGATTTGTTTGGGTAACTTCAGTTGATCTTTTTGTTGAACTCATTTGAAGAAGGTCCCCACATTTGCTTTTAACGAACCAGATTTTTCTTACTTAAAGTTTTTGTCTTGTTTCTAGTCCAAATTACTATTAATATCTAGTAAGTATTTATTTTCTAATTTATTTTTCTTAAATTAAAAAAATCTGCCAGTTGGTGTAAGTAAAGTAGTCTTATTTCAAAGTGAAAACAAGATTATTTTGCTAATTTTGAGAAAAATCACTCAGTTTTGACTTACAGTTTTTTTTTTTCAATTGTTTTGCCACAAATTTCAGAACCCTAATGTCAATTTTCAAAACTCTAGACACAAAACTCTACACAGTCACTACTTTTCACTCTCTCCAGTGTTCAAAACATTGCATGTTGTGTTAATTTCTTTAGAGAAGTCTTGGTTCTTATGATCCTTTTATCATACAAATACTACAGGAACATACTTTAAATCAACCGTAAACAAGATACACATCGGTTTAATAAACAATCATCAACAATCATTAAATATTGTTATTTAAAATATATGATACAAGTTTCAATATTGTAAGTGTAGAGGGACCATTACAGACAATGGAAACACTGCACTAAATGTTTATTCATTCAATCATAATGTAGGTTAACTGTATAAAAAAAAAAACGGAATAGTAAAGACAACAAAAGTGTTTCTCACTGCATGTACCCCTATCGAAAAGCTGACTTATGGCCTGATATATGGCAATATATGCAAATTACATTTGAATTCCACATACTGTATTTAAAATGTGGTAACACTTTATTTTGATGGTCTATTTGAGTATTAGTAGACTGTCTGCTTAATATCTGTTGACACTGACATTTAACAATCCTTCAACAGACATTTAACTGACTATAAGAAACTTTGCAATTACATGTCAACTTACACTAACCCTAACCCCAACCCCAACTCTAACCCCAACCTAACAGTCTACTTATAATCTAATGATAATTAGTTGCAATGTAACTTAAATTCAACAAACGGACCGTCAAAATAAAGTGTGACCTAAAATGTCCTATGAGTGTGTGTTCATACACAGCCATATATGGACACATAAGTAATGTAATTACGTAACGTATATGTACATTCTTGTAATTCTAATTGTTGAAACAAATGGCAATTGTTGCAATATTTTGACATGTATGACATATTTTATATGTGTGAAATCCATATGAACTAGTATGCCACATACAGTTGAAGTCAGAATTATAAGCCCCCCTGAATTATTAGCCCCCCTGAATTATTAGCCCCCCTGTTTATTTTGTTCCCCAATTTCTGTTTAACGGAGAGAAGTTTTTTCGACACATTTCTAAGCATAATAGTTTTAATAACTCATTTCTAATAACTGATTTATTTTATCTTTGCCATGATGACAGTAAATAATATTTTACTAGATATTTTTCAAGACACTTCTGTACAGCTTAAAGTGACATTTAAAGGCTTAACTAGGTTAATTAGGTTAACTAGGCAGGTTAGGGTAATTAGGCAACTTATTGTATACGATGTTTTTTTCTGTAGACTATCGGGGAAAAAAATAGCTAAAAGGAGCTAATAATTTTGTCCCTAAAATGTTTTTTAAAAAATTCAAAACTGCTTTTATTCTAGCTGAAATAAAACAAATAAGACTTTCTCCTGAAGAAAGAATATTATCAGACAAACTGTGAAAACGTCCTTGCTCTGTTCAACATCATTTGGGAAATATTTAAAAAAGAAAAAATATATATATCTATCAAAGTAATGTGCATTGCTCTGCATTTAGACAAATGTATTAGTGATTTTCTCAATATTTTACATTTGTTTTGGCAGCCTCAGATTCCCAATTGTGAAATAGTTTATTTATTCTGCTCAAAAATAATCTTCATATTTCAAAATTTGAAGGAATTTTTGTTGTTTAGAGACAGCAGTGAACTGATTCTCTGCATTAGCCTGACCTTTTGTGCATCCACTCTTTAATGGATGACTAGCCTCTTTGGGGGTCTTGAATGAGTTAGTAATTTAGTAAAACCAATGCAATATCAGAAAAAAGCATAGATTTGAAATGAGCAGCTTCTCTTGCTGGGGCTGAAAAGTTCATTCCTTTGACCTTTATCTAAACACCCTGCTGTCATAAAAATTAGTCACTTTAGAAAGGCTCACCGTATTGCAAAGTCTGTGAAAAAATTAGGCTGCCAGTTAATTACGGTTTGTCAGATAACTAAATACATCACCACCAGGTGCCAGATTAACACAAAAAACTGGGAGAAACCTAAAAGTGCTGTCTACTTTCGATCAGTATTATTTTTAAAATATCTTATTGAAGTGTTTTTCAGGGAATGACTCGTGAAATAGTCTAAAAACTCATCTTAGGATAACTTTAAGGCAAAGCAACATTGTTGTTCTCAAATTCTAAATTCTTAATTGTATATGAAGACTTTGAGGGGTAAAACTGAAAAGAAAGTGACTGAAAATAAAAAGTGAACAGTAACTGAGGTAAAAAGGAATATTCAGAACTTTTACTGTAAACTTTACTTTATTTACTTACAAGTAAGCAGAAGTGATTTGTCTTCCATTCAGAAGCTTCTGTACTCAGTGATCTATTATCAAACCTCAGCCTTTTAGTTGAACACGACACACTCATATTTGAAGAAGCAAGCAACAGGCCTCCTTTGTTAGCAAATGAGCCGTTGTGACTTAATGAGCTGCTCGAGGGAGTAGGTTTGTTCCCTGATAATGAGAGAGGAGGAAGAACAGATAAGAGAGTTGTTATAAAAAGGAGTTGCAGCGTTCACAGGGGAGTCAGCCGTCGTCTTGTGCAATCGTAAACATTATAAGGGTCCAATTCTCCAAGTAAGCCAAGCATGTAACACAATTACTGAATGTCTTTCGTTATAATCCAACACAAAACTGCAGTTCTTTAATTAAAAAGCTGTTCTTTGTGAAAGCTAAAGCTGTCAATACTAACTCAATCAGCAGTGAAACAAATTAATATGAAATACAAATGTACCATGGTTTCCACAAATCATGTTAGGTAGCACAACTGTTTTCCACATTGATTAATAATTGATTACCCTCTGGACAATGGGCATCTCAGGACTCCAGCGGGTCAAATTTAGCCTGTTGTGGAGGTCCATTATGGCTCGTTTCCACCGAGTGGTTTGGTACGCTTTTATGGCTGTTTGCACTGTCAAAAAGTACCTTAAAGTGAACCGTAACATACCAGTTTTTGGGTACCCTTTCGAAAAGGTACCTAGCACAACAAAAGGGTACCAAAAGGAAGAGCAAGACGTGCAGCTGAACGCTATTGGTTTACAAAGATACGTCACAAGCTCCTGCATAAGCCAGGAGAATGAAAACAAAGAAAGCACCATTTTTAAATACACAGCCGAGACATTACACTGTAATAATATATACATATAATAACGAGCCATGGTCGCCTGAGCTTAAACAAACCTTGTCGTCATCTTGATAAACAGCCACAAAGCCAAGAAGAGGAGGAGAATCTACCCTGTGCCCCGTAGTCGTTTTCAAGGCTGTCTAAAGCCTGGTTTATACTTCTGCGTCAAGTGATCGGCGTGACCCACGGCACAAGCCTTGCTCGTAGCCGAGCATTTATACTTGTGTGCGCTGTTTCTGTTGCTCTGCAATAACACTTTCGAAACGCTAGCTGGCAGTAGGTGTTTATGTTCCTCTGTGTCAAGTTTCTTTGCTGGTGTTTTGTTTTTTCTGAACGCTTCCTTAATGTACAAGTGGCTCAAATTCGCTCATTTTGAGGCAGGAACCGGCGGACGTGCAACAACTTTACTAAGGTATAAGATAAACACAAAACAACAGTCTCCATCCGGAGCTCCTTCACAGGACTCCACACTTGTAAACATTCTCTGCATCACGCTCGCGCAGCTCTCACCTCCGCCCACACTCGTCAGCGCTACCAAGCCGACCAATCACAGAGCTTGCGATACGCGTACGCGTTACACTTTTTGAGAGGTGTGCGTCAACGTTGCTTTCTCGCGTGCATCTATATTTGAAACTAAAAATTGAAAAGTTAATTCGAACTTCTTGAGCTGATGATGTGCTAATGATAATAAAATTAATGATAATAATGTGCACGTGATTATTAAAGTGCTTCTGACATCTGATCCTTTCAGAAACAGACAAATGCGAGAATGAAGTGCGAAAAAAACAAAGGAGAAGCCGTAAAAAACAAAGGAGTGAAATGATTCCTAACCTAAGAATCAAAACATGAACAAACTGTCATGTTTAACTATTATTGTCGCCTTTTGGACTATTATGAACTCGGAATGACGGAATTACTTTCCAACGAGACGTTACTTGTGTTGGTGAAGCTTAAAGATACAGATGAGAGGTTTGCACTGACTGGGGGTTACATGTTGCGTATTGATTTTGAACCCAAATAGGGACTAAATGTATGCTGTGTGTAGTTTTTCTGTGATTTGGTAACATATCGGAGACTGTAAAGGGTCTGTATGTGTTCATATATGTTGCATTTAATTATTTATTTTATATAATTGCAAACATTACAGTAGGCTATTTTTTATCATTGATCATTTTATCACTGATCTGCAGTTATAATCAAATCATGTTCATAGAATGGTTAGTAATGAACATTTATACACAAGTATTTATGTGTATAAAGCATCTTTTTTGTGAGAAGTGCTTCTCATATGATATGTGAAAGACCCATTCAGCTTTACTTTGACATTTCCTCAAACGAGAATGACGTCCACTGAAACGTTCTGTCGTACACCACGCCCACCAAAAGGGTACCAATGGAAACGCAAGCCTGATAAAGGTGACCCATATCGACCTGTACCATAACCGTACTGTTTCACTCAGTGGAAACGGGCCATTAAGGTGTATTTGAAGGTTATGGTGTCTCAGGGCTCAGTTTTTGGTCCACTTCCCTTCCCTTTATAGCAACACTTAACACGATGATCTGTCATTCAGAAACTTTTACTTCACTACTCAGCTGATGGCACTCAATCGTGGCCTAATGATTCAACAAAAGACTTTTTTTTTTTTCCCCAACATTTTTTGAAGGACCTTCACCTCATGAAGACGGAACTTCTTTTGGATCCAGCTAACCTAACTCTTCCTTACAACTTCTTCATCCTTTAGTGAATGGAAGAAATGTTCAGTTCCTAAACAATGCATGAATTTCTTCTAAAACACTGGCTGCACAACTACAGTATAGTACTCAAGATCACTTTAATAATGAACAATCAAAACGAGAATTGCAAGGAAGTTTGGACAGCAAGAAATATTAAGCATCTTTAATCATGCAATGGCCATATACACATATCAATTAAACACACTATGAACAGAAACCATGCTAATTATTTCCACCTGGGGACACTCATCCCAAGGCCCCTAGAGATTATGCAGTGCCATTGATGTGATCCAAGATCTGATGCCAAGGTATCCATAATCCTGGACCAGGTCATATGCTGAGCTAATGCTGTGGTGGTCATGGAGGAGCATAAGACTTATTCCTGAAAGACCAGTGACAGACAAGTCTTCGCATTGATCCCGTGGGCCTGCCTGATCACTCACCGGTGACCTTCTCACACCAGCAGTTCTCCACAATTTACCTGCCGCGTTCTCCAGCCTCCGGAGCCTAGACTGCAGCTCTGCACAAGAAGTTTGGCCAGAGGAGAAATGGTGGTGCTTAACTGAGCCTGGTTTCTCTTGAGGTTTTCACTCACTTTCGTCAATTGGTGAAGTTTTGTTACTTGCCATTGTCGCCACTGGCTTGCCCGATTTAGGACTTGTGGAGCTGCGCATTGATGGATTTGTTCTTCAGTGTTTGGACTTCCAGCAATGAAACTACACTGAACTGAACTAAACTGAACTTAAACTCTGAAAACTGGACTGACACAGTTTCAATTTACTAACTTCTATATGTTAAGCTGCTTTGACACACTCTACATTGTAAAGGCGCTATAGAAATAAACATGAATTGAATTGAAATTGAATTGAGTACATGAGGTATTCACAGGATTTTCAGAATAACATTTCTCTGGGGATCAGCTTTCCCTTCACATCTAACAGCCTGTATGAGTGTGGGTGTGTTTCGGGGCGCATACTGGCATCAGAAATCTCCAGCCGAAAATATGCGTGTATGTACAGTATGTGCGAGCGTAGGCAGTTTTTAAAGGCTTTTAAGCTCTTCTTTTTTTGTTGGTGGACCGCAGCGGATAATGTCACATGTAACCCTGGTTGCCGTGGCGACTGACCCCGCAGTCATTAGATTGATATTTGGCGTGGGCTGTATGGATGTGAGCTGTCTGTTTTGATCTGTGAACTACCTCCCGCCGCCCATCTCTCTGCTCTTTTCATTCTCAGCCAGAATAGCTGCTAATACTGTTATGATTGGCAGGGTCTTTTCAAGTGTGGGCAAACATGATGAATTCTCTCTTTCTCACCCCAGCTCTATCACACTCTTCTTTTTAATATAGTAGCCCCAGCAGAGCTGTTGAAACAATGCATTTTTTTCCTGAAGTCTATATATGGCTCCTGCATATAACTGCTCTGCCTTTCTGACCCAGATATGGTGATTTTATTAAATAAATTCAATCATCAGCAGATCATGCATTATTATAACTCAAATGCAGGAGACTTTGTTGCAGATAAATGAAAAGGGAAAATGAAAACACCAGACTAGTCTAGATGGTGGACTAGCATTATGATGTTTAGTAGCTAAACAAGCAAACTCTACAAATAATTCTTAACTCTTTCCTTGGCGCGACAGAATTTGCCAAGATGATGCAACACTTTGGAACTTTTCATGTCCATATCTATAGTTATTTTTATAAAGTGAATTTTCCCACCCATAGTTTTAAAAAAGCAATCTCTGTCCACATGAAAACATGAACAATAGAATAGAATGCCTGTTATTGTTACTGTACATGTATACAAAGTACATTATATACATGTGTGATGAGATTAAATGCATCTCACTACTCAGTGCAAACGTGTAAATATATCCTTTCAATACAAATCACACTAAACAACAAGTTACAGTAGAAATAACTGTAGCCGATAAACACTAGTGCAAAATAGGGGATGACAGGGGGTAGGGTAAGATGAAGTAAACAGTTCTGAGGCTGAACGAGAGATATATACACTGTAAAACCCAACAGTCAACTTTATCAAATAAAATGAGTGTAGTTAAAGAGCCCCTATTTTGCATTTAAAAAGTCATATTTTTGTTTTGGGGGTCTCCAACAACATGCTGATATGCGTGCAAGGTCAAAAAACACTTTTATTGTCTTTTAATATGCATTTATTTTTTCCTAGCTATCCCAGCGACTCCTATATGAATCGTTCAGCGATTCATTTGTTCCCAAACCCCTCCTTAGCGCGAAGCTCATCTGCGCTGATTGGACCGATGACCCAGTCTGTTGTGATTGGTCTACACCCTGGCTGAAGTTTTCAAAAAGTTTTGGTTTCATTCGACTGATACTGTTTTCATTTAGATGACCAGCCAAACTATCTAGTAAAAACAGCAGTTTTTGGAAAAAAACAGTATTCCTGTGAACAGGGCCTAAGTTTTCCATCTGTATTAATATGTCTTCAAGTTTAGTCGTCATCTCAAATCTCAAACATCAAATAATACTATGAATCTGGACATACTATTTGGGTCACATTTTTGAGGGGAGTTTTTGAAGTGATGACAAAAAAGTATGAGATCAAAATCCTGCTATGTATCGCGGCCGCGGATCGAAAAATATTCATTCAGTTTCTTTTTGGCTTTGGAAATATTCCTCAGAGATTTTGGTCCATATTGACATGAGTATCACACATATCTGCACATCCATGATGCAAATCTCCCGTTCCACCACATCCCAAAGGTGCTCTATTGGATTGAGAGCTGATGACTGTGGAGGTCATTTGAGTACAGTGAGTACATAACTCATTGTCATGTTCAAGAAACCAGTCTCAGATGATTTGCGTTTTATGACATGGCACGTTATCCTGCTGGAAGTAGCCATAAGAAGATGGGCACACTGTGGTCATAAAGGGATGGACATGGTCAGCAACAATACGCAGGTAGGCTGTGGCATTGACACGATGCACGATTGGTACTAATGGGCCCAAAGTGCGCCAAGAAAATATCTCCCACACCATTACACCACCACCATCAGCCTGAATCGTTGATACAAGGCAGGATAAATCCATGCTTTCATGTTGTTGACGCCAAAATTTTGACCACATCCAAATGTCGCAGCAGAAATCGACTCATCAGACCAGGCAACGTTTTTCCAATCTTCTATTGTCCAATTTTGGTGAGCTTGTGCAAATTGTAGCCTCAGTTTCCTGTTCTTAGCTGACAGGAGTGGCACCAGTGTGGTCTTCTGCTGCTGTAGCCCATCCACCTTAAGGTTGAATGTGTTGTGCATTCAGAGATGATCTTCTGCATCCCTCAGTTGTAACAAGTGGTTATTTGAGTTACTGTTGCCTTTCTATCAGCTCAAACCAGTCTGGCCATTCTCCTCTGACCTCTAGCATCAACAAGGCATTTGCGCCCACAGAACTGCCACTCACTGAATATTTTCTATTTTTCGGACCATTCTCTGCAAACCATAGAGATTGTTGTGCGTGAAAATCCCAGTAGATCAGCAGTTTTCGAAATACTCAGACCATGCCATGTTTAACTTCACTTAAATCACCTTCTTCCCCATTCTGATGCTCGGTTTGAACTGCAGCAGATCTTCTTGACCATGTCTACATGCCTAAATGCTTTGAGTTGCTGCCATGTGATTGGCTGATTAGAAATTTGTGTTAACGAGCAGTTAGACAGGTGTACCTAATAAAGTGTCCGGTGAGTGTATACTACATATATTAGGCTACTATATGTATTATGGATCTAATGCAAGATAGCAATAATCAAAACACAACAAGTGGCTAGCATTGATCACAAGGTTTTTAATTTATTTATTTTTTACATTTTTAAAAAAATCCAAGTGACATTTTTAAATGCTAAACACCCAATCAAAATCAACACTCCTGATACTGTGTGTGTTTGTAATGTGAAATAAAATCTGCAGTAGGAGTGACTGAGTTGAGAAAGTGAGGTAGAGTTCAGCGGTGGCACTGGGGATGTGATCAGTTCACACGTTCACTAAATGAGAAGTGAAGGAGAGTTCAGATGGTTCACAGAGAGGAAAGAGCTCTCTGACGTGACTGAGACAGACAACAGAGGAGACAGAGACTCATGCAGGCTGGATTACATGGATATACGCTTTTATTGCAAAAGGATATCGTGTGTGTGATAGAGATGAAGAGAATGAAAAGGGAAAGATTTGCGGACGTGCTTACCGTGTGAAGACTACACCAAAATGATCAAATGTGAACTCGTTCAGCAACGAAATTGATGTTACGAAATCTTTTCATTATCTTCGTTGTTTTACACATTCTTTGCTCTTTGAACCTGAATAGAGTTTATACACAGATTTCTGAGTTTTTATATTATAATTGTAATCAAAACTTCTAAATAAAAAAATATAAACTGTAAGATTCCATTCTATCAGGCCAACCTCGGAATCCAATGAATGGTCAAAGGTTAAATGCATGTAAGCCTTTTCTAGCACTTCTAAAAAGAATTGTGTTATTTATTAAAATTTATTTATATTTGTTTTCAACTTTTCAAGTTCAATCTGACTCCAATTTTGATTATTCCAATTTTACTGTTTATGTTTTTAGCTGATCATATTATTAGTTGTGATATAATTTAGATTTTGATATTTTCTTGTTCCCGGGATTGCGTTTCTTCTTACGTACACTATCTCGACATTCTGAAGTAAGTCAGAGGATGCAGGTTTAACTAATACCCTATTAGTCCGGTTGCCTCCTGCTCACTCGTACTAAAAGAGTTCATTTAGTTATTTCCATACAACTTGATAATATCAGTGATTAAATGATTAAACGGCCTTCATGCTTCCGTGCCTCCTGCTCCATACAGTCAAATGCGCCTTAAAAATTTATATAATCATGTCACAATATAGCGGTAGACTCTGCATAATCTACTGAATACAATGAATTCGGGAGACTAATCAAAAAGGTTAACATTTATTTTTCAGATAAATGTGTATCATGCCAATTACATAATCAAACAATACAAGACAACTCAGAAGTAAATGCACAACATCAATTACTCAAAGATAAATCTAATAGTATAGTTGGAAGTCCAAATTATACATGCAGATGGAAGTCCAAATTATACATACAAATTATACAACCTGTAGTGTTGAGCTTAAGAGCTCTACTACGGGCCAGTCTGGAGACATTTCATCCTTCTCTTTAAATACCCAATGAGAGCAATGAATGGTTCTTTTGTTAAAGTTAACCAGTGACCTAAATATTTACTCATCTGTTGGAATTTAATCAAAAGTTCTCAAAAATATTAAACAAAACCTTGTTACCAGTCACACCTGAGTATTAATCAATACAAGGAGACACTTTATCACTTCAACCTCATCTATATGATCTACTCGTTGAGCATGGCTTAACGTCCCCATCACATCATAGAGGTTTCATCTATTCATCAAAGTTGAGAATGATCATTTCACCAACTTAAGATCCAATTCTTAGGATATATCATCAGCCATGACACAATCATCATGGATGACACACAACCATCAGACGTCTCCAAAAATGTAAATTTCTTCTACCGCTTCATAAGTAACTGCAGTGTTGTCTCTAGTCTTCTCTCCACTCTCCTAGATCTCTGTTCTAGTCCCACGAAGCTAAAGTTTTTTTTCTAGGACTGTCATCATTCATCCTGATCCTGCAAAACCCTTCATCTTGGAAGTGGAGTAGGAGTCTCAGCAGCAGGGCTTTCCTCCTAAATTCAATTCATGTGCCTTTTTTCTCAAGTTTTATCAATCCAGCAGAGAGAAGTTATCACATCAGTTATTGGGAGTTGCTAGCCATCAAAGCTGAATTGGAGGAATATAGGAATTGGCTGGAGGATGCCAGTAACTATTTAACATCTTTACTGATCAGAAGAATCTCCAATACCTTAGATATGCATGAATTCAAAATTCAAAAAGAGAGACAAGGCCTTTCAATCTACAGAATGCAGCCAGGAATCAATGTAATAAACATATACAACTGGCACAAACCTCTATTAAGGCCAACCAAGGGTCAGTCAAATCCTCTCACTCTTATGTGATAGGTTCTGTTTGCCTTACTTGGCCAAGACATCAGAAGGTTTGTGAGTAAATATATAGAGACTACATAACTAGCAAGAACTCTCGCCACCTTACATCAGGCAAGATCTTTCTGCTGCCCAAACAAAAGATGATTGGAACAGAATGGAATGCCAAATGCAGGGCATTGATCATTTCTCTTAAACTTTCTGCCATGACCACCAAAACCTTTGGAGCCAGTTTACTACCTTTGCCAAGTTTGCACAGAACTCCCTTCATCAACAGTCTCTCTCACAGGTCTCAGTACATGTTAGTCTTTACCTGGTTACCAACCACCCATGTTCCCTTGTTCCCAGGAACATTCTGAAGCTGTGAATCACTGGTTCTAGAAGACTGAGAGCGTCTAGGACTCATTTGCAAGGAGCCATACATAGAGAGACGTCAAGTCAATGTTTGCATATCCAGTGCTCCCCAGTACACTCCAGGACAGAAGGTATGACTTTTTTTTGTAAAACATCTGTGTGGATCTGCTCTGCAAGAGTCACAAATGCACTTTCCCCAACCACGAATGTCAAAGAAATGAAGCCAGTATCCTTCCCCCTTAAACTCTCTGGCACATACCAGATTCATCCAATTTTCCATGTATCCATGTAACTTACACTGTATCACTCACATGTCTCTCTGACCCTCACAGAACCTAGAGTTGGTGACTTGCCCCCCTTCCCAGGAAAAAAGGGGTTTACCTTGTTCACAGAACCTAAAGTTGGTGACTTGCCCCCCTTCCCAGGAATAAAGGGGTTTACCTTGTTCTTAACATTCTTAACTCTCAGCACCATGGTAGCAAGTTGGAATACTTATTGGACTGGAAAGGTTATGGAAGAGAGGGTACGCTAAGATGACATCCAAGGCCAATAGGCAAGTTCTGTTCAGGAGGGTCACAGTCCTGCAAAGTTTTGATCCAGCCTTGGATTCCATCATTCCATCGCTGCTCTGTTTACACTGCAAGATGGATCAGCGACTGGGGGTTTCACACTGCATGACTTCACAATAGGAAGAATCGCCAAAAACTTTGTCTCAGTCCACAAACTACGTCTCACAACCAAACACATGAAGTGACATGGAAACAAAGCGAGGTCACGTAGTATATCTTTTGTTATTAACTTTAAGAGAAAGAAGCCTTTAGTGCTCCTGCCAAATTTCTACTAGTTTTTCCTCCATTTCTTGTGTCCAAATAGACAGAAAAAACACTTTTCTCAACCAAACCATGCTTGTTGATATTGTGGTCTATACCTTTGGAAATTCTCCCCCACTTCCCACTGGCCTGGATGCTGCTCTCTCATTGGCTGCAGGTAATCGCTGATGTTATTTTCAATCGAAACACATTTCACATGCCATGATTTTCAATCACCGACAGGTCCAGATATTTAGCATGCCAAATATCTCACAGTTGTCAGCAACTTATCGTGATTCTCTCAGATTACATCTGTGATTCACACTGTGTGATTGTTACTCATGTTAACGAGAACCAAAGTGACTTGGACTTCAGGCATTTGTCTGCGATTTCTCAAAACCTGTCGGCGAATCAAAATCGGGGCAAAAATCTTGCAGTCTGAACTCGGCATAAGACTTTGACCTTTATTAGCTTGTTCAGGTGTTTGATTAGGGTTGGAACAAAAGTCTTCAGGACTGCAGCTCTCCAGGACTGAACTAGCATACCACTGTCCAAGACCAAGACCTGCTGAGAGCATTCCATGAAGGTAATCCCAACAAGTTTGCTTCTTGAAACAGGGGTTGTCCACTTCAGCATCAGCTCTCAGGACAGTCACGGTTTTTGCTCCAACCGTAACCTTTGTGAACCCGAACAAGCCAATAAAGACCTAAATGTCACAAGAAAGGTACAAGCAGGTGTTTTTTCTAAGCCTGTATCAAAACTATCCAGGACTACAGCTCTCCAGAACAGAACTTGCCTACCCCTGTCCTAGTGTTATTGCTTGACTTGTCTTCCTAAAAGAAAAAGTAAGATTCGTTTACTTAGACTGTGTTTCCCAATGTGTGTGTGTGTGCTTTGGACTCACATACTTTTGCTTATCCATATTTGCTCAACTGCTTTACATTTTAAAGTCTACTGGGCTGTTTGGAAACTATCCTGCTATTTAGTGTCTCACTCCTGACATTTAGTCATAAAAAAACCATGGCAAGGTACAGAATCTGCAGTTCTCTAGAAAACTTCAGGCCTCTGTTCCTCCTGCGTTGTTATACTCTGAGTTTGGCTTTAACTTACTGGACAGCCGTTTAGTTGAGTGTCTTTTCTTCTGCACTAAGGCTATTGGTAACCATGACAACCTCACCCTCTCATTGTCACCAGGACTTGAGGCTTGAAAACAATGCAGGCTGTTATAAAAGGTGTGTGTGTGTATGTGTGTGTGTGTGTGTCAGTGATAGATGAAGTGCAGCGTGCTCTGCAGATATATGACTCTGTGTCTGACTGCACTACAGACCTGCCACTGTTTCAGCTGCAAACATTTCACTCCCAGCTTCCTACAGACAGCGCGACAGAAAGAGAGAAAAGAGAGGAAGAGGCAGGGAGGAAGAGAAAGAGACAGATTGGGCAGGAGTGCTTTTAAAAACTAACACAACACAAAGAGCTAATTCAGGAGCCGGCCTGCACCTGCCTCCATACACTGTACAGACGCGCACGCTCTCACAGTACAACTTTACACACACACAAGAATGCCTTGTCATTGCATCTTTGTGTTTTCATGCTCAAACGGGCACATTAGACACAATGCTTTGCTTCTGGAATCACACGAGCAGACTAAAAACTAACCCAGGAGAATGAACTTAGAAAGAGCTTTATTATACATGTAAATGGGTGGCTGACGTGAAATACTTTCAGGAAGTTGAACTTCAATGATGCTGACAGTATTAAAAGGAGTTGAAGGAGGATTTTAGAAGAACAAAAAATGGCATTTTTAAATAAAGGTTTCACAATTAATATAAAGGCATAAGCTGATGGAAAAATAATTAATATACAGTTGAGGTCAGAATTATTAGCCCCCCTTAGTTTTTTTTTTTCTTTTTTAAATAGTTCCCAAATGATGTTTAACAAAGCAAGGAAATGTTTACAGTATGTCTGATAATATTTTTTCTTCTGGAGAAAGTCTTATTTGTTTTATTTCGGCTAGAATAAAAGCAGTTTTAATTTTTTAAAAAAACATTTTAAAGTCAAAATTATTAGCCCCTTTAAGCTATTTTTTTTCGATAGTCTACAGAACAAAACATCGTTATACAATAACTTGCCTAATTACCCTAACCTGGGGTGTGTTTCCCAAACAACGACGTAACTCGCAGCTGAACTATCATAGTACAATGCATCGTTTGGGAAAAGAACGATGTAGTGACGAGTGTTTCCCAAAACCCTTAGTTTCTCTGTCGCAGATCCATCGTTTGAACCACGCTAGTTATGTAATGTAATGTAATGTAATGTAATGTGTATTTATATAGTGCATTTATTGTGTATGGCCATACACCCAAAGCGCTTCACAATCATGAGGGAGGTCTCTCCACTCCACCACCAGTGTGTAGCATCCACTTGGATGATGCGACGGCAGCCACAGGACAACGGCGCCAGTGAGCTCACCACACACCAGCTATTGGTGGAGTGAAGAGACAGTGATAGAGCCAATTAGGTGGATGGGGATAATTAGGAGGCCAGGACACCGGGGTTACACCCCTACTCTTTACGAGAAGTGCCATGGGATTTTTAATGACCACAGAGAGTCAGGACCTCGTTTTAACGTCTCATCCGAAAGACGGTGCCCACTGACAGTGTAGTGTCCCCTTCACTTTTCTAATTATAACGTAAAACACTCATAATGATGCTCTAAACGAAGTGGTAACAACTTCTTTAGAGAAGAACCCAAGAATTTATTTGTGCAAATTATATTGTTTTACACGCACTTGCATTTAGTAAAAAATGCAATATTAGTTTTTCCTCGTTTTTCATATTAATTGAAATATATGTAAATGGAACACAGGGGCAATGTTTCCTTTACAAATATTGTTGAGAACATTACATATTCTATTCTAAATTAGCATAAAATTACTTACAAAAGCTAACACTATTATAATATCATATATAAATAATATAAATAAATAAATAATGAGGCTATTTATTAAAAAATGTAATTTAATATTTAATATTTATTATTTATTACGAAATGAAGAAAATCCTACTTTAATAATAATAATATTAATATTAATGATGACGATAATGATGATGATTAAGTAGGACATTGTTTATTTATTTTTTTATTTTTTGAAAAGTCTACTTTTACAATTTGACACATGCAAACCATTGCAAAAATGTTCTAACCAACAGGCCCATGTCATATACAGTACAGATACTTAATAAATAACCTATTGTAAATTAAAAGCATTGACGTATGCTATGTTTTTTGTTTTCACAAGCTTTGGGGACGTAACATAAATTCCGCTTTTAAATAATAGGTCACCTATAGCTTTCGTCATGAGCCATGGCTGTGTTCAAAATGACATCAATGTTTTCAAAGTGTACTGCGAAGGGAGCACAATTGTAAACATGAAGATTGCTAAAACTGAACTGTAAAAATACTTTGAAAGCAAATTACATCTAAGAGAGATGACCTTAATGCTTTTTTTTTTAAAATAATTCCAAGTTTAAATGTTAGAATGTTCTTAACGAATAGGGCATATAGGGGGGGGTAACTGAGAATAGAACACAGCCAGGAACTATGTTTCTAACTACAGCTCGAGAGGTGTAGTTGCAAGTGTACAAGTTTGTGACGCAGTTTACGAATGTTCATTGGAACGATGGATTTGGGAAACACCAAATCAATGAACTATGTTTGTAACAACGCAACTTGCAACCTTAGTTGGCTACCAATGGTTTTTGAAAACGCACCGCTGCCTAGTTAACCTAATTAACCTAGTTAAGCCTTTAAATGTCACTTTAAGTTGTAGAAGTGTCTTGAAAAATATCTAGTCAAATATTATTTACTGTCATCATGGCAAAGATAAAATAAATCAGTTATTAGAAATGAGTTATTAAAACTATTATGTTTAGAAATTTGTTGAAAAAAAAATCTTCTTAAACAGAATTTTGGGGAAAAAATAAACAGGGGGGGCTAATAATTCTGACTTCAACTGTATGTTAAAAAACATTTTTTAATTAGCTAATGAATTAATTTACTACATTTATTATTGCTGTTGTTGTAATTCAGTTTGTTAAATAAATACATTGATATAAATGCCATAAGTAGGCCCACACAAAATCTGATTACACAGATGTTTGCCCATCTTAGAGTTTATTTGTTTACTTGTGTAAGTGTGTGTAAATTTACATTTATTCAGTTTTTTATCAGTAATAATATTGACTTATATGAAATTGTTCATTTGATTTATTTACAATACAGTTTGTAAAGTAACATTTTCTGTATTTAGTAGATATGAGAGACTTGCTTTGTTTACCAAATAAGTGGATCTAATTGGATTTGCATTGTAAACATTAAATAAAAGTTAAAAAGCTATTATTTTTTATTTCATATTTTAAGTTTTTAGTTGTGATTATAGTTCTGATAATAGTTGTGACAATAATTCTGCATAAATCTGCAGATTTTTTACACAATTCTCAGCCAAAATAGCAAGAAATGTCCGCAGATTCTGTCTGGACCTACCCATAAGCTGCATGCAAAATAATCATTGAATAAAATAATATAAAAAATAACTCAAAAAAAGTTAATAAGTTAATGTGGTAAATAATCAATTAAAAATGTAATACAATTATTGTTGATTTTATTATTGTTATTTTTGTTATTATTATTAATAATAATAATAATAAATTTTAACAAATTATTCTAAATTAAATTATTATATTTGCATGAGCTGCATGCAAAGTATTTAGATATTTAGATAATGTAACTTTTTGTTAAATAATTTACTAAATTAATTTAAATAATATTTAATTATTATTATTATTATTATTATTACTATTATTACTATAAATTAATCATTCTTAACATTTCTACATTTCTTTAATCTGATGAATTATTTTGTATTCAGCTTTAACATTAATTGAAAGAATTTCTAAAGTCAATTACTGAATTTATGCATTTATACCAGACCATTTCAACTGAAATAAGAAGGAAAAAACTATCAAAAAAATGTTCAGTTGAAGAATAGAGGAATTCTTTTCAGCCTGGTGCTGGCAAGTATAATGTACTCTAAGTTTGTAAAGCTTCTCCAGGCAATGGACGCTGAAAAAATGTAAATAAATTATTTTCCAAATGTGTATTTACTATGTATGGCCCTAGACTCAAAATGAACTCACGTCGCTTACTTGTGAATTCTCATTTATCAAGAATCACAATACTAAACAAATTGAAAGAGCAAGCCAACATTTCCAGACAACAAACAAACACCCACTGCTCATCTACACACACGATCATCCTCAACAACACTAACCAGTGGCCAGAGGTGTGTGTGTGTGTGCTCACTTTACCGGCTGGAGCAGTCTGAGTGAAGCAGAGGGCAGCCAACAGGATGGGGTTTGACACCCCTCTGTGTGCCAGGCCGTTTGGCAGCTCATGTGCCCTTTTCAGGTGGCATCTGTAGTAAAACTTGCAGCCACATCGACACACACACACACACACACACACACACACACACACACACACACACACACACACACACACACACACACACACACACACACACACACACACACACACACTGACTCCTGTGCTGCCATTACAATGCAACATGTTAACGGCTGGTCTAATCTGATGCTTAAATGTTAGTGAGGTTTGGAGACACACAGCGCCATCCTCTGGTGGTGTTTAATGTTGCAGAGTTCACCAGGGCACCACACACCAATACTGGTCAGACAAGATAGCACATCCTGTGTCTACATCCAATGACATTTACTGATGTGATTTTATTTGACAATGTATGCATATTAGGTGCAAATAAAAAATGTAATTTGAAGAAAAGAAAAATTAGAGAAAAAAAAAAGATATTTAAGGATGTATATTGCACATAGAGTTAGAGTTATACCTTTCATAATTTATTGTCAATGAATTTGATTAATTTGTTTATTTTTTATTTCTTCTGTTTTCTTTTTTGTTTATTTGTTAAAGTTTTAGTAAGTTTGTTTGTGTGTGCTTTTATATTTGTTAATATTTTTACAAATTGAATTGGTTTTTGGTTTACATATTTTATTACTTATTTGATGTTTTAGGTATTGTTTATTTAATTTCAAGTAACAAAATAGATTTTGGGCGTCACGGTGGCGCAGTGAGTAGCACAATCGCCTCACAGCAAGAAGGTCACTGGTTCGAGCCTCAGCTGGGTCAGTTGGCATTTCTGTGTGGAGTTTGCATGTTCGTGTGGGTTTCCTCCGGGTGCTCCGGTTACCCCCACAGTCCAAAGACATGCGCTAGAGGTGAATTGGGTAAGCTAAACTGGCTGTAGTGTACGTGTGTGAATGCAAGAGTTTATGGGTGTTTCCCAGTCTTGGGTTGCAACTGGAAGGGCATCTGCTGTGTAAAACATATGCTGGATAAGTTGGCGGTTCATTACGCTGTGGCGACCCCAGATTAATAAAGGGACTAAGCTGAAAAAGAAAATGAATGAATGAATAATTTGTTTATTGTTTATTTCTTCTGTTTTTTTGTAAAGTTTTTGTAAGTTTGTGTGTTTTTTTTATTTATTAATATTTTTACAAATTGAATTAGCTTTAGTTTAAGATATTTCATTACTTATTTCATTATTTATGTACTGTTTATTTAATTTCAAGTAACAAAACAGAACATTTAGTCATTTAGCAGATGTTTTTGTCCAAAGCTGGTGGTTTAATTAACAGTAGTCTAATAAGCATTGAATGCTATATTTTATTTTTAGATAAATGTTGACAGGAATTACAATGTTAATATTGAAAATCTGATATCATGACGGCAATGCGGTAGCCCAGTAGGTAGTGCTGTTGCCTCACAGCAAGAAGGTCGCTGGTTCGAGCCTCGGCTGGTCAGTTGCCGTTTCTGTGTGGAATTTGCATGTTCTCCCCGTGTTGGCGTGGGTTTCCTCCGGGTGCTCCGGTTTCCCCCACAGTCCAAAGACATGCGGTACAGGTGAATTGGGTAGGCTAAATTGTCCGTAGTGTATGAGTGTGAATGAGTTTGTATGGATGTTTCCCAGAGATGGGTTGCAGCTGGAAGGGCATCCGCTGCGAAAAACATATGCTGGAAAAGTCGGCGGTTCATTCCGCTGTGGCGAGCCCAGATTAATAAAGGGACTAAGCCGAAAAAAAAATGAATGATATCATGACAGCTCTACTGATAATGAGCTAAACTGAATCAATATTGAAAAGCACATACCACAACAGAAATTTATGAAAACTGCTTCCTGTTTGCTAATGGTGTTGTCAGATTTTTTTTTTTTTTGTGTATTTTAATGTCCTGTAGGGTTTCTTGTTTGTATATCCTTGTTGTTTGTTGAGGGTGCATGTGTTTTCTTAAGGCTGATTTATACTTCTGCGTTGTGTACGTGTATAGTCCGGCACAGCCTTCACGTGGTCGCATACTCCTTGCCGTGACTGGAGCCGACACTGACGCGCACCTCTCAAAACAATTAACTACATGTCGCGACGACGCATAGCACAAGCTCTGTGATTGGTCAGCTAAGTAGCATAGACAAGTGTAGGCGGGGCCCGAGAGCCACAGTAGAGCAGCGAGCCCGAGTGTTTGACAAGTGTTGAGTCCCGTGACGGAGCTCCCGTGATGGAGCTCCACTTTTATTTTGTGTTTATCTTATGATTAAAGTTGTTGCACGTCTGCCAGTTTCAGCCCTTGAATGAGAGTTTTAGCTACTAGTTTTAACAAAACACCTACGAAGAAAATCGACACAGAGGAACTGAAAACCTACTGCCAGCTAGCGTTTCAAACAAAGATGTAATGTGATGATTTTGTGACTTGAGTGTAAAATCAAGAGAACTGTCAGCAGTGGTGTATTTTCATACTAAATACATTTGAAGGTTCTGTTATAATGCTGCTCTGTGCAGTCTAATAAAATGCACAACATATTAAAGTGTCTTTGGTGTTTTGCTGTTTCTATAAAATCAAATCAGATATGGAGTATGTGTGACATCATTAGCACGATTAGTCTGTGTCACTAGTTAAAATTGCTTATTTCTCTGGATTTGAATAGTCTTTGAAACATTTGGCATAATGTAAGTACACAAGTCAAATTATATAACACTGTTCTGGTGGCTTTTGTTAGTTTTTTATGAAAAAAATGTACATATTGCGCCTTTAAAGGTGCTTTGATGTGTTTACCGTTTCAAGTGGTTTCAAACTCCTGAATCAAACTCCAAATGAACATCTTTTAGGCCTGATTTTGTTTGCATTGACATCACTTGATGCATATCACAGCCTTAACCCAATATTCAGTTGACTCGGGGTTTAGAATGACTTTATTTAAAATGTGAAAATCCCTATTGTAAAAATGCATTATTTATAAATAAAGGTGAGTTGACTACTGTAAGGGTTTAGAGAGACAAGAAAGATGTAAAAATGTGTAAACTGACTGATAACTGCTGTGCTGTTTGTACAGGCCATTTGCTGAAAGGTGTGATGCTGAACAACTCTGCAGTAACGAACCGCCTGACCTCACCTCAACCCCAGCACAGGGAAAACAATCTGGATTTCACAAATCTGCTACAGGTTGTTGAGCTTATGCTCCATTTGACTTGACCCACAGAAGCGCATTACAGAAAACTGAGAGCTGCTGTTGTGCCCTCACTGTGTGCACCTACTGACACGAGAACACACACAAATGCACACATAAATAGACATACAGTACAAACACGCATACACATTATGAGGACTCTCCACTGCAATAATATATTTTATAGTCTAAAAATGTTTTATTATATGGCCTTAAACCATGTCCTTACTGGTGACGTGATAAAAAATATATTCCATCCACGACAGCAATGCATAAAGTTTCTATTTTAGAAACAGCTTCTCTTTCTGCAATGTCACAGCTGAACAACAGAATAGACCACTATGACAACGATCATCTATGTTGAATATGTGCTGAATTCAGTGTAAATGTTTCCAATGTGAGCTTAAATACACTGTAAAAATGTTTTTTCTAGTATAAATATTCAATAAATATCCAATTATCTAAAAATTCTTAAATCAAGAAACATTTTCTAGAAAAGCAATACATATTGTCTTGTTTTCAGAAATAATAAATCAAAATTAAGTCAGTTTTTCTTTAAATCAAGCAAAATAATCTCCCAATGGTGTCAGTAAAGTAATCTTATTTCAAAGCAAAAACAAGATTATTTTGCTTACCTCATTGGCAGAATATTTTGGTATTTTTAAAGGGCACCTATGGTGAAAAATCAACTTTTCAAGCTGTTTGGACAGTCATATTTGTAGGTATAATTTACAGACTGTCATATTGGGGTGATATAAACACACCCAGTCCTTTTTTTTCAATTTAACAACATAAAAACGGTGGACCAATTGGTGTGGTTTTGAGACCGACTACTTGACGTAGGAGTGCGGTCCCCCTGCCCACCGAATTGATTGACAGCTGCGGATTAACATGTCTTCGTAGTAATGCGTATAATCATATCAACAGGGGCGATTTTAGGATTTTCATTTTAGGTGGGCTCAGCTCCTTATAAGGTAAAAAAATTATATATATATATATATATATATATATATATATATATATATATATATATATATATATATATATATATATATATATATATATATATATATATATATATATAAAGCCTAATATTACAGTTATAAGTAGTAATTTAATTTAATACACCTAAAAATGGCTGTTTAGTATGGGTTGTATACAGTGGCGGCTGGTCAATAGAGGGCGCTGGGGCGGCGCCCCCTTCAAGTTAGACCCCTTTAATATGTTAATATTTATTATCACAAATATTAACAAAATAAATTGATTTAATTATAACATTCTAACATTTATTGTAGTCATACTAACATTTATTGAAAAAAATTGTATGAACAATATTTTTTCATATGTGTGCGGGGCGCCGGACTAATGAGTGTCTATGTACGTACACGAACTTTTGCAATGCACGTGATATGACAATAAGCTCTAATTGGCCGGTTTTAAATTGTCCTTGGGGCGCAGCGCTCTGCGTCCCGAACCCTCCCATTTTGTTGTTAGATCAATCATATTTGTTTTTATATGATTGGCCTTATGTGATTGGACCATTCTCACTTAGACCGTTCAGCAGCAGCTCGTCTGTGCCGACCTTTAATCATAGTGAAAGCAAGTGCAATTTCTCGAGATGAAGGAAAATTCCGTTGTATCTTTGCAAAGATATCCGTTCACAAGGCGTTTGGATGAAGAAAAAAAAAAAGAATCGAGGATCTTGGACCAGATCGACCTTCCTTGCAAAACACTCTGGGCTTTTCCAGCACTTGTCATGACAAACGGAGTTGGCTGGCAGATTTGTGATGTAAGTCATGCCTTTACTGTTTTCCGTGTTTGCTGTTTCAAACAGCATGATGCAAGAGAGGCTGAATGCATTGGCCATGCTGTCAATAGAGAAGAGACTGGTGACTGAGATGACTGACTTTAACCAAAAGGTCATTGAGAAATTTGCAAGCCAGAAAAAAAGGAGAGCAAAATTCATTTTTAAGTAGTGCTACTGGCCAGTGATTAGGCAACATTTATGTGTGTGTGTGTGCGTGTTTACTGATTATCTTGATTACTTCATTACTGATAATAAACCCAAATTAAACTAAAATGAACTGATTTGTGATGCATTTATTTATTAGGATTTTCATTTTAGGGGGGCTCAGCTCCTTATAAGGTAAAAAAAAAATATGCTTTAGTCATATTTTTGTTTTTTTGATACATCATTGAAAAATGGCTTTTACACTCTTACTTTACCAACAGTTAGATACTAGTATTCAACTGTATTACATAGAAAGGCATAACCATTTGAGTTCTGAATAAGCCAAATAGGCTCAACCCACCTGTTTACTGTAGTAAAAACAACTTTCTATATTCAAGTGCATTTTTTGTTTCCTTGTATTAAATAAATAAACTGCCACTGTTCTAATTAAATTTTATATATATATATATATATATATATATATATATATATATATATATATATATATATATATATATATATATATATATATATATATATATATATATATATATATATATATATATATAAACTTACAGGCTAATTCACATATTTCATGATCTGAATGATAATAATAAATAAGAGTTTTTTTTTTTTAAATAGACAACACTTGATGTTTCTATCGATGTCAGTGACTCATTGACAGTTATGACACGTACATAATCAGTGTGTTTAATCCTTTATGTGCAGGACTGTATGGTATAGTTAATGCCACACGAACTGTAAAGTGTTTAATATTGGTGGTTCATTTTGAAATAAAAATAGCGAAATGTTCGTTAAGAGTTACATTTTTCGCTGGAGGAAACAGCTGTGATGATGAGGTGAACCGACTGCTCCTCCGTGAAATTGAGATACAGGTGATACAAGGTTATCTATATTATAGAACTGCAAATAAGCAGATATTATAACAATTTACTGTATCAATAAACACACACCTCGTTCTCTCTCTCTCCATGGCTGTGGTTTGCTGATCAAATGAAAAACAAAAGACGGGGAGGAGCCGAATTCGAGCCGTTTTCTTATCAAATTTAAAGGGGACTGAGGCGATAATTTAGTGTACAGTTTATGAGCTAATCGCAAAAGTTTTAGGGGGGCTGAGTAGTAATATAAGGGGCTACAGCCCCCCTAAAATAGGCCTAGCAACGCCCATGCATATCAACAAGACAGGACGTGCGCAAAGCAACCGAGAATAAAAGGTCTGATCAGTTTGCTAGGATCATCAATCATCATCAAATGTGATCAAGAGTGAGTTTTACAAGCTTAAAATGTTTGAAAACAGTGCATGTGTGTAATGAATTACAGCAATTTACTTCAGATTTACTTCATCACCACAGCCGCATGTCAGAACAATTATAAAAGAAGACGCTTCAATGCCGGTTTGTGGACATTAAATCAGGTTTATTTTGTACATTAACATAACATATATTCATACAGCAGTGGATATTAACCTGTATCCTGTCACATTTGCGTGCATTAAGAGTGCAAAGCTAACGCACGCACTGTCTGTGTTTGCAGACAAATAGAAACTTATGAAAGGTATAATAAAAAATCTGATGGGTGTTTTGAGCTGAAACTTTACAGACACATTCTGGAGACACAAAAGACTTATATTAAATCTGGAAAAAAGGGTAACGTGCCCTTTAAAGAAAATCGGACTTAATTTTGACATTATTTCTGACCATATTTATTGCTTCAGAATCATACAAATAGTGCTTAAGGGGTAATTAATGTGTCAGTGCACGTTGGATAAGATATTCATAAAGATAAACAAAAAGTGCAAGGCAGTCGAATGGTAAGTTTAAAAAAATATTACATTTTTTCACTTACTTTACGAGTGCCTTGGATTTTTTGTTAATATTTATTGCTCATCTAAAAACGCTTCTTGAACATTTAACTTTTTAAAAATTGGACTAGAAAATTTTTTTGTAGTGTACTATATTGTGTGACATTTATTGCCATAATGAAAGCAGAAGCAATTACCTCAGAATGTTCAAAATAAAATAAATAGCAAACATAGTAGATTATAAACCTTGTCTCTACACTTCTACACTTAAGGCTGGTATTTAAATGTTTCTTTTCTGTCATGTCTGGTGCATGTGGACAGCCAAATTGCTTATTGCTGGAATCTCGTCGCATCGTATCCAGTCAGGACACGTTACATTAAATTTACTCTTAAAACCCACAGAAAACCTGTGGCAAATGTTGAATGTGAAAGCACCACATAATTTTTAACAGTCTTGAATAGCAAGGACACATGTCCTCATAAACCACCTCAAAATTGTACCTAGTCACTCCATGTCATTATACAAATTTGTCCTCTTAAACCACCAGAACCAGTACACACACAGGCACACACATACCACACACGTACACACAAAGAATTCACTCCTGTTTTCAGTAGCTTGTGTGATTCTGAGAATTTATTTAGACTATCAATGTTTTTAGCTCAGTCAGGAAAACCACTGGTATTTCCTCCACATCTCTCTGCCGTACACAAGCCCCTGTGTGTACTGTGTTTACAGTAAAGACTCGCTGTAGTTAACTGTCAGTAAGTTGTCTGGAGTCTCAAAAATGATTATGATGCTCATAATCACTCTCATTTGAATCAGATCCAGTCACTCTTGTTTACACATGTAATAGGAAACTACTGACAATTCAGAACAGATACAACAAATTTATCTTGGTACAAGATGGCGGTAAACTGAAAAAAAAAAACAATAACTTTTGCCTAGTAATCTAAAAAAATCAAAACAGCTTCATTGTGAAAACGTACCAGAGTATACATTTCAGGAGAGTGCGAATTATGTAGCCTGAGCTACGTATGACTGCATTTCGTCTTTATATCGAATGCTACTGGGTGGAATGACAGCGTCAATGGCTTCTGTTTCTTTTCGCTGACCACTTACCTCCATGTGGATGGCTTTACCACTGTTCCCAGTTTGCCCAGTAGCTTGCTGCATACGTCGGTGTACTTGAGACGCAGGGAGAAGTTGATCGCCACAATAGGGTTCAAGTGGTTCCAGAAAGCAGGTAAAACAAAAACAAAATAAAAAAATAAAATAAACAAGTAAATAACATGGTGAGAATGTGGTAAGATCTGAAAGAGTGGTCAAAATCAGAGGGCCATGAGGGCTTTTCTTTTTCTGGATTGCTTTTGAAAACACTGTTGGTTGGATTTAGGGAAGTGGGTGATTGGGTCAATCTGTGCTATTGAAAACCCTATCGGTTGGATTTAGGGAAGGCGGTGGGTGGGTGGATCGGTCAGTCAGTCAGTCGACAGAAGCAAAACGGGTACATACAGGGAAATCCAGTAGCGTATCGAAGTCACAGGACAATGGTCAATTCAGGCGGCAAACAACGAGAACAAGGAAACAAGGCAAGGGTCAAAAAACATGGAAAGACAAGATTAGGAAATGCTTTGTCCTGAACAGCTTCTGCTGTGTGTGTGTTTACAATCAAGGGGAATCTGGGCCAGGAGTGTGAGTGAAGTGCATGATGGGATTTGTAGTGCAGTTGAATGTGAGTTCTCCAGCAGTCTGCAAGAGCAACACTGCTGATGATCATAACAATTATATAGAAGTTAGTATTATTGTTGTTTCTGCTATTGTTACTTTTATATGAATTGAATATTATTTACCATGTAACAAAATATTGCAACCTTAGGTTGCAGTTTATTATTATTGTTGCTGTTATTTTAAAAATAAGAGTTGTTGTTGCTATTAATTAATTGCACTCATTTCTTTTTGATAACGAATGTAATAACTTATTTGTACTAATTATCTTAATGTTTAACTTAATCATTCTTTTGCTAGCAGCATAAATGCATTTATTTACAGTAAAGCATTTCAGAGAGCAAAACGTTAGCTTTCTCAAATTTAGTTGTGTACAATAATAAATAAAAAGAAAAGTAAAAGTTCTATGATGTATTTTACTATTATTAGCATCAGGGAACATAATAAAATATGAATTTAAATGAATGACAGAATATTGTTTTATGTATTATAATTGTTGTTTTTGTGGTTGTTGTTGTTGTTGTTGTTGTTGTTGTTAAACTATTATTGATGGAGTTGTGAGGTAAATGGAACATAAAAAATTAATAAATGAATGAACCAAAGAATTAGTAAATGTTCTTATCTACACCATCTTTATGTTCTTCAGTATTTTTCTGGAACAGCATACACTGTAAAAATGTATTGCTGCCTTAAATGTTTAAGTTAAATCAAATGAACTTTAAAAAAGTCACTTCAACTTACATCAATAAAAAACATCTTAAAACATCAATTCAAATTTTTCATAACATAATTTATAATGCTGAAGCCAAATTAACCAACATAGGCTCATTCTGAGAACGTAGGTCTACATTTCTGGAGATCGCGAATTATGTAGCCAGAGGTACGTATGACTGCATTTCGTCTTTAAAATGAACACTACAGGGGCGGTATGACACCCTCATTTCTCTTGCTTACCAGCTGACCGCTTACCTGCAAATGGACGGCTTTCCCGCTGTTACCAGTTTGTCCTGTAGCTCGACACATACAACGGCAGACTTGAGATGCAGAGTGATGCTGACTGCGACGACGGGATTCAAGTATGGTGAAGAACGTTTCCAGAAAGCAGGTAAGACAAAAAGAGAAGCCAAAAAATAAAATAAACAAGTAAATAACAGGGTGGGAATGTGGTAAAATCTGAAAACATGGTAAAAATCAGGGTTTTTTTTCTTTTGGATTGCTTTTCAAAACACTGCGGTTGGGTTTAGAGAGGGGGATGGGCTGGTCAATCAGTGCTTTTTAAAATACTATTGGTTGGGTTTAGGGAAGAGGGAGGGTGGGGGTATCGGTAATTTTGTCAGTCACTCAGTCGGTCAGTTGACAGTGACCTCTGGTGGATTTATTTATAGAGGTACTTAATCAAAATTAACTTATTAAAATGAATTAAAGTAACATGAAAACATCTGCTGTCATGACTTTTTGATAATATACTCTAATGTTTAACAATGTATAAGTAAAGATTGTGACAGAAATAGTGACCAGGACACAAACGCTCCGTTATCACAATAACTTCAGCTTCGTCCCAAAAACTTTAAGCAGAGCATAAAAGAAGCAAAACAAGAAAGCGAGACACGGTATTGTAAATGAGAAGCACACAGTACATCTCCCTCCATCTGTCTCTGTCACCGCAGCCTTTCTTCCCCTCTCGCTGCTCCTGTCTAAAGCTCACACTCCTCTCATTTCTCATGTCTTTTGCTCTGTCACCGAGGTGCAGGAGCCTGAGGTGAACTCATAATGAGCTTGTGAAACTCACTTTTCTTATTGTTTTGCTGGACTCACACACACACACTGTGGTTGGATTTGCTCTCAGTGTACAGACAACAGCAGGCCTTGATCTCTGCTCTGCTGTAGCAGCACAGTGACAGCATGTCTCACAGCCGCTAATGATGCACATACATATGAATAATGAATTTTTTTTACCTTATTGCTGTTTGAACGCATTGTCAAATTCCCTCAAAACCACTCTACAATATCTACCTTTTTCTCTGCACGTGACTGCTGCGTTTCAGATTATGGGTTGTGCTTCTGGTTTGGCAAGCTTCCATTTAAAAGAATTGAAACTCCAAGTAATAAGACAATGCTATGAATAATCCACAAACATTGTGAAAACTGAGTGAGAGATGTGCTTGGCTTTCTGCTTTATTATTATCATAAATATAGTGTTATGCTTGGTAGTATTACGTTAGTATTACAAGCATATATGTAGCTCTTTTATGGTACACGTTGCTTTTTTACCCCTCCATATTAGTTTCTCTTTGTATTCCCTACAGTACAATAATATTTAAAATACATTAATAATAGTGCTGCATAAAGACTTCGAAAGAGTATTTGTGGTCTGCTGAAAGTAATTTGTTAAATTCATGAGCTTTATTATCATATGAGCTTTGTTAAGTCAGGTTATGTTAAGTTATAATGATGTAAAGCTTGTAATGTTGAACTAAACAATATAAGACAACCACAGATTTTCAACAGAGCAGAATAAATGTTATATCGCATGGCTAATTTTCAGTTAATTGAGTCATTTGTGCCATCAAAACATTTTGATCATAGAAATACATGGACAATAATATAAAATATACATATTAGAGTTTTGTAATTTCAACCAAGGCAGCACGATGGCTCAGTGGTAAACACTGTCACCTCACAGCAAGAAGGTCACTAGATTGAGTCCATGCTGGGTCAGTTGACATTTCTATTTGGAGTTTGTATGTTCTCCTAGTGTTCTCGTGGGTTTCTCCTGGGTGCTCCTGTTTCCCCCACAAGTCCAATAACATGTGCTATAAGTGAACTGAATAAACTAAATTGGCCGTAGCAGCTATGTGTGAATGAGTGTGTATGAGTGTTTCCCAGTATTGGGTTGGAGCTGGAAGAGCATCCGCTGCATAAAACATATGCCAAAATAGCTGGCGGTTCATTCCGCTGTGGCGACCCCTGATAAATAAAGGACTAAGCTGAAGGAAAATGAATGAATTTCAACTAAAGTTGCTAAAAAAAATTTGTTCACTGTAAAACCCAACAGTACGCTTTATCAAATGAAATGAGTGTAGTTAACTCAAAATTTACTAAAAGTTAGTTCTACTGATTTGAAAAGAATTTTGAATTCATTATTGAAGATAATAAGTTAATTAAATACCTCATTACTTCAACTTAAATGGAGTAAGTTCACAGTACTCCACTGTTAAAAATTGTCCCGTTAAAAAAACAGTAAGTTACTGGCAGCTGCAGTTGCCAGCAATGTACTGTTATTTTACAGTATGTTGCTGTAAAAATACATGGACTACATTGATATACACAGTACTCAAGTGAACTCATTTTGTTCATTGAAAGCGACTGCCTCAAATTGGCCAACTGCTGTATGAGTTTATGAAATAATGTGCTATATATGCTTAGAAGCATACTTATAATGATAACTTATTTTAATTAATTTATAAAAAAGTTCCTTTTAACCCAAATGTCTTAAATTTCACAGCAGCACAAATACATGTAAAGCTGGAATTACCAGAGAGATTCTTACTGCATCAGCAACTAAACAGCCACTGTCTTTAAGTAAAGAAACATGCAGAATAACATCAGCAGTTCATTGTTCATCTTTGACTCAAACACTGGCTCTACTCTCCTCCACAACAGTGACACACAGAAGAAATTTGCTTCAGGTTTTACAGTAATATACAGTTTTTTCCTTGATTTTACGGTAAACTACTGGCAGCTGTGGTTGCCAGCAATCTACAGTTTTTTTTTTACATTATATTACTGTTAAAATACATTTTTACACTGTGTTTTTACCTCTCACACATTTAACCCTTTAAACCGCAGAGCAAATACAGTACCTCAGTTTTAATTGAACACTTCCAAGTGTGCACACTTCTGAGTGTTCAAGAAACATGGAGCAAAGCTGAAGTAAATGAATTAATTAAATGACTAATTAAATGATAATTGAGGATTAGCGATAAACACATGAAGAAATACTGAAGGGAAAAAACAAGAACAGAACATAAAGTAACAAAAAACTGAAACTTCAGTAACAGCTTTGTAATTAAATAATATATATAATAATAATCTGAAGGTCAACAAATGATTAAATCATTAAAATATCAGCAGATGAATAAACAACTCTACAAACATCATCACCAGCTACACTTATTACTAAAACATTTATTTTTGTATAACATCTACTAAAGTTCTTCTTGAGATAAAGGTTAACATTTTACGTCACTATCATGGAGAACAGAGTTTGCTTTAGTTGGGCTCTGAGCCCTGACATTTTTAACATTAATTTATTTTGGCTGCTGCAGTTGTTAAGAACTTTGTTTAAAAAGCTCTTTTGATATGGCAAGCAAGCCAAAAACTAAATAAGATCTGCTGACGTTCATATTGTTTTTAATGAGGCAGAAGAACCTGTTCTAATTTAAAATAATTTACTGCTCTTATCCAATGTTTCATTTATTGTTAAACGTAATATAACATGCCAGTATGTGCATTGAATTCTGGAAGCTTTTAAAAATATCTTGGACAAAAACACTTTGCTCTATGGTGTAGGCCTAGGCTGCACTCAAAGAGACATCAAGAATCAGCGTATGAACCTCAACAACGGTGACAACTAACAAAATTAACAGTTTAACTCACAAACAGGCTACTGAAAGTCTGAACATCAGAATCAAATCAAACGCAAATTAAAAAAACTGTAAGACCATTATACTACATAATTTATTCATGCCCCAATGCATGCTGGGATATTTGTACTGTGCCACACCCAGCATGCATTGCAGCATGAAACATTAGACTCGTTTGAGGTGGCCAAAATCTGCGCAGAATCGATCACCGGTGATCACCACAAGATGCATGCCGATTAGAAATGTGTCCGAATTGCGTCCGCCTGGCTCTGATGTCATGCTGACGTGCGGCAAAAAAAAATCTCGCGATCACGAGGCGGAAGCCTCGGATTGAGCAGTCGGCAGCAGTTGCTCTCCAAAGACTGCGCTGACTAAAAGCATCATGGGAAATGTCTGGCTGACGACACAGCTGAATGCTCATTGGATGAGACTGACAAACTACACATTATTCTCTGTCTTGTTTTTACTAAGATTTATCCTGGCTTTGTTGTATACCTTTTTTTATTTTCGTTGATAATTAAAAAAAAATCATAAAGAGCATTACATATGTTTTTATTTATATATTTTTTTAGACTTACATGCAAACAAAAACAAAACACACCTTTGTAAAAATATGTGACCCATCTAATATAACTAAATGTTACAAATAAATCATTAGGATGTGCATGTGCTGTAATTTATTTCTCTCTTAGTTTGAAGTCCTGTTTGTTGTCATTTTCACTTTTTTGTATGTTTGTGTGAGTTTTGTATTGTAATTTTTATGCAACGTTATTCCATGAAAGTCAATCCAATATACATATATGCATACAAGAGGTAATCAGACTGTTTTCCCATTATGCCTCATCTTTGTGTGGTTTCATAAGTGAAAGGGGTGTAGTAAACAAAACACACACACACACACACACACACACACACACACACACACACACACACACGTATGTGAAGTCAAAAGTTGTTTAATAGACCAAGAACATTTTCCCAGTATTTCCTACAGCCTATAGTTTTTATTCTGGAGAAAGTCTTAGGCTGTTTATTTTAGTCTGGCTGGAGTAAAAGCTGTTTATAGGCCTAATAAACATGTCAATAAGAATGTCAATAAACATGTCAATAAGACATGTTAAGAATTTCTTTATGTCTGAAGAACAAACCACTGTTGTCCAATGGCTTTCCTCATTATTCTTTAACATAATTAAGCTATAGTTAACTCTTTAAATTGCACTTTAGGCTGAATACTAGTATCTTGCAAAAAACTAGTAAAATATTATGTAAAATATATAATATAATACTGTCATAATGGCAAAGACTAGAGAAATTAGTTTATAAAACTGTTGAAAACAAAATCTGTTAAACAGCACTTTTACATATTTGATGCAACACCATTTTTTTAACTTCACAAAAGGGCTAAGAAATTTGTCTTCAGTTGTATTTCCCTTTATACCTTCTAATGCCTCTATAGAAAGTCTGAAATGACTATAGAAATGGACCACTTGTTCAATAAAATGCCAAATTCTGGGACATTCCTAGCTAAACAAATAAACAAACACATTTGTCATGACCTGTCACTCAAAAGCATCTTGCTGTAGCTACTTAATTTATCATGTAGCCAAATGAGATTTCTTGAAAGCCTTTCTTGCTGTATAAGCTGTTTATTTTGACATTCTTTTAACATGTACCACTGTTGAATATACAGATTTTTAAATAAACCTTTTTAAGTAATGAGCTGTTCATCTTCTGTGATTGTGACCATCTTTTTGTAAAAACAGTGATATTTTTTAATTGCATCCACTCCCACATTAAAAAAATACTACAGTAATTTAAAGGAACACTACAGTGTTTTTGAACCATACTATAACAAATAGCCTATTTAAATTCTTTAGTTGCTCTGGTATCACAACAACTATAAACATAACCCAATGCTGAAAAAACATGTTCAAAAACACTAATATTTACTATAAATCACCACAGTATTTTTTCATGAGGTTTTCATGAGGTGCGATAAAAACGCGAACGCGATCTCCGCCACTGGTGTCGTTTCCAGGCGGCAAAACAGCGAGATTCGGGAGGTGTCCGACTTCTGATGTACTTTTTGAGCCCTCCTCTTACTGCAGCCGCTTGCTCTCGTCTACATTGCAGTCAAGGCGAGGCGCACCTCAAACGAGCCTATTTTAAAGCCGAAGTCACACTAGAGCAGTGTTGCCAGAATGGAAATGTGAAAGTATCGTACCAGAACCTCAAAATTATCGTATTTGAAGGAAAATTATCGTACAAGAGTCAAACGGAGTGTATACAGCTATTATATAGACAAATAGAGTTTTGACACAACGTGAAAATTACCACAATAAGTAAAAAAAAATAAAAGAACATAGGCGTACTTTAGTGGGAAGGTTCATTAAAAACCTGCATGTGTTGCCAGATGTTGAGTGACTAAACCACGGCCGCGCGCAGCAGGAATGTTACCTCGTGAGAGAGAGCTATTCTCCACGTTGATTGGCTGAGAAGATGTAACGTAAGATGAGATAGAAACTAGTCATTGGATAGAAAACTCCTCACAGACATCAGACACAAGATGCAGCTATCAATAAGTTTAGAAGCCCTAAGATTACAATGAAACTCATTTTAAATGCCATAAAATTCTGAAATTATCGTACAATATAGGATTTTTTACATTATTGATCGTACATCGTACAGAGGTCGAAATTATCGTACAAATGCGATAATTATCGTACGTCTGGCAACACTGCACTAGAGTTTGAGTTTGCGAAATTCTGTCGTACGGCGCTGCGAAAAGGGGCGGGATTAAACAAGATGATTAGACATTAAAAAAGCGAGCGATTGCTCCATGCTTTAAATTTCTGTTCAGAGAGGTCATGTTTTGATCCTGGATTGGTCTCACGCAGTCAAGTGATGCGATTTCGCAGGTCAGAGTTCACCAAGCTTGAACTTTGCACTGCAGCAAAATGCGAAACTCAACGCATGACCCTGCGTCTCCGGTCTGACGCATTCGCGTGCGTATGAATGGAAGTCTATGGGGAGAAAAGTCCAGTGTGACCGCAGCTTAATTGTTACCATTGTTGAGGTATAAGGTCTGATTCATGAGGTCTGAGTGTGACTCTGTCATTACTGTACTGTTTTTGAATGTTATTTCTTAACTCTGTAAAACAATTAGGCATCTTGTTTCCACTTCTCATTAATAAATTAATATCTGCACTAAGCATAAAACTATTGCATGGGGCCCGTCATTCAGACCTTTATCAAAATATTTATCAGAACAAATTTCAGACAACTAGATTTATCTTTCTATTGGCTTTCCAGCTTTATTGCTATAATAAAAGTGTTTTATAAACTCTGTATTACAGCATCTGGAGTGGCTAACTTAACAAATTCAAGGGTGAAGAGCCCAACTAAACCAGCCCCTCACTCCATTATGGTGACACACAAAAAAAACCCACCTAAATTTCTGTTGGTTCTCAATAAGAAAGGTATGGAAGTCAAAGCAGTCAGTAATAAGTGTGTTGTTTGTGGAGTTGTTTAATGATCTTCTGCTGAGACTGAAGGTGTTTTATTTTACTTGATTTTATTTAATGTTGTAGCTAACTGAAGTCACTGTTTGTGTTTCTTGTTTCTCTTTCCTTCAGTGATTGTGATTATTACAGCAGGTGTTGATCAGTGTCTGAATTCACTCATTAGTGTTCATTAACTCTGTCAGGTGAACAATATTAGTGAACTAGTGTATGGAATAGTGAACAAAGGCACAAAGTGGGATTTCAAACACAGACTTGAAACGTCGAATCTGAGCTCTGTTAACTCACAGTTTTCTGCTGTTGGTTATATTCTCGAAAACAAAAATATTACCCAGAATGCACTGTTTTTAACAGAATATTACTGTTTTAGTGAAAAAAACATTATTTTACTCTAGAATCTGACCGTTTTTTAACAGCAATTTTTTAGTGTAGCTAGATCAGTTTTTTAACTCAAATGGTTTGTTGCAATCGGTTTCCTTAACTTATTGGGTTTTACAGTACTCAGTTGATTTGAGTTATTTTCATTTGTCAGGTTTTACTGTGCTCAAATTGCTTCATTTATTCAAAGTAAGTTCACAATACTCATTAGGATTAGTTTTTTTTTTTAAATAAATGATTTGTTGCAATCGGTTTCCTCAAATGGTTTGAGTTAGGTTACCTTAACTTTTTGGGTTTTACAGTGAAGAACTAGATTTCTGACTGAATTTAAATAAAACTATTTGGAAATATTGTGAAAAAACACACTTTAACACACGATCATCCTCAACCACATTAACCAGAAGCCAGAGGAGGTGTGTGTGTCCACCATTCTCCAGTTCTCGTACAGCTCTCCCGACAAAAATGCTTGCTGCAAACCAACAGCCTTGCTGTACCGGCCCGGACAGCGTTGCGGGAATACATGCAACAAACCCTGTGGATCATGGAAACAAACACATACGACCCGTGTTTCACCAAGTCACTATAGGGTATCCCAGCTTATCAGGTCTGCTTTGCCTTCAGAAAGCACATGCGCTCATGAATAATTAAGAAGCAGGCTCTTCTCATAGGATAAGAAAACTCCGCTATGAATAATAATGAGAAACTGACGCGTCATCACTTCACTTGCAGTTTTGCGCTACGTCACCGATTTTGATCCCGCCACAAAAATTATTTTAAACCCGGAAGAAGAAATTAGCTGACAAAATTATCCAGTTTTATCCACAATTAAAGCTGACAGGTGCTAACATTGTCTTAACTGATGCTCAACACACACAAATCTGTAACATCTCAAAAAAAGTACTCCAGGGTTTCTTGAACCTTTAATGGCATCTGAAAAAATGCCATAGGTTTCATGTGAGGGTTGTGGCCCTGTTTAGGGATAGGGCCATATATTACTAATATTTTTTATATAGCATGTCACACCACTTCTTTATCAGCTTCACTGGCTTCCGGTAAAATTTCGTATTGATTTTAAAAGCATTTTGTCACTTTGAAGGCACTTCATAATCTTGCTCCTCAATATCCCACCGAACTCGCACTCTTAGATCAGCCACTCTTTCTCCCTGGTGCCACCTCGCACTCGATTAAACACAACGGGACCCAGATCTTTTAGCTCTACGGCTCCTCGGCTATGGAACTCCTGGACCTAAGGAGCAGTGATAGTCTTCACACTTTTAAATCTCGTCTCAAGACCCATCTTTTATCATGTTATTTTATACTCACAATGTGTCTGTACCTGTACCTCCTTACATGTATTTAAAATTTAGTTTGGCAACGTTTTATAATTGTTTTAATTTGTTCTGGTATGTTTGTTGATGCTTGTTGTAAGATGACCTTGGGTGTCCAGAAAGGCACCATTTACAAATAAAATGAGATATTATTATTAATATATAATAATACAATATATGCACTATGCCACCCCTGATAAATAATGGACTAAGCTGAAGGATAATGCATGAATGAATGAATGAATGAAGCCTATGGAGAGTATTCGTAAACCCCTAGTGTGTGTGGGTGTGTCACAGAAGGGAATGAGGATTTAAGTATATGAACAATGTCAATGTTTATGAGGATGACAGGTTAAACAGTGATACTGATATTAAATGAACAGGATGAATATGGATGGATCTGAAGGAGCTGGAAGCACTGGAGGATTGATACAGAGCAACAGGAATATAGGTAACCAGATACAGGGGGATTAACGACAACCAGATAAGGAACCAGGATAGACCACGCAGACACTGGAGATCACAAGGAAACACGAGAAGTGAGAACTTTCAATCGTAATGCTAACATTGACAGTGAGGAGAGTGCAGTACTTCATTATGCAACGAGGCCGGACGCTGAATAGGGCTTGGTGACGAATTATATGGGGCTGAGGAAATGACGTGCAGGTGCGGGGCTAATCAAAACTCAGGTGACGGTGACAGAGATGAGATTGAGGTGACTGTGAATGAGGAGAACCTGGCCTGGCTGTGACAGGGTGTGGGTCTGTGTGCATGAATGTGCCTGTTTTTGTGACATTTCAGGACACAAATGTACAGTATATAATGACATGGCACAGGTATTACAAGGAGATGATGAATTTTGAGGACATCGCTGATCCTAATGTTCTCCTTTAACAAAAAAAAAAAAAACATAAATCATAGAGAATGAGTTTTTTTTTTTCAGAAAGTACACTGCTGGGTTGGGTTTGGGATTAGGGTTAACATAATTATCCTATTTAAGCCTTTAAGTTGTACTGTCATCATGGAAAAGACAAAAGATAGTGGTATTATTAATAATTAGATGTTTAAAAATGTGTTGAAAAAAAAATCTTGACTTTATTAAACAGCACGTGGGAAAAAAAATTATTCAAACCGATTTTTCTAGATGATTAAAAACTGTGATGCACAAGATGCAGATAATTAAAAACGTACCTATTATATTACACTTATTGGTATACTTGAGGTATAGCGAAAAGTTCAGTAAGCAAATCAAACGAAAAAAACGATCAACCAATCAATCTTGTCTACTATTACAGTGGATCATTCTTTCCAAAACAGACTACAAAATCTTTGTTACTAGAAATACATGATTGAATAAATCAATGAATAATATTTATTGACATACTGACTTATGTTGACAGAATCTCTCAATCTTAGTATGGAAATATATCCCTACCTAAGAAAGCGGGAACATTTGCAGTGTTCTGAATGGATCTAGTCCCATCTAGTGGTGAACATTTTTACTGGGACTATATAACTCAATCTTGATAAATCAACCTTGAATGATAAATCAATCAATTAAATAAATAAATATATAAAAAGTATATATAAATATATACATTTTAATGTGAATGTCTTTGGTTAACATTAGACAACATTAATATAGGCTATATATGTAATATAATATAATATATAAATTATTATAATAATAATAATTTGGTTTAGAATTTTAATTTGTAGTATTTCATTTAGAATTTAGAAGTTTAGTCTTGACAAAAATCTGGCTAAATAACAAGCTTTAATTTTAAATCTTGACTTAACCCTTTGGTGTTGGTGTCCACATCTGTGGACAGTTAAATTAACTCAATTTAAGATTCATTGATCATACATCATAGTCATTTTTTCAAAGCAACCTGAGCACAGTCTCAGTAGATTGACAGCAATATAGTAACAGTGGCTACTATCTTGCATCCCTAATATATGTTACTTGATGACATCATTAATCCAAAACGGCTAACATCAAAAACAACTGTCTACATATCTGCACTTCATGCAACGGTGGAGAGAATGCATTGCAAGTTTGATTTCTGTCATCTGCTATTAATAACATCTATTCAATTTATTATTTTCAAATATGTCATGAATTCTTTTATATTACAATAAAACAGAAATTTAACAAATATATCAACAAAAATCACTATTTAGGGTTTTCATGCAAAATAAAAATAACGTCTTGCATGCTGTACAGAAATTAGTATTACCTAAAACTATGTTATGTTATTGTACTTGTTAATATGCTTTAAGTGAGATGATTCAACATGAAGTAGGATAAGGATGAAATCATAAGTTGTTGCAATTAGCAGTGAAAGTTTTCCATATTTTGCCCATATTGCTATACTGTAGGTTTTCCACATGTGTTACTGTTGTTGTTCCTACATTCGTATTATATTGTAATATCACTGTTCTTAATAATTTATTCAGAATAATATATCGCATAACATGTCATTAAAGAAAAGACAAAATTCCATATTGTCAGATGTGGCTTTATGTCCTATATTACTCCTTTGCATGGTGTCCATGCCCATGTGGAGAGTTAAATCATTTTTAAATAAAACTTAATTTTGCAAAACTGAAAATGCATTTAAATTTCATCAACATATTAAAGTACTTTTTTATTCTAAATAATGTTTTCCACAATTCATCCATGAAAGGGTTGAAATTGATGAAAATTAAATTATTATTTAAGGAGATGTGATGATGATTTTACTGTAATACTTCTGTAACACTTTATTCTGTTGAATACAAATGAGGATATTGAAGAATGCTGGAAACAGGTAACCATTAGCTTTGATCATCTGTTGTGAGAGATATATCAAGTTCTTGAAATATGTGTCTGAAATTATTAATTATTATTATTTTAGTATTATTTAAGTTACAATAAACATTTTATTTTGTACATATTACATCAGTGAATAAATTTATATCAATGAATTTATATGCCCATGTCTGTTGTTAATAATTAAATTTAAGCTCAAAAAGGTTTACTGATTTTTTTTATTTATTTATTATCATTTTAATTTCTGCAATTAGTTTTGCAGGATGGGAGGTCTAGTAAATGATGTCAGAATTTTCCATTTTTGGTGAACGATGCGAGTATTTCAACATATTCAAGAAACATTCAGTACCAGTTCACTAATCTGCTTTGAACACCAGGTGGCGCAGTAATGCAGGCAACAAAGCATGTCTCTTGCGATAGATGAAAATCAAAATGGAATAAAAACTGAAGAACCTCTGACCTGCTGAGAATATTTTGTTAACATCTAAATAGGTCTAGAAAAGCCTACTGTTGACAGATAGACCAAGTTTTGGTAGTTACTTTATTTTAGATAATTAATTGCTAATAAATTACAGTTTCAGTTTTGATTAACGTCAACTTAATAGGCTATTGTGGTTTATTTGATGTATGACTTTTTTTTCTACTTATTTGAATTTCAATTATTTTTGAATCTTTTATTTTGGGGCCTGTTTTTCCTGTAATCGTAATTTCCAAATGCACAATAAAAAAAAGATATATGCCTGTAATTTATATTTTTCGTAAAGAAAGAAAGAAAGAAAGAAAGAAAGAAAGAAAGAAAGAAAGAACATCAATTGGTTAATTAAGAAAGCAGAAAATCATTCATGCATGATTACAGTTATGAACATTATAATGATGGACAACAAACGTCCGGTATAATTTCGTCAAAATGTTTTGTATATTTCTGATTTTTTAAGCTGCTTGTGGAATAAGGAGAAAAGGAATATAAGTTATCACTATTCTCATTTTGTCGCTCTAAAAAACTATGATAACTGATATTACTGAATAACAGCTGTAGCTCATGCAATGTAAAAAAAATAAATAAATTAATTGACCTAAAATAAGTGAGTAAACCTGTTGATTTTAAAATGATTAGCTGACTTTACATTAAAAAGTGCGTAAATCCGTTGCATTTAAATTAGTAAGTAAATGAACGGTGCATAGTTATAAAATTAAGTTAAAATCAACTTAACAGTTCCAAGTTACTATTGGTCTACTCACTTTTTTAAGTAAAGTCAACTTGTCACTTTTAAGGCTACACGTTTGCCCTCTGTTTTAACAATCGCTTTTTATAGTGTAAGATCATATCAGTATATAGATCATAACAAAACATCATGAAATCCCGAATTATATACCCTAATCCTTCCACAAAAAAATTAATAACAAAAAATATTAAAATAAATAAATAAAATCTTTTTCAGACCTAATTATATCTATTTCAGACTATGTAGGCTATTTAAAATCTTTACAATGACCTTACATTTTTGTGTAATGCTAGCAAATACAGCAATATACAGGTAGAATATTTTATTAACGCGTTTTTATGATTTTATGTTTAATTATTTGCTTTTTATTTTTTTCATTTTATTTTATTTTTTTTTATTATGCATAGGGGAATATTTCTGTCAACTATGTAAAGCAAACTTGGGATATTAATTTGGTAAATAACTGTTGCATTTTAATGCTGATATTTGCGGAATATCTCAACATGAGTTTTCTCCATTTAACCAGCCTTGCAGTCTTTCTATCTGTGTTTATGAATGACTTAAATCATCTCCGTGAAATCCAGTGTAAAGCCACGCCTACTTGGAGGAGAAGACTGTCATCTATTGGCTGAAAGAGACAAGATTAGACACCGTATTTGCCGCACTTGGGTGTATAAATGACCAAACTTGTCTAACAAAAGCAGACACTTGTTGCTTTTAACCCGAGCAGTCAGAGACAGTGTTGTGCGTTACAGTGAGAGCGTGAGCTCCAGACAGACACATTTGCCTTCTTGGCACTGGAGATATGAACACCATCGACGCGCAGATCCATAATAATAGTAACGCTGCTGTCAACCATCTCCAGCAATTGCCAAAAAGCGCGCACGAGACATCGGATATGGCCGTGTATTGTGACAACTTCAGTGTTTACCACCAACAGAGTCTACCTGCGGCGCAGAGGCCAGCCGGATATGGCCTGGGGGACTACGCGACCCCAAACCCTTACCTGTGGCTTAATGGACCCGGTGTCAACTCATCTTCGTCCTACATACACGGAAACAACAGCCCATCATTCATCCCGCCGGCGTACGGCTCTCAGAGGCAATACCTGAGCAACTCCTCCGGGTTCGCCGGGCCGGATTTAGGCTGGCTCTCCATCGCGAGTCAAGAGGAACTTTTAAAACTCGTGCGCCCGCCATACTCCTACTCGGCTCTCATAGCCATGGCGATACAGAACGCGCACGAGAAGAAGTTAACTTTGAGCCAGATTTATCAGTATGTGGCGGATAATTTTCCGTTTTATAAGAAGAGTAAAGCGGGGTGGCAGAACTCCATCAGGCACAACCTTTCTCTGAATGACTGCTTTAAAAAAGTGCCGCGTGACGAAGACGATCCAGGTGAGTGATGCTGCTGCGCCTTTGCGTTCGGGACTGATGGTTCCATAAAGAAACTTTAGCAATCATGAAATCTTTGTTTTGCAAAAAATTTTTAAAAATAAATAAATAAATAAAGAGAGAATATATATATAGCTATTAACCTGCATATGTCATAAGCTAATAAAATTGCTAGATTGCATTTTTAAGACAAGTAATTAACTGACTCTTAAGCTATGTTTTACAAAAACGCAATACAAAACATTCTTGAGAACACAAATTATTTGAAAATTCTGTTAATTTTTGGATAAAATTTCTTATATTCACATGTTCATTCTTAATAAAAAGCCAAACCGCAAGAAAATATAATATGAATACAAATAAAATGTTAATTTGGAATGTTAATAATATATAATATAATAATACCCAATATAATAAATAATAATATCAATATAAAAAGAATGTTTATTTGGAAGGTTAATAGATTGTTTGAGGGTGAAAAGATCATGACAGCAGTGAACTATACCAACTATTAACTTTAATTATAAAGTATTTAAAAGATAATTGTAATACATTTTGTAAATGGGTTTTTTTTTATTCAATTGTCCATTTTGCTGTAATATGACCTATTTAGGCCATTATGTTTTAATGACCCTTAGGTTTTGGGGGGGGGAAATCTTTTGTTTATTTACTGTATATTTCAAAGCGCGTTTGAAGAAGAAAACGTTTTGATATCTTTGTTAAAATGTGCCTATATATATAAAGAAAAACTGATCTTGTTTGACAACTTTTTTGAGAAACAGATAATTTAAATATATACTCATTATTAAATGTTTTTGTTGTGCTATTTGTAGTAAATTTTGTAGTGTATTTGTAATAAAATATTAATCAATAGTCCTAATTAAAATATAATAATAATGTTAATAATAATAATAAGAAGAAGAAGAAGAAGAAGAAGAAGAAGCAAAAACAAAGCCGGCATTAGACTACTAAGTTATACAAATAATTAAATTTCATAGCAATTATGCTAGCACATGATTTCTTCTTAGCTTGGGCGATATTTATTTTGTCATTGACCCCACATGACTTTCAAAATAGTTTTTAAAAGCATATAAATTTACTGCAAATAACATGAAAAGTAACATTTATGCTACGATACTAACTATTGGTTTGATTTGAAGGGAAAGGAAACTACTGGACTCTAGACCCCAACTGTGAAAAGATGTTCGACAATGGAAACTTTCGTAGAAAAAGGAAGCGCAGATCTGATTCCAGCACAAGTGTTTCCAATAACACAAAACCGGAGGATGATCGACAGCTCGCCGGTATCAAACCCACCGACAGCCCTCACCTCACCGGACCCGCATCTCCTGACGCGGACGCGGCCACTGACAGCCACAAAGGCGCGTCTCCCGCAGGCCTCGCGAGCGCGCCGTGCTTCAACAACTTCTTCAATAGTATGTCTGCCTTGGGTTCATCCTCGACTCCAACCAGCAGACATGGCTCTCTAGGGCTGGTTAACGAACTTTCCAGCCGAAATATCAGCGCTTTGAGCCCGTATCATGCCAGCTCAGGGCCTGACGCAGGTGGAGCGCCCGAGCTCCAGGACAGCGTGCACGTCAACCGGGGAATGTACTATAACTCTTTTACCGGCGGCCAGAGCGCGCAGTTCAACGGACACTTCTATAACAGCTTCAGTGTCAACAGCCTCATTTACCCTCGAGATGGAACGGAGTTATAAATCTGTCATGTTCGTGAATACCCGCCATTACTCGTAGGTTTATAGGATAATATTTCAACATTGTGTGTGAGTTCATCAAGTGCAACAGGCAATAAAAACATTAAAGTGCCACATTCACATATTGACTCTTAAAAATAAAGGTTCTTTATTGGCACTGATAGTTTCTTGAAGAACTTTTAACATCAATGGAACGTTTTCATACCATAATTTACAAGAAAACATTATCGTTACATTATTATAATGTTCGGTAACACTTTAAGTTTAGGCCACAATTCATGCTATTAACTGGCTTGTTACCTGCCTATTATTAGATATTACCTGTTCATAAGTAGTTATAAAGTATGATCTTATTCTGCATCTCTAGTCCAAAACCTTAACCCAACTTCTACCTTATACTATTATTGAACTGCTGATTAGTTTATTAAGCTATAGTGTTAGTAAGTGGTTTGTTAATACTGTGAAGTGTGACCTAAACTAGAGTGTTACCTAATGTTTTTCACATAATGAAAAGGAATCGAGAAAGAATGAGAAAGAAATGAGAAAGAATCGTTCAACCAAATTGTTTTTTGAGTATCCAGAAAAAAGGTTATTCTGTGGTATCACTGTGAACACCCTTCTTTGGTTCCTCCTGGTAACTTAATTTTTTGTAAAGTGTTAAAATCCACCAAATGAGTGAATTCTGATGTATTAAGTGTCAAAACACATTCTGTTCTGTGAAAAATCGTTTGTGTCTTAACACAGATTTCCATATTATGTGCCAGTTTGTGAACATGCACTAATTTAAAAAAGATTTTTCCTTTTAGATTGTTAATAGTAGTTTGCTGGAGGGATTGCCTTGGTATCCATGATTGCCAAGATTCAGTATTGTCTAGTGTTAAAATAAGTTCTGTCTCCTTTTTGTTTTACTTTCTATTTTCTGTAAATTCAGTCGTTTTGTTATATCTTCTTTTTTAATATTTATATTAAGTTATGTACCTTGCAGTTTGTCCTTTAAGGAAAGAAATATAGCATGTGATCTGTTCTGAATTAACAAATGTCATCATGCCACTAATTCACTTGTTTTTTTTTTAAATAATGTCGCATATGTGATGATCTTTACACACAGATAAAACCACTACATTTAATTGTTTCTCTGCGATTTGTGCTCAATTTTGTTAATTTATTTACAACTGTTTTGGCACTGGTTGACAAAGTTAGCAACAATTTATTTAAAGTATTAAAATAATTAATTTAAAAATCCTTTTTAAAAAAAGGTAAATAACATTTTGGATATACAGTAGGACATACATTTTTCATTTTCATTTTTATTTAGACACTAATTTAGAATCTAAATATCTTCAGGTTTAGATTTTTATTTCAGTATGTGTGTGTTGACAATGAAATGATCACAATAGATTTTTATAAATACGATTCTATAAACAAGGAAAGGAAAACGCGAGTACCACTTTGATGTACTAATGTAATGATTGAAATAAAAAGCCTAAATCAAGGTAAAATAATGTTCCCCCATTATTGGCAGATGCTTTTAAGTAAAAATCAAACAACATATTTATTCTGATTTGCCCTTATTCAATTCATTCATTCATTTTCCTTTGGCTTAGTCTTAGTTAATTATAAAAGAATAAGAATAATGTATTATATTTTAAATGTTTAGAAACCTATTACTGGCGGTTCATTCCGCTGTGGCGACCCCGGATTAATAAAGGGACTAAGCCGACAAGAAAATGAATGAATGAATAGAAACCTATTACTGACAATGGGGTAAAACCTACATGTTTGAAGTAATTAAAATAATTCTGGGGTTCCATTGTGATCCTTAAATAGAGTCGTTTAATATGTCATCACATCATTACATACGCCTGACCAACTTGCTACTCAGAATGATATTTTCTTTTGTAAATCATGGAGAAAAGTGTAGCAAACAAATGTAACAGGACACTTTTGAACTTGAAAAAAAAAAGTTGGATTAATACATACTTCTGTACTCCAACTATTCTATATAGAGGAATAGTTTTTACTTTTGACGTAGCACTTTATTGTTAGAAAAGTGTGAAGTCTTTCTTGTGAAACAGTGTCTGTCTTTATAACGATCACCATCATTTACATACACTTTAGTTAGGTAAAAACAAAATGATAAAAAAAAATGAATGTTTTACGTTAGCCATCGTGGCTGTAAAAATATTCCAGACAGAGTTGCTCAATGTAAATCCATGATTAGTCTCTTTGGTTATGTAATATCAGCATCATCATATTGGCGATGCTATGCAGAGATTAGTTGTATTTTTATAATGTTTTTCTACTACAATACAGCACGAGAGCTTCAGCATTTTCAAAAAACAACAGAAAGATGCGAAGATAACAAAGCTATAGTTTCTGTGCTACAGAAAACAATACCACTATTGTTCTGTGTCCACCAGTATGTTTGTGTGCTAAAAATACATAATTTGATTACGTACTGTATACACCTCTCCAAGTATAACAGCGTTTTTTTGATATCGATATCTTTGATTTGGTAAAGTCTTTAATCTCCAGAGACCTGCTGTTTTGAAGGCATTAAAGAGCAGTGAAGTGAGATGAATTAAAAGGGGCTGCCCGCCTCTCTTTGTCCTCTCTTCATTAGAACTGTCTGAGTAAAAGCGGGACAGACCCAAGTGCTTGTTTAGAGATTAAGGGGAGAAGAAGAAGGAAAAAAACTCCCATTGAGAAATTCCCTCAGTAAGCAGGGCAGTGCCACCCAGGAGAAGATGGAGAGGTGTGGGTTTGGGTGGAGGCCAGTCAGATTCAGGTTCACAAAAACAAAAATAAAAGAACAAGATTTATACAGAAATCATAAATATTCATATTAAAATGCATTATTTAAAAAATGAAAACACTCAAACACTGTCTTATAACCCTCATGTAAAACAAGTGACCAAAAAAAAAATACATAATAAGTTATTAATTATTAAATAAACATGCAAATTGTTAATTAATTGAAATATTACCTTCAAAGATACTTAGTAGTCTAAATGTTTTATATCAAACATGTATGACTAAATAAAGGAGTAAGAAAGAATCTCTGCAATACTAAAAATGAAAACAGCAATATTATTTCTTCCAGGTCTGGATTTTTTTATTCAGACTTCCACAGTCAATAATTAGAATGGATTGCTTAAATATGAAGACTGTATGGCTATTCATTTCATTCATGGTACTGTTGTCATTCAACTGTTAATTTGAGAGGCTTATTTTTTTCTTAATTCAGATGCGTGGACTGTAAATTTATTTACATGGCCATTCCATATTGTTAATATAGTCAAAGCTAAAGATTTTACAGCTCCGGTTTCACCCACAAGTCCAAAGACATGCACTATAGCTGAAATGGCTAAGCTAAATTGTCTGTAGTGTATGTGTGTATGTCCTGGTCCTCCAGGTTGGGGGTTGAGCGCTGGGCTAACATCCCCCTTCGTAAAAATGAGATGTTACGAAACACCAACATGGTGCGACAAAATATCAACTTCAAAATAAACGGCCCTGGGACTAAATAAGCAAAGTTCTAGATTATGTAATTAGTTTATACCTAGCTCTGCACTGTATTTTTAAGTTATTATTACAAATTAAAAGAACTAATGAAAAACTGTAACATGGTTGATGTAACTCAAACAGATTTCAAAAACAATAATACTAATAATTATTATTAAATGAGCACCAAATTAGCAGAATGATTTCTCAATGACACAGATAATCCAGCTCTTCCATGAGAGGAAAAATGACATTGTTTATTAATGTAGTTACAATATTTCAGAATATTACTGTTTTCAGTAAAAGGTTTTTTTTTAATTGAACTGTGACATTGTGATTTTTTTATTTGTATTTTTACATTTTTGTTGTGCATTCTGACTTTATATCTTCATCTTTAAAATGACACAAAATTAGAGAATAACAGAAAATAAGATTGACAATTGTTGAAAAACCTTACATAGAACCACAAAAGACTCTAGCATGCTTTTCTATGTCATCAGTGGAAAAGGGCTCATTGTGGAACTTTTATTTTAAAGCATTGATATTAAAAAGTTCTTCATGGAACCATAAATGCTAATAAAAGAAAATCTTAATTCTAAGACTGTATACTATACTGTACATTCACACTATCTGAAGCAATTGTAAAGTTCTTTCTTAAAGCCACAGTGGTAGAGTTTGGTGGAGTTTGGAGCTGATTTAGCATCTCTGAGTTGCCATATTTACCCAGACACAATACTAGACTAATTTTTACAATGAGAACTTTACCAAGATGCCAAAACTGGTGCTGTTTAGTCTGGCCTGATGCTCAGGTTATTTAGAACTTGCCTGAGACAATCACCAGGCAAAGCAGCGCTCATCTGCAGAACTCATTTGCTTCTCTGATTTGTAGTCCGCAACAGACCACATGATGTGAGCACAAAACAGGGCAGAAATGTCCATTTTCCAATAGCCATGCAAAAGTTCTGACATATAAAAAAACAAACTTGACAGGAGAATGGATGCAGCTGTAAACTCTAAGTAATCATATTTAATATTGACTTAATTAAACTATTTGAAATCATCATATGTAAATAAATCATTAATTTGAGCAATAATCATTAATATATAAATGAACATTTATTCTGGTGTACATTCACTTTTCGGAAGGCTTCTACACTTCAGGTCCTGTATGAGATACTGTAGTATTTTTTTCAATGTTAACCTGAGGCTGTGGATTTTTAGAGTTAAAAAAATAGTCTACGTTTCATAGATTTGTGGAAACTGGATTGAATTTACTTTTTAGGATTTTTGATGAAAAGTTAGATATTTTTATATATTTTTAACAACATAAATGTCTTCATTTTCACTCTTTAACAATGTATTATTTCCTACATTTTAATTGTACTTATGAATGGTAACATCTCCACAAAATATTAGGCAGCCCCACAGTTTTTAACACTTTCAAACTTATAATCGGCCGTCTTCTGAGCAGCAGATCATGATATTAGAAGGATTGTGATGCTAAAGGCCAGAGTAATGATGCTGAAAATTTAGCTTTTAATCAAAGGAATAAATTACATTTCAAGCTACAACCCCAAATCAGAAAAAGTTGGGACAGTATGGAAAATGCAAATAAAAAAGAAGTGATTTCCAAATGTACTTTGACTTGTATTTCATTGCCGACAATATGAACATAAAATATTTAATGTTTTGTCTGGTCAACTTAATTTAATTTGTAAATATACATCCTTTTCTGTCATTCAGATCTGCAACACATCACAAAAATAGTTGGCACAGGAGCAATTTAGGGCTAGTTATCAGGTGAATTGGTTAAATAATGCTGTGATTTGAAACAGGTGATGTCAACAGGTTATTTGAACTATGATTTAGTACAAAAGCAGCATCCAAGAAAGGCCTAGTCTTTAGGAGCAAAGATGGGCCGAAGATTGACAGTTTGCTACCGTGATCGCTGATCCCTCAGGTGGCACTGCATCAAAAATCGTCATTTACCTGTAAGCGATATCACCACATGGGCTCAGGACTACTTTGGCAAACCTTTTGTCAAGTACCACAATACGTAGTTGCACCCACAAATGGCAGGTAAAACTGTACTGTGGAAAAAAGAAGCCCTATGTTAACAGTGTCCAGAAGCATCATCGACTTCTCTGGGCTCGGAGGCATCTGGAATGGACCATCACACAGATGAATTCAGATTGAGATGAATCAGTGTTTTAGGTATTTTCTGGGAGAAACACAGTGTGCTCCAAACCAAAGAAGAAAAAGATCATCCAGATTGTTACCAGCAGCAAGTCCAAAAGCCAGAGTCTGTCATGGTATGGGGTTGTGTCAGTGCCCTTGGCGAAGGTAACTTGCACTTCTGTGATGGCACCATTAATGCTGAAAAGCACATCAAGATTTTGGAGCACAAAATGTTGCCTTCTTTTCCAGGGTAGTCCATTCATATTTCAACAAGACAATGCAAAACCACATTCTGCACACATTACAAGTCCTGGCTACAGAGGAAGAGGACTGGCCTTGACTGGCCTGCCTGTAGTCCCAACCTGTCTCCAAAAGAGAATGTGTGGCATATTTTGAAGCGCAAAATGCATCAACAAAGACCCTGCACTGTTGCCCACCCTAGGACTTGTTTGCAGGAAAGAAATAGGGCAAAATTACACTTGTTACTTCTTCAGTCTTTAAACATATTTTAAGTATTATGAAAAGAAATGGAAATAGTGCAAAGTGGTAAATGCTTTACTTTTCCAACTTTTTATGAAAGTGTTGTTTATTTTGTTTATTAAAAAAAATAATAATAATGAGGAACACATTAAATAGTATTTGTTGTATTGTCTGCAATGAAATACAAGTCAAAGTAAATTTAGAAATCACTACTTTTTATTTGAATTTTCCATACTTTCCCAACTTTTTCTGATTTTGGGTTGTACATTTAATATGAAAACAGTTATTTTACAGTTGATACTATTAAATATTTTATAATATTTTACAGTTTTACAGTCATTACTTAATAAATACAAAGAAATGTAACTTTGGTGAGCAGAACTGGCTTCCTTTAAGAACAATAAAAAAATCATACTGATTCCAAACCTTTGACCGGTGGTGTTTAAATGCACAAAACATCTGAACCAGACATATTTACTGGTTTACATTTTTTACAATACAAGAGCACTTTGATTGACATCTGTAATTGTCGAACACTATGTAAACACACTGGAAAGTTGTATAAAACACTGATTTGTGCTGAATCTATTTTGTAAGCATTCTGAATCCTGAATTGCACTCCCTGTTTCTCTGTATTTCCTCCCTATTTTAGTTTTTATTTGTTTCTGTTTTCCTAGCAGTAGATAAATTATTTTAATGGCACTTGGCTTACACATGCCTTAGCCCAATGATTCTCAATCCTAGTCCCTACAACCCCCACACTGCTTATTTTGCATGTCTCTCTCATTTTACACCTAATTTAAATACAACCCAGGCTCATTCTAAAAACGTGCTGATATATACATTTCTGAAGAGCCAAATACGTCCCAGGAAATACGTTTTTTTGCAGTTTTTGTTTTTGCTGTGGCAGCTGTGTATGCTTTTTAAGATCTCAAATTTCTCATGCGAGTGCCATTCGTGCCTGCTCTTCTCACATAAATCCACCAGAGACCGCTGTCGAGTGACTGACTGACTGATCGACTGACCCACCCTCCTCCTTCCCTAAACCCAACCAATAGTGTTTTCAAAAGCACCAATCCCCCCACCCATTCCCTTCCCTAAACTCAACCGACAATTTTAAAAAGCAATCCAGAAAAAAAGAAAAGCCCTCTCCTGATTTTTACCATGTATTTTTACCCTGATTTTTACCCCCTGCATGCTGAAATTTACTGCACTTGACTTCATAAAAAATGAAAAAAAAAAGAAAAAGAAAAGATTTGCACTGCATTACTCTTTGCAGTTATTTCAATTATTACAGTTGTGTAAAGAGTTATTTAGCTATAATCATGTGATTAGTACAGAAGTCACATCTTGCACACGTTACCCTTTGAACTGAACATGCTTTGAACTGGAATCATGGCAGAATATCCTGTAATATACAGTTCTCAGGGCACTTATAGTCAAATAAAACAATCGGTAAGAGAAACATAAAAATATGTATGCTACAGTGGACCAGGATTGGGAACCACTGCCTCAACCTACATTTTTGTGAAATTTGAAATACATGGCTCCGGGTACGTTTCATTTCAGATACAATTATTTCTTGTACCTGAAAATTGCTGACCCAAACCCTTCCCTATACCCAACTATTGGTGATACACTAAGAATCTTGATTTTTTTTAAACCAGACCACTTTCTTCCAAACATCAATAGGACAATTTTAGTGACTCTGGGCACGCTGGTGTAAAATTGCTATCACAACTTGTCCTTTATTGAACTCTGAGAAATCAGTACCTTTCCCATTTATACCAGGTCATGAGGTGATACCAAGGCTTTCACAAGCAACCCGAGAGACATAGTCCCTCCTGCATGTCTGAAACATCTGAAACAAAAGCTTGAGCCACCTCAACTGGCTTCTCTCAATGTTGAGGAGCAACGACTCCAAACTCTATCTGGGTGATCTCTAAGGTTGCATACTGGCATCCTGTAAAGAAAACTAATTTTAGCCTTGTGTATCCAAGATCTTGTCCTTTTGTTCATGACCCAAAGCTCATGACCATTGGTGAGAGTAGGAACATTTTGACCAGTAAAACGAGAGCTTTCCCTTTTCAGCTCAAAGTTTTTTGCCTTTACTACTACAGACTAGCAAATTGACTGCATTACTACTGCTGCTGTTGCACTAATTCCCTAGATACTTAAACTCCTCCACCTGGGGCAAGGACTCTCCTCCAACCTAGAGGTGGCTAGCCACCTTTTTCCAGACGGGCACCATGGCCTTGGATTTGGAGATGCTGATTCTAATCCCTGTCACATCACATGCAGTAAACCATCTCAGTGCATGATGAAGGTCCATGTTTGATGAAGCCAACAGGACAACATCATCTGTAAATAGCAGAGATGAAATCCCTGTGGTGCCCAAACCAGACCCTCTCCGATCCCTGGGCTGTGTCTAGAAATTCTGTCTATAAAATTAGGGAACAAAGGGCAGCCCTGCAGAGTCCAACATGCACCGGGAACAAGTCTGACTTATTTCAGGCAATGCAAGCCAAACTCCTGCTCCATTCATGCAGAAACCGGACGGCCTTAACAAAGCACCTCCAACACCGTACTCCTAGAGCACCTCCCACAGATTGCTACAAGAGACATGGTCAAATGCCTTTCTTAAAGTCCATAAAACAGATGTGAACTGGTGGGGCATACACCCAAGTGAGGGCATAGAGCTGGAATACTGGCCCAGATCTATACCCTAGTCAGGGTAATGATCTGGTCTTGTGTTCCACAGCCTGGATGAAATCTGCATTGTTCCTCCTGGATTTAAGTGTTAAGCATCAGCCAGATCCTCGTCTCCAGTACCCTGGCATAGACTTTTCCAGGAAGGCTGAAGAGTGTGATCCCCTTATAGTTGAAACCGGTCCCCCTTCTTAAAAATGGAACCACGACTCCACTCAATGTTATAGAGGGAAGACAGCCCCAAAACATCCAAGGATCTGAGATAGACGGAGTGGATCTCATCCACCTCATCTGCTCCCCCACTGCAGAGCTTGCAACCGACCTCAGTGACTTCAGCCTGGGTGATGGATGAGTCAATGCATCCCCGGTCTCTGCTTCCTCAATAGAAGGTGTGTCAGTGGGTTTGAAGAGATCCTCAAAGTATTCTTTCCACCGTTCAATAACATCCCCAGTCGAAGTCAACAGCTCCCCACTTTCACTATAAACAGTGTTGGTGTAGAACTGCTTCGCCCTCCTAAGGTGCTAGATGGTTTGCCCGAATCTCTTTAAGGCTGACAGGTAGTCTTCTTCCATGGACTCCCCAAACTCTTTTCAGGTCCATGTTTTTGCTTCCGCAACCACCAAGCCTGCAGCACACTAAGGCTGACAGTACCCATCAGCTGCCTCTGGAGTCCCACAAGCCAACCAAACCTGCTAGAATTCCTTCTTCAGCTTGATGGCATCCCTTACATCCATTGTCCACCAGCGGGTTCATGGATTGCCACTACAACAGGCACCACAGGCCTTGCATTCACAGCCATTCCTCACAGCCATGTCAACAATGGAGTCAGAGAACATGGACCACTCTGTCTCAATGTCTCCAGCCTCTCTCATGATCTGATCAAGTTTTTCCGGAGATGAGAGTTGAAAATCCCTCTGACAAGTGGTTCACCCAGACATTCCCAGAGGACCCTCATAATTTATTTCCAGGTGGTGATTAGCTGACAGCTCTGCCTCTCTCTTTACCTCTTTAGACTCCTTAAGTGTCCAAGACAAATTGTCAGAGATCGTATAAAACAATTACAAAGTAATTTACCAATCTTCAACCCTCTCGCTTAAGGGGAAAAAATTCCAAGACATGGTGACTAAGTTGGGTAGCTAAAAGAAAGTTCACACCAACCCACTGCCTCTCGCTATGGCAACTGCAGGAAACAAAGTTCGACCGTGCTCCGTGGGATAAAACTGGCCACCAGGCAATCACATACAAGCCCAAATCCCAGGCCTGGCTCCAGGGTGGGCCGCCAGCTGTGCCATACTGGGTGACGTTACTGGATGACTCCCTTGATTTCAATTGACTGAGAAGGGGTAATTGAACCACACTTAGGCCCAATCCCAATTCTACCCCTTAGCCCTTCCCCTTACCCCTCATTTTGTGCGTTCACTTGAAGGGGAAGGGGTGTCCCAGTTCACTTTAGATTGAAGGCATAGGGCTAAGGGGAAGGGGTAGATACCCCATCGAACTAAGATTTTTTAGGACCATACTTGAAACCAAAGTGTAAGAAAATTTCCCAGAATACATCAGCCACAACAGTAGAATAGCTGTACCCGGAAGTCAGGAGATGCACAAATTAGCATTTTTTGTCATTATTACAAACTTTTACAACTAACAAGCATATGTTTTAATACAATCATATCGGCGCTAATGTTTTACTGTCATGCTAAAATAAAAAAACGCTAAATTTCGCTATCTATAATCCACAATAATAACTCCTGTATAGCAGTCCCAGAACATTCTGACACTCAATGACACTCGAATACCCTGTCAGAAAAATCTAGTGGCTGTGAATGAGCTTTTTACAGTGTCTGCTACAATGTTAATGTTGTTTTTTTGTGTGTTTACATAGATGAATATGGCCACAGTGTAAATGCACAGAATAGTTACGATCTTATTGCCACATTAGTTCGTTATGATAACATAATATATGCCTTCAGTGATTTCCTGAAGATAAATACCAAAAAATAACACAACTGGAATAACTACAGCAGTCGCGATCGTCTGATCTCATATAAAGTAAGAGATTGCAATGACATATGATGACGTGTGCAGGTGCTGTAGTGCTGTCCCATTTCTTAGGGGTAAATTTTAAAGCCCTTCCCCTTTACACTCTGTTTCAAGGGTCAAGGGGAAGGGGTAGGGGTACAAAAATAGAATTGGCATTGGGCCTTAGTCTGATCTGTCACCTAGAACCTTTTTGCCTTGGGAGGCCCTACTAGGAGCGTTTAGCACCCAGCAACAAAGCTGTTTGGATCAATTAGGCACTCAAACACTGCTACCACGATAAGGTTCAAAAACGAATTTATAATAATAAACTAATACATTTATGAGTACTGTGAACTTACTGTATTTGAGTACACTAAACAGCACTGTAAAACCCATTAAGTTAAAGGGAATTCAAACCATTTTTGTTAATGTAATGGTTCATTGATGCATACACAAACACACATTCTGCATGTTACATGATTTATGATCACATTTTGTTTCTTGATTGAAATTATGTGGATAATATACTTAAGGCTTTTTTTATTTGTAGTCATCCATAGCCAACTATTTCATTATTCTATTTGCTTCATTTGACTCCATATACAAACAAATGAAGACAAGCTAAAAAGTTAAAAGGATAAATGACAGATGTACTGTACATAAAGTTTCAGAAGCTTTTCTATAATATTTGTTTACCTCATATTAGCACGTGCTGTGAAACTGTGCTTATGAATGATCAAGTTCTCGTCTATGCACTTCTGATGAAGATACATGTATAAGTGTGTGTGTGTGTGTGTGTGTGTGTGTGTGTGTGTGTGTGTGTGTGTGTGTGTGTGTGTGTGTGTGTGTGTGTGTGTGTGTGTGTGTGTGTGTGTGTGTGTGTGTGTGCTGAGTTGCTGTGTTTCTCTAGTCTACTGTAAACGAGCTGCTACACGTCTGGGAGGTGAGAAATATGAGGGCTTTAGAGTGAATGATTAAGGACTGTAATTAAAGTATTACATCGCTTTCCTAGTGCTAAGCTGAGAGAAACAGCCCACCTCAGCTCTCCTCTAACACACACTGTCTGGATCTGAAGCAAACCTTCACACACTATCAGCTTTTCTCATGCTTCCACCAAAACACACTCTAAAATCAGGTGCAGAACCAGGTTACTGGGGTCACTGAAGCTGCATTTTAAGCAAAAAAATCATTATTATTATTATGCTTAATATCTCAAACAAAAAGTCAGTGGTGAAATAATACAATGGATGATGAAAAATATCATTTTAAGATATATTGTCAGCCTGCAAGATAAGAAATCATAAAGTGAAATAAAATAAATTTAAGACCATTTCAAAACGCAAAGAAATACAAGTTATATTATAAGTTCTAAAACTTCTACTATTTATAATATTGAATATCTCAAATGAAGAAATTAAATAGAGCAATGTTGGTGAACATCAGTTATGATTTATATTTGGCTTTAATGATTTTAATTTAAAATATATATAAATATATATATTATATATTTATATAACAGTAGCATGTCGTGTGTCATTTCAGAGATGAAGATATATAGAAATACAAAAAAAAAAAATTCGCAATATCAAATAAAGGATATACAATACAATACCTCAAGTTACACTGAAGGATAAAAAGTCACAATTTGAAATATAACAGTAATAATAAAAGACGTGTTCAAACTGAAAGAAATAAAGTTATAAAGCTTTTACGACACTTTTTTGACATAGCTCAAATTAAGAAATTAAACAAAGCAATGCTGCTGAACATCATTCAGTCATTTTCCTTCGGCTTACTCCCTTATTTATCAGGGGTTGCCACTGCAGAATGAACCGTCAACTATTCCGGAGTATAATTTATACAGCGGATGCCCTTCAGGCCGCAACCCAGCACTGGGAAACATTCACCCATACACTCTCGCATTCACACACACAGGGAGAACATGCAAACTCCACACAGAAATGCCAACTGGCCCAGCCGGGACTCGAACCAGCAATCTTATTGCTGTTAGGCGACAGTGCTAAGCACTGAGGCTCGATGCTACCCTGGTGAACATCATCTATGATTGATATTTGACTGTTATGATTTTGATTATATTTATAAACATATATATATATATATATATATATATATATATATATATATATATATATATATATATATATATATATATATATATATATATATATATAGCAACAGCACATCATGTGTCATTTCAGAGATGAAGGTACTGTTGAAGGCAAGTTATTGTATAATGATGGTTTGTTCTGTAAACTATTGAAAAAAATATCATTTAAAGGGGCTAATAATTTTGACCTTAAAATTTAACCTTGAATTTAAAAAAAAATTTAAATGTTGCTGCTGTTGGACAACAGATGTACTATTGAGGCTTTTTTTTTTTTTTTTTGAGAACATAGTTGTTTAGATTGCAACTATGCAGTTTATTTATAAGGATAGTGCCTATTTAAAATTTTTATAATTTCGGAGATTCAGCGCATAGGCTGCCATCAGCCTGTCTGAGCAGACCAAAGAAAGTGACGGTTGATGTTCCGCCACAAAATGGCGAAAGAGACCGCATAATAAGTCCTTAGAGAGAGAAAAACTCAGTGTTTTCTGAACGTAAGTTTCAAACAACAGCTGAAGTAATCTTTATAAATCAGGTAAGTAACATTCTAAGTCCATCTCTTTTGTATGTTGTAGTGCTGTATATAAACTACAGAAACTGCTAGTGTTTGCTTTGCTTGGGCTTTTTCGGGGTTAAATCAGAATCAGAATCAGAAAAAGCTTTATTGCCAGGTGTTCACACATACGAGGAATTTGTTTTCGTGACAGAGCTTCTACAGTGCAACAGAATTACAGAGACAGGACAAAAAAACAGATAATAAATATATTCTAAAAAATAAAAGTGGTGAATGCAAATATACAAATTGACAAGAGTATATACATGTTTATTACTATATACAACGTTGTATGTGCAGCTGTTATGTGCAAATTGGCATGTAAAGTGTGTTGTTAAATAAGTGTATATGTGTATAAAAGTGTATAGCAAGTAGTGATGTTGGTTCCACAATTATTATCATCAAGTGTTCATGAGATGGATTGCCTGAGGGGAGAAGTTTCTGTGTCGGGCTGTTTTGGTGCGCAGTGCTCTGTAGCGTCGACCAGAAGGTAAAAGTTCAAACAGGCAGTGTGCTGGGTGTGAGGGGTCCAGAGTGATTTTGGCAGCCCTTCTGCTCGCTCTGGATAAGTACAGTTCTTGGAGAGTAGGGAGGGTTGTACCAATGATTCGCTCAGCAGTCCGAACTATTCGACATAGTCTTCGGAGGTCGGATTTGGTAGCTGAGCTAAACCAGACAGTTATTGATGTGCAGATGACTGATTTAATGATGTAGGTGTAGAACTGTTTCAGCAGCTCGTTTGGGAGGTTGAACTTCCTCAGCTGACAAAGAAAGTACAGCCTCTGTTGAGCTTTTTTGACAATGGAGTCAATGTGAGTGTCCCACTTCAAGTCCTGGGAGATGGTGGTGCCCAGGAACCTGAATGACTCCACTGCTGCTACAATGCTGTCCATGATGCTCAGTGGGGGGAGAGCAGGGGGTTTCTCCTAAAGTCCACTATCATCTCCATTGTTTTGAGCGTGTTCAGCTCCAGCTTGTTGTGACTGCACCAGACAGCCAGCTCCTTAACCTCCTGTCTGTAAGCATACTCGTCACCGTCCTGAAGAAGGCCGATAAATGTGGTGTCGTCTGCAAGCTTTATGAGCTTGACAGAGGAGTCTTTTGAAGTGTAGTCATTCGTGTACAGGGAGAATAGCAGTGGGGAGAGGAGGACACACCCCTGGGGGGCGCCAGTGCTGATTGTGCGGGTACTGGATGAGAATTTTCCCAGCTTCACCAGCTGCTGCCTGTCCGTTAGGAAGCTGTTGATCCACTGACAGACAGAGGTGGGCACGGAGAGCTGAGTTAATTTGGGCGGGAGAAGTTTTGGGATGATAGTGTTAAAAGCCAAGCTGAAGTCAACAAACAAGATCCTCACATAGGTCCCTGGTCTGTCTAGGTGTTGCAGAACATAATGCAGTCCCATATTGACTGCATCATCAACAGACCTGTTTGCTCTGTAGGCAAACTGAAGAGAGTCCAGTGAGGGTTCAGTGATGTCTTTCAGGTGGGCCAGCACCAGATTTTCAAAAGACTTCATGACCACAGATGTCAGCGCCACAGGTCTGTAGTCATTTTGTCCTGTAAGTTTGTGTTTCTTTGGTATGGGAATTATGATGGAGCGTTTGAAGCAGGAGGGCACTTCACACAGCTCCAGTGATCTGTTGAAGATCAGGGTGAAGATGGGGGCAGGTTGGTCAGCACAGGATTTTAAACAGGCTGGTGTTATAAAATCTGGGCCTGGTGCTTTTTTCCTCTTTTGTTTCCGGAAGACCTGGCACACATCATTTTCAATGAACTGAAGTGCAGGTATGGGGGAGGCGGGGGGTGGTGGAGGTGTTAATGGTGATGTAAAGAGCAGTTCAGAGTGCATGTGGGGGGTTTTCTCAAACCGGCATTAAAACTCATTCAGGTTGTTTGCAAGTCGTTGGTTGTCTACAGTGCTGGGGGATGATGTCTTGTAGTTTGTGATGTTTTTCAAACTTTTCCACATGGATGCTGAGTCGCTGGAAGAGAACTGACTCCTTAGTTTCTCAGAATAGTTCCTTTTTCCTTTTAGTTCCTTTGATCTCCTTTTCCAGTGTGTATTTGGCCTGCTTATACAAGGCCCTCTCCCCATTCCACTAAGCAACTTCCTTGGCCTGACGTAGCTGTCTGAGTTTAACAGTGAAGCATGGTTTGTCATTGTTGTATGTGAGTTGAGTCCTGGTAGGAATGCACACGTCTTCACAGAAACTGATATAAGATGTTACAGTCTCTGTGAGCTCATCCAGATCGTTTGCAGCAGCTTCAAATACACTCCAGTCTGTGAGATCGAAACAGGCTTGTAGATCCCGCTCTGTTTCGTTAGTCCATCTTTTCACAGATCTTAATACAGGTTTGGCTGTTTTCAGTTTCTGCCTGTAGGTTGGTATGAGATGAATCAAACAATGGTCAGAGTGCCCCAAAGCTACTTGTTGGACAGAGCGGTATGCATCCTTTATTGTGGTATAGCAGTGATCCAATATGTCTCTTGTGGGACATGTAACATGCTGTCTATATTTTGGCAGATCACAGGATAGTTTTCCTTTGTTAAAATCCCAGAGAATGATTAAAACAGAGTTCGGGTGTTGTTGCTCTATCACCGTGATCTGATCAGCTAGTTTATGTATCACCAGGCACACGTGCGGAGGAATGTAAACACTGACGAGGATGAACGAGCAGAACTCACGCGGGCAGTAGAAAGGCTTACACTTAATAAACAGTGCTTCTACTGTAGATCTGGACAGCACATCTTCTTTACAACTGTTACATCTGTACACCACCTTTCATTGATGTAAAGCACGTCCCGCCACCGCGCGATTTCTGCGTCAATTCTTCAGCGAGATCCGCTTTGAACAGCTGATAGCCCGGTAGGTGAAGCACGTTGTCCGGTATGGTGTTGTTCAGCCAGGTTTCCGTGAAACACAAAGCAGCTGAATGCAAAAAATCCCTTGTAATATCCAACAAATATTGTGATATCCTGATTGCAACAGAATAAAATACTAGGAAATCTCTGTAGATTGATGGCATTTCATGCTGTTCAGCTTTACAATCTTAAAATGTGAGCAAAATCACATTTTGTTATAATTTTAGACATTATGCTAGAGAATCATTCAAATACTACCTCTAAAGTGACGTTTGTGAAGTAGCAACTGTTTCTGCTGTTCTGATGTCAGTAGCAGATGTGAATGAACGGCGGAAGAAAGTAGTTCCTCGTACAAAAGGGTTTTTGATACTCACCATGTTTGATTTACTTTTTATACACACGATTATGCCATCAAATTGTATAAACGCAATATCCCATTTAGCAGTGCGATATGACTGTATATCGGCACTGGTGGGGGGCACTATACAGCCGATATACAGCCATATCGCACTGCTACTCGTGTGATATTGCTCATATATACAGTATAGTCGTATAATTTGGGAGATAAAAAGCCACAATTTAAAATATAAAAGCCAAAAGCAATCTAAAAGCAACATTTAGTGGCTAATTAATTTGTACAATCTCATTTGTACATATCAGTGCAACTTGCTCATCCTCCAAATAGGGGTAGGTTTAGAGGTGGGGTTTAATGACATGCCTCCTTTTAAAAAGTGTATATTTACATATGAAGAACATCACATGACTTTATATGAATTATCAACATTTCTGACAATGCATAAATTAGTTGCATTTCCTTGTGTGATCACAAGACATGAGGTCAAAACTGTAATATATTCTTTAGTATAAGTTTTTGTATAACTTTGACACTTTTATTACATACATCTCAAATTGAGAAATGAAACAAAAGGAAATGTTGGAGAAGATCAGTTACTGATTGTTTCAGAAGAGCTGAAACAATCGTGTGTCATTTTAGAGATGAACTCTCACCAGTGTCCATATCCTCATGGTAAACAGCATCACAAAGGAGATTTGCTCACAACTGAGCTGTTTTTATAGTTTTCAGAGTGTGTATTTTGAAGTTTAAGTGTAAAAGGGCCCCCTCCTGATGGGACAAGAAAAGGGAAAACCGCACTCAGTGGGAAGCAGTGAAGTGTGTGTGTGTGCCGTAGGTGTGTGTATCTACAGGGCCTCAGTTAAGTGGTTGCGTTACCTCTCATGTGGAGCAGGCGAGTCGAGGGGCGAGTCGGGGCGGGTCAGCAGTGCCTAAGGTTGTCCATCATTATTTTTACGCCTGTCGGATCATATGAGTTTGGCCAGGAAACGGTCAGCACTCTAGCTAAGAGTGGGGGTCAGTGGGTGGAGCCAGACACACTCAGAAGCTCTTCCGAACAGAGGATTATGATCAACAAAGCAGATCCCACACCTGCATCCATCTATCCAGAGGAGGAGGAGGAGGAGTAGGGCACTTGTTGCTGTGTTGCAGTGGGGCGAAAGATCTATAGCCCAGGGGGGGGAAATGGGCATTATGTGATCTCCTTTATGCTCCTTTACACTTGATTATGCAGCCCAAAGTACAATTATGAACTGAAGTGCCATCTGACATTTTCTTTTAAAATGAGCATTTATCTCCTGTGTAGGTTCAGTAATTTTACTTATATGACAATGAATGGGTTATTTTAAACGCCTTTAAAGTGAAATAATTAAACATAAACATACTATAGGGGGCAGAGAAAAATGCTCATTTTAGAAGAAAATTACAAATGCCACTTAGAGACTTTTGCTTAAACTTTTCAATTGTAAATGTTTTGCCCAGAATAATAAAAGCGCAAATATATGCCTGTTTAAGTTTAAAATACGAGTGCATTAATATATATATATATATATATATATATATATATATATATATATATATATATATATATATATATATAGTCATACAGTAACTGGGAGATGTTAAAGGGCTAGTTCACTCAAAAATAAAAATACTGTTATCATTTACTCTCTTTTTACTTGTTTCAAGCCTGTTTTGAGTTTTGTTATTCAGTTGAACACAAAGAGGATATTTTGAAGAATGTTGGAAACTGGTAACCATTGGCTGCCATAGTATTTGTTTTTCCTTTTCTATGGAAGGCAATGGTTACAAGTTTCCGGCTTTCTTCAAAATCTCTTCTTTTGTGTTCAAACTGAAAAAAAAAGAAAAAACTCAAACATGTTTGAAACATCTAGAAGGGGAGTTAATAGGAAAATAAAAAGATTTTATTTTGCAGTTTAAAGATTTAGTGCCCTATCATACATCTGACGCAATAAGGTGCAAGACGTGTTTGCCGTGACGTGTTGCTATTTTTAGACCAGTGCTACCCAAATTTTCCCATTTTGCACCATATTCTTTAAATAGCAAATCCATTTGCGCCACTTTGTGGACTCATGGGTGTTCCGGTTTAGAGAAGAGGTGTGTTAAGACACATTGTTGGTGCGATGCTATTTTGAGGAACTAAAATAGACTGTGCAATAGGCCAGTTGAAAGCAGGTCTACAGCATAGACTGTAAAAGATACCAAAGAAGGGCAAAGAGGCGGAGTGTAAGCAGAGCTACAGACGCATGCTGGCATTTTGCTTAGACTGGCTTTCCTATGGGAGAAACGTTTAATACTTCATTACCTGCGACTCGTTTGTGTTCTGACCACATGTGCTTGGTTGTATACTATTTCAATAAAGTGTTTAGACTTTTAAAAACACTGTTGTAATACATTGAACCACTAAGCATTGTTCTTATGATGTTTTTCAACAGGAGGTAAGTGAAAATTACTTCCAAACACTTCAGATATAGTCTGTGTTAGTAAATGCAAGACTATTGATGAAATCCAGGCATAACACCGTATGACAACGCTTCAGATGACTGTTTTAGAGCCTACAGCTAATCAATCTGTCAGATTCTTGAGTGCATTAAGGTCTAAAGAACATTACAAATGATAAATTATCTTAAATAAAACAAATACATTTATAGAGATGGTAAAAGTATATAATATAACAACACAAAAATACGATGTATATGCCGAGATCAGCCGTAATTAGCTGAGGTGAAGTGACGGCGACCAGCGAGACCTAACTGTCACTCAAGTGGCCCTCACAGTTGTCATGAAGGGTAATATTAGCTATATGAACCAAAATCATTCTTTGTACCAGGCTGTCAACACCTTTTTTATGCTGCAAAGTTGGCCATTCTAGCAGTGGGGTCAATAGAAATTTGCTCCATATGAAGCCAGGACTAGCGGAATTTCGATGAATTGCAGTTTCAGATACTTCCGTATTGGCTTCCCGAGGGAGAGCGGGTAGGTTGCCGCTTGGTCTACAGTCAAGCGCAGAGTGCGTTAGTTACGCGCCTTAAATGCATACACATGGCTTAATACACACAGCAATACGCAAATATCTTTACAAATGAAAAAAGAATTAAAGGATTAAAATATTACAAAAATTATTACTTTCTACATAAATATAAAAACCACTGCCTCCATGACTTCTTCATTTTGGGGGGCTTTTTTCAGTTTATCCATGACAACTTGCTTTTGTATAATCTTATTATTAGTAGTAGTAGTAGTAGTAATAGTATTTATTATATGCATTTTTATAGTTGTTTTATTAAAAACAAGCTTGGATTTGTCCACCTGTCAGGTTTTGGACCATATGGAGCACAGGAGGTGTGCTTGGGTTTTTTGACCACACTTCATTATTATTGTTCATTTATTCGTTTGCTGGAAATTAGAACTCAATTTAGAAATAGTTTTGAAGCAAATATTTGCACTTAACAAATGAAATTAAATATGTAGGCTAATGCCGTTTCCTTATCCATGAAAGAAAGAAAGAGAAAGAGAAAGTAAAGAGGCCGAATGGAGGAGACTTGTTCTTTATCCTTGCGCTGCAGATGTTCTGTTGAACTATTTTCTCACTAGGTGAGGCATTCAGTTTTTCCACTTACAAAGTTTACCATGTAACAAGCAAAGGCACCATGGCGCGATGCAACTGACTCTTAAAGGGAATGGGAGATGAGACTCTGATTGATAAACACACCCATAACTCATTAAGAGAATAAGCACAACCCTAGATCATGTGCCACGCTGCAAAGCATATTTTTCCGTCCTTAAAATAGCAACAGTGAACATGCCCTTAATGCTTTTGGCCATGCGCTTAAGACTATGCGCCTAGAACGTTAAAATAGAGCCCATAGTCATTGCAGGATAAATATGTGATGTATAGTCAATAAAATGGCAGAGTATAAAATATAAAGCCACAGTATTAAACACTGTCATAATTTGTGGATATAGTCAAACTGCATGCTAAAAAAATCAGGATATGAAATTACATTTCAACTGGAAGATATTATCCCATTGCACTTTGCACTGTAAAAAATATCTGTTAATTAACAGTTTCCGTATATTTGTTTTCATAATGGGACCTTGAGTTTCATAATGGAACCTTGATCTCTGCTCAGACTACTTTTGATGTTGAAAATTCAACTCTACAGTTTAACAAACTGGTTTTTATTGACATTTTAGTTGTATGTTTTTAATGCATAAAAAATAATATATAAATAAATTAATCTGTAAAATAACAGAAAATGTACTGGCAGCTTATTACAAGGTTTTTGCAGCATAAAATACAACAACCAACCCAGACAATATATCACTTTAAACTACAGAATCAAAATGTTTATAAAAGCCATTTTTTCCTAACTTTTTAAAGTTAAAAGTTGTCAGAAGTATAATGAAGGTCTCATGCAATTCAAAAGTATAAATAATAATAATAAAAAAAACTTGAATCACAAAATATGGAAAACTGTTGATTTACGGATTTTTTTATAGTGTATAGTAACATATTCACACTGCAGGATAAATAATAACTTCATGTGATATATATAATCACACAGATATAATATAACTAATTTAAAAAAATAGTCAAAATTTCAGATATTCAAAACTGGGAGATATAAAACACATTATGAGTTATAAAGCTGCAGCTGTATAAGGCCTCAAAGTCACAATGGATGATAAATAATCTTTAATTTTAAAGGGATAATTCACCCAAAAATTACAATTCTGTCATGATTTACTCACCCTTGACTTGGTCCAAATTCTTTTTTTATACACATAAAAGATATGAAGATAATAAGATATTATAAATAATGCTGTTAACCATTGACATCCATTTATACAGTAGTCGTTATTGTTTACCAGTTTCCATCGCTCTTGAATATATATATTGTTTGTAAAACGAGTAAATGATGATATATTAAGTACTGACTATTTTTGCAGTGCTGGAGTCGGAGCGAGGGCAGAGAGGTTAGACGAGTATACAGAGTGAGTGTGAAAGTGAAATACAGAGGAATGTGTGTCGCTGCCCCGCGTCCCCGTCCCTCTGTTCCTTGCTTTTATTTTTTAATTGGAGCCGGATTGTAATTTGCAGCTCTCCGGAGGCCGCTCTCCCTACAGGGGTGTAATAAGCTATTAGGCGCTCACCCTCTAACGCCTAACACTAATCGACACGGACAGGCCTTTGTGCAGTACTGGGACAGGGGCCGCTATTGTACAGAAGACCTCCTGCCCTGGGACAGCAAGGTCAGCTCGGGGTGCGAGGAGGGAACAGCTTCTCTTCATATAACCCGAGAAACAAAACAAACTCTAACACTTTACGCGTCCTCTCGCTTCACTGCCTGTCAAGCTGATCACCTTGTAGTGCATTAATATAATTAAAGTGGCTTTTTATCCGTTTGGATTATTTATTTGGAATCTAGTTACCCATATAATAATAATAATATAATAATAATAATAATGCATTTTATTTATCATGTGATTTTCTTGAACCAATGTGCTACAATAAAAAAAAAAACATTAAAACATACAACATGCAGCTTTACAAAGACAAATCTTTCACATTCTAAATGTGTGCTTACCTCTTTTTTTTATTATTATTTGATATATATTGTCGTCAATCTCAGTTGTAAGAGCAACAAATAATAACTTGACTTCTAGTTGATCATTTGGAAAAGTGGCAGAAGGTAGATTTTTTTCTGATGAATCATCTGTTGAACTGCATCCCAATCATCATGAATACTGCAGAAGACCTATTGGAACCCACATGGACCCAAGATTCTCACAGAAATTAGTCAAGTTTGGTGAAGGAAATATCATGCGAGAAATCTGTATAGTGGATGCCAACATCAACAGCCCGAGGTATAAAGATATTTGTTCTGCCCATTACATTACAAACCACAGGAGAGGGTAAATTCTTCAGCACGATAGCGCTCCTTCTCATACTTCAGCCTAGGGCTGGACGATATGGCAAAAAATTATATCACGATATATTTTTTTATTTCGGTCGATACGATATAATTCTGATATCGATATGGACAATATTAAAAAGAAAGAAAAAACTGCCAAGAACGCACACAATGGATGTCTTTACCTACAAATGTATGCAAAGTAAATTTTGATAATACCTCCAGACTCTTATAACTTTTTTTAAAAATAAAAACAGTACAAAAAAATTTGTTCACTTTTCATTTGTATTTAGCCTATACAAACAAGAAATGTGAAATAAACTATCAAATAAATAAAACTCTCAGACTCAGCTTATAATATATAGACAGTTTGTGGGGGTTAGCTTGACCAACGTGGTGAACGTCCTTTAAGGGTTTTATCTGTCTATTTATATTTGTGTATGTAATTACCTAATTAAATTGAAAGATTTAACATAAATATCTCTTATATATTTTATGTAGTCTATTTAAATAGACTAATATTTTATATAACACGTTTTCATTATTTAACAGATTTAATAGCTCTATTGATCACATTCTTTCTACTTCATCAGCTTTGCAATAACCTGATTCGTGATAAATATGTTTGTGAGTTTTATTTTGTAAGTGCGCGAGTGCTATATGCCAGCATGCAGCGAGTTTGTGTATATGAGTGTTAATTTTGGTGTTTATGCAAGGATCGAGTTTGTTTCTGCGTGTGTTAATGTGGGAATATGCAAGGATCTGCGAGTTTATATGCATATGTGGGTGTATGCATGCATCAAGTTTATATGTATATGCGCAAATTTCATACATGTTTTGAACATTCAATAGTATAGGTGTATATGCGAGAGAATTATAGGTGTATATGCGCGTGTTGATAAGCGAAGTTTGATTTAAATCCTACACGGAGCGTCATAGCCAGTTGTGTTTGCTTCATTGCCTTCTCTTCTGACACCGCTGGTTACTGTGTCGGGTAGGTGGATGGTGGTGATGGTGAGGCCACAGGTTGGCTTAAACTTTTATGTTGCCTCATCTTCTGACTCTCAGTATGTTTTATCAGGTATTTTGTAGCTAAAACTTTCTGCGGCGCAGCTTAACCAACTGCTGTGCTGAGCGCTGACAGCGTGTCTGTGTTGTTCGTCATCACGCAAGTGACATCAGATCACGCTCTTTCTGACGGCTGAGCACTGAACGTCATTCAGTGACAAGTGATACATGTATAAGATCTTATATAAATAATAATATATATATATTTATTTTTTATGCAAATTTATATCGAAATATCGGAAATGGGTATATCACCGTTATTGAAAAAAAATCTATCGTGATATATATTGATATCGAATTATTGTCCAGCCCTACTTCAGCCTCCCCATCAAAGTTCCTGAAAGCAAAAAAGGTCAAGATGCTCCAGGATTGGCCAGCCCAGTCACCAGACATGAACATTATTAAGCATGTCTAAGGTAAGATGGAGGAGGCATTAAAGATGAATCCAAAGAATCTTGATGAACTCTAAGAGTCCTGCATGAACACTTTCTTTGCCATTCCAGATGACTTTATTAAGGAGTTATTGGAGTCATTGCAGAGATGGATGCAGTCCTCCAAGCTCATGGGAGTCATACACAATATTAATTCATTTTCCACTGCAGCATGACTTTATATTCTATACTGTACATTGTTTATGTTAACTGACAAGACATTTGTCTAAGCAAATCAGACCTTACTGTCCTAAATAATTAATTAAAAATCAAGGCATGATCATATTTTATTTTGGTAAAATAAGCGTAATCTAGAGGCTTTTGCCTTTTATGTAAGCCACTTCTGATACCAAATGGTCAACTAGAAGTCAAGTTATTATTTGTTGTTCCTAAAACTTGGATAGGCAACAGTGTCAGGTAGTGTATTAAATAAAAGAAAATAAAAAGCTAAAACCAAATGACATCAGCACATATCAAATTAATTGTGTTGAGATAGGATCCTTTAATTAATTACCTTTATTACCTTAAGTATAATGGGATTACTTTACCAATTACTTATTCTGTGAACAGTATAACATTTTTTCATCACAGTGTTACTTTACTTATTAATGAAATCAGTTAGCCTTTAGATCAGAGATGCCCAAACCGCGGGCCAAAGCTGGCCCATGGTAACCTTTGATTTGGCCCACCATCACATTTGAGAAGAGAAGGAGAATGATGGGGATGGTTAAGGGACTGTTATTTCTAATTTAATGTAACAGTTTGTTTGTTTGTTTGTTTGTTTGTTTGTTTGTTTGTTTGTTTGTTTGTTTGTTTTATTGCTAAGCTCCAAAAACTGAAATCAAAAGTTTCGATGAAATGTTTTAAATAAATCGAATTTTATCTTAAATGTATATACTGTCATCCAATGAATAGAAGACAATGTAGAGACATCAGTGAACAAATGAAGGCAACGTCAGGTTCAGCTTGATTAGTGTATTCAGCATTGAATTCCACTGTGTTATAAATGTGATTGTTAATGTTTTTATTGTAATAAGTTATAATTGAAAAAATATACTGCATTAGTTTAATCGATTTAAAGTAATGTTTTCAATTTATTTTTAAATATTTTTATGAAAAAAAAATAAAAGTGACCTATGGCAACCTTAATGTAATATAGTTTGGTATATTTACATTCGGCCCATAGCTCTCAATGAAAATTGGTTTTTGGCCCTTTATATGAAAAAGTTTGGGCACCCCTGCTTTAGATGAACAGTGAAGACAGACATGCAATTGAGGCATGCAAATAATAGTTTTTGTTAAATTTCAGTTGTCACATAGTTGTTGAATCATTTCAATCAAAAATAAATTTATTTAGAATCAATTCCAATCAATCATTAAAAATTGCATTAAATTAGACAACATATTTACATTTTATATTCTACATAAAATGTCTCCTAGTGATGGGTTGCGGCTGGAAGGGCATCCACTGCGTAAAACATATGCTGGATAAGTTGGCGGTTCATTCCGTTGTGGCGACCCCAGATTTATAAAGGGATTAAGCCGAAAAAAAAGAAAATGAATGAATGATTTTATATAAAATGTTTCAAATATAACTTCAAAGACAAGCATTTTCCCCACACAACGCACAATTTTCAGAAAAAAGGTATAATACAAAAGCTAAAAAAAATCTAAATAAAAAGTACCAAATAAGGGTATAGTGTTTAGAAGCATTAAGAAGAATGATTTTTTCCAAAATTGGTCACAGCTAAAGAAATGTCAATACAACTAAAATTGACTGTAGAAATCTGATTTGTTCAAGCTTAAATTTTAAATTGGGAAAAAGAAAAGGGATTACTTGTAACAAGGTGAAGTTTTTTCAAATCTTCCAGTTTTCATAAAGAATGACATATTAAAATTTTATGAATTTATTATTATTATTATTATTATTATTATTATTATTAATTTGCATCTTTTGCAAAAATGTTATTAAAATAAGCCTTCATCCTTAAAAAATAATGGTTCATTAATCTAATAGTGTTCTTAAAACATCCTGGTGAAAAATAAATGGTTGTTTTAATAACTTACTGTATGATTGAAAAGTTCTTTGATAAATCTAAAATGCTTTACAATGCCATCACTATTTTGGAGCCTTCATTTTTGAGAATGTTGCCACAGAAATATCACAGCTGAATGGTGAATCCAGCATAATATTAATCACAAGCCCTGTATGCGTAGCATAATAATGGAGTTGTGTGTGTGTGTGCGCAAGTGTGCGTGTGTGAATGAAAGACACATGTTGTGCCGAGCTGCAGCAGGTGTATAAAGTGGGAGGTCTGTCTGCGGTCAAAGTCCCGGGACACTTGCCAGTGCATGTCTGCCTCTTTGCTCTCACCTTAAATGTATCAGACATCTTTGCTTTTCTTCATTCAATCTCCCCAAGTCAGCGTATTTTCCAGCGTTGCCCTTTAAAGTCAATTAACAAATCAGTCACAGGTGTCACTTCCAGGGGAGTTTCTAGCCGTATGTTGTTGGCCCTTTGACTTGAGGTCAGAGCCGTTATCTGCGCTCCTCTCGATGCGCAGGGTCGCCCCTTCTTCACCCCCCAGGCTGAACATCTGGTCAAGCCGGGATCTTTGAGCCATGGAGAAGAGCTCATTAAGAAGAGCAGCGTCCAAGCCGAGCAACAGGCTCACTAATCCAGCCCACTGCCAACCTCACTGGCCCTCACAGACAGGTTCATCTGGGGGACGAGTGCAGTCTGCATGAAGGCAGAGGCCGCTGGGGGGTTGGGGACTACAGCAGATACCAGCACATGTGATTCAGGATGCCTTATGAGTCAATGAACACCTGAGAATATTTAGCACATTAATGAGACAACTGTTTAAAAATACTTAAACAGTTTACATTATTGAGGGTTAGCACCAGGTAGTTACAGGAACTCAGTTGTAGGAACTAGCCTCTAGGCCCAGTTCCCTGAGTTCCCTGAATTTGTCTTGCATTTACACCATCAGTAGGAACTCTGAAGATATAGAAGCCACCAACAGTGCCATCAAATGCTTCATTCAACTTAATAAACAACTAGAGGAAGAAGGGATGCTCAAAATAACCGATTAACCGTTAACCGAAAGGGTGCGTTTGTAACCGATTAATGGTAGCAGTTAAACGATTAAAAAATATTATTTTATATATTTTTAGAGAGGGGCATCTTTTGAATGATTTACTGCGCACCTTGCATTTTGCTGTCGAGCGCTGTGTACTCCCAGTTGAAATAAAAGTCAACCCTGAGTGGAAAAAACACATTACGTCAGTCGCGTCTTTTTCATTCTTCAATCAAATGAAAGCAGAGGCGGGGTTTTCATTGAGGTGACAGCAGTATTTGTGTTGTCAAGACGACTATGGAGAACTTTTAATGATGGAGGAGAGAATAGTGGTGGCTGTTTCAAGTTATCCGGTGCTGTATGACTTTACAAAGCTTGAACATCACAATATTATGAAATAATACAATTATAACATTGACAGCAACACTCGCGCACAATACGGGTCAGTTGATACAGTCGTCTCCTTGTGCCAAAAAAAAGCACCATGCTTTTTTCCTTGTGCGCGTTTTTGGAACAGAAAATTGCGTTCGCTGTGATCAGCCCCAAAATGTGCAATGGCACCACATAATTGTTAACTCGCGGGATGGTAACACGTGCAATCACACATGCCTACAGACTTATTTTGCCAAAGAAGCAAAATGAAAGAAGGATATTTCTGGTCACAGTTTTGGTTTTTATCTTTGCATTGTTCTCTGTTACTGCTGAGACAGAAGCTTCAAGCCATTCCACGCGCTCATCCAACGACTCTGGATGGGATTCTAATGAGACAAGTCTCTGTCCATGATCGGATACCATGGCTTTAACACAGTCAAGTTTCGCTTCCAATGTTGAAATCGCCATTTTGAACTCTGTCGCCAAGGCCGTTCTATGATCTTCCAGCAAATCTGACAGAGCCGTCATGTTCACTTCTCCTGTTGCCGCCGTTTCAGCTTTTGCGTTAGCTTCTTTCTTGGATGTTTTCACGGATTTAGATGCCATCCTTTATAAATACTGTTGTTTATAAGTCGTCTAGCTATTTTTTGTATTTAGTTGAATAAAAATAGGGTTTTTTAAGTGAATAAACAAAACTCAGCAGGGGGGAAAAAGACACATGCTACTCCATCTCGTTGCTAACCAGAAGTCCTCTGGTCACAGTTTGACACAGACGAGTTGATGCCAAACCAGCGCTGATGCTGATCGCCTCTGTGCTGCCTGGAGCTGCGTCATAAACTCAACAAATAGGCTATTAAAGGCTAACAAACCAACCTTTTTTTCCATTTGGAAAATTAGTTATTAATAATTTTTATTTAATATAAATTTTTAAAATAGCCTATGTGACGGGTGGCAGGTGGGCGAATGGAGTAAGACCCCCCAAATAGAATAGACTTTACACTGTTTTACCCGACTACGCCACTTTGGGAATTTCACCCAAAGAATTAAAACACACCACCTATAAAAGGCACGCACAAGTTCGCTCCACCAATTAGAGTCAGAGACATTAGCACAGTACAAAAATAGATTTTTATTAACAACTCTCGAATAAAAACATGATTAAAACCAATATTGCAACATTGACAGCAGAATCATAAAGTGTGCCCCAGGGCCAGAGCTCACCAGCCAGGGAAGATGGCCAGACTGCACTTCCTATAAGTGAAAACACTGCACTCCACTGTGTAAAAAGAGTACACGCGCACAAACACACACAATAAATCACTACACACTGTGAGAAAATCCCAAAATCACCTATAAAATATCAGTCTTCCGTCCTGGGAGCTCGGGCCCGGTCACAAGCGGACAAATGGCCTGCAATCAAACCAAAATTAACAAATAAACTTGCACACAAAAAGTAGAACAATTTACAATAAAAATAAATCAAATTAAATCCTCCGTAAACAATGAGAAAACCAATAAAGATTCTCTTAAAACACACAAATTAGCAAAAGCAAGAAAAACCAAAAATCAAATAATCTAAATAAAAAATTAGATACAGGGCCTCACTAGGCCTTCACAAGGTGAGGCATGAGTTACAGAAAATAAACAAATCTCATAAACAAAACAAGTCCAGCTGGATAAATAAACGGAAATAAAGCGAAAACAAATTTAACTAAACCAAATAAAGGAGGATCTTAAACGTATAAAAATCAGAAAAAAAAGAAACAAATAGGAGAAGTGGGACTCTAAAGCAATAATAAATCAAAAACAATTAGTTAAACAATTCTTATGTAAACCAAAATAAACGTAAACACAAAATAAACTTGGAAAACACAAAATAAACTTGGAAAACACAAAATAAACTTGGAAAACACAAAATAAACTTGGAAAACACAAAATAAACTTGGAAAACACAAAATAAACTTGGAAAACACAAAATAAACTTGGAAAACACAAAATAAACTTGGAAAACACAAAATAAACTTGGAAACACAAAATAAACTTGGAAAACACAGAATAAACTTGGAAAACACAGAATAAACTTGGAAAACAGAGAATAAACTTGGAAAACACAGAATAAACTTGGAAAACAGAGAATAAACTTGGAAAACACAGAATAAACTTGGAAAACAGAGAATAAACTTGGAAAACAGGACAGCACTGTAGCCGCAAATGAACGCGGAGCGCACGACAGCTCACTTTACAGAATGCCACCCAGCCTATAAACAAAGGAATAGAATCAGTATGGTATAAAGTTTAAAATCTCCTATTAGATAAATTTACGATTTCACACGCACACCTACCGCTTGCCGAAGGGGAACAAGGTCAATCAAAACGCAGTAATCACGTAGTTTTCAGCCAAACAGCCGGCACAGCAAAACAAACACAGCTGCGCACCTGCGTCTGGTTCTCGCAGCTGAGAAGAGGAAGAGAGTATGCAGCGTTCCCAGATCGATCGCATTAACTACACCATTAAACAACGGACACAATACTTTCTTACCTTTTCCAGTCTCTACACACTTGAGCCTTGCACCACAGCCAAACAACACTTTAAATTAAAGCAATATCCAACCCGATTACTTTCAAGTGCCCTCGGCAGGTCCGGGAAATGACGGAAGCGCGTTCACGGCGCCGCAGCTCATCAGGTGACGCATTCCAGGTGGCAAGTGTTTACCCCTTTTTATAGCCCAAATGCCATTTAGTAATAGGGCAGAAACAAACACCCATTAATCAATGACGCAAAGCAACTAATTATCTCTCCTGCCACAATCTACCCCTACATTTTGCATCGGCGCCCCGACGATGGACCAGCAATCAACATTGATCCATCTTGCTAACTCCAAGGCCTAAACAACACGGAAATGTTATTGGACACCACTTCAGGATTGACAGGTCTATTTCTTACCTCTCCTACACCTCGAGGAAGGTGATGCAAGTTCGTATGCTGCCCTGCCCCAGCCCGGGCTGACCGACGAGGAGGGACCACGCTCTCATTATGAAGGCAAGTAAGTACTCCACTCTCCCTTAATACAGGTTCCACAACCGGTCTTTGAGTTTCCGCTACAATGGCCCTTACAGGGGGAAGGCCCCTTGTCAAATTTTCTTGAACCCTAGACTGTATTGGGTGCAAGCCATCTCGAGGTCCCACCCCTCGAATGGCCTGAGGAAGTACTGGTACCAACACCGCCAAATCGACATCCCCTAAATCTAACTCCTGAGGATCTCCCTGAGGGTCCTCTTGAATCTCCACAACACCAGTGGGTTGATCACTAGAAACCTGCTTCTGAACACAAGCCTTCAACTGTGACCGATGTACTCGCCTCACCTTACCTGGACTTGTAACGGGTGCAATGGCATATACCGCCCCTCCCTCCTCAGGGGAGTGAATAACCCGGTAGACAACTGAACTCCACAAGTCTTGAATCTTGTGGCGTCCCCTTACTGTATGATCCCTTAGATAAACTAACTGACCTTCAACCAGGGGTCGATCTTGAACATGCTGGTCATGCAGGTTTTTCCGCCTGGCTGCTGCAACCTTCAACCTTTCCCGTGCCCCCTCAAAGGCAGCCTGCAACCGCCTACGATGTTCCAAGACCCAGTGATGTACACTACCTACACTTGGTTCTGGTACCTGGCTCAGCAAGAAATCTACTGGCAACCGGGGATCTTGACCGAACATGAGATAATAGGGAGACTCTCCTGTAGCTTGGTGAGGGGTGGTATTATAGCAAAATATCACCTGTGACAGACAAGACACCCAGTCCCTTTTTCTAGAGTCTGGCAAGGTTCGCAACAAATTATGCAATGTGCGGTTGAATCGCTCACATTGTCCATTGCCGGCTGGATGGTATGGGGTGGTACGGGATTTTTTTACCTGGTACAGTTCGCAAAGCTGCCGTATAAGAGTGGATTCAAAGTTGCGGCCCTGATCTGAATGGATGCGTCCGGGAACCCCATACTTATAAAACCACTCCTCGACTAAGACCTTGGCCACAGTCTCCGCTCTTTGATCGTGTGTGGGCACTGCCATAGAAAACTTACTAAACACATCAGTCATCACTAATATGTTCTCCTTTCCACAATATGAAGGCTCAAGCATGGTAAAGTCAATTGCAAGAACTTCATTGGGCTTTGAGGCTAGCAAGTGGCCCATGAAAGCATGTGCCACTAGCCCGGTGTCTTTGGCAAGTTGACAACGTTCACATTCATGGCACCACCGGGTCACATCAGCCAACATATTGGGCCAATAGCAGCGCTGCCGAATTAACTCACTGGTGCGTTCCACTCCTTGATGGCCATGCTGGGGATGCAGCTGTATCCAAACCTCTTCCTTCAAAACATCAGGTAACACAAGTTGATAGCATACTTCCCCTCCATCAGGGCGGAATATCCTTCGGTATAAAACTCCATCCTTCTCCTCAAACCTATTCCACTGCTGGAGAAGGGTCAAAACTGGTTTAGCTAGTAGTTTCCGCTCATCTAATCCTGGACGCTGGCCCCGCTCCCAGAACTTTATCACTGGTCCAATGACGGGATCAGCCTCCTGCATACAACGAAGGTCAGAACCAGAATACCCCGGCAATGTGCTTATGGCCCGCATATCTGCTTGAACTGGAAAGCCCTTACTAATAGCCTGCTGCAAGGTTTCTGGAACCTTAGCGCCAACTGCGAACTCCCCCACTACCCCCTTGTCAACCAAATTCTGGCGGGAGAGAGCATCCGCATTCCCATTACTCCTTCCTGACCTATACTTTACCTCAAAGTCAAATGCGGCCAACTCGGCGGCCCAACGTTGCTCTGTGGCTCCAAGTTTCGCTGTAGCTAAGTGACTCAGAGGATTATTGTCGGTAAACACAATACACTTGTGCCCCAAAAGATACTCGCGAAACTTTTCAACCATAGCCCATTTAAGGGCGAGAAACTCTAGTTTCATTGAGCTATAATTAGTCATATTCCGCTCAGAGGGCCTGAGACTACGACTGGCATATGCTATAGGTCGAACCTTCCCTTCAAAATCTTGGGACAAAACTGCCCCCAACCCTCCATGACTGGCGTCTACCTCCAGAATGAAAGGCATTGAGAAATCTGCATAAGCTAATATTGGGGCGGATGTCAACTTCCCCTTTAGGGTCTCAAAAGCCATTTGACACTGCTCTGTCCATACACAAGTCAAGCCCTGTCTCTTTTGCTTACCTGACTTACTTCCTCCAACTTCTGCCACCAACCGGTGGAGGGGTGCAGCCAGTTTAGCGAACCCTTCCACAAAACGCCTATAATAGCTTGCAAAGCCAAGAAATGTTCGCAACTCAGACACAGTCTCAGGGCAGGGCCAATGGGCAACCGCCTCTATTTTACCTGGATCAGTTGCTACTCCCTGCGCAGATATGACATGGCCCAAGTACTTTACTTCACGCCGGAAGAAAGCACATTTCTCGAGTTTGGCCTTGAGCCCTTCCTTCTCTAGACGGCCCAGTACCATCTCCAGCCTCTCCAAATGTTGGTCTATGGAGGAAGAATAAACCACAACATCATCAAGATACAGAAGCAACGACTGACACCGCTGGTCCCCGAATAACCGCTCCATCAACCTTTGAAAAGTACTTGGAGCGTTACAAAGGCCAAAGGGCATACGGTTCCATTCAAACAATCCAAACGGTGTACAGAACGCGGTCTTCGGCTTGTCCTGCTCAGAAACTGGAACTTGCAAATACCCGCTGGCCAAATCCAATGTAGAGAACCAGCGAGCACCAGATAAGGAGTCCAAGGACTCCTCAATGCGAGGCAGTGGGAATGCATCCCTCCTAGTCTTGGCATTCAAATGACGGTAGTCTACGCACATGCGCAGGCTCCCGTCCTTCTTTTTTACCAAAACTATCGGGGATGCATAAGGACTGCAACTCTCCCTAACTATTCCAGCTTCTAACAACTGATTGATATGAGTCTTCACTACCTCATACTCAGATGGTGGTATTCGCCGATATCGTTGGCGCACTGGAGCATTATCCAATAAAGGTATGTCATGGGAAATGAGACTGGTACAACCAAGATCACTCTCATGATCAGAAAACACAGCTTGGTACTTCTGCAAGAGAGCACGAACCTGAACCTGCTCAGGAGGAGACAGAACAGATAAATCGAGTGACTCAACCTGTTGAGATAAGGAACACCCCACCACACTATGAGATCGAATTGTAGCAGTCACTGGTTTTGCTTCACTAACCCCAGCTGGCAGACTAACTATATAGACCTCTTTCAAATTGCCCATCACTGTTGCCGGATGAAGCACTACCTCCACTGCACCAACATTTACTATTGGCACATAGACTGTTCCCCGATTTACTCTTACCAGAGCTGGTGATGCCAAAAGTCCAGCAGGGAGGCCTGACTCTGGGGGCTCAAATAAAACAACATGGCCAAAATACTGAGCCGAACAGGTTGCAGCCACTAACTTCATTGTGCCACCTGGAATGCGACACACTCTACGCCCACGAACCCGCACGCACCCCATATGATCAGAAAGTTTCCTAGCACTTACTTTGTGACAATACTGTAAGGCGCTCGACACACTAGGCAATCGTGTTAGCACAGGTAAGTTGAAAAGAGCATTACCGTGCTGCCCGAACAGCTCCTCGTAGCACCGGGCAAGAATGTTCATCCCAAGTACGCCCGGAACCTCCAAACTCATACCGTCTGGAGGGTCCCGAACCACCAGGATGCCACACTCAGTAACTAACTTGCCACAAAGTTTTACATCTAACTCCAAGTACCCTACATATGGAATAGTAAGCCCATTGGCTGCTCGAAGCTGTAACCACTGACAATTTTGAAGGCGATCCAGGCCCCATGGCTCAAAATGTTGCCGGAAACAACTCTCTGTAATTGTTGACACCATCGAACCGGTGTCGACCAAACAGGGCACTGCAACACCTCCTATAAGGGCAGTCACATGTGGGCAAGGAGAAATCAATTTAGAAACCGAGTGGTGTGCGAGAATTTTACTTGAGTCAATACCTTCCCCACCCAGGCTGTGACTCCTCAGCCTGGTGGGGACTAGTTTTCCGACGGTTGGGGTGAACGCGGTTGTCCGTTCTCAGCTGCAACCGAACCAGACGTGGCCTGAGGAGGGTGTGGAAGACTCCTCTGCCCACTACATTCGCGGGCGAAATGACCTGGTCGTTGACACCGTCTACAAACAATCGGACCTGATCGAGAAAAGTTACCTGGTACATGTGACGTTTGAAACCGTGCAAATGTTTGAGTTAACTGATTCAACTGCTGTTGTTGCCGCCGCAGCATTTCCCTTAGTTCACCCAACTCGGACTGTTGTGGTGACGCAACTAATCCCATAGGTGTTCCACTGCGTACCCCATATTGTATACCATAAGTTAATGGGACCGATTGACTACGCCCCCTTGCTCCCCCGGGCATCCCTTCTTGTTCCCATCTGATTGCCTCACTCCGAACCTCTAATAAGGTAGCAGCGGGCTGGCGACGAACCATCTGCTTCAGCTCTCGCCTCAGGGCGCTATCGATAACATGCTCGACAAATTGGTCCCGTAATAAAACTTCTGCATTAGGGAAAACATGCGGCGCTCTATTTTTAACCCTTTCTAATAAGCCCAGAAGCGCAAGAGAAAACTCTAAAAGGGTCTCACCCTCAAGTTGCTTTCTAGAAAAGAAGGCTTCTTGCAAGGCAACATATGACTGGGAGCAACCATAGACATCACGCAATGCCTTGATAATTTTGTCGGGATCCCCACGTTCTAGATCAGAACGATATCTGATCTCTTCCCTGGCCTCTCCTTCCAAATGATCAATTAAAAAGAAAGCTTTATCTGCTACCGACATATAGCGCAACCTCATACATGCCTGTGCCTCCTCAACCCATTCATCAATCATTAACCCCGATTTACCATTAAACTTTGGGCACCGTCGATCTCGTGGCACGAAAACAAATCGCTCTGGTGTAACACCAGCTGGCGGCGGTGTAACAGGGGGAACCGCAGAGGTGCTAGGGAGGGCAGCATCAGGGCCAGGCAACCCAACCGGTGCCTGAGCCTGCTGCAGCCGCGCATTGTCAGCTCTCAACTGAACTACCAAATCTCGCAATTCTTGTAATTCATCATCCATGATTATAAAAGGGGAAAAAAAACACTTACCCCAGGAAAGAGAGGACCACTAAATGGAACTACTCAAAAGACCACACACCGCTGTCCTGTTTTCCAAAAAGAAACTGAAAATAAACTAAAAGACACAAATAAACCAATGTCTCTGACACTAAATTATGGTGGAGACCCTGCCGACTACGCCAAGATGTGACGGGTGGCAGGTGGGCGAATGGAGTAAGACCCCCCAAATAGAATAGACTTTACACTGTTTTACCCGACTACGCCACTTTGGGAATTTCACCCAAAGAATTAAAACACACCACCTATAAAAGGCACGCACAAGTTCGCTCCACCAATTAGAGTCAGAGACATTAGCACAGTACAAAAATAGATTTTTATTAACAACTCTCGAATAAAAACATGATTAAAACCAATATTGCAACATTGACAGCAGAATCATAAAGTGTGCCCCAGGGCCAGAGCTCACCAGCCAGGGAAGATGGCCAGACTGCACTTCCTATAAGTGAAAACACTGCACTCCACTGTGTAAAAAGAGTACACGCGCACAAACACACACAATAAATCACTACACACTGTGAGAAAATCCCAAAATCACCTATAAAATATCAGTCTTCCGTCCTGGGAGCTCGGGCCCGGTCACAAGCGGACAAATGGCCTGCAATCAAACCAAAATTAACAAATAAACTTGCACACAAAAAGTAGAACAATTTACAATAAAAATAAATCAAATTAAATCCTCCGTAAACAATGAGAAAACCAATAAAGATTCTCTTAAAACACACAAATTAGCAAAAGCAAGAAAAACCAAAAATCAAATAATCTAAATAAAAAATTAGATACAGGGCCTCACTAGGCCTTCACAAGGTGAGGCATGAGTTACAGAAAATAAACAAATCTCATAAACAAAACAAGTCCAGCTGGATAAATAAACGGAAATAAAGCGAAAACAAATTTAACTAAACCAAATAAAGGAGGATCTTAAACGTATAAAAATCAGAAAAAAAAGAAACAAATAGGAGAAGTGGGACTCTAAAGCAATAATAAATCAAAAACAATTAGTTAAACAATTCTTATGTAAACCAAAATAAACGTAAACACAAAATAAACTTGGAAAACACAAAATAAACTTGGAAAACACAAAATAAACTTGGAAAACACAAAATAAACTTGGAAAACACAAAATAAACTTGGAAAACACAAAATAAACTTGGAAAACACAAAATAAACTTGGAAAACACAAAATAAACTTGGAAAACACAGAATAAACTTGGAAAACACAGAATAAACTTGGAAAACAGAGAATAAACTTGGAAAACACAGAATAAACTTGGAAAACAGAGAATAAACTTGGAAAACACAGAATAAACTTGGAAAACAGAGAATAAACTTGGAAAACAGGACAGCACTGTAGCCGCAAATGAACGCGGAGCGCACGACAGCTCACTTTACAGAATGCCACCCAGCCTATAAACAAAGGAATAGAATCAGTATGGTATAAAGTTTAAAATCTCCTATTAGATAAATTTACGATTTCACACGCACACCTACCGCTTGCCGAAGGGGAACAAGGTCAATCAAAACGCAGTAATCACGTAGTTTTCAGCCAAACAGCCGGCACAGCAAAACAAACACAGCTGCGCACCTGCGTCTGGTTCTCGCAGCTGAGAAGAGGAAGAGAGTATGCAGCGTTCCCAGATCGATCGCATTAACTACACCATTAAACAACGGACACAATACTTTCTTACCTTTTCCAGTCTCTACACACTTGAGCCTTGCACCACAGCCAAACAACACTTTAAATTAAAGCAATATCCAACCCGATTACTTTCAAGTGCCCTCGGCAGGTCCGGGAAATGACGGAAGCGCGTTCACGGCGCCGCAGCTCATCAGGTGACGCATTCCAGGTGGCAAGTGTTTACCCCTTTTTATAGCCCAAATGCCATTTAGTAATAGGGCAGAAACAAACACCCATTAATCAATGACGCAAAGCAACTAATTATCTCTCCTGCCACACCTACATAGCCTAATCTACGAATCAAACAAATCTAATGATTTTTGCATAATGATAGTCAGTTGGCATTTCTGTGTGAAGCATGCATGTTCTGCCGTGTTTGTGTGGGTTTCCTCCGGGTGCTCTGATACGGTATAGATGAATTCGGTAAACAAAATTGGCCACAGTGTAGGAGTGTGTGTGTGAATGTGACAGTGTATAAGTGTTTCCCAATACTGGGTTGCGGCTAGAAGGGCATCCACTGCGTAAAACATATGCTGGAATAGTTGGCGGTTCTTTTAGCTGTGGCGACCTCTGATAAATAAGGGACTAAGCCAAAGGAAAATGAATGAATGAAGGGGCTAAGCCGAGGAAAATGATGAATGAATGAATGAATGAATGAATGAATGAATGTTGTTCCTCTAAACTAAAAACTAAAATTCCTAGAACTAAAAACATTCCCAATCCCTGTGGTGTGACATGCCAAAAAGCAGGTTCCTCTGCCAAAAGTTCTAGGAAATATGAAAACTTTCATAGGTGTGAAAGCCCCTTTAGTCACTGTGTCAGATTCTGACTCCTAAACTCTTGATGTGCATATGAATGTCAGACTACTACACCATTTCTAAAGAAGTCTATAAAGACTCTTATGTTTGTTGGTACAGCCAAGTACTGTTTGTTGGTACTGTAAAATCTTTAACTGCTGAGAACGTATGTGCTTGCATAAGAGGATGGATCCATATTGCAGGTGGATATCATTCAACAGAGGGAAAGAAGAACTAGTGCCGTACACATACAAACCATTAACAAAGCAGTGTTTATGTACAATTTTTATAGTACTTCTTGCTCACCACAGAGGGATTTGCAACCTAGGCTCATTGCGCATACGTACCCAGGTCTACATTTCTAGGGACAGAAATACGTAACCAGAGGTACGTCTTCTCGCAGTTTTTGTTTTTGCAAATCCTCCAGGGGTCGCTGTGTATGCTTTTTGATGATCTCAAATTTCTTTCGTGAATGCTCTTCTTGCATAAATCCACCAAAGGGCGCAATCTACACTTTAGTCGACCAGAACAGCTTGCTGTCGCCTGACTGACCCACCCCTGTCCATAAACCCAACCAATAGTGTTTTCAGAAGTAATCTAGAAAAAGAAAAGCTGTCGCAGCTGAGTGATTTTACTACATTTTCAGCCTGTTGTTAATTTTTTTATTTTAGTTTTTTGCTTTTGTTTTCTCTGGTTTCTGGAACCGTTTTTTGCCAGACTTAAACGCTGTTGCTGCAGTCAACTCTGCTCTGTGTCCAAAGTCTGTCGACATACGTGGCAAGCTACTGGGCAAACTGGTAACACTAAAAAAGCCGTCCAAACGGAAGCAGTCAGCTGGTAACGCTTAAATGAACAGAAACCGTCGACGGCATCATACCGTCCCCGTATAGTTTGACTTAAAGACGAAATAGCCAGACGTACCTCTGGCTACAAAATCTGAGCTCTCCAGAAATGTAGACAGGGGTATGTATCCACAAAGAGCTTGTGTTGGGGATTTTTGTTTACATGTCTAATAATCTGATAAGTCTAATAATCATTTGCTTAGTATTGTCACTTCAGTTTTTGTTCTCACGCTTTAATTCATAGCTGTTCTTCCAACATCAACCCAACAAGAGGTGACATATGAAACATACCAAACAAACTAGCCTGACAGAAGCTCCCCGACAGCTAAATGCTGGCCAACAGCTGACCCTCAGCTTGGTGTGTCCTGGCCTTTATACACAAGTCAGGGTAGGGACAACTTATTATCTTCAATTCATCAAACCTGCATGTCTGTGGGCTGTGGGAGGAAACCTGGAGTACCCGGATCAAACCCACACAGGGAGAACATGCAAACTCCACAACCATGGTCCTTCTTGTTGTAAGACCACAGTATTAGCCAACAAGCAGCTGCACCCCCCCCCCCCCCCCCCCGGAGTAGGTGGTCTTTAAGATACTACCATGCCTCTGTTACACAGAAATGCTGCTTTCGAATATTCTATTACACACTGTGTAATGTATACCTGTGATGAGACTTCATTTCAGCTACAATGTGACTCAGTACACAAAGATGTTGCATAATGTTTACATGACTTATTCAAATAAAACGTTTGCCTACATATTCCCCTTTTTCCCCAAAAGGTGTTGTGTTTTTTTAGGCTTTGATAAGTGAATTCCTCAAGGTCAGCTCCCACCAGGTAACCCTGTACACTTCGGATAGGCCGGCATCCAGGACACTGATTGGTTTAGACAGAGGCAGGCAGGAGGGACGAACATCTGGAGAAAGAAAAGCTCCCTCGAGTGTGGTTGCTCCTTCTTTCCCCATGACCAGACATGACCCAGCAGCTCAATCTACAGTAGACGTACCCAGTCTTCCATATACTCCCACTCCCCCTTTTCCCAGACTAAAATGGGACAAATCAAGCTAAAAAGGCAGAGAGAACTATCCGTTGAAATATGAATTATCTGTTAATGGATTTAAAGATATAACAATATATATATATTTAAATTAAAGTGGAAGAGATTGCACTGTCAACTAACTCCACAGTTGGTGGTTTGTCTCTAAAAAGGGGGTGTTATGTACTGGCACTGTACTGTGTTATTATTGTTTAATCTGACCCAGGAGTGAGACAAAGAGCGAGAGAAAGATGTGAATGTGTGACACTGTGAGAAAACGAGAGAGGTGGGCACTGGAGAGTTGTTTACAGTTTACACAGGTCCGTAGTATTAATGCATCAAACTCACAGCTTTGTGTTATGGGTAAACACTCTCAGCCGCCATGACACCAGCTCGCACACACTGGGATATGTTGACAGTTATCGTTTCAGGGATTGGAGTCAGTGTCGTGGAAGAGGCAAACTTCCTGTCGGAGAGCTTCTGCTGAAATTACACCGTGCAGTTGCAACAAGTTAACAGTTGCAAAGGAAGTGCATTACTCTCATTTACTGGGAAAAGAATGAGGCTCGGTCTTTGGCAGTTGTTGTGAATGAATGTGGTTTCTAAAGATCCTTAATCTGTGAGAGTTTGAGCAATGGTGGGCAGGCGGGGGGTTCAAGTGCATGGCTGGGTCAATGGCGTCGCTCTGTTAGTTTTAGAAAATCAGAGGGAGGGAAGGGTCAAACCCCCTGCACAAATCGACTGATATTCCTGTCAAAAACTTGAAGCAGAGCCCAAACACACTCACACACAACTTACTGGAAACTCGGTGGAAGCTCTTTCTTGTTACATGTGACCGTATTATCAAATGAACATTATTCATTGGCATCACAGGTGCATTTCATCTTTAGCCTTTAAATCTACTATTGCAAATGCAGTATGTTATCTTGCTAAACGTCTTGCAATGTTTGACAGTTTTTAGTTGTATTTCAAGAAAACATTGAAGTGATTGTTTACACAAATGTTCAGGCAATGGTGTTATGGCGAATATCCTATTATATTGTCGGAAGACAAGTCTGCCTTCTTTACTAATGATGGAAATGACCACAGTTGATAGTGTATGGTTTTTTTTTTCCATTACAATTTTGCACAAAACTTTAACAATATTATCTAAGTGTTGATAAACTTTTGCAGAATGACAGCATATCCATTAACCAATGCCACACAGTAGTGAGTAGCTAAACTAGCTACTTATTTCAGTAACTTGATAGTACTGTAGATCAGCTATGATATAATGTAATCTTTACAGTAGCTAAGCGCAGGGCACAAAGTAACATGAGCTAAAATGTAAGTTTGAAGTTATTTGCTCAGGGTTAACCATGGCACGCTTTCGAGGTTTTCACCAAAGTGTCAGCAGACGTCTTCCTGCCAATTATTGAAAAAGTTCGGAGAAATGTGGATGAGAAACAGAGGAGAAACCATTTTTGCAACATAAAAGTATTGTTTATTACAGTCTATATTTTTTATTTTTTAAAAATCTGTGAAAGTATGTAAGTAAAATCGGTCACACTTTATTTCGATGGTCCGTTTGTTGAATATAAGTTACATTGCATCTACATGTCAACTAGTTCTCATTAGATTATAAGTAGACTGTTAGGTTGGGGTTAGGGTTGGGGTTAGTGTAAGTTGACATGTACTTGAAAAGATTCTTATAGTCAGTTAAATGTCTGTTGAAGGACTGTTAAATGTCAGTATTAACAGATATTAAGCAGACAGTCTACTAATACTCAAATGGACCATCAAAATAAAGTGTTACCGTAAAATCTTATATTGTTGTGATCACCGTCTTCTAGGCTAAATGATGGAACCATTTAGAAAGATGTAAAAACGCACAGTGACTGCTAGCCAGTTTTGAGGAAAACACGACACAGCAGGGTTAGTTGTAACAGAAATTAAACTAAAAAAATAATTTTTGAATTTTGAGTAATGTTGAGAACTTTTTATATAAAAAATTGTTTTAAAATAGAAAATATTTTTAATAGAAAAAAATAAATTTTATTGCTAATAAAGCAAATAAATGCATTGTATGATAATTGATAATAATGCAAATAAATCCAAATAGATCTAAATAGATTTATCCAATAAATAAATAAATAAACATGCTGTTATATGTAGAACAAAAAGTTCTGAGGAAATATACTATTTAAAGTAAACTGAATTTAAATTAATTGTGTGAAATCTGACTTTATAAGCATATGTTACAACTAACCCTCTGTCTGTTACAACTTGCCCCGGAGGTGGGGTAAATAATAACATTTTTACTCCTAGCACTTTTGGCAATACTGCACAGAAACCATAGGTCCGGCAATCATACTTTCAGTGCTCATTTGTATCTTTAATGAATGATAATTTCACTATTTTATACCATGTGATCTGTAAATGCGAGAGAGAAAAACATTGCAGTTTTGTGAAATATTACATTTTCGAATAGCTTGTAAACTCCAACATGATTTTGCAATATATAATATGTTAAATGGACGCATTTTCATTTGTTGTAATATCAATTTGCACAATTTAAAGTGTGATAGAAATGTAGCTGAAATGGGTCTGCACCGAAATCTTGTTCAGAATATATATACCTTTACAGTACACTCACTGGCCATTTTATGAGGTACACCTTACTAGTACTGGGTTGGACCCCCTTTTGCATTCAGAACTGCCTTAATCCTTCGTGGCATAGATTCAACAAAGTACTGGAAATATTCCTCAGAGATTTATATAGTCTGTCAAGCAACTTTCAGTAAGGAAAATTACTTTTAGAAATCACACAGTGTGCACTTGTCTTAAGTTATGTTACGATTTCCAAATACTGCAAAAGACCTATTGGAGCCCGCTTAGTCCCAAGATTCTCACAAAAATGAGTCAAGTTTGGTGAGGGAAAAATCATGGTTTGGGGTTACATCCAGTATGTGAGTGTGTGAGAGATCTGCAAAGTGGATGGCAACATCAACAGCCTGAGGTATCAAGACATTTGTGCGGTCCATTAAATTACAAACCACAGGAGAAGGCAAATTCTTCACTAGGATAGTGCTCCTTCTCATAGTTCAGCTTCCACATCAAAGTTCCTGGAAGCAAAGAAGGTCAAGGTGCTCCAGGATTGGCCAGCCCAGTCACCAGACATGAAAATTATTGAGCATGTCTGTGATAAGATAAAGGAGGAGGCATTGAAGATGAATATAAAGAATCTTGATGAATTCTGAGAGTCCTGCAAGAACGCTTTCTTTGCCATTCCAGATGACTTTATTAATAAGCTCTCCAAGCTCATGGGAGTCATACACAATATTAATTTTTTTTCCACTGCACCATGACCTTATATATTATACTGTACATTATTTCTGTTAAGTGACAAGATTTGTGTCTAAGTGAAGTCAGACCTTAAAAATCAAGGCATGATCATATTTTATTTTGGTAAAATAAGCGTAATCTAGAGGCTTTTGCATTTCAAATACGCCACTTCTGATACCAAATGATCAACTAGAAGTCAAGTTATTATTTGTTGTTCCTAAAACTTGAATAGGCGACAAGACTTTTGTCAGGTAGTGTATGCTAAGGAATGTTATAGTAAACGTAGCTGCTCATTGCAATGTAATGTAAAGCTCCATATGTCATGGCGTATGGTGAACGCTATGTGAATGAGTTGATGATTAGAGAGCAGCGTTTCCTAAAGAGATTCATAACAAAAAATGCATCATTTGTCTATCAACACTCGCAGAAGAGCAGCCTATCATTGAGCAAACATTGCTGCGAACACACACACACACACAGTACAGTACGCAGGCTGACAGAAGATGACGGTAAACACAAATGACATTAGCAAGAGGCTGTTCTTCACTGCAAACCTCAGCGCTGTCCCTCGTTTCTATACACTTGCAATCCGTCTGATACACTGACGGCAGGGGTGTTACTGCTGTGTTTGCTCTGTTATTCTGCTGGATTGGCAAAAGTATCAAAGGGCTGAAAACACATTCACACTTTAAACTTTGATGAGTTTGGAACTTGCTGCGGCGTGTAGAAGACATTGTGAGAGAGCGAACCTTCAATCTTGAAAGAAAAGAAGGGAAACCATTTTGGGTTTAAGCAAACAAAGCGAATCCTTAGACGTATGAACATCACTCAGACTGGTGTAATGAGCATTCTGCGATTACAGCTATAAAATCCACTGGTTGAAATGTATCTGTATATAGATCTTTGGAAAATAATTCAGCAAAATTCAATTTCTAAAGTGTTAAAACTCTTTCTTCAGCAACCTTTCAAAAGGCACACATACACACACACGCATCTCCAGTCTGAGACTTCAAAGGCAGGTGGAGTGAAACCATGAAATTACAGGTAAGGTGTCACTTACCCCTTTGAAACCCAGCACTGCTCAAATCCAGGCAAGACCTGGCCAGCCCTGGAATTAGAACAAATGAAAAAGAAAAAGAAGAAGGGTAAGCGAATGACAGAAGAGCAGGGGAGTGGCAGAGGAGTGGAGAGGTGATTTAACAAGCCATGTTGACAATATGGCAGCCGTATAAAAAGGTCTAATTATGCTGTAAATTACCTCATGTTACACACTCATATTACGCTAATGCACAGCACACAAACACTGCGCATCAGCAATGTAGTTTATTTATCAGCTCAGTTCTGTTATTATGGAGCTAATTCAGTTTTTAGAAATGCGTTAATCATTGCACAAATAGTATCTTGTTACCTCATAGTTCGGACATGTATCATAATATGTCATTGATACATATATATATATAATTAAACCCCCTGATCCAAGGTTTCCAAAATAAAACAAATGAGACTTTCTCCAGAAGAAAAAATATTATCAGACATACTGTGAAAATTTCCTTGCTCTGTTAAACATAATTTGGGAAATATTTAAAAAAGAAAAAAAAATCAAAGAGGGCTAAATAATTCTGATTACAACTGTATACAGAAGTCATGGAAATATGAGTGTTTTTGTTTAAAGTCACTATAATCTACAAATACAAATTTTTTAAGATAATAAAATATCAAGATTACATCAAAATATATTTTTCCCATATTTAATTGATTTGTAGGGTGACGCAGTGGCAGAGCAGGTAGTCCTATCGCCTCACAGCAAGAAGGTCGCTGGTTCGAGCCTCAGCTGGGTCAGATGGCGTTTCTGTGTGGAGTTTGCATGTTCTCCCTGCGTTCGTGTGGGTTTCCTCCAAGTGCTCCGATTTCCCCCACAGTCCAAAGACACGCGGTACAGGTGAATTGGGTAAGCTTAATTGTCCGTAGTGTATGAGTGTGAATGACTGTGTATGGATGTTTCCTAGAGATGAGTTGCAGCTGGAAGAGCATCTGTAAATATGAATTTTGATTAATTGAATCGTAAAATGTATATATTTATGGTTTAACATCGAGAGTTTTTATCTTAAATTATAAATAAATTGAAATCTATAAAAATGTTATTTGTATCTTTTATTTAGGAAAAATGTTGACACTTCACAATAAGATTCATTACTCAAAATAAAATTAAAGCGTTATTCCATAATTTAGAATGATTATTATTGTTACTAAACATAAAGCTGTATGTTAGCTAATAGATGGCCAAATAAAGTTACATTTATGAAATGAACATTAATTAAAACCATTAAATACTTTCAAAATACAAATACTCTCACATTTACAATTTATTACTTGCATGCAGAGGCCAAACAAACATTTTTGCAATACTAACTTTTCAGTTATATTAAATCACATTGACCAACAATCCAAATAAAACAATTGCATCAACTTTTATACAAATGTCTTTTTTACTACAGATATAAAATAAAATAGCTGAATCTCTGAATTTGAATGTGAACCATAACTGAATTTTTTAAATGATAGAAATATTTACAGTATCACCAAAACTGATATATTTTATGGTACTGGTAAGGTATTTAATAGTACTGAATTCTAGAACATTTAATATGGCATGATCATAATGCATCAGAATGCTTACAAAAATGTAACTTTGGGGAAACACAGACAGAATTCTCCTGTACGGAAGTCCTAAGAGGCCATGCATTCAAATATTTTTTCTCTCTTGTTTTGTCGTGATCTCGACATAACTCGTTTTCTCGTGATCTCGACATAACAAAAAGTTGTTATGTCATGATCACGACTTAATAAAGTTGTTATGTCGTGATAACGACTTAATTTTCTCGTGATCTCGACATAACAAAAAGAAGTTTTTTTTGCTTTTATTTATTTATGTATTAATTATTATTATTATTATTAATATCTGGCAAATGTCTGGCCAGAGAGTCTACACCGGCCTTGCGAACAGGGAGAGAATAGCCCAACTGCAGACACGCATTTGTGCAACACATTAAAGGCGTTCAGAACAGCCATAATATGAGAGCAAACGCTCGTGCTCCTGATTATTGTACATTTATGATTATATTCACGTATTTGATTATATACCATTATTTACAATAATATTCCCTCAGCTGTTACCATTTTAAGGCAACTTTATATGGCGCAAAATAAGTTGCTGCATGCATGAATTAAATTATGAAGAATGATGAAGATCCCGCACTTGCTTTGATCCTTTCCGCAAATTATTTACAACTTTAAAAATGCGCCATAGAGTTGCTTTAAAATGGTAACAGTTGATGCAAATGATTGTAAATAATGATTATAAACATGAACATAATCATGAATGTACATTAATCAGGAGCACGAGCGTTTGCTCTCATATTATGGCTGTTCTGAACGCCTTTAATGTGTTGCACGAATGCGCGTCTGCAGTTATTCTCTCCCTGTTCGCAAGGCCGGTGTCCTGACATTTGCCAGATATTAATACTTATACTACTACTATACTACTACTACTAATAATAACAATAATTAATACATAAATAAATAAATTAAAGCAAAAAAAAAAATAAGTCGTGATCACGACATAAGTTTTTGTTATGTAGAGAACACGAGAAAAATAAGTCGTGATCACGAGAAAACAACTTTTTTGTTATGTCGAGATCACGAGATAATTAAGTCGTGATCACGACAAAACAAGAAAGAAAAAATATTTTAATGCATGGCCTCTTAGGACTTCCGTACTCCTGAGATGTGATGTAAATTCACAGTTGGAGATACAGTAACCTACTGTATGACATCTATTCAAAGTTGAAAATTAACCCTAACACAATAAACTAGATTATTGCATAAATAATTAGTGAATAAAGCCCAATTTTCACCCCATGCAAGTCGTTTATCTGTGTTTAACCACCTCTTTTTTTCTTTCATAAATGAGTTGCACTGCAGAGCAAGCACACAGCACATGCACTATTTATGTTATCTTGATTAAGAAGCTTGATTTTTGGGAAGACAATTATATGAAGTAATGTAGTAATCATTTTGATGACAGACTTTGACTCAGGCATTTCAGAACAACAACATTGATACAATGAGATTGGATCTCTGGTTAGTCCAGTTATTCAGTTTGTTGAGGAAGAAGGTTTTTTTTGTACATCAAAGAATTGTTTTTAATTTCCTATAATTAGTACTTTCTTTTCTTCTTTTTTGACCGAAAATGAAAACGATAATAAAGCAAAGTACAAGAGGCATCCTTGTGGACAAAATATTTCTTTAAAGTAAAAATATTTCTTATATGTATATGTATGTATGTATTTATATTATATTCAAAAAAAGAATAACAACAAAATGTTAATAATTTTGCCTAATATATATATATATATATATATATATATATATATATATATATATATATATATATATATATATATATATATATATATATATATATATATATATATATATATATACACACACACATACAGTTGAAGTCAGAATTATTAGCCCCCCTGAATTATTAGCCCCCTTGTTTATTTTTTTCCCCCAATTTCTGTTTAACAGAGAGATTTTTTTCAACCCATTTCTAAACATAATAGCTTTAATAACTCATTTCTAAT